>OW569417.2:20372913-20997913 GCA_937662695.2 Halyzia sedecimguttata | reverse complement strand
CAAATGAAATATACCTGTATAACTAAAAATTGAAGGTATATTTTTATTTAGCATATCAAATTAACCAATTATTTTTAAATAACATTGATAATTCTTGAATAATTGAAGAAATTCGATAATGAATAAATAAGATATAATACACACTATATTTCTACTATGAGTTTGAATTTTCTGAATATAGTGTTACATGTTGGTCTTGCAAGATTCATTCTGGAGGGGATAAATATGAGTAAGAAGAATAATCCATACACTGAATGAAGGCAAAAAGTCGAGGTATAAATTAAATTATCTTCAATCCTTCTCCTAACTTAGAGAAATAAATTATTGACCGTTGCCACGATAACTTTCGAACGGAAAGAGACAGCGATTTGCAATTTTCAGGGTAGGTTGCGCATCGGAATGCGACAGATCGTTGATGGGACTTATCGGCCAAATGGTTTTGGAGTTATACCTCATACCCATTGAAATTTTGTTGATATTTCCTCAAAAAATACAAATCCGATCCAATTTAAACGTGGTAATAACTTGTAGAATGCCAACGCACTTATTTTAACGGAATCTCGTGAGGATCGGATCACTAGAAAAAAAATAAAAATTAATAAAAACATTTTTTTTTTAATTTTTTCATGTGTTTACGCTTCCTTTATTCATATTCAACTTCATGCATTTTTCGTGAGGGTGTGAGAGGCGTGAATAGACAATAGAACATGCGCGCAAAAGCTCCTGCGGTTTTTAAGAATTTTAAGAGACATTCAAAAATCAAAAATAGCAGAACATGTGTGTACGATCAACGGAGATGACCAGATAGGTTGGAGTAAAACAAAGATTCTCATGACGTTAAAAGGAATCTAAAGGAGTCGACTTGTATTTTGTTGAACAGAGAAAACAATTTTGCAAATTCCTCAATTGGAATTAACCATATTAGGCTAAATTTATCGAAGAAAGAGTTATATCTTAGAAATTTTTATGTAAAGAGGTCCTTCAGCCTATTTAATTACAATTAAGTTATTTACTTTTATTTAATTTGATTTGTTTGTGAGTATTATATATAATTCAGCGTTTTCCATGTCCATGTCTGTGTCGAAAAAGTTTATAATTTTCCACATTGCCCACAACCACGTCTATTAAATATTCATGAACAAGTGATGAATAAGTATTGCTCTAAAAATGTTTTATTGTGCATAACAAAATTAACAAATTACTTTCACTAAAAATTCTATACTTTTTCATAGGTATGTGAACTAAGACGAAAAAGGAAGTACGATTTCCAAGGTAGCCCATTATCTAGAATCAAATGGTGGAGATTATGTTTAGATGAAGCCCAAACTGTAGAAACACCTGGCAGAATCGTATCTGAGATGGCCAAAAAATTAACAGCACACTTCCGATGGGCAGTAAGTGGAACGCCAATTTCGAAAGACATATCAGGTATGATAATTTAATTTGAAATAGAATATCATGCAGTGTTAATTAATTTAATATTTCAGATTTGTTCGGACTAGTGGGTTATCTAGAAATTGAACCATACGATGAATTAGAGACATGGAAAAACATAGTGTATATGCCATATTTGAATGGATACGTGGAACCACTCTGTTCGTTTTTATCGGACATTATGTGGAGATCCACAAAAGCTGAAGTCATCGATCAGGTAAACAATTTATTTATTATGCTTCACTCTATACAGTTGACCCCCAGTAATCCGGTCCCCATCTTATCCGGCACTCCTTGGAATCTGACATGCCTATCACTGTTGAATATATGTACATATATATATGTAGGTACATGATTAAACATGTAGCAACTTGTATATGTTGTTTGTAGTTGAGATAGAATCTTTTTACATATTTTAGTTTATAATTGATCAGATTACAAGGTAATCTTTTTCAAAGAATTCTTGATAAAAAAAAAATTAAAAAGCACTGACGTGAAGTCAGGAGCTTTTGCGAGCATGTTCTTCTATCTATTCATGCCTAAAACCCTCACGAAATACTACATGAACCTTCAAGTCATCTTTTTTCAACGGATCAATATTTCTGAAAATATTGAGCAAATAAAATTCTGCTTGAAGGTTTGTGCGGAAATTCAGAGGAATCCGACAAATAAGTTTCTGATAATATGCGGTTTGAAGCCCCATCCATTGCCAATCATTACATTACAGTATTGGAACAAATATATCTTGGGTATAGACCGAAAATTATAAAAGTAACAAAGAACGTTATTATATTATTATACCACATAATCAAGACAGACGCAATGCTGTCCTCCCCTCCTGTTACCCCACTTGATGCTAGGCAGCTACTAATTCCGCGGTTCTCTCTGTGGTGACGTCAAACGACAATTCGATATCCCTTCTTCGCGCTATTCGACGAGAAATAGTAGTGCTCTCTTAATATTTAGCAAGCTTTTCTTTATGCTCTCATTAAACCACAATACCCAAGATATATTGCTTCCGATACTATTTATATGTTATATATTCAATAAAACTTATTATTAATCCCCCTTTTTGAGATTGGCATTCCAAAACAAATTGTGAAGGAACAGTTCTTGGAATTTTCTGCTGTGGAAAAGTTTTTCTATAACAAAGAACATGAATTATGTAGTGAAGCATTCATTAAAACTTTGAAAAATATTGATACAAGTATCCCTCTGATTAAATTAGATAGGGGTACATTGAAGAAGGTAAATATCAGCATTAATTGATACTTTCAATTATTACTAACTTATGTGTAAATTACAGATTATGGTTCCACTTGTATCATTGAGACAAGTTTGTACTCATCCCAATTCTGAACGTGGAAAATATTTAGCAACTAAAAAGCAAGTTTCTACTATGAAGGAGTTGCTAGACGCATTGATTCTTAAAAATACAACAGAAAATGAGGATCATTTACGTGTAGTTGTCTCTTCTTTAAATGGTGAGTAATTCAACATTTATTCAGTATTTGCTGTAAAATTGAGAGGTTTTCAAAGTGTTCAGTGATAGAGCTTCCTAGAAGACTATCTTCTTGGCAAAGTTTATATTTTTCCTTGGAGACTTGCCTGTGGAAGTGAAATACCCGAAATAATTTCATCATCATTGAGAGAGAACTATTCACAGAATAAGAATTGGTGCATTCCGGTTTTTCCTTTGATAAAAAAATCACACAATATTAAATTTCAATCAGTTTCTCCATTTTCCTAGGACTCGCTGGAATTCATTTGTTGATGCAAAATCAGGTACAAGCAGCTGAACAGTACCGTAAAGTGATGCAACTATCAGCAAGATTTTCAGAAGAAACAACTGAGAATAATCTGGCAGTCGATAAGTTACAACTTATACATACAATGCACAATCTTGCTGAATTGATTGATAGAAATGAAGATATACCTCCAACATTACATGATTCTACTTTGAGAGCCGATTGCAAGCTTTTAGAACAGAAGTATATTCAGAAATTCATCAATAACGTGAGTTATTTCATTCAACAATTATTCCAAGTATTAATTCTAATTGATTTCAGACTTTTTTGGCATACCAAGAATCCGTAAATGCTCAAATGTCAACGGAAAAATTACAAACTCAATTTTCACTTAAACCAGGCCAATGGTATTCTGACGGTATTGATTGGATTATAATTGAAAATTTTACTGATGAATTGATAAACAAAATAAGAAGCAGTCATGATATTGTTCATGTTAAATGCCCTATTGAGTGAGTTTCAGCTACAGTCTGTCTGAATAAATATTCATTGAAATATTTTAAAACAAACATTTCTTCAATAAACCGATTATAAATTACCATCATTGACATTATCATTTCAGATTAACTTGTGAAAGAAGTATCCTTTATTTTGTAGCAAAGTGGGATGAAGAAGTTACAGATTTCAGGGCTGATCTCATTGATACCATAAATAGGTTAGTTCAACAGTATGACCATTCAAATTTATGAATTGATACCATTTTCTTTCTGCAGCTTATTCACATACAAAAAGGACGAGGAATATAAGATCATTGTGGAACAAAATCTTGTTGAGAAAGCAACTGACTGTCATTTGCGACCAGAGGAAAAGTCTACCACAAAAAAAAAGGAAAAGTGTCCGCTATGCAAAGCTAATGATTCCCTGAAAATATATGAGTCTAAGTTGTTTCACATGACCAAAAGAACTGTTACTTTTGAAGAGATGTCACTACAGGGCAGTTGGAAACCGACATCACAAGAACTCATCTTGAAAGGTAATTTTAGCAGTAAACTGTGAGTAAGTTTATCACAGTGACAGTCTATGACAAAACATAGCAACACAGTTTCACTTCACATAGAACTTGCCAAGTTCCAATTGAGAAATTTGCAAAATTGCATTCTCTGTTCAACAAAATACAAGTCGACTTTAATAGTTTGAGACCATTTTCGGCAAAAAATTCGAAAATTACATACATTTGGGCGAAATGATTTGGTCATTGGATCATCCTTATTTTGTTTTATCCCTTAATTTTTGTTCAATTTGAATTCGCTGTATAAACCCATCTTTTCAGTCTGAACTAATCATTTAATTTCAGATTTTTGTTTTCGTGGTTGTTTTGAAAGTTAAATTTAATGAATAATTATTATAGGAAAATTCCGCAAACGAGCAGGAAAAAACATGTTGTTGGCACTTGTCGATACGTGTTTCTCTTATTCTTATTGGCTTCTACAGGCCAAGGCAACCAAGAAAAAGGCGGAAAGAAATTGAAAACATATTTTTTATGTATTCATATACAGGGTGAGTCTTTGACCACTGCATTAATTTTAACCAAAGATTCCTCTCATCAAATGAAACCCTTTTTGCGCGTATGTTCTGGGGAACATCGCGTTATAGTTTTGCCCAAATGTCTGTAACTTTCGAATTTTTTGACGAAAATGGTCTCAAACGATTAAGTTCGACTCCCCAATGAAGAATTCGAGGTCAAATTTGATTCTGTCCGTCCGGCCGTCCGGCCGTTGCCACGATAACTTGAGAACGAGAAGAGCTAGCAACTTGAAATTTTCAGGGTAGGTGGCGCATCTCAATACGACGGACAAGTTCGTTAATGGGCATAATCGGCCCAGTGGTTTCCGAGTAATAATTTTGTTTTCAACCAATATAAATCCGATCGAATTGAAACTTGGTGGGTAGTTGTAGAATATGATCTTAAGCACGTTTGTGGAATTTTGTGCGAATCGTATGGCTAGAAAATTTTTAAAAAATTATTAAAAAATATTTTTGTTGTCACGATAACTCGAGAACGGAATGAGATAGCAGCTTGAAATTTTCAGGTTAGGATGAACACCAGAACGCGACATTTCAGTTTGTTTATGAGCATAATCGGCCAAACGGTTTCAGAGTTATAGCCATCTGAAATTTCGTGGTTTTTGTTCCTCATTAACTCAAAAAGTACTGAACCGATTGAATTCAAACATGGTTATTAGTTGTAGAATGCCAACGCGAAAATGTTTGCAAAATTTGGCGAGGATAGCATTTGTAGAAAATTTTTAATAAATCATTGAAAAAAAAAAAAAAAAATTCTATATATCAGTAACTATTCGTTTGAAATTGCTGAAATTTTGCAAGAGCCTTCATAACCTAACTCTACTGCCAAGTTTCAAGTTTTAATACGATCGGTTAAATATTGTTGGAGATTCGAGCATTCTTGTGCGAGTTCAGTAGATGGGTGACCGTTGCCTCGATAACTTTCGAACGAAAGGAGATGGGGACTTGCAATTTTCAGGGTAGGTTGCGTATCCGAACGAGAGTGTTGGGTTCGTTTTTGGGCATAATCGGTCTAACGGTTTCCGAGTTATACCCACCTGGAATATTATTTCCTTGATAACTCAAAAAATAAATATTCGATCGAATTGGTGCTTGGTAACTAGTAGTAGAAAATCAACATAAAGACGTGTTTAAAATTTTGTAAGAATCGTATCCCTAGAAAATTTGAAAAAAATGACGAAAAAAAAAATTTCAAGAACCGTACCCCTAGAAAATTTTTAAAAAGTCACGAAAAAAAAATTGGTTCAAGCACTGACGTGAAGTCAGAAGCTTTTGCGCGTATGTTCTATTGTCCATACTTCTGTATTGGAGACCCTTAATCGAATTTACCATGGTAAATTATGTTGTCCATTCTCCTGTATTGGACACTCTCAATTCGAATTTACCATTGTAAATTCGAATTGAGATTGTCCAATACAGGAGAATGGACAACATAATTTACCATGGTAAATTCGATTAAGGGTCTCCAATACAGAAGTATGGACAATAGAACATACGCGCAAAAGCTTCTGACTTCACGTCAGTGCTTGAACCAATTTTTCATTTAACATTTTTCCAAATTCAGCTCAGGTAAAAAGATACAGGCTGTTGAAATTTTGAAAAAAAATCAGTTTTTATTTTGCTGCTTTGACATCCTTTTTTCGAATAAAATGAATGTTGGCATAAAGTTTCCTATAACTATGATACATATTTTCCAAATATTAGTTATTTTCTACTTCTACTGGTTTTCTAGTTATGGACTCGTGGATTCATAAAACTAAACGAAATTAGCATAAAGAAAGCATATAAAGTTTTTCTTGGGTCATTTCAAAAATATTCCATCGTTTTAGAACATTATATTATTCTTCATCATTTCTCCTTAAACGTACCGTTTTCTAGATATTCTTCATTGAATGTTTTAAAATAGAAAAATCCAGAAATTTCACTACTTTTATGGATCCGTCCCTGAGCGTTGGAATCCCGAATCAAGCTGTAAACCACGTTACCATGCCTTATTCTCGCCCGCCAACAATGTCAAAGATAATTTATATGCGGGAGTGTATTAGCACATTGTGAAATCTTTAAACGCTTGTAACTTTTTACCTGAGCCGAATCTGGAAAAATGGTAAATGAAAAAAGTGTTTCATTCGATGAGAGGAACCTTTGGTTAAAATTAATGCAGTGGTCAAAGACTCACCCTGTATGTGTTAAATTCAAATTCACTTTTTTGAAAATGTTCGAGAGTTTCTTGTGGGTTTCAGGTGAAGGTGAAAGCCTTGAATTGAATCAATTGATACCAAACTCGGCTCAAAATTAGAAAATTACAAATATTTGTTACGTCCTGCTACGAACACCTAAAAAAATAAGGTTGTGGGATTTGATGCTTTCATGATTGGTGGTATTTTAGCTATTAATGATTTTAGGAATTTATTTCATTCAGTGCGGAGTTTCTAACAATTTTAGCTCTTCGAATCTATCTGTTGGTAATAAACAGCTGATTAAATTTTCAGCCATTAGTATTTTGCTGAAATCCAAGAATGCTGCTGAGGCTATTGTTAAAGATGCTGAAATTCATGTGAATATGTTGGATATTGCAAAGAAAGAATTCAAGGTGAGTTCATAAAAATTACATGCTAACAATTTTGTTGCAAGCTATACCACTAATCAAATTTCCTGATTTCCAAATGTTACCCAGTGATTTCATATGAACTTAGCAGGACACCTTATATTTTTGGACACGACAATTTTTTTTTTTGTATAAAAATTAGCCAAAAGTTATACGGTTTTTGACTCTTCTTGATTTCCAAAAGTGTCTTGCCAGCTTCATGCTGGTGGTTCTTACAAGGCTTCCATGGACTTCTTGCCCCCCAGACCTTTCTTCAATAGAACATGTGGGATATAATCTGCAAGCGACTGGATATTTCACCCCAACCATTAAATAACTTCGTCACTAGACATAGAAAGCTTCTTTTGAAATTATATCAGTTCTTGTGAATTTGTTGTTTTCAGGAATTGAGGAAACTTTGGACTCATATTTACCAACAGGTAGCTGCTCAGGATGAATTGGATATGTGTAAAATTAAATTGAGACTAGAGGATCCAAACAAAGAAAAAAAGAAAGAATCAAAAGATGCAGCACTTAAGAGGTTGTCTTATATAGTAGAGAATAAACTGGATACCCTTTACATGTTAAACGAACATGAAGTGAGTTACAGATGAGCTCAATAGGTTATCCTGATCTTTCATCAAATTATTTCATTCTTTAGCTTGATTATCACATGATGCTACTGAAATCTGACAAAAGAAAAGAATCGGCAAAATTAGAAAAAAGTTTAGGAGTGAAAAGTTATCTTGAGACATTAAGAAAACAGCAATATGAAGGTGTAAGCCCTGATCCTTGCCCAATATGCACAAACGTTCTGGACCACCATTGGAGCATTTTGCCTTGTGGTCACAATTATTGCATGGAATGTTTGCACAAATTACTTGAAAAGGTAGATATTGCCAAAAACATTACTATCATAGACAACTTTCTAATTATGGTTCCTAATGACCTGCAAATGTTAAAAATGATGTGCTTTTTCTCTTTGATCTCCTGAATCCAAATATGAAGTGGGTACTCTGAAGTCTGTCTTGGGTTATAAACTAAGTTTTGAAAATTATTCCATGTACAACAGATAACATATGGTTCTCTGAATCTTTACACAACAATTTCCAGTGTTTCCTCTAAAAATTTCCTTGAGTTTAATTTTGAATATATTTTTAAAACAATTATCTACTATTTGAGCTGTCAAACTACAGAATTCCGCTGAGTATCCGAAGTAAATATGGCATATCACTCCAAATATAACTGATGAGAGAAATTCGGCCAGCTAAAAAGAGTTTTTGTGAATATCTGTACCTCGGGTTATGTTATGCTAGTTTTGCTAAGATTAGGACAGTCTCCAAATTAGTGTTCAAGAGAAACTTCAAAGTTAGAATTCTGTAACCTATCAGCAGCAGTTCTTTGGTTTATCCAGCACATGCAAAGTTCCTGTATTTATAGAAGTAGACACGATTAAATTTCCAACGTTGCCATATTTATGTGGGTTACTCAGTGATATTCTAGAATTTGATACCTCAAAACGGCTTTATGGCAACTTAAAAATGTGTCCAATTTATGTAGTTATTGGATATTTCGAGAGACTAAGGGCCGGTTTCTGAGGAATATAACATGTGGTTTATCTGTCCAATTCAATAGAATTCCGTGGATAAACTGAAGATGAACTCCATTCAAATGCGTCAGAAACCGGCCCTTAATCAACTGAATATAAATCATCATTTGTAATATCTACAGGCGGTCATAAAATAATGTTCGCTCCGATTAATAAATTCCCCTCACTTTTATAGCAGACCGTAGGTAAAAATATCACTTGTTGTGTTTGTCGTCAACCTCAAGTTATCCAAGATATTTCATACATAAGATCGACTGCAATTAAACCTGAATCTACTGATTTGAATATAAAAGGAAATTTCTCAACTAAAATCGAAGCTACTATCAAACTCATCTTGGAACTGAAAGAGGAAGATGAAAATGTTAAAGTGCTGGTATTTTCTACATGGCTGCCAGTTTTGAAATTCTTAAAAGATGCTCTGGTCGAAAACGAAATTAAAACTGAAATTTTGCTTCCTTCTAAACTGGAGGAACGAATTGAATATTTCAAGGTGAGTATCTTCTGAATGTATACAATATACTGCATTCAAGAGAGATTATATTTTACTGCTCAAGACTTCGAGATAAAGGAACGCACAATAAAATGAAAATTTTTATTATTTTGTGATTTGCTTCTGCGTAAAAAACACAGATTTGTCAGAATCGATCAATCGGATAATGTTGCCTAAAAAACAATAACGAATCAACATCAACCATGGAATAACTATATCATAATGTTTCGGAGTCTATATCAGACTCCTTCGTCAGACACTTAGCAAAAATCTTCAGAATTATTTTTTGTTGATTGCTATTCGGAAATTCGAGAATTGTCATAATAGAAACATAAAGAAAGACTAAGGTCTGAAATGTCCATAGAGGATGGTACCACTCATAGTAATAATAATTATAGCATCACTTAACAACACATACTTATATTTCCAATTTGAACTTTATAACTGATTACAAAATATTCATCTTATACCTAAAATATGTACAGAATTTTACATCTCATAAATTAATTTTTGTTACTTTGATTTCAAAATGTACTAATTGGAATCTGTTGTTCCTTTAACTGGCCCGTTTTTTATTGAATTCAGGCACACCATTTGAATTTTCATCTTTGGGCGGACTTGCCTCAAAATTTCTTCTACCTTTTGCTCTTCATTTTCATCCAATTTTGGTATTATATCTAGAGCGTCTTGGAAATGAACATTAGCATTATCAGTAGAATAATGAGTGAAGAATTCCCTCATAGCTAGGATATCTATTTTAGCCTGCTGTGCTCCAGTATTACTAAATTTCCGTACACAAGACATCAGTCTATATATTTCTTCGGCTATAGTTTGCACTATTTGTGGAAGAATCATATCTAATAATATTAGCGATACACTATTTATCTCTGCATGCACTTGGATAAGATTATTAATGCACTCTTTTACATATTCTTGAATGTCCTTCGGAGAAAATTTTGAGTCCCAGTCAAATCTTCCTAAATACATTGATGGTTCAATGGTTCCTACAATTGGATCACTCTTTTGTTCCAAATATTTTTCTAATATCATCTTTTCTAAATTTTCTAATTTGTATTTAGTATTTTGAACAGCTCCATCTGGTTGGGGATAGCCGCTGCTCACAAAAGCTTTGAATATATTGTCTAAAACTACGTTTCTTGTAAACATACAGTTTGACATAGTGATAAGTAGTTTGTGTTCCCAAGGCGGAGAATAGTTCTTTGTATTGTGCTCATATTTATACATATTGATAGGTGTGCCAATCAGCTGCGACACTGCAGAAGGATCATCCTCATCATCACTATAATTTTCACTAGAAGATAACTCGTGAAGCAAATTATAGAAAGCAGTAAGGACATTTTCAACTTGTTTATGAAGTTCTTTAAGTGCAATAGGATTTTTTAGCAATGAGCTATCTCCTTTTTCTTTCGAGAGAACTGACTCCTTCACAACTTGTATAACATCCTGTACTATCTGTTCAAATTTCACTGGAAGATTTGTGATACTGTTTTTCTTCTTATTATATAGTAGGTTCCAATCTTCATCCAATAATTTGATTTGATTTATTGTTTGCTTGAACAAAACAACCATGCAGTATATTCGTAGATCTAAAAGAAGTGTAGAAATTATAGCTAAGGCATCTCTTGGCAAATCTAACTTTATGAGTGTTGCATAGGTTGATCGAACCGATCTGAGTAGTTCTGGTAGATAAAGGGCCATATCTCTCAAATCTGGATTAGACCAGGAACCTAAATTGCTTCGTTCTGCTGCATCTAATGTATGTGGTATTATGGCTGATCTTATAGTTTTACAAAATGATTGCATTAATGACATAACCATTTTCTTAATATCCTCTGTTTTGGAAGTATCAATTGTTGTTTGAAGTTCTTGATTGAAATATGCTTGACTTATTTTCCATAAATCAGGAAAGTTATCAGAGATAGTAGCGCACATTTCTTCTGCAAACGTAATATTCATAGGCACTGGATCGGGTTGTTGCAAATATTTGCATTTTATATTGTTTACTTTGGTTTTTTGTCCATTTTCTCCCTTATCTAAACTCTTATAGAAGGTATAGTCAGATTTTATAGTTTCATCAATGTAGTCTGACCTACTTTTAATGGCATCCCATGCAGGATCGAAGGGACAATCTAAATTCATCAAATACCTTATTATCCGTTTTTGTTGCTCCACAGTAATTGGCATTGTTTGAAGCTCCTTATGTAATTTTTGGATAAGTCCCTCGATATGCAAATTTATTTCAGCTAGGGCAGCTTGAAATATTGGTACCTCAGATCTCTCAAATAAATTCCTGACTCTCATATAGTCATTAATTACTACATCATATTCGGCCTTTTCTATATTTTTCAAGATTGTTGAAGGCAAACAAAACAAAAACTTGAATCTAGATAATATGCTTAAAGCATTTCGTGTTCGTTCTACTTTATCCCTATTTACTAGTACTTCACCAAACAGCTTTTTGGCTTCTATTTCAGATTTAATAATAGCATTCTGCAGTTTTTTGGTATAAACCACCTCCTTTTTAACTACATTCATTTTTGTAATTTGTTAAATAAGTACTTTTGTGTGTTTCAATTGTAGTTATGAAAATATTACCCTTATAAATTCTTCCAGTTACCTGAAAATTACAAAAGATAAGAATTTGGGAGTGAGAATCTAAATTGTAAATTTTCTATTTATTTCCTTTGTTCTTATATAAATTATACCTAAATTTGAGTAGGACAATTTTTGGTTTACGGATACAGAACGTATTCGTCATGTTTTTTTCTCGAATCCTAGGAAATATTAGTTAAAATTCCAATATTAAATGGAATATATGCCGCCCCCATTTAATTAACAATGTTAACCTTTAAACACTTGTCATTATGTTGATATGACTTGGATGTCATTTTAGCTTTCAAGAAGTGTCACAGCTGTTCTTCTTCTTTGGTTGAAGTAGTTGTAATGTAATTTTTGTTATAGTTAATATGTTTTTTCATTTGGATCTTGGATCATTCATTTCAAAGCCGCTTTACACTAGGCAATATTGATGCAACGCAATAGCAATGCAACGCATTGCATTGCTTGAAGATGATTATTCCATACTGCAATTTAAGTGCAATACTATTTTCAAGGACTTTTGCATTTATACTTTTATCACAGCTTTCATATTGCGACAACATTAACTTGCATTATGAGATCAGAGGAAATTTCAATTATTATAACGGTGTTTTATGTAAGAAGAAAATATATCAACAAATAAAAGGTAGGCTGAGGTGGGTCATTCGATTAATAGAAGTTATGGATAATTGGGAATTCCGCGAGCTTTTATTGAATAGGATTATCTAAAAAGTTATTTAAGTTTTGGGCAATATCAGTCAGTGCTCTCGAACGTACTATTTTATTATAATAATCATCAGACTTGATGGAATATAAGCGAGAATGCTTTTCATACAATAGTATTAAACTTGTTCTGTTTCTGTAGACTAAACATACTTGAGAACCCATACCTTCATGCTTAATTCATCGAGAGATAAAAAGAAATTCCAACCATATAAAATTCATGAAAATAGATAGAGCTGAAAAAAAGTTTCGAATGATAGGTTAAGTCAAACACCTAGTGAATTTTATCATATCATATTCATGTTGGCTTCCATTAAAGTCACTAAAAAACAAACCAGAATTGCCAAATAATTGCATGGAAAATAGCCCCTGCTCTAATTCTAAAAGTTGCATCAGCTGATCAGAAAATTGCCGTCACGCATGCGCCGTTGGGTCATTTCCATAGAGAAATAGAAGGAAGAGAGAGTTCGATTGCCTACTAAACAGGGGCGGCAAGGAATCCAGCTGTGTTTGGTGTAATTTTTATTTATTTGTATACCGTGGTGGTATTGCGAAGGGCGCATGCGGGCATTTACCCGCGCTCTTTGAATTTATTAGTAGTGTGATACTGATTCAACTGATTTCATTTACATAAATCACTTCGTTCACTACTGATTCAACTGTTTTTAGTTACATAAATCACAAAGTGATTTATATAACTTTAGTTGAATCAGTACTGAACGAAGTGATTTATGTAAATAAAATTAGTTGAATCAGTACGAAAGAAAATTGTTATTGAGCCTCTGAAAAAAAGGAAGGAGAAGAGGAAAAAAAAGTACTTTGATCAATTTGTTTATATTTGAACAATTGTTCGATAACATAATAAATAAAATATAAATCTTATATAAATTTTCATTGAGGTATAAAATAGTCAATGATTATTATATTAATTATACAATAATTTTTATGCATAACAGTATAAGAATTAAACAATCAATTCATGAAAATATATTGTGTAAATAAATTCACTTGGCAATGCTCCGAAGGACAGGGATTTTTCCATCATATCTGCAACAGTTTGACTTAAAGTTTTGGCAGCAATAGATACTTTCATTTCATATCCAGGATATTGTTTCAAATTGATATATTCTTTACGTATTTTGGGTGCCAAATAAAATTTTCTTGTTTAATCTAAATCTAAATATTGTTCAACGTAACATGATTTTGCAATTTCATGGTTATCAAACTGAATATTATATTTGAGGAAAGTATTTCTTGTTGATTTTAGCAGATGAGGGGGATCGAATAAGCGAAAAAATTATCATTTAGGCTAAAGTAATAATCAGTTCTACCTGTTTGAGTATTACAAAGTTGTCTGATTGCTGCTCGATTAGTTGTCCCCTGGTCATAAACAGTCCCCATTACCTCCAACCTAATGCTTTGGACAATTTCAACTATTTCGAACAATAAATGCTTCAGATCTGCTGTCTGTACCTCTGGTAAAATAAAAACCCAGAGGTTGGTTGGCCAAATCGCTCCTACGTCCCAGGGAACCCAAATCAACCAATCCAACAATTTTATCAGTTACTCGACCCAGCACATCTTGCTTTAAGAAAGTTATTCCATCAAAATCAACTGTATAGCATTTGTTCTAAGCACCAAGTTTGATGTAAGTTTAACAAGGTTTATTAATATCTATTTATTCAAACCCACATCAATAGGACTGCCTTGCAAAACTTTTTGTATAGTGTTAGATTGTTATTTTGTAGTTAGATTTTGACAGAAACAATGATTTTCTAAGTTTACCTCTAATTTTCTGTTGGGATCTACACACATTATACAACTTACTTTTCCTAGGTGTAAGATTCTTCATCCTACTTTCACCTATATGCCCTAGAATGCTAGTCCTTCCTCTGACCTGAAAGTACCTCGTATGAAGGACCAGCAAGACTTTCTCCTACGCTTGCGGTTTCAGAAGTAGCAGCACATTCAGATTCATCAGTTTCAGATTCATCTTTTATGTTTACTGGCAGAGCAAATTTTGTCAGCCTACCTATTGTTGTAGAAGTAAAAGCAGATTCCTCAAAGTGATCTTCACATAAGTATTGCCTCGCGTTGGTTTCTGATAAATTCATGATGGAAAACAACTGCTGTCTTCTTGGTGGGCATTTCTCAGGAAATTTAGTTTGATAGTTCCTATTATTAATATTATAATATCAATCTTCAGTAGTTTTGGCATTGATCTGAAAGAAACATTTAATCAACAAGCATATAAAATTGTTCTTCAGTGAAGTTATACTAATAACAGTATTAAACATACACTAGGGGGTCTATAAACAATTATAATATCACATAAAGTGTTAAATTATTATAAAACTATGCTTGATCTCATATTTTGTATACAATTATTAAATTTGTAGCATAATTTTCGAAATATATTTTCATCATTGAACACTTCACAGGAATACGTGAAATTACTTACCACTCCAAAATGTAAAAATGGTGAATTCAGTTCTCTATCATTATATCAATCTTCACTAGTTTTAGCATATTATATCTGAAAAAAATTATTTAATCAACAACAATACAAAATTGATCTTCCTTTTACAGGGAAGTTATAGTATACTATATGTCAGTATAAAATTTAGAAAGGGAGTCTTTATCCATATCCAATGTATAATATAAACAAAAACGAGAACGTTTTTGAACAAACTTACCCAGAGTCTCAGAGATATCTTCTGTTCGAAAGCACAATCTCCATAACAAAAACAAACGCCATTTTAAATAATACATTTCAAGTTCCCGTTCTATTGATTAACGGAGAAAGAGAGGAGATATTCTCCTCTCTGTTGGAAACCAGCTGGATTCTTCGCATTCCACAAACTTGCCGCCTGGAATGCGGGCTATCTGGCGGTCTCTCTATTCTATTGTCTCTGGTCATTTCACATTGCATTGTTCTTGCATTGCACCAATATTGCATAGTGTAAAGCGGCTTTCACTGATATTATTTCGCAAAGATACGGCAGTAGTAATAAAGAGGTATTGCCGCCCAAGACCTACTTAGTCCAAAAATTTCATCGAAAAATACAGGGTGTCTCAGAAAGTTTGCAATACGGTATATCTCTGAAAAGATGTATGGGGGAATCGTGAAATTTTGTTGAAGAACTAGCAGTAAATTGTACCAGAGTAAAATTAAGTCTGCTTGAAGTCTCCATTAAATATTAAAAAAAACATTAACACTAATATAAATTATTTTTTCACCTACGCTGTTTTAAAAAATTAAACTATAGACCACTTTAGTTAGGTTAGGTTAGGCGATGCATTCGTGGATCCAACCACTGAATTCCCCCTGCATTTCTTAAGGAACTAAAATTGCGCAAATCTCTCCTGTTTTTAGACGCTTCGGCGAATTTCTCAAGATTTATATCTGTTGAAACCATGGAGGTCCTACCTCCATGGTTGAAACGATGATCACTATTGATTGAATTCTCACGATAAGTCTGTCGACTTATTTTTTAACGAAACTGAGATGCTTGAAAACACCACGAGTCCAAAGGACGAGTGCTGTTTTCTCTGAGCAACTCAGTTGAGTTATGAAATAAAAGACAGACTTATGAGATAAATTCAGTCACGAGTGGTATTTCATTAGAATAATTCACTAACAATGTGACTCATGTTGACGTCTGCAATTTATATTTATCATTTGTCAAACCGTCGGTATCCATGGTTGAGTCGTTGAAAACACCAAAGTTGTAAGACCAATCATAATTCAGAGAAGGTTGATGTTTTCGCGATAATACGAGCTGTCTTTGATGTGGTTTCGTAATACCTGTAATCTGCACTAAACCACCCTATTTGTGTAAAAATCTTGAATCTTCCATATTATGACACCCACAATTGAAATGAGAATTTGTATTGGGTGTCCCTTGTTACCCTTATATTGATTCACAATTTTAGAAATAATTATGTTTTAGGACGAAGACAAAAAAGTGACTACTCTTTTATTACCAATAAATTTAGGAGGAAAAGGCCTTAATCTCATAGAAGCAACTCATGTCATTCTCATGGAACCGCTTTTGAATCCAGGAGAAGAACTGCAAGCCATTGGAAGGGTACATCGGATAGGTCAAACGAAGTATAACTGCTTGAGCATCTTCAATTGATTTAATTGTAAAATTTTGATAATTTTCAGGCCAACATTTGTTCACAAGCTATGCATCAAAAATACAATTGAAGAAAGTATTCTTACAGCAACAAGCACAGATGCGGGAAAATGGGACAGAAATAAGATTACCTTAGATCAACTGAAACATCTGTTTGAAAAAGTAGAAATATCAGATGCTCCTGTTTCTGAAGAAATCAATGCTACCTAAGAGACGTCTTGGCCAAACCATTGCTTAGGATAAAATGAAAATCATTCTATCAGAATTCAATTAACATGCAGAATAAGTTTATCCCATAAAATGAAGATAGTTCATATTGTAACTATTAACTGATGTTTTTTACTCGATATTTTTAGTTTTATAGTTTCATGTTTTTTATAATTATATTTCGATGGAAGGATTTCAATTGTAGCCCTTTTCATAAATTTTTTTTTTTTTAATTCAACAAAATAGTTACAAGTGTGTTGTCACCAATATCGATGAAAAGTATTTGTAACTTCTCTCAAAATGAAAACATTCCAAGGGCAATCTGCTGTATACAATAATGAATGCACAATTTTAACGATGCAGTGTTGTTTTATTCATAAAGCCAATATATTCAAGAAAAGTTCATCTTTATTGGCTATGTACAGCCAATAAAGATTAACTGAGGGCCGGTTTCTCAATTGCGAGTTAACTCGAGGTTGCGAGTTGACGCATGTATTTAGCGATATTCATGAATGCGTAACACTCGGGTTACCCGCAACCTCGGGTTAACTCGCAATTGAGAAACCGGCCCTTAGTGAACCGAAGCTATTGACAGTATTGACACTAATCAAAAGTAGGAATCTCAAGTCATACTTTTTCAATACTATGCCATAGAATGTGCTTAAAGATGAAGGAATATTTTGTTCTGGCCAGTCTTGAAATAAAATTTCAAATACTTTGTCAATCAGTGTTCACTGACCTTACATTCTGTGAATAATCTCTTATTTTTGGCGCTCTTGTTCCTCGGAACAGAGTGCTTATCAATTTGCCCAAATGTTTGTTTTTTTTTCGATTTTTTGGTTGAAAATGGTCTTGAACGATTTGGTTTGCCTCACTGATCAAGAACCCGTGGTCGAATCGATTCTGTCCTGCCGGCCGCCCGTCCGGCCGTTAACACGATAACTCTCGAATGGAATGAGCTAGACAGTTGAAATTTTCAGAGTAAGTTTGAGGGATAAATATCTCGGTTGAGTCCGTTATTGGGCAAAATCGGTCTAATAGTTTCGGAGTAACGAAAACAAATATTTTTTTTTTACATTACAACTTTTGAATTCAATTTTTTTAAGGTTCAGTTTCATCATAAGAATCCATTGTTATCATTTTCAACTCTTACAAGCTAATACTTTCGGAGATTATCCGCCGTATTCACAAAGCATTCAATCTCCGTTAAGTCCTAACTGAGGTCCTCAGTTAAGGATAAATAAGAATCGCAAACTCAGTTTAATTGAAAATTAACGTGAAACAGGCCTGTTTCAGCACCGTTGCATACGTTAACTGAGGTTGCGATTCTTATTTATCCTTAACTGAGGACCTCAGTTAGGACTTAACGGAGATTGAATGCTTTGTGAATACGGCGGATGATGTTTCAATAATACATCGTATGTTCTATGTATTCACAGAATGTGAACACAGAATCTGTCTGTGATCACTATTCATAAATGTCATCTTTTCTAGCTATTAGACATTCCGCCGTATTCACAAAGCATTCAATCTCCGTTAAGTCCTAACTGAGGTCCCCAGTTAAGGATAAATAAGAATCGCAACCTCAGTTAACGTATGTATTCTTAATCAAAAATCAAACTATGATTTTAGTTTTTTGTTTTATTCGAATTGGTCTATTCAAAGGGTTGTTAGTAATAATAAACTTTTCAGATAGACCAACTTAAATAAAACAGAAAACTAATATCATGGGTTAATTGACATTACCTATTGAATTATTTATGCAATCAGTAATTATAATTTTTTACCAACAAATATTAGTCTGAAAAGATACAATTTTGCTATTATCCCTCCAACGTTCGCATAACCCTAGGCTTGAATCTTTGAAGGATAGAGCTTTCAGACAGAAAACACATATTTTTAATTCTTTGCGCAAGTTAGTTTCACCCTGAATATCGAAAATATAGAAGTTCGTTTTTCAATGGGTTACAGAATAGTGTTGATAAGCAATGTTTGCAGTATTAATAAAGTTTTAGTTAAAGATATATATTCTTTTAGATATGATCATTTACTACATAAATTAAATATTTTGTTTTGTTTTTTAGAATTTGTCTTATTTTTGGCGCTCTAGTTCCTCGGAACTGAGTGCTTATCAATTTGCCCAAATGTCTGTAATTTTCGAATTTTTCGATGAAAATGGTCTTAAACGATTTGGTTCGACTCACTGATCAAGAATCCGTGGTGGAAATTCATTCTGTCCGGCCGGCCGGCCGTAGGCACGATAACTCTCGAACGGAATGAGCTAGAGAGTTGAAATTTTCAGAGTAGGTTTGGGGGATAAATATCTCGGCTAAGTTCGTTACTGGGCAAAATCGGACAGAAGGTTTCGGAGTAATAAAAAAAAATTTTTGTTTTACAAAACAAATTCCAAATTAAATTTTTTTTAATTATCAATTTTATCATAAGAATCCATTCATATCATTTTTAACTCTAACAAGCTAATACTTTCGGAGATATGATTTTTCAAAATTTCAATGTAAATCGTATTTCACAGGTTGATATAATTATTCTATGTATGAATTGTCATAATGTCAACTTATGACATTATCTAATCAATCGAAGAATTATGAGAATAAAGTGTATTCCGAAATGTGAGCGAAGTGAGAAAAATCTCAGTTGTTTGCTCCGAAATTAGTTTTTCTCAGAAAAGTCTTACATTTCGGAACAGAACATGAAGTAAGAGATCTGAGAGTAGTGAGACTGCTTTTCATCCATAGACGAATGCTCAGTTCTCTCAATTTATGACGGGACTGACAGAAGGGAATATTGTAACTTCAAAAATATTGGGGTTGAAATACTCGTATTTTAGCGATGCAACGGGGACCTCACCCGAAAATGTTTGAAAATATTACGTAAATATTGAAAGCATAATTCTGCAGTTCGAGAGAGGAGAAAATTTGGTGAACGTAGATCAGGAAATTTTTGATCGATTACAAGGTAATTTTTTATTATTACTTATCTTCTTTCATACATGTTTTATGGAATACCTACTATTTGTAGGTACTTTAAACCTGTTTTGGGCAATTGTCATACGAAACTTGTTTTTTTGGCGCTCTAGTTCCTCGGAACAGAGTGCTTATCAATTTGCCCAAGTGTCTGTAATTTTGGAATTTTTGGCTGAAAATGGTCTCAAACGATTTGGTTCGACTCACTGATCAAGAATTGAGTGCGAAATCGATTCTGTCCAGCCGGCCGACTGGCCGTAGGCACGATAACTCTCGAACGAAAGGAGTTAACGGATTGAAAATTGCAAGGTGGTTTTGGAGCGTAAATATCTCGGACAAGTTCGTTAATGGGCGAAATCCATCAAGGGGTTTCGGAGTTATGGCCGATTTTAGTAAAAATATTTTGTATGAATATTTCCGAAACCGATCACTCGATCTATCTGAAATTTAGCATCAAATTGTAGAATCATGACCTCTATACACATGTGAAGTTTTGTATTGACCAGATTACCGCAAAGTGTCAAAAAAAAAATTTGAAAATGTGGTGCAGTTCTCATTCTCATGATTGCTCATTTAATCTTGATAAATAAACTATTATTTGAATTGAATTTCCTTTATGATGCAGTTCTATCATATGAATACATTGATATAATTCCCAACTCTGAGAAACCAATAACAGATATAATTTGTCTGTTTGAACTAGAGCGCCAGAAAGCTCCTGTCCACAGGGCTTGAATCCATTTTTGGCGCTCTAGTTCCTCGGAACTGAGTGCTTATCAATTTGCCCAAATGTCTGTAATTTTCGAATTTTTCGATGAAAATGGTCTTAAACGATTTGGTTCGACTCACTGATCAAGAATCCGTGGTCGAAATTCATTCTGTCCGGCCGATCCGGCCGTCCGGCCGTAGGCACGATAACTCTCGAACGGAATGAGCTAGACAGTTGAAATTTTCAGAGTAGGTTTGGGGGATAAATATCTCGGCTAAGTTCGTTATTGGGCAAAATCGGACAGATGGTTTCGGAGTAACAAAAAAAAATTTTTTTTTTTACAGAACAAATTCCAAATTAAATTTTTTTTCAATAAGGAGTTTTACCATAAGAATCCATTCATATCATTTTTAACTCTAACAAACTAATACTTTCGGAGATATGATTTTTCAAAATTTCAATGATAGAATTATTCTGTGGCTATTCTATGAATTGTTATAACGTCAACTTTGACGTTGTCTCATTGTCATTCATTCCAGTAATGGTATCAATATGAGAATTATAATATTATCATACTTTTTGTTGGTTGATATTTTCATGCCGATGGTCAATCCATATGATGATGGGAATGGTAATGGTAAGTTAATAACATTGTCATTCATTCCAGCAATCGTATAAATATGAGAATTATAATATAATATCATAGTTTTTGTTGGTTGATATTTTCATGCCGATGGTCAATCCATATGATGATGGGAATGGTAATGGTAAGTTAATAATATTGAGTTCAGAATATCTCCACTAAAAACAAAACTGGAATTGAGGAATGAATATCTCGGATGAGTTCGTTGTTGGGTAGAATTCGTCTATTGGTTTTGGATTGATAATTTTTGGCACTCTTGTTGAATTTAAATTCTTCTATGATGTTTGAATTCAATTTCTGCTAAGATGAAGTTCTAAATTTCAATAATGAAATGTACTTCTATGTTTTCACAGAATGCTATAATTATTCTATCTAAGCTTTATTATATGATCTGTGTTCATACTCGTACATTTCATCCTGTTTTATAAGAGAGAGTCAAATTCATTTCAGCTATTTTAATTTGGTTTCTTCCATGGTGCAGTTTTCATTCTCAAATTGCTCATTTAATCTTGATAAATAAACTATTATTTGAATTGAATTTCCTGTATGATGCAGTTCTATCATAAGAATACATTGATATAATTCTCAACTCTGAGAAACCAATACTTTCCGAGATATAATTTGTCTGTTTGAACTAGTTTTAATTTAATTTCTTCCATGAGGCATTTCTATCATAGCAATCCATTGATATCATTCCCAACTCTGAGAAACCAATACTTGAATGGCTTGAACCAATTTTTGGCACTCTAGTTTCTCGGAACTGAGTGCTTATCAATTTGCCCAAATGTCTGTAAATTTCGAATTTTTCGATGAAAATGGTCTTAAACGATTTGGTTCAACTCACTGATCAAGAATCCGTGGTCGAAATTCATTCTGTCCGGCCGGCCGTAGGCACGATAACTCTCGAACGGAATGAGCTAGACAGTTGAAATTTTCAGTTTAGGTTTGAGGGATAAATATCTCGGCTAAGTTCGTTATTGGGCAAAGTCGGACAGATGGTTTCGGAGTAACAAAAAAAAAATTGTTTTTACAAAACAAATTCCAAATTAAATTTTTTTCAATAAGCAGTTTTACCATAAGAATCCAATCATATTATTTTTAACTCTAACAAGCTAATACTTTCGGAGATATGATTTTTCAAAATTTCAATGTAAATCGTATTTCTACGTTTTCACAGAATGATAGAATTATTCTGTGGGTATTCTATGAATTGTTATAATGTCAACTTATTTTCCTGAGACATGACGTTGTCTCATTGTCATTCATTCCAGCAATCTTATAAATATGAGAATTATAATATAATATCATACTTTTTGTTGGTTGATATTTTCATGCCGATGGTCAATCCATATGATGATGGGAATGGTAATGGTAAGTTAATAATATTGAGTTCAGAATATCTCCACTAAAAACAAAACTGGAATATTGGTGTATTGGAATAGATTTGAGGAAAGATATATATTATCGTTCATCATAGAATTGAGGAATGAATATCTCGGATGAGTTCGTTGTTGGGTAGAATTCGTCTATTGGTTTTGGATTGATAATTTTTGGCACTCTTGTTGAATTTAAATTCTTCTATGATGTTTGAATTCAATTTCTGCTAAGATAAAGTTCTAAATTTCAATAATGAATCGTACTTCTATGTTTTCACACAATGCTATAAATATTCTATCTAAGCTTTATTATATGATCTGTGTTCATACTCGTACATTTCATCCTGTTCTATAAGAGAGAGTCAAATTCATTTCAGCTATTTTAATTTGGTTTCTTCCATGGTGCAGTTCTCATTCTCAGATTGCTCATTTAATCTTGATAAATAAACTATTATTTGAATTGAATTTCCTTTATGATGCAGTTCTATCATTAGAATATATTGATATAATTCTCATTTCTGCCCAGACGGCACAAACATATTGCATGAATATGCCATGCATATCCCACCGGCATATTGGCATATGCCAGGGATATTCCATATCCTCCAAAGCATATGCTACGCATATTCCATGGATATCCAAGGTCACCATGAATCATGTTCCATGAATATGCCATGCATATCCCACCGGCATATTGGCATATGCCAGGGATATTCCATATCCTCCAAGCATATGATACGCATATTCCATGGATATCCCGGGAATATGTTTTAATCTCCTAAAAGATATTCATGGCATATGCCAGGAATATATTTTCCTACTGTATAGCATATGCTTTTTGAATATGAATATCAAAAAAATTATACAGGGTGAGTCTTTAAGCCGTACATTAAATTTAACCATAAATTCCTCTCATCAAATTGAATACTTTTTTCATTCAACATCTTTTCCAAATTTGACTCAGGTAAAAATATACAGGCTGTTGAAATTAAAAAAAAAAATCATATCATTTTATATTGTAACTTTGACGTGTTTTTCTGGAAAATATGTATCATAGTTATAGGAAACTTCAACACCAAAATTCGTTTAATTCAGAAAAAGAATGTCAAAGCAATACAAAATAGAAACTGATTTATTTTCGAAATTTCAAGAGCCTGTATCTTTTTACCATAGGCGAATTGGGAAAAATGGTAAATGAAAAAAGTGTTTCATTTGATGATAAGAATCTATGGTTAACATTAATGTACAACTGTAAGACTCACCCTGTATATATTTTTTTTCTACTTGCACTATATGGTCAAATGTAGTTATTTTGAGAAATACAAAACTAAATCAGAAAATATTTATTACAAAAAACAAAAATATTTTTTCGCAGAAAATACAAAAAAAATATTATATGTATATAAAATATGTATATGTATATTGTGGTAAACCTGCAAATTTTTTAGTCGCTTAGATATTATTATTTTTTTACGTTATGAATATTAGATATTATTGAAAAAAACCACGCCTATATCTTACAAACTAACAGAGACCGCAGAGTTTTCACTTAAGATTTGCATTCTGATGGAGATGTTATTAAATACATTGAAGTAAATATATCTAATTAATATTAGAGAAATTGAACAAATAATAAATTAAAACAACATCTTATTAATATTACTATGTATTTATAGCACCAATTCTTCCTCCGGGTGATTTTGTTTGTATTCATTATTCCTAAAACCAACAAATATAAGAAAAAACACTTCGTCATAGAATAATTTACTCACAGTTTCAGTTGCTTTTTAGTCAGGAAAATAGCAATCCTTTCTTATACTTCCTTTTCAGTGCATTGCTTCGTAAGTGGGTTTTTCCTGCATACCACTGAAAAAATTATTAATATATTATCTCGATGTCAATGATATTTCCTCTGCTAATTATGCATATTGCATTTGGTGAATAGAAGTTGTATTTTGTAAAGTGAAGATGGCATTGACATTCAGTTGAAAAAACCCTATGGCAGAGTTGTTCTAAATACAGATTATGGAAATACCGAAACACAAATAATATATTCAGGAACAGTTGGACAACACAGGGAATATGTTTCTCAAATATGTCAAAAACCCAATATCAAATTAGTAAAGAGAAAATGGAATTAACATAGACTACTGGATTATATTTTTACCTTTGATTAAAGTAGCCATGTGAAGAACAGAAAACTTCTTGCCCTCCAACCCAACTTAACTGCTTCAAAATGACATCATCGACCAACTGAGGCATGCGTCTTCTGACAACATCTTTTGTGTCAGTGCCTCCAACATGGACAAGCTTAGTCAACTGTGAATAAAATGATTTGTTTTGTATTTCTACTCTGGTATATTGATATCTACCATTAAATTTATGTAGCATACTTATAATTTCAGTAGAGTCTATAAAAAACAAAATAAGGTTCAAAGTCACAAATACATAAATATATAAGAGGTGTACTAACCTTTACTGGATAAACATTTCTGTTTTGCTGCAGTGGAAGTTGAAGTTCTGGAGGTAGACGCATCCGAGTTGAGGTTTTGGAATATTGTATTGCTGTATCACTTCCTTTTCTAAATTCAAGTTTCTTTGCACCACTTCTAATGCTGCTTCAGACTGTGATGAGTAGGCTTCTTGTGACTGATAAGCTGGAAAAATATCTAATGTTGCTATTTGATGATATAGAAGCAAATAAATATAAATTTCATTAGAAATAGAGATTTTATACCAGTAGGGAAACTCAATATATAGGTAAAGCCCACGATTTAATATATTCCTGAAAACTCAGGTGGTTACTTTGGCTAGGTCCTGAGAGACAAGTATTTCCAACTACATTACTCGGTAACTGAAGATCGTGACTGAATCCAGTAACAATTCTTCGGTTTTCTGGTAGAGTCAAGGCTGGAATAGTTTCAGTAGAACAACTATCTACTGTATCAGGTATCTTCAGTCCTCTGGTCATATTCTTGCGAATCATCAGTAATATTGTGCTCTTCAGTAAACAACAATGTTTGGCCGGACAATCTTTTCACTTTGCTCAAAAAAGATTTCTTCATTATGTAGCAAAACAAAACACGGACTGCAAGTAAATAGGTACTCTGTAAAACCCTTGATACCTTTTCACCTAGCCAAAGGTTGATATATCAGATAAATGGTATTCACCAAAAATTGAGTTATATAAATATAATACTCCTCTAAAAGCACTACTTACTTGTTATATAACAACACTTAATTTCACCAATTCACTGTTTATCCATATCAAATAAAGACCAGCCAGCAGCCAACTACAAAACAGATTTCAAACTTGATATTCTTTTGTTTTGACAATGGAAACAAAGAAAAACGATGTATTTGTCAGATGATGACCACAGAACACTATATATAGGATAAAGCCACAGATTAATCTGTGATAAAGCTTCTATAGACAAGATATAGTCTTCATATGGTCTCAGTATAAATATAATGAAAATATCGGTCGGTAGGTCGCGGCGATGGAACGCCTACGCCCGACGGTCATCCTCGACCATAGCTCACAAAACATCTGTCGGCGGATAAAATTTAAATTTTATCTTCGTTCTAGCTAGGATACCGGAGGCCCTGGGCAGAGACAACAATAAAGTTGTCTCTGTCCTGGGTTCGTATCCCGCTCAAGACATCGATTCACACAACCCAACACGGGTTGTGTGAATGTACAAGTACAAAAAAGATTTGAAATAAGGTAGATCTGTGTTGATATACCTTGTGTTCCGAAATTGCTGGCACTACTGGCCGCAGTAAGTAATTTCGGAACGCTCTTAAGTAATTAATAAGTAATAATTGTCATAATTAAAAGTCTAACGTTACTAAATGCTCCATTTTTGGTTGCGAAGCTTCAACTAAGAATTTTCCCAGCTGGTTTTTGAACGAAATGTTTCAATTTGATAGTACAAAAATTATTACGTATCTATAGAGAAATGTTCAATGAAAATGCTTTTTGAATATTCATAGGATATTCGAATGCTCAAATTTCAGTTTGATATGCCGTTTGAATATGCCAGTCATATTCAAGGAGAATATCTGTGGAATATTCGTGGGAGTATATTCCAGGAATATGCCTTATGGATATAAGATAATGGCATATTCATGGAATATTCCAGGGATATTGCAATATCTATTGGAAAATAGGATATTGTAGGCATATTCCAGGAATATTGGGTGCCGTCTGGGTGAGAAACCAATACTTTCGGAGATATAATTTGTCTGTTTGAACTAGAGCGCCAGAAAGCTCCTGTCCACAGGGCTTGAGCCCTTTTATACATTATATTTGTGTATTTCGATGTTTTCAATGAAGTAAGTGAATATATCCATAATATTGTGTATTGATTTAAAACTATATGACTAAAATTATGAAAAAAGAGATTACCATTGTAAATTCGATTAAGAGTGTCCAATACAGGAGAATGGACAATAAAACATACGCGCAAAAGCCCCCTACTTCACGTCAGTGCTTGAATAACCAATTTTTTGCGCGTATGTTCTGGGGAACATCGCCTTATAGTTTTGCCCAAATGTCTGTAACTTTCGAATTTTTTGACGAAATTGGTCTCAAACGATTCAGTTCGACTCCCCAATGAAGAATTCGAGGTCAAATTTGATTCTGTTCGGCCGTCCGTTGCCACGATAATTCGAGAACGAAAAGAGCTAGCGACTTGAAATTTCCAGGGTGGATGGCGCATCGCAATACGACGGACAAGTTCGTTAATGGGCATAATCGGCCCAGTGGTTTCCGAGTAATGATTTTGTTTTCAACCAATATAAATCCGATCGAATTGAAACTTGGTGAGTAGTTGTAGAATATGAACCTAAGCACGTTTGTGAAATTTTGGGCGAATCGTGAGGCTAGAAAATTTTTAAAAAATTATTAAAAAATATTTTTGTTGTCACGATAACCTGAGAACGGAAAGAGATAGCGGCTTGAAAATTTCAGGTTAGGTTGTGCATCTGAATGCGACATTTGAGTTTGTTGAGCATAATCGGCCAAACGGTTTTAGAGTTATAGCCATCTGAAATTTTCTGAAATTTGGTGGTTTTTTTTTTTCTCATTAACTCGAAAAATACTGAACCGATTGAATTCAAACTTGGTTATTAGTTGTAGAATGTCAACGTGAAAATGTTTGCAAAATTTGGTGAGGATAGCATCTGTAAAAAATTTTTAATAAATCATTGAAAATAAAAAATAAAAATTCTATATATCAGTAACTATATGTTCGAAATTGCTGAAATTTTGCAAGAGCGTTCATTACCTAACTCTACTGCCAAGTTTCAAGTTTTAACACAATCGGTTGAATATTGTTGGAGATTCGAGCATTCTTGTGTGAGTTCAGTAAATGGGTGACCGTTGCCTCGATAACTTTTGAACGAAAGAAGATAGGGACATGCAATTTTCAGGGTAGGTTGCGTATCCGAAAAGGAGAGTTGAGTTTGTTTTTGGGCATAATCGGTTTAACGGTTTCCGAGTTATATCCACCTGGAATATTATTTCTTTGATAACTCAAAAAATAAAGATTCGATTGAATTGAAGCTTGGTAACTAGTAGTAGAAAATCAGCATAAAGACGTGTTTAAAATTTTGTAAGAACCGTACCCCTAGAAAATTTGACAAAAATGACGAAAAAAAAAAATTTAAGAACCGCACCCCTAGAAAATTAAAAAAAAAACACGAAAAAAAATTGGTTCAAGTAAATTCGATTAAGGGTGTCCAATACAGAAGAATGGACAATATAACATACGCGCAAAAGCTTCTGACTTCACGTCAGTGCTTGAACCAATTTTTTTTTCTTTCTTAATTTTTTGGAAATTTTCTAGGGGTACGATTCTTACAAAATTTTAAAAACGTCCTTATGTCGATATACTATACAATGTTACCAAGCTTCAATTCGATCGAGTCTATATTTTTTGAGTTATCGAGGAAGTAATATTCCAGGTGGGTATAACTCCAAAACCGTTGGACCGATTATGCCCGTAAACGAACTCAACTATCCCATTCGGATACGCTACATACCCTGAAAATTCCAAGTCCCTATCTCCTTTCGTTCGAAAGTTATCGAGGCAACGGTCACCCATCCAGCGACTGAACTTACACAAGGATGCTCGGATCTCCAACAATATAGATCCGATCGTGTGCAAACTTGCAACTTGGTAGTAGAGTACTAGGATCTGAAGGCTCTCGCAAAATTTCAGCGATGTCGGACGAATGGTTTCTGATGTATAGAATTATTTTCAATGATTTTTTTAAAATTTTCTAGTGATACGATCCTCACGAAATTTTGCAAGAATTTTCGCGATGGCATTCTACAACTAATAACCATGTTTGAATTTAATCGGTATTGTATTTGGAGGAAATAACAACCAAATTTCAGATGGGTATAACTCCAAAACCGTTTGGCCGATTATGCCTGTAAACGAACTCAAATTTCGCATTTAGATGCACAACTTCCGTTCTCAGGTTATCGTGACATAAAAAATATTTTCTAATAATTTTTTCGATTTTTACGATTCTCCCAAAATATCACAAACTTACTTAGCTTTATATTCTACAACTATTCACCAAGTTCCAATTCGATCGGATTTGTATTGGTTGAAAACAAAATTATCACTAAAACTATTGGGCCGATTATGCCCATTAACGAACTTGTCCGTCATATTGGGATGCGCCACCTACCCAGAAAATTTCTAGTTGCTTGCTCTTCCCTTTCTCAAGTCGTGACAACGGACGGACGGCCGGCCGGCCGGACAGAATCAGATTTAACCTCAAATTCTTCATCGGGGAGTCGAACACAATCGTTTGAGACCATTTTCGGCAAATAATTCGAAAATTACAGACATTTAGGCAAAATGATAACGCGATGTTAGCCAGAACATACAAGCAAAAATACTATAAGAAAATATAATGGATGAAAATAAATCTACACAAATGGGGGGGCGCTGCCTAATATATTCCTAGCTTTCTATTTGACTGATATCATCAGTAACGATCAGTTGGAAGTGATGCGCATCAGTTCAAACCAGAGAAATAGAGGGAAATTCCGGCTATTCCTCTGGTTCAAACTGATTTCGCATCAGTTTGGAAGTGATACAGCGTCAAATAGAAATCGCCTATTGCCACAGGCGCAATAGTACCTAGATACGGCTCTGTAGTTACTTCCGGACTTCCTTGCCACCACGGACCACGGTATCTCGGTTCTTATTTCAACCTGATCACTAATACTTTTTAATGCTCTCGGTTCAACAAAAATAATACTTTTAAACTAGCATATTTCCTCAAGCTGCGATTAATAGAACCCGTTGTGAACGGCATGACGTTTCTTTTGGATCTAATATTCCACCATCCTGTGTAGTTACGAATATCGATATTTGAGTAAGAATGAGTTGTCTAGAGCGCGTTGTCATTTCCCAAGATCATTTACGAAAACAACAATAATCTGTACCTACCTACCTTCTGAAGAATTACAAGATTTGCCTGTATTTTTCATAACCGCGAGTGATGAAACGTGTGTCGTGTGATTACTGAGAATTAATATTAATTAATGCTAAGGTAAGTATATTATATGAAGAGAAATTCATTCACCAATAGATTGGAGTGTAATCTTTTTATTTTTATTCGTTGTCACAATGATATTCAGTTTACAAGATGGTTGAAATACCTGTATTGTTTCATTGCGCAAGTTAACAAAAAATTGGTTCAAGCACTGACGTGAAGTCAGGAGCTTTTGCGCCCATGTTCTATATTGTCCATACTCCTGTATGTTAATAGGGAGGGCATAACGTGGAATAACACTATGTACCCTTACACACATTACTGTTACCGTAAATTCAATATTCAGTTTTCGGCACAATGCGTGTAGTGAGCAAAAATCATATTGATCATATTATTTTATTGGTAGCCCAGTAGTTTAACACATAAATTAGTACTTTTCTTTTGCGTTATCCCAAAGCGGGTAGCTCTCTATAGGGGCCGGTTTCTGGGGAATATCACATGTGGTTTATCTTCAGTTTATATGTCCAATTCAATAGTATTAAGAAGATAAACTGAAGACAAAATACATTCAATTATCCTCAGAAACCAGCACTAGATGTTTCAGTTTCGCCGATAACCCCCAATGTTGAAAATTTTCAAAGCACGTGCTTTCATATTTTGCCCAAATGTCTGTGATTTTCGAATTTTTTGCCAAATATGGTCTCAAATGATTGGGTTCGACTCCCTGATGATGAATTATAGATCAAATTTGATTCTGTCCGGTCGTTGCCACAATAACTTGAGAACGGAAAGTAATAGCGGTGGGTAGGTGGCGCGTCTAAATACGACGGAGAAATTCGTTAATGGGCGTAATTAATCCAACGGTTTCCGAGTAATAATTTTGTTTTCAACTAATACAGATCTGATCGAATTGAAACTTAGTGAGTATTTGTAGAATTACACACCTCAAGACGTATGTGCAATTTTGTGAGAATTCCATAACTAGAAAACTTTAAGAATAGTATATTCTAAAACAAGTTGCAGAATGGGCTCCTATTAAAACACGAATGCGAAATTCGAAAACGATCGACGAAGGAGCGAGTTTTCGAACGCATGAGTGTTGGAATTGCCCTCTGCAACGAGTATTAGACGATATTTTCTCTATTTCAGGCAAGTTTTGTGAAATACTGTTGAAATTTAATGAAAAATTCGGATTATACATCCTAGTGACTTTTGTATTATATCTTGGTAGTTGGTGTGACTGTTACGAAAGTTAACAGATTACGGAATTTGAATTTGAAACGTACCTAGGGCATGGAGATCAGATTTAAAACAGTTTTAATAGCATGAATGATTCAAAATTAGCAAGAAGGAAATCTCTAGTACCATATTTTTAATGAAAATAAAGCTTTTCCTCAACAATTATTTCACTATATCCAGATTATATTGTATTGTCAATTGACGTGTGTTTAAATTTGATAGGATCGAATGTCAGTGCTGACTACCACAAAACGAAAAATATAACTAGAAACAATGCGGGAATGAGTTCATTCCAGCACTGTTTTCAGTGCTGGAATGGACTCATTACGATACTGAAATAGAGAAAATATTATTCATCTCAAGATAACTTAAGAACGAAACGAGATCGCGACTTGCACTTTTCAGGGTAGGTTAATTGAGCATCCAAATGCAACATCTGAGTTCGTTAATAGGCATAATCGGCCAAACAGTTCGGACGTCAAACAATTCAAACAAGGTAATTAGTTGTAGAAGGCCGACGCAACAATTTTCGTGAAGATCGCATTACTAGAAAATTTCAAAAATGTCATTGGAAAAAATTCTTTACATCAGAAAGTATTCGACCGACATCGCTGAAATTTTGCGAGAACCTTCAAAACCTATCTCTACAACCAAGTTGCAACTTTGAACATGATCTCTTATTGTTGGAGATCCGAGCAGACTTGGGTGAGGTTTGTGAGGTGTATAATCACAACAAAACCTCTTTTGGCTCGCATGTTCTGGGAAACAGCATTTTGCCCAACTGTCTGTAATTCGAATGTTTTGCCGAAGATGGTCTCAAACGTTTTAGGTTCGCCCCCCGATGAAGAATTGGAGTTTGTACAGCCGGTTGTCACTATAACTTTTGAACGGATAGAGATAGCGAATTGCAAACTTCCAGGGTTGGTTTCGCATCCGAATGTGATGAATAAGTACGTTAATTCGCATAATCGGCCAAATGAATCTGAAATTTCGTTGTTATTTCTTCAATGACTCCAAAAATACAGATCCGATTGAACTGAAACTCTTGTAGAATGCTAACATGCAAATTCTTGCAGCATTTTGTGAGCATCGTACGGATAGAAAAAAAAAATGAAAAAATTTCTTAAAAAAAATTAAAATTTTTCTGTTAAATTTGGAAGTTGTGAGATGACTAGCCTATTTTGGAACAGCATGTACACTTCTTAATATCTTGAAATATGGAGACTATGGTCCCTAACGACACTCGCATTTTCAATATGGTAATGAGAAGCTGGAAAACGCCGACCTGTATGTAGTTCTCTACCCTGTTATCGAAAATGTTGTATGTTCGTGACATTATTTTGATAACTTATTTCTAACCGCTTTGAGCCCGAAGTGTCAACGATACACCAAATGAAAGGTAAAAGATCGAAATTTTGGAATCTAATTTATTATTAGTACGTTACCGTGGAAAAAATTATTTATTTTAAAAAGCACCCTCACCCCCTACCATTTGTTTTGGTGAGGGTTACAAAAACTTATTTCACCAGGGTTTCAAAGTACTCGAGCTGCTTATTCTAACCGTAAAATTGCATTGCTCAACTGGTCTCTAAAATATTTGCAAAATAGGGAAACTCACCCCTGGCTTAAACCATCCATAACTTCCATCAGAAGACCCGGAGGAGCAGGACAGTTTAATAACAGAAAGTGTGACACCCTAAGGGCACGCTATCACCTCCTTGCCGGGTTGTGTGGCACCCCTTGGCCCTTGCCACCAGCATAAATAAATCCTCCTTTAGAGAAATCTTTCATTATATTAAGAGTAAATCGAATTAATTGCAACGGTTGGTTGATATGAATACATATTCAAACAAAACTATCTAGTCATTCAGTTTTCAGAAGTGCACCCATTCCTCTTTTGGTTAAATAGCTAAGTACACATATCGTGGGCATACAAACAGAATCATGTAAAGTTCAAAAATATAGTTCCTAGAAAAATGAAAAGGAATATTTGAATTCAACTGAAAAAAACGTATTTGGTATAAGATGATTTTACACCCGAGGAAATCGTTTATTGACTCCTTTAAAGGATTAGGTACTAGATGAGTGAAACACTCACAGAAATAAACTTTTTTTTTAATTTAATTTCTTTTATTTATTATAATTTTCTGAGGGGAAATTGTTGGAAAATGGACTTAAAGGGTTCTGCTTGTACGCCAACGATATACATTCTTATTCCTCAATTGTTTAGATATTTCTTCTCATTGTTACCTTATCTAAATGAGGTACAAGGGACAAATAAGGCCCAGCACGTAATAAGACCCACATTGTAGAAAACTGCAACAAAACATAAACCGCATCTCTTATATTTACCAATTTATTTGGTTTGAGCATAAGTAACTTTACATAGATGGCGCAGCGCCACATTTGTTCGATTTTAATTTGGTGGCTTGTTTGAAATCCTGCATCCAACCACGTGTTTTATAACATTTGCATAAAGTTAGGTCCCTGTCAGGAATCTAATTTAAGCTTGAAGGGTGTGAGTTCAATTATGTTGGTAAGTAGCCTAATTATCAAATTATATTCGAGGGATTTTGATTGTTTCTGGTTTAATAGTTACCCAACCTCAAAATCGCATTGTCAGAAATAAGGCGCATTTAAACTCTAAGGTGGGCCTTATTTCTTACCAGTGGGCTTTTTCATCAATTTTAGACAAACTGGGAAAAAATTGCCGAAATATTAGAGACAAGTGTATATGAGTTCTGCTATAAAAGAAGTAAGACAGGGTCGGCTTGGCCAACGTGCAGCTGCTACGAGATTTAATATTCTTGGACGAACCCTCCGAAATCATTTAGAGAGTGGAAAAAAAGGAAGAAAATTAGGAAGATCTTCAATTTTAACCCAGGAGCAGGAAAGAGATTTAGTCAATCGAATAATAAGGTTAGCTGAAGTTGGCTATCCTTATACTAAAAGAAGCGTAAGGCGACAGGTGTATAGTTTTGTTAAATTGAACAAAATAAAACATAAATTTAATAAAAATGAGGAAATGGCCGGCCGTGGTAGGACTAAACTTTTTCTGAAGTGAAATCCTCAGATAGCAAATCAAAAACCACAAAATATGAATCCCGCTCGTGCTCAAAAACTGAACCCAATAAAAGTAAATCACTATTTTACAAAGCTTGGGAGTACTTTGGATAAATTGGGATTTAAAAACCATCCTCAACTATTCGAGCCATCTTCAAAGGCAAGAGATTGAAACCCGACTTCAAGTATAATGTACGGGCAGGCACATTGGTAAAAAGGCCACCGAAAGGCAGTATGACTACTGAACTTTTCGACGAATTTATCCGTCATTTGACAAAATATAAAATTGGTGGGCCAATATTGTTGGTCTATGAAGGAGTCAAGTGTCATCTGGACTTCATAATAGTTGAAGAAGCTGATAAACATGAAATCACATTGATGTGTGTCTTCCGAGCAACAAAACACATGAGCTCCATAGATCATTTGAAGCTCACTGATGGGACTATCAAAAATTATTAAGAAACCGGCCGTTAGAGAGTTATTGGACAACAAACTATGACAGTGACAGTTGTATGTAAGATAACCATGGAGGTAGGAGGAAGTGGAGTGAGCATGTGCTATATTTCCCTTGTAACGAAAGTGTCACATAAAATCGGCCATATTGGTATGGGCAAATCCTTTGTTATAAACATGAAATTGTGAGTTTTCTATGGTTGGAATTCCGGATTCGTATAGAAAATTGGGACACACCAATATGGCGGAGTATGTGACAAGTTTCGATCTTTATGCCCCCTCCACTTCCTTCTACCTCCATGAAGATAACCCTATTTTTTGTTAACAAAAACAAATAATTTGAAGCTTGGGGAGATGCATTATGCCACTATTATTACACTATAATTGTGATTAACACTCACACGAGAATTTTGAGAGTGTTTCGTACGAAATATATAGGTGTATATTTCCTGTTTACATCCAAATTATTAATTCAGTAATGGAAAAAATGCTAGAAGCTGCTAATATAGGAGGAGAAAATGATTCTGAAATTGAAAAAACGAAATAATCATAGAATTTGCCATTTGCAAACAATCCGATAAGTTTGCTAATATCAACGATGATACACGGCGAAAGCCAGATAAGGTAGAAATAAAGTATCCATTACTTCGGAATAAATAAAGTCGGCCAGTATTTTACTAAAAGATCCTTTATTTTCAGTGACAAGTGCGCTTGCGTACATGTCAAAATAAAGGAAACTTTATTACTGCCGACCCTCTCTAAATGAGTATACCTCCCACAGTATCCTTCAATGATTACTAGGGTTTTAACTAAATCGAGATTCAACCATATGTTTTCAAAAGTATGGTCGAGTGACTGGATTGTATCCCTGTGATACATCAGCTATTACTTTTTCTGCTTTCACTCCAAACACCCTAACAGAACGTCCAGATAATCAAGCTAATAAAGTGAGAGACAGTAGTGAATAGTGATAGTGAGGATGAATGTTCGTTGGCTGTGCTCCAACAAAGGCTTAGGAAGAAAAGTGAGAATAAGGAAAACTATAATAACTCTTTCCATGAATTGATGGAAACTCCTGGCTTGGTACCTCTTAAAGCACAGCTTACACAGCATACTTATTCATCACCGTACTGCCCCTTACGCCAGGAATCGCGTCAAAGCGATATGAGGCATTTTATTCAATGCAATTCATGGGCCACCACAGAACACAAATAAAACTAAAACGAGTTCAGAATAGAGCCAAAAATGGGGCGTAACGTCTCCGTGATTACCTGAGGAGTCCTTAGGATTTTAGAGTCATCCGGTTGAAAGGTCCGAACACAATTAGGCTCTTTTGATACCACATTTCTGACCAGGAGCAAAGGTGGGCACCCTCCGGTAATTTTACTTCATCATTCAATATGAATTCCATAAGCGTCTCATTTTTTCTGCACATGCAAAATGAATTTCCCAATTTCAAAATGACAAAAACATAGTATTATATTGTGAAACTTGGGCCAAGTGTTTCTTTCCCTTACAAATAAAAAAAGCACTGGCGTGAATTCAGAGCACTTTGTGGTAGTTTTCCATTAATGCATAACTTAATTAGAATTGATCAACATGAAGTAAATGCTTTATATAATTTTTCAAAATATCGAAAATATTAATCTGCATAGAAATCGGATAGCATTATTTTCTATTCGGATTGTGTTCATAAGAAATTTAGCATTGTAACGGTGGGTTTCACGAAACTCTAATTCCACGATTAAGCGCTTAATCGTATTAACTATGAAATTCTATGCTCACAAACATGATAGAAAATTTAAATATTAATATATCGGACAGATCTGTGAATTAATATGAAAATTTTCCAAAAAAAAATCACTCATATCTTCCTAAAATACAGACGAACCACATGATACGGCTTTGATACTGAATACTTTTCAGGTGTTGGTAATATTGACATATCCCGTCCCATTCCATGAATCAATAACCAACAACTGATAATTACAAGTCCTGTTTATGCCTCAATTATTGATCACCCTGGTACACACCCCTCGGGCCACAGCGCGTTAGCATCTATTCTTGTGACGACATGATTCCGGAAAGGCATAGTGCTTAGTAATCCTCGAAAGTGCTCGGGAGCACTTAAGGGATTACTAAGCACTAAGTCTTTTCATGAAGTGGTTGAATTACAAAGCACTAAGCACTGATTTTGAAAAGTGCTCGGGAACACAGTACTCGGGAGCACAAAAAGGCTTCAAGCACTTCTACAAGCACCAAACACTTCTACAAGCACCAAGCACAGTGCTTTGGCTGAACTCTGCTCGTATGTAAGGTAGAAGGAATAGGTAATTGAGGTTGATGTAAGCGAGAATCTTCATTAAATTCCTTTTTCTGATAATTTGTCTATAACTGAGCCAATTATTTTCCCTAGACTCTTCAGGTATCTACTTATAATTTAATATAGAAGGAATGGGCCATTTATACAAAAAATGATGGTCCAAATCAAAATAAATATAAATTAGAACTACACAAACTTACCTCCATGACGTCAGCGATGCGCGATATGTCGGTATTATACTTCCTGCATTCCGATCGCGTGAATCGTTCTTTCCAAATCGTACGCTCCAAATCGCCACGAGTATGGCGTCTAGTTTTAAAATATGAATGCATTTGTTATATGCAAGATGCATACAATGTTATTATAAGCATCTATGATATATGCATAGATATGATATACTATACTGGTTATAAATGCAATAATTCGACCGAAGACACCGCCCTTGATCATTCTTTTCTAACCAGGAAGATCATAGAATAGAGTAGTGGATATGGTAGAACGCAGATAACATAACTGAATTCAACTTTGGCATCGCAATTTGTCGGTGAGTGATAGAGCTTTTCCTATTCATCATTTTGTATTGATTCCGTTCTTGTATTCAATATTATTGTATGTTGGAAGTAAGGTTATGTGCAATGTAAATATAATGCGCTTCGATGAATTTCTGGCCTGAATGAATTTTATTTTGTGATCATAAGACTGAACGATGAAGCAAAGCCCTGAATGACAGGTCACTAAAATTGCCGATGCGATTCAAATCGCGTTAAATATATGCCGGTCGACCCGTGTGCGTCGGTTCATAGATGCATAGAATACATGGTGAAGACACTCTTTGACATATTTTCGGCCGAATTGCGTTCCAAATACTGTCAAAGTACAAGGATTTTGTTCTACTTCAGTTTTCGCCGATAGATGCCGGCATCAGTAGAAATTTTATGGACAAAATTATTAACATGTCAAATTAAATATGAATCTTTTTTTATTCTAGTTTCTTGAAGAAATTCGTACCGTTTGCTGAAATTTAGTATTTTGAGTATTTTGTTCAACGCCCTTGTTTTCCGCGTCGAAAGTAAGCCAAATGTTTGCTGTGTGAACTCTGAAGGAGTATCCAAAACCATTTTAATCAAATACTATTTTTATTTCGAAAATACTTCATTATATCCTTTTAATTTGAATTCATGAACTAGCAGCAGTAGAAAGTGAACTTTGTCGCTGGTCAGTTCTCATTTACTCGCTGATAATCTTCGAAATCGACTCTAGCGGCACCATCGTTAATAAAGTGAAGTAGTACATAAAGTATGTGATTTGACAGTTCTAGGTTCGTTTTTCGGCTGAAAATTTTTACAGGAATTAAAAGGGAGTGTCGACACCTTGTTATTCTATGCATCTTGGTCGGCTCTAAGGCAGCATTGTTCTATACATCGTTTCTGACAAAGTGATTCACAAAATAGTTATTTTTTTATTTTATGGATATTTTTCAGAATTTGCGAGGGAAAACCCAGAAAGGAACTATTTAATAAATAACTAATAAACATGTCCAATTATAATCGTCTTAATAATAGTGGATTGGGTTGTATTCGATATTAGGAACAGCATTATTCCAAAAGTAAAGTTATATTTTGACGGAAATAATAGTTTCAGTCTATTTTTGGCGATAAAAACATATTTTGTTTCTCGATGACTTTCTCTGTTTGAAATATGAATTTATAAAATTTTGTCTTATACCCCTATTTTGAAAATAATTGTCAGATTGTGGATTGGCCCTAATCATAGAATCGATATATTTTGAATAGGAAATCCTATGTCTATGTGTAAAATTTGCAGCGTAATTTCTTTATTTTCAGATGGCGGCAGAAGATAGTACTCACCAGAGAATTCTGGAAACTTTGGCAGTTGCAGCTATGATTTTCACACAAGTGTTCACTTTCTTAGCTATACCGTTGTTAGTTTGCTACATTTTTGTCGCGACGAAGTACTGGTGGATTTGTGTGTTGTATTTTGTTTGGACTGTTATATTTCACAAAGACGCAGATGTGACTGGGAACTGGAGATCCGAATGGGTCAGATCTTGGTCGTGGTGGATATTTGCCAAAAACTATTATCCACTTAAGTTGGTTAAGCTTCCATGGGGCGAGTTGGATAAGAAACGCAATTACATATTCTGTTATTTTCCACATGGTATGCTTTCCGCCGGATCGTATTTAACTATTGCAACGAATGCGACGGAGTTTCAAGAGTCCTTTCCTCACCATAAAGCATATATTCATACTCTTGCAATCTTCTATAAAATACCTATCATTAGAGAGCTTGGACTTTCAGTGGGGGGATTACAGGCATCGAAAAGAGCCCTCGACACTATTTTGGGCAAAGAAGGTGGAGGCAATATATCAGCACTCGTTGTTGGAGGTGCTGAAGAAGCTCGCTATTGCCATCCAGGTGTACATAAAATTATTTGTAAGAAAAGAAAGGGGTTTATAAAAATATCCCTAACGCAAGGTGCTCCTCTAGTTCCTGTTTATGTTTTTGGCGAAAATGAACTATTTTCGCAAGCTGAATTGAGTGGATTCATCTTGAATAAATTAAGGGGACTTGTGAAAAGGACAGTAGGAATTCCTATAGTTCTCCCTGTAGGAAGGAAAGATATGCTAGGGTTGGTTCCTTTAAGACGACCCTTAACAGTTGTTGGTAAGTATTTAATTTTTTTTTGGGTTGTTTTTACTATTTCATGAAATATTTCATTTAATATGTCTTTCATTTCATAAGTCTTTCATATCCGAAATCTATCTGAATATCTATGCTGGTTCATCAATCAGCAGATAAGTTCAATTGGTGAACTCACAAGTAACACAGAGAGCTCACAGAGATATCTCAGCGACTTCCTGTCGAGAAGGTGAAAGGACTTTTGTTACATCTCTGGGAAGTTTAAGAGAGCTATCTTTCTAGTCCGAATGCTCGCGAGGTCATTGCGATATCCCATGTGAAAATCCCAGAAATATCTCACATTGTGTACCAAATGGGGACATTCGCATTTTTCTACCATAGCGAGGTCCCATCGATCTCACATAAATACATATTTGTGATAATCACAATCACTGCCTATGGCGAAATTCCCATTTATTTCACATGATTGGTAATTTCTTCGAAAAATTATTTTTCAATAACTTTCATAATCATATTTTTAACAAAAATTTATAGATATCTCAAAATTTAAAAGTATAGAGGTTATGAGGATTATAATCATCGAATAAAATGTGGTCTAGTATCGAATAAAAAAATTGGGTCAAGCACTGACGTGAAGTCAGGAGCTTTTGCGCGTTTCGAATTGCGAATTCGAATTTACCATGGTAAATTCGAATTAAGTTTCCAATACAGGAGAATGGACAACATAATTTACCATGGTAAATTCGATTAAGAGTGTCCAATACAGGAGAATGGACAATAGAACATACGCGCAAAAGCTCCTGACTTCACGTCAGTGCTTGAACCAATTTTTTTTCCTCAATTTCGATGCAAAATTATATAACGTATCAATCATAAATTTAACCATGATCGATAATTTTTGAAACAAAAACAAATAATATTAGGATGAAACCCAGTGCAAAAGGAAGAGAATATAACAAAAATAAAAGAATGTATATTTTTTTTACACCATCGGAAAGTTGAGAATTCAACGAACAAAAAGGCCACCGACTTTTTTAAAAAAGCAGATATTTTTATGTGAGAATTATCGAATGGAAATTAGGGTGTTTTTTCGATATTAAGTCGAAATATGGTGAAAAAATTATGTTGTCAATTCTCCTTTATTGGACACTCTTAATTTACCATGGTAAATTCGAATTAAGTGTCCAATACAGGAGAATGGACAACATAATTTACCACTCTTAATTCGAATTTACCCTGGTAAATTCGAATTAAGTGTCCAATACAGGAGAATGGACAACATAATTTACCATGGTAAATTCGATTAAGGGTGTCCAATACAGAAGAATGGACAATAGAACATACGCGCAAAAGCTTCTGACTTCACGTCAGTCCAATTTTTTTTTTCGTGACTTCTTTGAAATTTTCTAGGGGTACGGTTCTTAAAATTTTTTTTTTCCTCATTTTTTTTTCAAATTTTCTAGGGGTACGGTTCTTACAAAATTTTAAACACGTCCTTATGTTGATTTTCTACTACTAGTTACCAAGCTTCAATTCGATCGAAAATTTATCTTTTGAGTTATCAAGGAAATAATATTCCAGGTGGGTATAACTCGGTAACCGTTAGACCGATTATTCCCAAAAACGAACTCAACTCTCCCATTCGGATACGCAACCTACCCTGAAAATTGCAAGTCCCTATTTCCTTTCGTTCGAAATTAATCGAGGCAGCGGTCACCCCTCTACTGAACTCACACAAGGCTGCTCGAATCTCCAACAATATTTAACCGATCATGTTAAAACTTGAAACTTGGCATTAGAGTTAGGTTATAAAGGCTGTTGCAAAATTTCAGCAATTTCAAACGAATAGTTACTGATATATAGAATTTTTTTTTCCAATTTTCAATGATTTTTTTAAAATTTTCTACAAATATTATCTTCACGAAATTTTGCAAGAATTTTCGCGTTGGCATTCTACAACTAATAACCATGTTTGAATTCAATCGGTTTAGTATTTTTCGAGTTAATGAGGAACAAAAAACAACCAAATTTCAGATGGCTATAACTCTAAAACCGTTTGGCCGATTATGCTCATAAAGAAACTGAAATGTCGCGTTCTGATGCACATCCTAACCTGAAAACTTCAAGCCGCTATCTCTTTCCGTTCTCAAGTTATCGTGACAACAAAAATATTTTTTAATAATTTTTTAATAATTTTCTAGCCGTACGATTCGCTCAAAATTTCACAAACGTGCTTAGGTTCATATTCTACAACTACTCACGAAGTTTCAATTCGATCGGATTTACATTGGGTGAAAACAAAATTATTACTCGGAAACCACTGGGCCGATTATGCCCATTAACGAACTTGTCAAATTTCTAGTCGCTAGCTCTTTTTGTTCTCACGTTATCGTGGCAACGGCCGGACGGCCGGCCGGACAGAATCAAATTTGACCTCGAATTCTTCATTGGGGAGTCGAACTAAATCGTTTGAGACCATTTTCGTCAAAAAATTCGAAAGTTACAGACATTTGGCAAAATGATTACGCGATGTTCCCCAGAACATACGCGCAAAAATGAATATTTCAAATCAAAAGAATGAAATTGTGTTTGGAACATAAAAAGGTAAGTTTTCGCCAAATTTCGGGAAAATTTTTTTTGTAAAAGATAAAAATAAAAGACCAGAAATTTGGTTATTTGAATTGTTCACATAAATGTTGAGGTTATGTGTTAAAATGTGAATACAAAAGTTGTAAATCTTTCTGTTACCTACAACTTTGCCATTTAACTTTTTTCCTTAAACCCGGGTTTCTTGGTTATTACCAATCATCAGTGTGACTTAGCCAACACTGAATGAAAACAGAAGGAGTTTTAGAGGAAACTCAAATCCATCAGTGGCAAACTGGTAGGGAAAGAATCCCACCAGCGGCACCAATGGAAATCCTTACGAACTCCGACCCTCTGCGATGAAGAAACCTTTCCCTACCAGTTAGCTACTGATGGATTTAAGTTTCCTAGAACTCCTTCGGTTTTCATTCAGTATCGGCTAAGACGCACTAATGATTGGTAATAACCATGAAACCCGGTTTGTGTCTGCCCTTGAATGACGCTTTCCTCTTTGGGGAAGACTGAGCGATGAGGTGATCTAGCCCAGCCACGTGGAATATTTGTTGATGGTTAAAATCAATAAATATTTCACCGTGTGTCTCTATTTACCATCAGCCATGGTTTTCGAGTTATATATCATTTATAAAAGTTGAGAATTCGTTTGGAAATAATTGAAAAGCAAGCTTGGAAAATGAAAATTCTTACATTATAAGTCCAAATAAATCGGAATTCTTGGTGTATGGAAGAGTGAAACATGCTAAGGTTTGACATAATGTTTAACAAAAAGTAACCAAACGAATAATTGATTATTTCAATTGATTAACTAAATGAATATACGTACTAATAAACATATAAATATATAATATAATATAAAAATTTCAACAACCTTTATATAGAAAATAGAGCAGTAAAAGACCTCTGTAAATATGAATATTTTGATTTAAAATAATGCATGGGTAAATTTCCTTAACTGTTGTCATTTTATTACAAAATACCCTGTATATTCTAATTCCATGTAGAGTTTGAGAACACTATTTATATATTCTTTTTTATTGTTTTCACAAAATTTCGTGTAAAAAATTTACCCGTTAATAATTTTTCCTTTCCTTTTTGTTATATTTTCCTCCCTTTCCAATGGGTTCCATCCTACTTTCATTTTTGATTCATTTTTTACCTTTTTCGGACACTGGTCTAGTATACTCATATAGGAACTTTTGGATTTACATAGTGAAATTTTTCATTGATTTATTTTTATTTTTCAAGATCTATGTTTTAGTATTTTGTGACACAAATGAACGATATTTTGGATTAAATTTATCTCACGAATAATTACGCAAATCAGCTACTAGTAGAGCTGACATTCGATTCTATCAATCAGAAAAATAATATCTCCACTATCCTGCTGATGGAATAATAAACGGTGTATAATTTTCACTTCTCAACTTTTTCATTCGTTATCTCAATACAGCACCGATATCAATCGAATCTAATTGACCTCAATGTTTGCAAATATATTGGAAATCATCACAAGTGCTCTTCAGCTCTTGATTACAGTCATGAGAATGGATATTTCAAAAGTGAAATTCGAATATAATAATCATATTTTAATTGCCGTGTAATGGACCATTTATTACCATGCAAGTTTTCAAAATTCAATGCACTTACATTTGTGTTTGCCTGATCTGGTCCTATCCATGCGTGACAGTTTGTTGATAATTCTTTGATATTGCAGGTAAGAATATTTTATCATATCAACAACTGATTATACACATATTATGCCACGGAAGTCGGTATCAAATCAAACACAAATCTATTATTATATGTTCAGCATGATTTTTGAATAGTTATTTCTTAACCATTATAATAAAGTTGTTTTTTTGACGCCCACTTTCGTAAATGAGAAATTTCTGTTCAAATGTATTGCTCTATAAATATTCAAAAATTTTTCAATACTCATATTTCTACTTCATATTTGCAATCTTCCATGCAATTTTATATCCTGAGATTCATAAGCATTCCACGCGTAATTTTCAAAAAATTTGCGGACTTGTTTCATACCCAATTTTATATTTACGAAGCCCTTACTACAACAATGCCTCTGGTTCCACAACTGAGAACTATTTTGATAATCAATTGAAAAACAGAATATTCTGTAATAACCTTGACAATAATATAATTTCAGTATACAGTGTGTAAAAGCAAAATGGAATAAATTCATTATCTTGGTTACTGTACATATTTATGGAAAATACCGAAACACGTCAAATTCATATTTTAAATTGTCATTCTTCGTTTAATGCTGACCGACCCTACTTTCAACCGCCTTCGAAAGACAGGTACAACTCCCAATTTTAAAAATAGGAAGTATGGGCTTGTGATACGTCTTTTAAAAGGTCTCATCATTCTTTATTCAGAAATGTTATCACTTTCATGTTTATTGCAAAAATAAAATTAGAAAAAAAAAATCATTTGATTACCGAAATTCATTATAATATTCCCTCGAATATTCCCAAATCTTAATACATACAATAATACTAAACTTATTTGCCTTCAAGGTGTGAAGAAAGAAAATTATAACTCCTGAGATGTTGAATAATGTTGGAAGAAATTTTTATTTCAGGTTAGTATGTTGCCAAGGCGTTCGCGTTGAACACTTTGTACATCTACTTCATTAACAGTCATAATTTTTTGCTACATTTTTTTGAGATTCTACCAAATTTCGCTAATTATTATTATTATTATTATTATTATAAGTTTATTGAAAAAAGTCACTACAGAACTATATACAATGATTGAGGATTTTATCCAATTATTATAGCTGATTACCACAAATGAAAAATAAACTGAGAAAATTAACCTCGAAGGTAAGCTCCTGGATATCCAGGAAACCTTGTATGAGGTAATTTAGTCCATAAAATAATATTTATTCTAACCTAAATAATAACATTCTTGTTTCAATCGAAACGTGTGCTCATTCTTTCGATTACAATTGAATTTCTAAAATGTCACCAGTCAAGGCTTCATTCCCAAAATCCTAAACATGAACATATGAATTTTTTATGTCCAATAAATTCGTAATCTCTTGGATACTTAACTGCTTAATCCAGATTTTTAATTTTATCTTAAATATATTCAACGTTGTACTTCTTTTAATATACGTTGGCATATAGTTGTAGACTCGAGGGCCCAAAAATGAATGAGACCGCTGCTCTACAGTTTTCAAAGCTCTAGGTACTACAAGTAATTGTCCTCTCTGTCGCGTCCCATGTGTGTGGGTATTAAGCGCTGCTGCTGATAAATTTTTATTTTGATGTATAGCTAGGACTAAGATATGAAGCTGTCTGAGATTCATTACTGCAGTTTCCGAAAACAACTCTTCACTCGGGAAGCGGAACGGTTTTCCGTAAATTATTTTTAGCAACCATTTTTGCGTTATTTCCAACTTTGATAAATAATATTTTACTACTCCGCCCCAACCGAGCAATCCGTAGATCAATAGAGGCTGAGCTAGAACTAGATATAATGTTCTCAACTGTTTTATGTTACAAAACTCCTTCAATGATCTGAACTTAGGAATTAATCTTCGAATTTTGGTAACAACGTTATCTATTTGATAATTCCACCTCAAGTGAGAGTCTATTATTACGCCAAGATATTTAATGGCATTTGCTGACTCTATTATAAAGTTCTCTCCAATTTTCAAACGTCGAAATTTGGGCAGTGTTGATTTACTATTCGCAAAAGGTAAAAATTTCGTTTTTTCCATGTTTATCGTCAAAATTTTACTATAAAAATAATCAGCTAGAATTCCAAAATCAGTCTCCACTATATCCCTCAACTGTTCCCAACTTTCCCCCTCATAGAATACCGCGGTGTCATCAGCAAACGCAAATAGTCTTCCTTTCATGTTTAGAGAAAACACAGAATTAAGGTACACGATAAAAAGAATGGGGCCCAATATTGTGCCCTGTGGTACCCCATTTGATTTAATTTTTTTCTAATTTGATTTTTGCAATAAACATGAAAGTGATAACATTTCTGAATAGAAAATGACGAGATCTTTCAAACGATGTATCACAAGCCCATACTTCCTATTTGAAACATTGGTGGTTGTACCTATGACACCTGTCTTCCGAAGGGAGTCGAAGGTAGTGTTCGCATTTGTACGAAGAAGAATGACAATTTAAAATTTAAATTTTACGTGTTTCATGATTTTCCATAAATATGTGCAGTAACCAAGATAATGAATGTATTCCATTTGGCTTTTCCAAACTGTCTACGGTCTACTGGGACTATCTTTAGAATGATCCTGTACATATGTCATATTCGAAGAATGAAACTCTCTATAAGGATTTATATATTGACTAACGAACAGTATACATTACGGTGCCCCAAAGCTTACAGGATCGTGGAGTCCGATCATTTCTCCACAATAATATCGCTGAACTTTTCACCGAATATTTTTCTACAGTTTATAATATGGAGGTTGTTGTCCCTCCTGAATTTTCCTATGATAGAATAGCGGATGTCAGCCAACTTAGATTTTCAGCTAGTTTATGAGGTAATTGAGAAGGGTAAACTCAGGATGTCTGTTGGTCCTGATGGCGTTCCTGGTTTCTTATTGAAGAGGTGCATGCATTTATTGTAAATCCCAATAGCTAATTTATTTAATTTATCTTTAGATTCTGGCCAATTTCCCACAACATGGAAGAGTAGTTTTATTGTTCCTGTGTTTAAGGCTGGACTATGAACTAATATCGAGAATTATAGGGGTGTTGCTATTCAGTCCTCTATACCGAAACTTTTTGATGGATTGGTCTGCTCATTTTTATCTTGGAAATGTAAGCCCTCATTAATTGAGGAACAGCATGGATTTCGAAGTGGTCCCTCTACGTCTACTAATATGATTCTTCATCTAAATGAATTTGTGAGTTGTTTCTAATCAGGTTATCAGTGCGATTCTGTTTATACTGATTTCTCTAAGGCGTTTGATAGGGTTAACCACAATTTTATGTTGTCCAAGCTAGAAGACTTTGGATTTTCTGGTACAGTTTCATTGTGGTTCTGGAGTTTTCTTTGTGGGCGTACTCAGACCATTAAGTACAAGGGCTACGTGTCAGGCGAGATTTTGGTTTCGTCTGGTGTTCCCCAGGGGTCACATGTTGGGCCAGTCCTTTTCAACGTTTTCGTGAATGATGTATCTCTTCTCCTACACTGTAATTTATTGTGGTTTACGGATGACATGAAGCTTTTTTCGGTTGTTGAAGATCAAGAGGATGCTGTGAGTTTTCAAGATCAAGTTGATTCTTTCCTTGCCTGATCCGACATGAACAGTTTATCTCTGAATGTGGCCAAATATAAGGTTATCTCCTTTTGTCGATCCCAAAATCCCATTAAGTACGACTACCAACTTGGCAACATTGTCTTGAAACGTGTTGATGACGTAGAGGATTTTGGTATAATATTCGACAGTCGTTTAACGTAAAGCTTCATCTTGACAAGGTCTCGGCCACCTAATCTATATCCGGTGAAAACCTACTTGGAAAGGTTTCGATGCCAATATTGACCCTTCCAATTTTCATGGCAGGATAACAGTACGCTTATTCATATAGAAATGCAACAAATGTCAAAAGTCATGCTCATTTTTCGATGTGTAATTCGAGGTTGTGAAATATGAGAAAAAGTAATAGGAACAATTTTAGTAACACGATTTACTCCTTTTTCCCCATAGAAGTATTAATTTTTGCCAATATCAAGAATTTTTTCGAGGTTGCAATGATATTACACGCAATAAATGATCTGTGATTGCTTAATTACAGAGAAGAATGTTAAATCTTGTCTGTATGAATTATAATTGGATGGATGGATTATATTTATATGAATCACTGATTGTTGTATGGAGTATAGAGTATCTTACTGCAAATAGAGGTAGGAGTTAAAGTCCCAAATCATTTCAGATTTTCAGATGGCAGCTGAGGATAGTATATATCAAGGAACGCTGCAAACATTGGCTGTTGTAGCTATGATTTTTACTCAGGTGGGCTTTGCCTTGACAATGCCGCTTATAACTTGTTACATCATCTTCGCAACGAAATACTGGTGGATTTGTGTGTTATATTTTACTTGGTGTTACATATTCCACAAAGACGCAGATGAAACCGGTGTATGGAGATCCGATTGGGTCAGATCTTGGTCGTGGTGGGTTTATGCCAAAAACTATTATCCACTCAAGTTGGTTAAGCTTCCTTGGGGAGAATTAGATAAGAAACGTAATTATCTATTCTGTTATTTTCCTCATGGTATCCTTTGTGCCGGATCGAATTTAACGATTGCAACGAATGCAACGGAGTTTCAAGAGTGCTTTCCTCACCATAAATCTTTTATTCATACGATCGGAATATTCTACCGAATACCCATTTTAAGAGAACTTGGACTCTCAATGGGAGGACTTCAGGCATCGAAAGAATCCCTAAACAATATTCTGAGCAGAGAAGGTGGAGGCAATATATCAGCTCTGGTTGTTGGAGGCGCTCAAGAAGCTTACTATTGCAATCCAGGAGTACATAAAATTGTCTATAAGAAAAGGAAGGGATTTATAAAAATAGCCCTCGCACAAGGAGCTCCACTAGTTCCTGTCTATGTTTTTGGTGAAAATGAACTATTTTCTCAATCAGAATATGGTGGATTCATCTTACAGAAATTAAGGGAGCTCGTTAAAAAAACAGTGGGAATTTCTGTGATATTTCCTGTAGGAAGGAAAGATACGCTTGGTCTAGTTCCTAGGAGAAGACCCTTAACTACTGTTGGTAAGTTTTTCATTTTATTGAGTATTTGCAGTATTTCATGCGAAATAATTTTTTTCCATATTCGAAATACAGGGTTGGGATAAAGTTTGGAACCAAGTGAGTATCTTTAAAATGAAAAGGATGAAATTTATGAAACTTTGCAGGCTAGTATTATTACGCATAACACGTTTGATGCAATATTTTTTGTAACAACTGTACTTCTGGTTAAACCGGAAATACTACCAACTTTATCAATTTATATGGGGCATCATGTATAAGTTTGCAGATTTTAAAATATCTTGTTATTTCGAATTCGTGCATACTGCGTTTATTGGAAATTATTAATAAAAATTGTTTCAAGCACTGACGTGAAGTCAGGAGCTTTTGCGCGTATGTTCTATTGTCCATTCTCCTGTATTGGACACTTTTAATCGAATTTACCATGGTGAATTCCATTATCTATTCTCCTGTATTGGACAGCCTTAATCGAATTCACCATGGTAAATTCGATTAAGAGTGTCCAATACAGGAGAACAGACAATAGAATTCACCATGGTAAATTCGATTAAGAGTGTTCAATACAGGAGAATGGACAATAGAACATTCGCGCAAAAGCTCCTGACTTCACGTCAGTGCTTGAACCATTTTTTTTTGGCACGAAGTCAGGACCTTTTGCGCGTATGTTCTATTGTCCATTCTCCTGTATTGAACACTCTTAATCGAATTTACCATGGTGAATTCTATTGTCTGCCCTCCTGTATTGGACACTTTAATCGAATTTACCATGGTAAATTCGATTAAAAGTGTCCAATACAGGAGAATGGACAATAGAACATACGCTGAAAAGCTCCTGACTTCACGTCAGTGCTTGAAACAATTTTTTTTGCGTGAAGTCAGGATGAAAAGCAATGATGAAAAAATTAACACTATATTGTCTACCTTCAATTCTTCTTTAGTAGAAGAATACATAATTATTCTTGAAAAATATTACTGGAATTAATGTCATATTTAAATAATCAAAGTAAAGAAAAATTTAAGTTCAGTTACTAACATATTGAATGAAATTCAATTGAATTCCAGTAATATCCAATTACTTATTCTTAACCAATAAATGACCATTGATAGATCTAAAGGTGATGAGGTGAAACATAAAGATATATTCTCATTAGTGATAGAAAACCTGGCCTAAAATACCTCTCTACCCATCACGAGATTCAATATCCACAAATGAGCCTCTCACCTTACAAGATCAGAAAGTGTGGTTAATTTAAAGTTATGTTTTGAAACCTTCAGCAAAATTTCAGCGATATCATATTAAAAATAATACATATCCTTTCAAAAATCCCCTCTCACAAATATACTCCTCTGAAGGCACATGGATCTCTTGAAGAAGAATCGCCTTCTTTATTTCTCAAAGATATTCACTATTGTTCATAGAAATTCATTCAATATTTAGTTGCCTCCTCCTAAGGAGGATCTCTTTCAAAACCAGGTCTGACCGCTAATGTAGGTCTATCATCTCCCATAGATTTGTGATGAAATAAGACGATTTTCCCAAGAGCATACGAGCAAAAATATGTCATCATGACATTCATCTTTTTGAAGGTTCTCGCAAAAATACGACCATAGACAACATATCATACGACAATTCGCATCCAGCTCCCGAACTCACAAAAGGACGCTCGGTTCTCCAACAATATGGATCCGATCGTGTTCAATCTTGGAACTCTGCAGTAGAGTTAGGTTCTGAAGGCTCTTCCAAAATTTTAGCGATGCCGGACAAATAGTTTATGATATATAAAATTTTTTTTCAATTATTTTCAATAATTTTTTTGAAATTTTCTAGTTATACCATCCTCACGAAATTCTGCAAGAATTTTCGCGTTGGCATTCTACATTTAATAACCATGTTTGAATTCAATCGGTTTTGTATTCTTTGAATTAATGAGGAACAAAAACAACCAAATTTCAGATGGCTATAACTCTAAAGCCGTTTGGCCGAATATGCTTATAAACGAACTCAAATGTCGCATTCAGATGCACAACCTAACCTGAAAATTTCAAGCCGCTATCTCCTTCCGTTCTCAGGTTATCGTGTCATAAATAATATTTTATAATAATTTTTTTTAAATTTTCTAGTGCATGATTCTCAAAAAATTTCACAAACGTGCTTAGGTTTATATTCTACAACTATTCACCAAGTTTAAATTCGATCAGAATTATTTTGGTTGAAAACAAAATTAATACTCGGGAACCTTTGGGCCGATTATACCCATTAACGAACTTGTCCGTCGTATTGGGATGCGCCACCTACCCTGAAAATTTCAAGTCGCTGGCTCTTTCCATTTTCAAGTTATCGTGGCAACGGCCGGACGGCACCATAGAATTAAATTTCACATTTGGGCAAAATGATAACGCGATGTTCCCCAGAACATACACGCAAAAACGAGAAATGAATCACATTACAGTACAGGATAGCAATACAATGCAAGCCTATTAATTAATTCACTTGAGACTAATGAGTAGAAAAACGTACATATGCTCTTGTTCCTCGAACAGAGTGCTTATCAATTTGTCCAAATGTCTGTCAATTTCGAATTTTTGTATGAAAATGGTCTTAAACGATTTGGTTAGACTTACTAAACAAGAATCCGTGGTCAAATTCGATTCTGTCTGGCCGGTCCGGCCAACCGTTAACACGATAACTCTCGAAGGGGATAAGCTAGACTGTGGCAATTTTCAGAGGAGGTTTGGGAGATAAATATCTCGGTTAAGTCCGTTATTGGGCAAAATCGGCCTGAGGTTTCGGAGTAACATTACAAATTTCAAATTCATTTTTTTTAAGATGCAGTTTTATCATAAGAATCGATTTATATCATTTTCAACTCCAACAATCTAATACTTTCGGACATATGATTTTTCAAAATTTCAATAATAAATCGTACTCTTAGGTTTTTACAGAAATATGTATTTATTATATCTATGAATTATTATATAATCTGTGTTCATACATGCCATCTTATTTTCCTATGAGGGACATGTCAAATTTATTTCTGGTTCGTTACTCATGAAATAGAATACGTTGCTACAGAAGTCTCCTCCCACCATTCCACTACAATTTAGTTCTTGTGGATGGACAAAAATTTCACGATTCTATTACACTTTTGAGTAAATATTTTTCATTACGTCTTTCTAAAATGTCTTTGTGGCGTAATTTTGGTAACACAACAAACGTATTTGCGGGTGCTCATTACGCAATCATTGTTGTTAATGATATATGTAACAAGTTTCACATAATCGTTAGGTGTTACTAACAGAAACGGATATTCTTTGAACGTATTTGAACAATTAGATTTGGCCTTCGCAACACTAGGAATGCATATTCCGATTTCCATATGAAGACATAGATGAAAACGTAAATATTTCTTCGAATTTTCAACTTTTCTTCATTACTCGAGGAATTATTATGGCAAGACATTGTAGTGAATCATTTTAATATGAATAAGGTGGATAACACATTTGATTTTAATATGAGCTCAACACTAACTGAAATAAATGTTTCGACTTCCATATAAGTTCTCATTAGATATACAGGGTGACCCGGCAGGAATGTGACAAATGGGAACCATAAACTAAGGTCATCACCAGGACCCATGTAAAATAGTCACTAGGTATCTCAGTTCAAATAAATATGACTTTCTTCCACCTTTATGATAAATGACAGTTTAAGTACTAATTTGCGACTGAAATATCGACTATTTTTGAAGGCAAGTACTTTTCGGGCGCAGAATAACTTTTTCGTCCGCTGTGGTCACTATGGATACGTCATGATACGGTCAATACAAACATAAGTGTCTGTGAGAATAACTGTAATTTTCTGTTGTGAAATTATTTAATAAGTCCGAAATTCATAATAGTATGTAGAGGTCGACGAAAAAATTAAATTTGCACCTCTCTATTGTCTCGCCTGCCTGTCACATCATAACTGAACCAAACGAAACAGAAGTATAACATTAATTACCTATATTTTATCGCACTTCTGCGTTTAGATTGATCAGATCCTTGGGAGGGTTATTAGATTGTTTCTCGCGATCAACTAATCGATGTTTTCGATTCTATAAATAAGTTGTGTGATAATCGAATTTATTTCGTTGATAAACTTGACAAATTTGGAAGAGGAATGCGTTGATTGTGTAATCCACGTATCTTTGTGAAACCCACCGTCATATATGTAAGAATCTTCTTCTTCTTCTCTATATTCTAGGACGACTGGTCACTAACTGGAGTATTCATGTGATCTTCGATGGTGTTAGTTCCGGGGATTTCAGCGTAAGTGCTGGAGTGCCCCAAGGCTCAGCTGTTTTGTCACACACCCTCTTTCTACTTGATATAAAGGATCTTTTCAATTCGACTGGAAACCATATCGTGAGCTTCACAGATGAAACCATGCTGATTTCACTGATGTCTTCTTTCACCAGAGAAGGGTCTTTTAGCACCATTGAATCTCACCACCATTGATTTCAGCAAATGGATTCCTTGAACGAAGACCTCAAAAAGATAAACGAATTGGGCCAATGGAATCTGGTGACGTTGAATGATTTCAATACCCAAGCAATAACCTTTTCTCGTAAGACGCAATTCGTGACAAGACTTGGTGATGGGGGATCAGGTGCTCCAGCCAAAGGATTCCATGCATCTTCTTGATGTGACTGTCATTGCGAAGCAATAAACTTGGATATTTCTTCAATAGGAAATATTTCTTAGTAGATAAAGTTCTTCTAATCTATTAGACCCAGATCAGACCAGGACTAGAATACAGCTCTCATGTTTGGAGCTCAGCATCCTTGCATTCGTTGCAACTTCTGGATTCTCCCCAAAACAGAGTTGGAATATCGAGGAAGGATTGTCCACTTGTACTTGTTCTATAGATATTATCACGGTCGATGCTCCAAGCAGTTACAAGAATTGGGGCAAGCTGCTGCCAGATTCACACTCAGTACTCGAGACGCCCATCTCTATGCATTTCATTTAACAACTCCTAGAACTTCTGTTTTTAAAAGGTCTATGTTCCACCGAACTATCATATTGTGGAAGAAGCTTTCACCTGATGTGTCCTTCGGAGTATATTCTTGAACAGTTCAGGATAAGAGTACAGGACACAATTTTTCGTTTGGGGCACCCACAAGGTGACATAGGTTTCCTTTTTCCCTGGTGGTCAAACATATGAAAGAAAATGTCTCTGCTGGTGAAGAAAATTGCAGACCTCATGCTAACAGATACAGATATTTGAAATGTCATTACTCAAAGCCTACTAGTATACATTTGGTTATTGATTTTTCAAAATCAACGAAAATATCGTATTTTTAGGGAGTAGTATTAATGAGATGTTTTGCTTTCAGTGGGCAAGCCCATAGACGTCCAAAAGACGGAAAATCCAACACAAGAACAGATCGACCATTTACATCAACTATTCCAGACGAAATTAGTGGAGCTGTTCGAAAGTCAGAAGAAATACTATTTGAATGATCACGAAACAGCTCATTTGGAGATATGCTAGGCATTAAAAAAAAAGTTTATAATCAAGTTTATACAAAAAAATTTTTTTTTAATAAGAAGGAATTAAATTCCACATTTATCTTGTAATTTAGAATACCATATTTTCTACATATAACTCCAAGAGTTATCAGAAACAATTTGAGATTAAAGTATTTCTTTAAAATGTGTAGTGTAGTATATTCTGGACAAACGGCCACATCGAATTGTTATCAAAGAATTTCATTAATTTCCTTTTATTTACTTCATGTTAAAACCTTCTACAAAATTGTCTATTATACAGGGTGTTCCTTAAATACGTGCTAATATTTAAGGGGGTGATTTTCTGACTTATTTTAAGAAAAAAACTTCCTATGAACGAATGGTTTAAAAAGGCCAATTATTTCACGACAGGGATGTTTTGAGAGAAAATGCCGGAACAGGTCAATTTTTATTCGGAAGGGGACATACAAACATTGGAGAACATACTCGAAATCAATTAAGCATCTCATGCGCAAAAATTACTAAGAACTGTCAACGCGATATTAATAGGTATAAGTTGAACGGAGTTATGAAGGTTGAGCAGAAAGTACAAATTTTCTCTTTCACGCTGAATCTCTGAAACTAGGTGAGATATCAAATTTCTGTTTAAGCCATTATTCGTTTCACAAAAATATAGGACATGAATATAAAAACCGGATTCGCATATGCCTCAAGAGTTTTCGTTCGAACACATGGGACAAAATGGGACACCCGACACCCTATACATCCCTGATTTTTAATTAACGATTACCATCGACTCCTTATATTGTTACATCATTCATATTGTTGACTTCAGATTTGTGCTCGGAATTATATTCCAACTTATTGACCCACGCAACTTCGCCTGCACCAAATCGGTTATTGCGGTTGCAATTTTATTTCCAAATGCGAAATCTCTTAAAAAAAAACCTAGAAACCGGGACAATTGAATTTCCAAATTATCCAGGGACCCACTCAAACACGTAATTCTACAAAATACCTAGAACCCGATTGTGGCGCCACCTACCGGGTTCAATTGCGAATACGAACACCCACTCAAACGTATCTGATTAAGAAAAGTGAGAAAAAGTGAGAAAGGCAGGAGACCGGCTTCGTTCTCATCCCAACTCCGTGCTGTTTACTGGGACGTGACACCGGTATAGTCTGGCAAATGAGTGTTGATCCAGAAAGCACTGAATATAGCAGGAATAACCTGCCTTGATACTTTAATAAAAATAAATATAAAAATTTTAGCTTTGCCATAAGCTCGGGGAAATTTTAATCGAAATAGAGTGAAAAACATTCACAAAAATACGGTGACTTGGTTTTAATTAGCTCTTTCTCTGGGATAACTTACCAAGTGATAATTGATCAGTTATCGAGCGGGATGAAAAATGATTAATTACTAAAATGACTATTAAAAAATAGGGGTTGGTGATAGAAGGGTGAAAATTTAGGGTTGTATGTTTTTTTTAATGCCACATTATAAAAAAATAAAAACAAAAAATGTCGTTCAAAAATTTAAAAAAAAATGTTGAGGGTGACCAACCCTTATTACTTAGGGGTATGAAAAATAGATAGTAGCCGATTCTCAGACCTACTGAATACGTATATAAAATTTGGTAAAAATCGGTAAAGCCTTTTCGGAGGAGTACGGTAACTAACATTGTGACATGGAAATTTTATATATTAGATAATTCGAATATTGGACTATTTTAAATTCAAATTATGCGTTAGATTATATACTTGACTATTCGAACATTCATGTTTTGACTTAATGGATGGAAGTATCGCGGACAAAGCTTTGTTAACATCAATTACTTTTTCACATAATGATTACAATATATCTGGAAACGATTTCAAATTAATAGCCTTGCAAATGAAATATTATGATCGATCCAACATGCAAATTTTTTGTTGGAGTTCATACGGTAGTTTATGCTATTTTAATTGTTTGATACTGGTTTCTTAATGGAGTCTGATTTCCTTATATTCAAATTATAGCTACTATTTAATCAATTAGTTCATTGTGTGCTCAACGGAAACGAGGTAAGAATGTTTGTGCATTTTAAATAGAGTATTAGGATCTCAAGTGGTCATTCTTTTATCATGAGAAGCGGTGTATTAATGGAAATTTTTATTGATAATTGTTTCATATAGTCAGATCTCTTCAATCACCATAACAGCCTAATTAGAATTGTCTTAAATCCGTTTTCAGTATTTTCATATTTATTAAGCAAGATAGTCTACGAAATCAAACCGGGAAATGCGATTGAAAGTGTATATATTGAATTGATTGGTGGAAGTATCGATCATTAATATATCGAATACTAATATATTGGGGTAGTCTAAAAGGAACTAGGCCTTTTGATATCCCTTTATTGGATTTCCAAGCTTTCAACTATGCTTATAGCCATCTTCAGAGACTAAAAAACACATCATGTTCGTCAGGGAGTCGGTCTAATCATTAGAGACCATTTTCAGTTAAACATTCGAAAATTACAGATATTTGGGCAAAACGATAGAACGCACAAATAGTTCAAGTGTTTGGTACACTATGGATAGTGCAAAAAGTAGTAAGATTTTGTACGATCTTATAGAAAAATGAACCTTCAAGCTTTACTTTTAGCTTGGAGGTAACGTAAAGATTTCATTGGACATCAACTAAATACAAATATTAAAATCAATAAAATATAAACTTACTCAGCGGAGATTCAAACCCGGATCTCTAGCACCACAGGTGAGCAAAATAAACTGAAATCAGGTGTATCATGTACAACATGCAGGAGAATTTTGAAACAACATAAGTTTCATCCCTTTTTGAAACGACTGGTTCAAAGGTTGAACGAGCATGAATTAGATCGCTGACTCCAGTTCTGTAAAGTGTTCAGTGAAAGTATTAACAATAATCAAATATGCCTGTTCAATATCTAGGAAAGGAAAAGGTAATGAGCGTATTAAAAACCAGAAAGCCTGGTCCTCTCTTACCATGTACATTTCATCAGCCAATCTTTCTAGTGACGAAATTATCAAGAAAGTATGCATCGAAAAGAACTTCACTACGATGCTTCGTAGGAAAAAAGACTGGGACAGGGAATCCACCACTCAAGTTCTTGAAAGATATGTCATTAAATGGTACACAGACGGTACAAAAACCACTACAGGAGCTGGCGCTGGAGTATATGGGCCAGGCACCAAATGCTCACTATCGCTAGGCTCCTATCCGAGCATCTTTCAGGCACAAGTACTTGCAATAGAAAGATGCGTGGAAATGAGCCTAGAAAGAAACTATCAGAGATGTGGCATAGCAATCCACTCTGACAGTCAAGCTACTATTCAAGCTCTGAGCTCCCATGTTATCGAATCCAAGCTGATATGGGAGTGCCGAAGAAAACTCAATGAAGTAGGCAAGAACAACAGAGTCTTCTTGGTCTGGGTTCCTGGTCACGCCGAAATCATAGGAAATGACGAGACCAACACACTTGCCAAGAAAGGAGCACAAACCCCCTTTATTGGCCCGGAATCTTACTGTGGGGTTGGTAGATACACCTACAACAAATCAAATAGACAAAGACTTAGTAATACAAGATAATATTCATTGGAATAGTAATAAATAGAGTAATAAACTAATCTGTAATATAATGAATTGAAGATAAAATATCACTCGGCCGAACATTCGAATATTTGAGTGTTCGAATATTCGACTATTCGAATATTCGACAATTCAAATACCACTCGACTAGTCAAATATTCGACGATTACAATATATTCAACTGTCTGAATAAAATAACAAACTAATAGGTTTCCGACCCCTACTTATCAGATTACATGGTTTTGAGCAATCAGTATTGAACGAATCGAACATAAATATTAACAGAAAAATTCATGTAAATAAAGTGTTTTAATTGAATTCACCAAATTTATTATTGAAGTATTGAGGACAAGGATTACATGGTATCTAGAAACGAGTTCAAATCCAACATACAACATGCAATTTTTGTTTCTTGGAGTTCGTAAGGTAGTTGATGATATACACAACAATGTAATTGTTTGCTGATATTTTCTTCGATCGGTTCTTCAATAGAGTTTGGTTTCCCTATAATCAAATTATCAGTAGAGGGAAATATTTCGTAAGCTATTCTAGTTCTATCTGTGAATTTCCCATCAACCGTTTGTTTAATTACTTGATTGTGTGTTCAACAGAAACGAGGTAAGAATATTGTCTGTGAGTTTCAAATATAGGATTATGATCTCAAGTGGTCCTCCTTGAGATTCCTGTGAATTGTATTACCATGAGAACCATTGTATTATTGAAAATTTTTATTGATAATTGATTCATACACTCAGATCTCTTCAACCACCATAATGGCCTCATTCAAATTGTGATACGTCTCAAATATGTTTTCAGTATTTTCATATTTATTTAGTCAGTCTACGAACCCATACCGGGTAAAGCGATTAAAACTTCTTCTTCCTCTTTTCAATAGGACTGCGTCCTGTGTCTTCTGCCTTTTTCCTTTTATTTCCTGTTATCGATTGAAACTGTGTATATTAAATTGATTAGTGGAAGTACCGATCACCGATTTTAGAATTGTGGCTCGAAGATATGTCGAAATTTAAGTAGATTCTGACGAATAGTTACAAAATTTTTGTAGAATTTTATTTTTCCCAAGTGATATGATATTTACGAAATTTTGTGAAAATTAGCGCGTTGACAATCTACAAGTAATAACCAAGTTTTAATTGGATCGGATTTGTATATTTTGAGTTATTGAGGAAATAACAACAAAATTTATGATGAATGTGTTCAAGGCTGTTTAGATCTCCAACAATACTGATCCAATCGTGTTTAAATTTTACTTGACTGTAAAGTTAGGTTTTGACTTTTGAGGGCTCTCGCAAAACTACAGTGATATCAGACGAATATTCTCTGATACCGATTTTTTTTCAAATATTTTTTTTTTATTTTCTTTCGATACGATCCTCACGAACTTTCTCAAAAATTTTCGCGTTGGAATTCTTCAACTAAATACCATGTTTGAATTGAATCGGATGTGATCACAGTCTTCTAATTGGTAAAATAAAAATTGAAAAGTAAGAACTTCAAACCAAAATCAAAAAACTGAAACACAAAAGATAAAGATCGAATCTTTGTGCGATCCAAGCATTAAACAACTATATCAGAGCCGGCTCCAGCAGAAAATACAGAACAACCAATAAAGGATACAGATGATATCAATATTAGTTGGAATAAACTGAGAGGTAAAATTAAGGAAGCAGCTGTAGAAGCTCTAGGTATCCGGGGAAGCGGAGGACAAGAATCTAAACAACACAAAACGCCATGGTTCTGTAAAGAAATCAAGGAAAAATGTGAAGGAAAAATGTGAAGCAAAAAAACGAGCTCAGCTCGAATATATGAAAACGCAAACATCACAAGCGTACAAAGATTGCAAGAAAATTGGAAATGATACCAAAACGTTGGTCAGACAAATGGAAAGCAAACACTGGGAAAATTTTTCAAGGAGATTAGAAGGTGACTTCTAGGTATTTGCAGAAGCAGATATGGAGAATGATCAGAAACTAGAGGAGGGAAGTAGAAGAACTCATTGGCACTAACAGTATAGAAAAGAACACATGGATGGAATATTTGAGAGAACTCTATCGAGCGAAGGAACCGGAAAATAGAGCAGAAGTGAACACACCCGAAATCGTTATAAGTGGAGAAGTAACTGTAGAGGAGGAGAACGTAGAGAAAGCACTGAAAAACAGGAAGAGTGCTGGTCAGGATGATATATCTAATGAACTGCTCAAGTATGGTGGAAAAAAACTTACTGAACAACTGACAATTCTCATCCGCCGAATAATATCACATCATAAAATCCCGGATGATAGGCGAGAAAGCACCACTATTCTGATTTTTAAAAAAGGCGACAAAAAGATACCATCAAACTATATAGAGGAATAAAACTAATTAACACAACCCTCAAGCTCGCCAAGAAAATCATGACAAACAAAATTAATGAACAAATATTACTAACAGATGTGTAACAAGGCTTTCGATCGGGCAGATCATGCAATGATACGATTTTCATCCTAAGACAGATAACGGAAAAATCAACCGACCTGCCTTCTTGTGCTTTGTCGACCTTGAGAAGGCCTTCGATAAAATAAGATTGAACGACGTCATTCATCGCCTATACAATAAACAAATACCCCACGATATCATCAAAACCATAGAAAATATATATTCACAAAACGCCATTCGGGCCAAAATAAACGGAGAACTAACCGAACAAATTCCCACCAATGTCGGTATACGACTGGGAGATTCTCTTAGTCCATTGCTGTTCAACATCGTCATGGATGAGGTAATGAAGCAGGTACGGAAGCAGAGGGGATATAGAATAGGAGACAAAGAAATTAAAATACTGGGCTATGCCAATGACGCAGTGTAAGTAGCGGAGAACGGGGATGATTTGCAGAGATTCCTCTATCAATTTTATAAAACAGCGAACTTTGGATGACAATATCGACCACGAAAACGAAATGCATGACGACCTCAAAAGTGCCTATCAGATGCAAGCTGGCTGTTGACTAAAAAATCATACAACAGGAAATGAAATTTAAATACCATGGAATGGAAATATCTGGTTATGGAGACATTGAGGCGGAGGTAAGAAATCAAGCAATGGCTGCAAGAAGATCAGCAGCATCCCTGAATACCATGATATGGAGGAATAAGTACATAGGAGTTGCTGGCAAGACGCTTATAGACAGGGAAAGAAGCGAGGACATAATGAGAATGTGCGGCATACATGATATTAATGACTGGATATTGCGCAGAAAAATTGAGTGGAATGAACATATTAATCGAATGTCAGCAGACAGAATGGTGAAAATATCAAGGGACAAATCACCATCACGACGCCGAAGCATTAGACGACCCAGAAAACGTTGGGGTGACAATCTTCCAAACAATGGAGCACAGGCAGGGGGACGATGAAAAACAGGCTTTATCAGCCTATAATCTAGAAGGAAGAAGAAGGAGAATTGGATCGGTTTCGTATTTTTTGAGTTATTGAGGAAATAAAAACAAAATTTCAGATGGGTATAGATCCGAAAATATTTGGCCGATTATGCCTATTAAGGAACATACATGGATGCGCAACCTACTCGAAATATTGCAAGTTGCTATATCTTTCCGTTCTCAAGTTATCGTGAGATACATAATAGTTTTTAATAATTCTTTTAAAATTTTCTAGTGATACGATCCTCAGGATACATCTTTGTGTCGGTAGCTACCAAGTTTCAATTCGATCGGACCTGTATTATTTGAACACAAAATTAGTTGGTACTCGGAAATCGTTTGGCCGATTATGGTCATTAGAAAACTTGTCTGTCGCGACGCGCAACCTACCATGAAAATTTAAAGTTGCTTTCTCTTTTCGTGAGAAAATTATCGTGGTAACGGACAGCCGGACAAAATCGAAATTGACCTCGAATTCTTCATCAGTGAGTCAAACCTAATCGTATGAGATCATTTTCGGTAAAACATTAGAAAATAACAGACATTTGGGCCAAGTGATAGCACGCTGTTCCCCAGAACATACACGTAAAAAATAAATATTCGAGATTAAGAGAAAAAGAAATGTACCCCTATTAGGCTTTGTATAGTGTGATGTTAAATAATATCAAAATGCTTACTAAAAATTGTAATTGATGCAATGTATCTTTGTTATATTCATTACAAATATTATACATTAAAAATTATAACAAATAAAACATGTCCATGCAAATAACATAAATAAAATGTATGAAAAAAAAATGAGAACATGACGGAATCGGTATGTTCCACTTATTCGGGGATTGTTGGGGGTTGTTTCTAACGCAGAAGCAATTTTCAAAATAGATATTTTTCGGAATTTTGGAGGGAAAACCTAGAAGAGTTTCATTTAGGAATGCCTCTTTTTACTTCAACAATTATTAATAAGTGGTACTTGGACATGTAAAGACTCATTTCATCAATGAACCGTTTTTTACTGTGCATTTTTTTATATTTGTTCTTATCATTAGTCCGAATTCATTAAAACAAAAATTATGTATTCAGTTTAAACAATATTTTAATTTCCACAGTAAACAGAAAAATCTAAAATTCATATCAATCAGAAAGATTTTATACTTAAATCTAGATATGAATATAATGAACTCGTATATAATAGTTGTATGTCTGAGGATATCAAAAGTCACTAGGTATTTATCATTTCAATTTGTTGTACATTTTAGTTCATGTATCATTAAACGATTTTTGCGCGTATGTTCTGGGGAACATCGCGTTATAGTTTGGCCCAAATGTCTGTAACTTTCGAATTTTTTGACGAAATTGGTCTCAAACGATTTAGTTCGACTCCCCAATGAAGAATTCGAGGTCAAATTTGATTCTGTCCGTCCGGCCGTCCGTTGCCACGATAATTTGAGAACGAAAAGAGCCAGCGACTTGAAATTTTCAGGGTGGGTGGCGCATCGCAATACGACGGACAAGTTCGTTAATGGGCATAATCGGCCCAGTGGTTTCCGAGTAATAATTTTGTTTTCAACCAATATGAATCGGATCGAATTGAAACTTGCTGAGTAGTTGTAGAATATGAACCTAAGCACGTTTGGGAAATTTTGTGAGAATCGTATCGCTAGAAAATTATTAAAAAATGATTAAAAAAAAAAATTGTCGTTGTCACGATAACCTGAGAACGGAAAGAGATAGTGGCTTGAAAATTTCAGGTTAGGTTGTGCATCTGAATGCGACATTTGAGTTTGTTTATGAGCATAATCGGCCAAACGGTTTTAGAGTTATAGCCAACTGAAATTTTCTGAAATTTGGTGGTTTTTTGTTCCTCATAAACTCGAAAAATACTGAACCGATTGAATTCAAACATGGTTATTAAATGTAGAATGCCAACGCGAAAATGTTTGCAAAATTTTGTGAGGATAGCATTCGTAGAAAATTTTTAATAAATCATTGAAAATAAAAAAAAAAATCTATATATCAGTAACTATTCGTTTGAAATTGCTGAAATTTTGCAAGAGCGTTCATAACCTAACTCTACTGCCAAGATTCAAGTTTTAACACTATCGGTTGAATATTGTTGGAGATTCGAGCATTCTTGTGTGAGTTCAGTAGATGGGTGACCGTTGCCTCGATAACATTCGAACGAAAGGATATAGGGACTTGCAATTTTCAGGGTAGGTTGCGTATCTGAAAGGGAGAGTTGAGTTCGTTTTTGGGCATAATCGGTTTAACGGTTTCCGAGTTATATCCACCTGGAATATTTTTTCCTTGATAACTCAAAAAATAAATATTCGATCGAATTGGTGCTTGGTGACTAGTAGTAGAAAATCAACATAAAGACGTGTTTAAAATTTTGTAAGAACCGTACCCCTAGAAAATTTGAAAAAAATGACGAAAAAAAAAATTTTAAGAACCGCACCCCTAGAAAATTAAAAAAAATCACGAAAAAAAAATTGGTTCAAGCACTGACGTGAAGTCAGAAGCTTTTGCGCGTATGTTCTATTGTCCATTCTTCTGTATTGGACACCCTTAATCGAATTCACCATGGTACATTATGTTGTCCATTCTCCTGTATTGGACACTCTTAATTCGAATTTACCATGGTAAATTCGAATAAAGTGTACAATACAGGAGAATGGACAACATAATTAACCATGGTAAATTCGATTAAGGGTGTCCAATACAGAAGAATGGACAATAAAACATACGCGCAAAAGCTTCTGACTTCACGTCAGTGCTTGAACCAATTTTTTAGTAATTATTATATCCTCATTGGTTACTTCTGTCTCATGTTCTAATTTTTGAATCCTTGCCTCTGACTTTTCTCATTAGTTCACATTCTAAATTACATGTACGCTTCATCATTTCCATTCTTGTTTTCTTCCCTTCCCCCGCATATCTTAACCTCACAACCAACTGTAGTAACAATAATAACTAGGCCTGTACAACGGAAATATATTTTTGAGGCGTGTTCATCGTTGAACTTGGTTCAGTTGAACCAGGCATGAGTGTCTATGAATAAATATAATTAATGTTGATGGTACTCTGGGGAACTCATCTTTATTTGTTTGTATTTTAGATGGCAGGAGAAGATAGTACTCACCAAAGAATACTGCAAATTTTAGCTGTTGCGACTGTGAATTTCATCCAAGCGGGACTCGTCATTATCATGCCGTCATTATTTTGCTACATGATCTTCGTAACTAAATATTGGTGGGTGTGTGTGTTATACATCGCTTGGGTTTTAATATTTGACAGAGACACAGATTTGACAGGTAGAAGAAGATCTGAATTGGTCAGATCATGGTCGTGGTGGGTATATGCCAAAAACTATTATCCACTCAAGGTAGTAAAGCTACTATTGGGGCAGTTGGATGGGAAACGCAATTATCTTTTTTGTTATTTTCCTCATGGTGTTCTTAGTACCGGAGCCTGTCTCTCGATTTCTACGAATGCTTCGGAGTTCCAAAAACTATTTCCACATCATAAATGTCATATCCACACAATGGATCTCTTTTACATGATACCTTTTGTAAGAGAAATAGGACATTTACTGGGGGCAGTACGGGCATCGAAAGAAGGTCTCGAGCATGTTTTGGGCAACAAAAATGGGGGAAATATATCAGCACTTGTTGTTGGTGGTGCCAAAGAAGCCTATTTCGGTAGTCCTGGTGATCACAGAATTATTTACAAGAAAAGAAAAGGTTTCATTAAAATAAGCCTAACACACGGTGTTCCTCTAGTTCCTGTTTACGTTTTCGGTGAAAATGAACTATTTTCCCAATCACACTTGGATGAAGATTCTATGTTGCACAAAATCAGAGAGTTTGTAAGAAGAACACTAGGATTTTCTCTAGTATTTCCTGTAGGCAGGAAAGATTTGCTTGGGCTGATCCCCATGAGAAGACCTTTAACTGTTGTTGGTGAGTTTTATGATTTGTCAAATTTTATAAAATATTTCATTTGATAAGTTTTCAGTACCAAACATGTTTTCTTCAGAACTCCTGAATACATCAGGGAAGCTTTTTCAACCAGTACTTGAGCTCAATTCTATGATAATATTTCCCCTTACTTCCACTCACATTATTCATCAATCCAGCAAACTGAATATTCAATACAAATTCACATACAGAAAAAACTCTTAAAAAGCAATGAGGTGAAGTCAGGATCGTTCGCATGCCTGCTCTTTTGGCTACTCACCCCTCGCACGTCCATTAACAAATTTAAACGTCGCATTCCGATGCGTAACCTACCCTGGAAATTGGATCGTTGATCGTTGTTGATCTTGAATTCTTCATCAGGGAGTTGAACCTAATCGTTTGATAACATTTTTGGCAAAAAATTCGAAAATTACAGACATTTGGGCAAAATGATAGGACGCTGTTCTCTGGTGAACTAGTCGGCTCATATTTGTCGAATATATTTCAGTGTGTTTTCAGTAATACATAGTCCCGTTAACGGGGCGCTGATTATGGAGTGCCACAAGGCTCAATTCTTGGGACTCCGTTATTTTTATTTTTTATTAATGATCGTCCCTTGTACACGGACAAATATTTGACGATACTGTATGCTGATGACACAGCTGCAGTGCCGGATTTAGAAGCCTGGAGGCCCTGGAGCAACGAAGGGGTCGAGGCTCCCTGGTCCTAATATATTCCAAATAAATTGGACATTTTTTTTCAGTCAAGTTTTGAAATGAATAATTTATTGTGAAGCCAAGTATAGATAAAATATATTGAAGGAAAAGTTATTTACTAGTCTGAATTCAAAATTTGTTTTTCCGAAGTACCTATTGTGGGGCCTGTCTTTTATGGAGGTCCCGGAGCTGTAGTCCCGGTTGCCCTCTCCTAAATCCGGCCATCGGATCAATCTGATCGATAATTGATTGCTCCGAGCAGATTTTTCCGTTAATATCTTACATCATATTGTTGTACAGAGTTTACCACTTACCGCAAAAGCTCAACACTTCTGACACAAGTACATATAAAATGGAATAATTTACCCATTGAATTATCTAGGTGCCAAGATAATTCCACTCGTAGAAATAAACAACTGGTTTTTTACCTTCGTTTTCTCGATCTTTGGCTATAAAGTTTTGATTATATTGACGCAACCATTAAGAAATATACCATGGTAATTCGGCATAACATTCCTTCGATCCATTCAAAACACGAGTGTCAGAGTTAAATAAATTAAGCTACCTTGAATATTATGTACTACCAATTATGCATGAAACTTAAACAATAAAAATAATGGTCCTTGCTTTGTGGAAAGTGAAAAAACCTATTGTTGAATTGCATGCATAATTCCTCATAACATATATTAACTAACATGTTTTCTCACGTTGATATAAAACAATTTTTGAGTTCACGAGTATCACGGCTATAGATAGTCCTAAATATTCAAATACTTTTCGGTTGAAACTGTTCTGGGGCAGATATTGTTTCAGAGATTTCCGGGATTATTATTGGCTGAGCCGAGAAATATAAGTGAGTGAGTTAATATTTTCATCTCCTTTTTTTCACCTAACTATATCAAAAAGTTTCTATAAGTGAATAGCGAGAACGAAATTCCTTTAACTATAACAGTCATTCTTTCAGAACCTCACCCAAAATAATACGGAGATAAAAATGTTCTTACTGTTTCCGAAATTGGTTTAACTTTTTTTCGAAATTGGTTTTACACTTTTTCCGAAAATGGTCTTACTTTTCCAGAAATTGAACTTGAAAAGGATTAGAGTCCGAGAATTTGTTATAATTTATTTTTCATTGATATAATAACGATGAAATTATTAATGTACCATAAAAATTCAATTGTTTTTTTATTGAGATTGTAAATAATTGCTATAATAATTTTTTTGTAAATTAAATTATTCTTCTTATAATTATTAGGTAGGTACTATACAGGGTGAGTCTTTAAATTGTGCATTCATTTTAACCATATATGCCTCTCATCATATAAAACGCCTTTTGGCGCTCTTGTTCCTCGGAACAGAGTGCTTATCAATTTGCCCAAATGTCCGTAATTTTCGAATTTTTGGATGAAAATGGTCTTACACGATTTGGTTCGACTCACTGATCAAGAATCCGTGGTCGAAATTGATTCTGTCCGGTCGTCCGTCCGTCCGTCCTGCCGTCCGTCCATCCGGCCATCCAGCCGTTAACACGATAACTCTCGAATGGAATGAGCTAGACAGTTGAAATTTTCAGAGTAGTTTCGAGGGATAAATATCTCGGTTAAGTTTTTTTACATTACAACTTTTGAATTCAATTTTTTTCAAAATGCAGTTTCATCATAAGAATCCATTGTTATCATTTTCAACTATAACAAGCTAATACTTTCGGAGATATAATGTTTGAAACTTTCAATAATACATCATAAGTTCTATGTACTTATTCACAGAATGTGAACACAGAGTCTGTCTGTGATCACTATTCATAAATGTCATCTTTTCTAGCTATTAGAGATTGTCAATTCACAGTTGTTATTTTCTCTTGGAAAGTATTCGATTCTTGAATTTGTGAATATGTACATGACCGATTTGATGTAGTTTATGGAGGCAATAGGAAAGAAGAACATAATGGAATCATCAACAGAAATTACTGTTCGTTGACCATTGAGGTTAAAATTACCTTTTACTTCCTTAAGTAGTGAGACATGTTCCTATATACAGTATTTTCATAATGTTGCTAGCAAAAAAATACTGAAATATGGATCTACATTTGTGTATCAATCATTTTTTCTTGAGTTAAGGTTCATAATACAGAAAAGAATGTGTTAGTGGTATGGACTATTGAATTTTAAATTATGAAAAGACGATAGTATTTTATTAATACATTTTGAACTATTAAAATAATCTGTTCGTAATCCACTACCCACTTAAATATCAGAAATAAATGGACAATCTGCTATGATTGTCTCCAGCCTTGCTCTATAGACATTTCGATGATACTTTCCTTAGGCATTACGAGTTGTGAAAACTATGCACCGAGTCTAAGTGCAACAACCCATTCCACGAGGTTGAATGATTGCAGATTGCTCATTTAATCTTGATAAATAAATTTAATGACAATTTTTGAAGCATTAAGGCATTTAAGCATTGTAGATTGCTCTTTTTTTTATAAGATAATTTTTGAAGCATTTTCTTTCAACGACACTTTTTTAAATTTAATTTCTTTCATGATGCAGTTCTATCATAGGAATCCATTGATATAATTCCCAACTCTGAGAAACCAATACTTTCGGAGATATAATTCGTCTGTTTGAACAAGAGCGCCAAAAAGCTCCTGTCCACAGGGCTAGAACCAATTTTTCAAATATGTCTAGTATTTTTGTTCTTTTTGGTGCTCTTGTTCCTCGGAACAGAGTGCTTATCAATTGGTCCAAATGTCTGTAATTTTCAAATTTTTGTCAGAAAATGGTCTTAAACGTTTTGGCTTGACTCACTGATCAAGAATTAGTGGTCAAAATCGATTATTTCCGGCCGCCGTTAACACGCGAACTCTCCAACGGAATGAGCTAAACAGTAGGTTTGGGAGATAAATATCTCGGTTAAGTTCACCACTGGACAAAATCGGTGGTTTCGGAGTAACGAAAAGAACTTTTTTTTTAGGATGCAGTTTCATCATGAGAATCCATTGATGTTATTATCAACTCTAACAAACTAATACTTTTAGAGTTATAATTTTTTTTTAAATTTCAATAATTAATCGTAATTTTGTGATTTCATAGAATGTCCTATGATGGGCGTTACACGGTCAATCTGGTTCAGATTTACATCAATCATGGATTACAATACAATACAATACAACTTTATTCATCCTTTCAGACATAACAATGATGTATAGGACATGTCAACACAATATGTAATTGTATAAATTAGAAACAAGAAAATTTAATTATTGACACAATACGAGAAGTAAATACAAATCAAACCAACACACTAATTTAATGAGCTAGAGAGAAATTCGTCTGTGCTATAAAAACACTTTTTAATGAATAGATTTTTTATTTCTCTTTTGAACTGTGAATTGTTCAAAATTTTGTATCGATTGGGCAGATGATTATACAATGTAATACCAGTCAGTCTTGGTGACGACTCGTATTTGGTCGTTTTGTGTATAGGCACACTGATAGTATTCTGATGTCTGGTATTATAGTCATGGAAATCCGAGCACATCATAAAGCTACCCAAGTTACATCGGACAAACATCAAGCAATTGAACATGTATATGCAAGGGAACGTTAGGATTCTGAAATTCTTGAATATATCCCTACAAGATTCACGTGGTTTTAGGCCAAAAATCAATCGCATAATTTTCTTCTGCGTGATAAACACTCGACCACTCTCAGATGACGAGCCCCAAAGAACAACGTTGTAACAGAGATGACAATAAACAAGACCATAATAAATGTTGATCAAAGCATCAAGGGGAAGAGAGTTCTTTAATCGATGCAGGGCATAGAAAGACTTGTTCAATTTTTTGCATAATTTATCTATATGACAGTGCCATCTCAAATTCTTATCGACATACAGACCCAGAAACCTGACATGATCAACTGATCTAAGGTCACCCACACTCCCACTGATGATGAATGGAGAAGTCAGACCACAATCCCGATTCAGAAACTTCATGACCTGGGTCTTATTTACGTTGGCAATCAGTGAGTTAACTCTGCACCAATCGGTGAAACGCCGAACAAGTTCACCGCACAAAACCTGCAACTCCCAATGGTTGTCGGCTCTAACTGCCAATGATGCATCATCAGCAAACAGTACTAGAGTACATGTAACCAAGAAATCTGGCAAATCATTGACAAAAAGTAGAAAAATGAGAGGCCCCAAGACTGATCCCTGTGGGACACCCATGTTATTCTGGTATTCCCCAGAAGAAATACCACCATGCCTTACAAATAATGTGCGCTGGGACAGGTAACTTTGAATCCAGTTCAGGAAGATACCCCTAAAGCCCATTTGATAAAGTTTATCAACAATAAACTTGTGCTGCAAACAATCGAATGCACGTGACAAGTCAAAAAATTGATTGATGTCAGATTGACGCGAAACTGATTGCATACGCGTAGACTGATGGTCCGGATTGATAGTTCTATAATAATAATCGATTGATATAATTCCCAACTCTTAGAAACCAATACTTTCGCAGATATGATTTGTCAAAGTTTGAATAATTACTCGCTAGTAGTTTGACAAGAGCGCCAAGGCCCCTGTCCACAGAGCTTTTTTTCAAATAGGAGTATATGGTTATTGAAAGGTTTCTTTCTGGGTTTTCTCTCACAAACTAACAACAAAATAATTGTAAAGATTTTCCTTAAGCGTCTGACGAAAGAGTCTGATATAGACTCCGAAATGTTACGATATAGTTGTTTCTTCGTTGATGTTGTTTCGTTGTTGTTTGTTAGGCAACATTGTTCAATTGATTGCTTCTGACAAATATCTTGTGTTTCTTACGCAGAAGCAAATCGCAGAATAATTAATTTTTATTTCATAGATATTTTTCAGAGTTTGGGAGAGAAAACCCAGAAAGAAACCTTTTAATCACCGGCACACAAAAAAAATTAAGTAGAATGTGCATTTGACCGGACCTACCTACGGGTACGTATTATGGTCCGCTGATTCCAAATTCGAGGACAGTTTGACCCCTACACCCTCGAAATTTCGAGAAAGCTTCAAAAAACCGTAAAAATGATGAAAATTGCCAGTTTTAATGATAAAAAATGTTTTGGAACTAAACTAAGCGTGATTTTCATGTATTTCGATCCGCTCAATATGAATCGAAACTTTATTGAGACCACGAGCCGTTTTAAATGTAAAAAAATCACACAAACCCTCCAACATTCCGAAAAAAGTAATTTTTTTTGGTTTTTACTCTCGTTTTTGACTTTTGAATATTTAATTGCTTGTGCCTGTAACCAGGGCACCTCCACGTAGTGACGGTGGGCAACAGAACTATCTGGCAGAGTCCCTGGGTTAACGGCGTGTGTGCCGTCATGGCAGGTACAAGTGATTTAAGTACTTTACGATGCAGGGATTCGGAAACCCAGTATCGGCGTCTGGTCAGGGTGAGAAAGCAGGCTCGCAGGCGTCGTCATCAAGCGACTGCAGCTCTTCAGAAGTGGGAAACTTGGCTACTGGAGAGTATACTATTACAAGAAGTAATTCTCATCTGTAATAAAAGTCCTGATTCATTTTGTTACGTTTGTGGAGAATTCAATTTGGAAAAGAATCGAAGATCGTTATATGATAAGATCAAACAAATTTATGAAGAATGTTTTGGTCTCCAAATTACTAATTTGGATTTGGATTGGTTCTTATTCTTGAAATAATAAATATTGAGAAATATTCCCCTACCCGCCGATTTACATTTACGAAGTTTGAGAAATGCATGCAGTTTTGAAGATGGGGGCTTATACCCTAAACCTTCAATAATTTTTTTCCATTAGGAGAATATTCCTTGTGATATATCTCTTCAAAGGTCATTCGATGACCAATTCAGTTATGTGAACGAAAATAAAATTTTACCTTGAAATTCTTGCAATAAAAATGTTACGATGAAAAGAAAAATTTATACAAAAGTGGAAGACAGCTGACAATTAATGTATTAGATCGAAAATAAAACAATAAACAGATACAGATGGTGGCGTCGCTTCCACACACATGAAGGTGTTCCCGAAACAACGTGAGGAGGTCCAGCTACGTTTTACTTGAATGGGTCTGGCAATTGAAATAGTTGTCGCTTCTGGTCCATAGCAAATACTCATTGGGTGCAGACAGTTCACACCCAACATCCCGAAAAATTAAATGTGTGGTTGGGCACAATTGGCCATCATATTATTGGACCTTTTTTCATAGAAGGAAATTTGACTAGTGACTCTTATCAAGAGTTACTGAGGAATCAAATATTACCTGCAGTCTTTGCTCTCTTTCCCGGTGTGAATGGTCGACAAATAGCTGACAATATTTGGTTCTAATAAGATGGTGCGCCTCCGCATTATGGAATTGGAGTGAGAAGGTATCTTGATGAGACATTTCCTGAGAAATGGATTGGTAGGAGAGGATCAGTTGAATTGCCACCCCGATCTCCAGATTTGAACCCTCTCGACTATCTTCTGTGGGGCCATTTGAAGAGTACTGTTTACCAAAATCAGCCAGATAATTTGGAAGACCTGCGACTTAAAATTCAGAGAGTCGAAAGAATACCTGTTGCTGCCTTGAATTAATCATTGAGGAATTTCGAAGAACGGCTTGCACATTGTCAAGCAGTCAACGTTGATCAATTCGAACATTTAATACATAATACAAATTATTTTCCATCCCTCAATAGGAAACGCGTCGTTTTCAAAAAGCGAGTAACCATAGGTACCCAATTGAATATTTTCTAATGTTTCAATAAAAAAAGCGGCACAACCAATTTTCCGTTCATTCACACTGTTGAGTAGATAATCAAATAACCTTTCATTTGATGTATTACACTCCATATATTCCCATTGGAAAAGATAAAGTAGTGGATTACGAGCAAATTATTTTAATAGTTCATACCACTAACACATTCTTTTCTGTATTATGAACCTTAACTAAAAAAAAAATTATGATACACATAAATGTAGATATAAATATTTCAGTATTCTTTTGCTAGCAACATTATGAAAATACTGTATATAGGAACATGTCTCACTACTTAAGAAGTAAAAGGTAATATTAACCTCAATGGACCAATGGTCAACGAACAGTAATTTCTTTTGATGATTCCATTATGTTTTCCTTTCCTATTGACTCCATAAACTACATCAAAACAGTCTTGTATATATTCACAAATTCAAGAATCGAATACTTGTTTTCCAAGAGAAAATAACAACTATGAATTGACAATCTCTAATAGCTAGAAAAGATGACATTTATAAATAGTGATCACAGACAGATTCTGTGTTCACATTCTGTGAATACATAGAACTTACGATGTATTATTGAAACTTTGAAACATCATATCTCCAAAAGTATTAGCTTGTTAGAGTTGAAAATGATAACAATGGATTCATATGATGAAACTGCATCTTAAAAAAAATTGAATTCAAAAGTTGTAATGTAAAAAAAAAAATTTGTTTTCGTTACTCCGAAACAATTAGACCGATTTTGCCCAATAATGAACTCAACCGAGATATTTATCCCTCAAACTTACTCTGAAAATTTTAACTGTCTAGCTCATTCCATTCGAGAGTTATCATGTTAACGGCCGGACGGACGGACTGCCGGACAGAATCGATTTCGACCACGGATTCTTAGTCAGTGAGTCAAACAAAATCGTTCAAGACCTCTTTCAGCCAAAAATTCGAAAATTACAGACATTTGGGCAAATTGATAAGCACTCTGTTCCGAGGAACAAGAGCGCCAAACAAGTTGTATCTCTAAGACTACTCTGTAACTTTTCAAGCAAAGCATATTAAAGAAAACTGTGAGACTGTGGAGACTTTTACTGCTAAGAAATCGGGAAACATAGGCAATTGCATAGACAATAAGCTCTTGTAGGAGTAGTGAAAAAGGATACCTCCTCAAAATTGATCGAGGAATTTACTCGTAAAATTCTTTTTCACCGTTATTGGTACCTGCACCACTATCGAAAAAGTCTGGAACTATAATCAAACAGTAATTTTTCCCTTCCAGATGAAATTCCTGAACATTGAATTTGCTCCATTATGCGTTCCCTTGGAAAGAAGAATACAAACGTTGGCAGTGATGGTGATGATGGTGATCTACCTTTTTAACGTATTTATAGCAGCAGGCCTCACTTACTACCTCATTTTTCACACGAGGTTATGGTGGCTTTGCAGCCTATATCTGATTTGGATATTTTTCATAGATACCGATATCTCCAAAACTTCGAAAAGAAAATCAGAATGGATGAGGGACTGGGTATGGTGGAGATATGCTCGAGCATATTATCCCGTCTCACTGGCTAAAGTTTCATCAGAGGAGTTGAATTCTGAACGGAATTATCTCTTTTGCTGCTTTCCACACGGCCTTCTGTCCACCGGAGTTGGTTTGTCCTTCTTAACTAATTCCGTCAATATCAAGAAATATTTTCCCCATCACGCCACTTTTGCCCATACGTTGACGATAATTTTCTATCTGCCCTTCCTGAGAGAAATTGCAGTTTGGCTAGGAAGTCTACCGTCATCTCGAGCAGCTTTGAATTATATAATGGGTAAACCTGATGGAGGAAATATTTCTTGTTTGGTAATTGGGGGCGCTGAAGAAGCATTTTATTTGAATTCAAGAATTCACAAAGTCATATTGAAGAAGAGGAAAGGGTTCATCAAGGTAGCGTTGAAAAATGGATGTTGTTTAGTTCCTGTATATTCTTTCGGAGAGAACGAGATTTATGGACAATATCAATTCGAGGAAGGGTCGTTCATGAGAAAAGTTCAAGTTTTATTTAAGAATCTGACAGGTATTGCACTAATCATTTTGAAAGGAAGAGGCTTATTTCAGTATTCATTTGGAATTTTGCCTCATAGACGTCCCATTACTGTTGTCGGTGAGTTTTACTGATGCCATTCGATTTATTGATGGAATAATGTGCCCTTCCTGATAGTCTATGATCCGGTATAGTAAATATACAGGATGGTGACAAATTCAATGCTCTCCACTAATATCTTCAAAAAAAAAAATCATTCTGAAGATTCTCGTTAAGTGTCTGAAGAAGGAGTAACATATAGACTCCGAAACGTTACGATATAGTTGTTTCTTCGTTGTTGTTTGTTAGGCAACATTGTTCGATTGATTGCTTCTGACAAATATCTTGTTTTTCTTACGCAGAAGCAAATCACAAAATAATTAATTTTTATTTTATAGATATTTTTCAGAGTTTGGGAGAGAAAACCCAGAGAGAATAAACCTTTTAATAATAGAAATTCCGGTTAATCACAAAAAGTTTTGCCTTTGGAAGTATATCAATATGACGTCCCCCAATTCCTGATATGTTTTTATGCATATGTTATGGGGAACATCGAATTATCAATTGTCTCAAACGATTAGGTTGAACTCACTGATGAAGAATTCGAGGTCAATTTTGATTCTATCCGGCCGTCCGGCCGGCCGTTGCAACGTTAACTTGAGAACGAAAAAATATAGCAACTTGGAATTTTCAGGGTAGTTGGCGCATCCAAATACGACGGACAAGTTTGTTAATGCCGAGTAACAATTTTGTCATCAACCAATACAGATCCGCACAGATTTAAACTTGGTAGCTAGTTGTAGAATACTACTACAAAGACGTTTGTGAAATTTATGAGAATCGTGTCACTAGAAAATTTTAAAATATTATTAAAAAATATTATTTATGTCACGATAACCGGAGAACGGAAAGAGATAACGACTTGAAATTTTCAGGGTAGGTTGTGCATCTGGATGCGACATTTGAATTAATAGGCATAATCGGCCAAACGGTTTTGGAGTTATACCCAACTGAAATTTGGTTACTAGATTCCGAGGGGGAAACCGCTGACAAAACTTTGTACACCAGACTTCCAATTCAAGCGGAATTCCATTGGAATTCTATAGGAATTCAATTGGAATTCTATTGGATTTCTATTGGAATTCCAATGGAATTTATTTGGAATCTTAAGAAAACAAACAAAATTGCACAAAACCCTTTACTTTAGACTGACTGATGAACATTTGACACATTTTATTTCGAAAGGATCGAATGACTAGTGAAATTGTGAATAAAAATATTTTTTTTATTTTCAAGAATTCATATTGACTGTCCTTGAAATTTTACGTGTAGGTGTGAAATGATAGATACCCTTGTAATACCTTCAGAATGTTGTAAGGATGAGATCTTCAAACGCAAAAAAATTCCAATAGTAAATTCCACGTTATTTTCCTTCTTTCTTTGGCAATGCTTGTTTGATATATTGATATTTGGTATTCAATTATACAACGGGTATTAAATGAGAAAAAATCAGAGAAGCACTGGAGTGAATTCACTCTGCTTCGGCGCACCTGTTCACATTCTACTCGAATCGGTCAACATGAACAACCACCCCAATGCAGACTCACCTCATGTCAGTACTTCAGTATTTTAGTATTTTTTATAACTGAACAATTAACTTCTACGCAAAGCGCAGTAATATTTTCTTACAACTTTGAACAGTTGAAACCCTAAACTCATATTGAAGTTATAACACTTCGCTTTAGGATATTTAATAAAGCTTCTCTTGAGGATTCTCCTTGGGAAGACCTAGGAGGATCAGGATAATAGTACAAATAGCAACTGCATGGATGTATTGAAATATATTAAATCATACAAATGAGAGCATTTTCAATTTTACTATCCAACAGAGAGACAGGCACAAACAGAATGAAAAATTCACATATCTATTGAAAGCTCTTTACTTGATCTTCATCAGAGATGAAATATTCAGAACTCCAAGAATTGAAGAATATTGTAACAAACCTCACCCTATTCAATAATAGGTAAATTAGTCTGTTTATTACCAAGTATATTTTTGTAGGTTAGGAAAAACAGAGGGAAAAGCATCCACTTCAAACTGCTAAAATCCGGTTAAAAACATCTATTTGGAGTTATTTATATGATTGTCCGATAGGTGTCGCACTCTAACATAAATAGGAATTCTTTATATTTCAATAGAAATTCTGCGGAATTCAATAGTAATTTTACAGAATTCAATAGGACTTCTGCGGAATTCCATGGAATTCAATAAGAATTCCAGGAATTCAATAATAATTCCAGAAATCCAATAGGAATTCCTCGGAATTCAATAGGAATTCCATTGGAATTCAATGGAATTCTACTTTCTTGTACACCAGAATTCCTAGCGGTTTACCTTTTGCTATTTCTTCAGTAACTCGAAAAATACGGAACCGATCCAATCCGAACATGGTGTTTAGTTGCAGAATACCGACGTGAATATTCTTGAAAAATTCCGTGAGGATGATGATCCTCACGGAATTTTCACAAGAGGAAGGAGATGTCACAAGAAAATTAAAAAATAAATCATTGCAAATCATTGAAAAAAATTCTATATATCAGAAACCATTCGCCCGACATTGCTCAAATTCTGCGAGAGACTTCAAAACCTAACTCTACTGCTAAGTTCCAAGTTTGAACACGATAGGATCTATATTGTTGGAGATCCGAGCAGCCTTGGGTGAGTTCAGTAGCTGGATGGGTGACCGTTGCTTCGATACGTTTCACGCGACCGTCATGGAAGCAGATTGATCGAGTAGTTCGAATGTCGCTTAAGTCATGGAGGTGTAGCTTCCATTCCGTTCGTAGCGACTCTGGAATTTGAATTTTGGTAATCGTCCATCCATGGTTCCCATGGAAACCGAGTCTAGGAAAGGGACATAGGATATCATTGGAATTACGTTGATTTAGTGTGTCCGTGTGCGAAGGCTTTTAGTGTTTGATGAAACACTGAAATCATCTGTGTGAATATTCGATCTAACCTAACAAATCATAATAAATACGACATCAGGAGCAAAATATATCTAAAATACAAACAAAAACTTTCTGAATTAGGACCCCACAAACTATTCTCGTGAAAAATTGTATACATTTTTACACAGCTCAATCTTTCATGGAGAGGGTTATGTAAGGAATCAACCGAAACTTCAAAATCCATCAAATATTTTTTCATATATACCTACTTAATACCACTAGAGATAACATTTTGCCGGCAAAATTGTTCGATTGTTTGTTTACGAGCTATCAAGAGTGTGATTTTGGACCAAAATCATGAGTGAAATTGCCTAAGAAACAGAATTGAAATTTTAACTGGAATAATTTGTTCGCGACTCATATTTGACATGACTATGTCACGGGAATATAAATGGAAAATTGGTTGAAGTAGTGACCTGAAGTCAGGAGCTTTTGCACGCGTGTTCTATTGTCTATTCGCGCCACATACTCACGATCGAGCATAGTTTCTGGAATATAAAATTTTTTAAGATAGCTGAAAAAAATGAAAATTTAACCTCAAGCCGACAAAATTACTGTTAATAATGTTTTATTCACCTCTATTGGACACTCTCATTCGAATTTATCATCGATATAGACCGTTTTCGCTTCTATAATGACACACTTGAGTAATGAGAGAATCGTCTATGATCACAGAATTTTCAATTCTGACATATACTCCTTTCACTCTAATGAAGTCTCCCGGTTGGCCATGATTTAGGTCAATCACGTTTTTGTAACTAAAACAGAGGCAGGTTAGCACTGCTAAAATATCGTCGATGTCAAAACAATTCGCCGAGACGTTGCCAATCTCTACTCTCAACAACAACATAATCATAACATAATCTTCCATCCTAGACAATTGAACATTGAAAATGCCGAAAGTTGTTTTGACGAAGCAGATACATAGTATCAGGAAGTGCTATACAGAACCGAAATCTGCAATAGGAAAACTTCATTCTGACATGTTGAACTCTCGAATGAAATTACTCAGTTTCCTATCACTATATTTTATTAAGGTTAAGAATGACTTGGGTTTCGTTGTACTACTGCATTGTTAAACTGGTGTATTTCAAGTTGTGCAACAAGGTATTTAAATGTCTTCTTGAGAAAAGTGGAGGTACGTTTGTTCGTTAAGGAGTTTTCTTGCCGGGTTATTCAGGCACTTTTATTCTTTTTTTCAAATGAACTATCCCAAAGTAACGGACTACTCTATCCATTATTTTTCAATAAAATCAGTTCCTGACTACAGTCGCCAGGGCTTTGGAATTATTGACTTCACATAATATCTTCTCAAATTCATTATTATTCCGAAGTAAATTCACATTGTGAAAAATACGTAATTATTACGACTTCTATGTAGAGAGGACAACGTTGCGTAATTATCTCAGAGGAAATATCCTAACATTTTCAAAATATACACAGTCAAATGTGTCAAATTTTCATGGCTAACCGGGAGACTTTATAACAGTGAATGGATGTATATTATCGCAATGAAACTTTATAAATATCTAATGATATATGAAAAAATCCCTTCCCAAGAAATTTCTGGGCATTCTACAAGTAATCACCGAGTTTTAATTGGATCGGATTTGTATGTTGAGCTACTGGATTCGCCCAATGCAGCTCGGATCTCCAACAATATAGATACGATCATGATTTGAAACTTGACTGTAGAGTTATGTAGGTTTTGAAGGCTCCCGCAAAATTTCAGAGATGTCGGATGAATAATTTCTGATATATAGAATTTTTTATAATGGGTGTCAATAACTTTTTTAAAATTTTTTAGTTATACGATTGTCACGAAATTTCGTAAAAATTTGCGCGCAGGGATTTTACAACTAACAGTCATGTTTGAATTGGATCGGTTTCGTAATAAATAACAACAAAATTTCAGACAGGTATAACTCCAATACTGTTTGGCTGATTATGCCTATTAATAAACTCAAATATCGCATTCAGATGCGCAACCTACCCTAAAAATTGCATTTTCGGTTCTCAAGTTATCTTGGGATAAATAATATTTGTTAATAATTTTTTTTAATTTTCTGGTATTGTGATTCTCACAAACCTTCAGATAAGTTTTAATGTCAATATTCTACAACTAGTAACCAAGTTTCATTTTGATCGGATATGTATTATTTGAAAACAAAATTTGTACTCGGAAAACGAGGAACAAGAGCGCATAAAACAATGTAAAACGAGCGTCACTATGGAAACTTCCTAACTAACTATCGAACGAGTGGAATGGTCATAAAAAAAGTCGGAAAGCCATGTTGACATTAGCTTTGGCGGCCTTGTTCAATCTTTGACAAATCATATCATATCATATAATAAAGTATTGGTTTCTCAGAGTTGGGAATGATATCAATGGATTCCTATAATAGAACTGCATAATAAGAGGAATTAAATTCAAAAAGTGCCATTTAGAAAAAACAAGAGTGGCAAAGATTATTAATCCGAAACCACCAGACCGATTGTACCAATAACGAACTTATCCGAGATATTCATTAATCAAATCTACTCTGAAAATTATATTATATCAATTGAAACATAGCTAATGCTCCAGTTATGTTTTTAGTGGAGATATTCTAAAAAAAAATTTAACAACTCACCTAAGTAGATATATGGATTATCCAAGGGCATTATATTATCCAATGGGTAATTACCAATGGGTAATTATGCATTCAAACATACATTGTTTGGTAGAACAGGAGGGGGATTTTATATCAAGAGTAACAAACCAGAAATAAATTTGACACGTCCCTTATAGGTAGATTAGACATGTATGTACATTGTACACAGATCATATAATAATTCATAGATAGAATAATTACAGTATTCTGTTCCGAGGAACAAGAGGAACTTCGTTAATGATCAATTTTCAACAAAAATTTATAGGAAGAAGTACCATTAATTTTTGGTCTAGAAATCACCTCTGAATTGTTTGCTCATCATTTCCGGACACCCTGTATACATAAATATGTGTTAATGGAAACACGTGGCTGGTAAGCCATGAATGTTGCCTGTACAGACAGAGCATCAGGGTAACAAGAAGAGAATACAAATTTTTGGTGAGGTCATTTTATACTGGAAATATGTATTATGTCTTCGAATTGCAATGGGATTTAACCCCACTATGCATTTCTTAATAAAGCATGAAAAATGTAAAATATCGCCAAAACATATATGAAGAAGAATTGTATATACATACTTACTTACATTTTTCAGTGGGCGAACCTATAGAAGTTCAGAAGACTGCAAATCCAACACAAGAACAGATCGACCATCTGCATCAACTATTCCAGACGAAGTTAGTGGAGCTATTCGATAGCCAGAAAAAATATTATTTGAAAGATCACGAGACAGCACAATTAGAAATATGCTAGTTCGATGTATGTATATTGAAAGAATATTTTTGTGTTGTGTGAATTATAATATATTGGTAAATACTATATTATTTGCATTCCCATTTGGAGAGGTTTGGTTACAGTTAGTTTGGGTTATGACATTTTAATCTAAAAGTGTCGGGTACTTTTCTCGAAGAGGTGTTTACAGAAAAAGGAGATGACCCATTCCTCCATTCCTTGTTATCATTAAAGAATTTGGGTTCGTCTCCACCTCAGTGTCGACCTTAGATTTGATTTAAATTAAAATATATTGGTAAAGACTATATTATTCACATTCCCATTAGGTGAGGTTAGATTAAAGATAGTTTGGGTAAGAATAGTTTAACCTATGTATTCCATGAGATAGTTATAAAAATTTACTGAACAATAAACACAATCGCCAAAATCAATATACCAGAACCTTTGAATCCGAATTTTCTATAAGAAAATATAATAAAGCACTGACGTGAAGTCAGTACTCTTTGGCGCGCATATTCACGTTGGCTAATTTGAATTGAATGATGAGGGTTTCAAGCTCAGTGGATAGACCGAGCCGGAGATCTACCCAGAGGGTAGTGGACACCATTCACTATCGGATCATAAATTTAAAGTGCTTTGTCTAAGATGGCATAAGGATAGAGTAACAAAGTTGACAAAGAACATAACTGACGTTCCTTAGTCGCACAAGCTCCCATGAGCTTCTGAGGTATCTTCTTGGGGAAGACTTGGGAGGGTCAGTATAATCATAAACATGTCTATAGCAACTGGGTCAAAGTAGATTGACCCCACTTCAGTGCTCTTTTAATCTTTTTCTTTCATTATGAAGTCAATCTGCTATTGGCGCGCATGCTATAAACATGATTATGATTATACTGACCCTGCGAAGTCTTATCCAAGAAGATACCTCAGAAGCTCATGGGAGCTTGGTGACTAAGGAAATTTAGTTGTGTTCTTTGTCAATTTTGTTACTCTATCCTTATGCCATCTTAGACACAGCACTCTTAAATCATGACCCGACAGTGAATGGTGTCCACTACCCTCTGTGTAGATCTCCGGCTCGTTCTATCCACTGAGCTTGAAACCCTCATCATTCAATTCGAATAAGCCAACGTGTACACTTGCGTCATAGAGTTCTGATTTCACGTCAGTGCTTTTTTAAATTTTTTCAAGTTTCTTTAACAAATTCTGGCTATCGATACAGTCTGACTATTAGTTTTACCGTAGATCGAAATAAAAAAATTGGTTATGGGACCCCCGTTGGGAAAGCAATTGCTTACGCCCATTCTACCAAACCGAACGTAATTTAATATAGATCTTCCAAATATAGTTATTCATAAATTGGCCCCAGGGCTACGATAAAGACAATTCAACTCGGAAACAACGCTATTTCCGTGAAACTGTCTTGTTGGTGCAGAGAATCGCCATGAAATTTCTCTTAAAAGCTCACAATATCAGCTCAGCTCCAAATCCATGACCGCTAGACAAATAATTCCCAACATAAGCCATGAAACCCAAACAGAACCACTTCACCTCTGCACATGCGCAATCTACTCATGGCTGAAAGACCTCTAAAAATCACACACCTGACACAAAACTCTGATTCTTCAACACTAGTGGTTCAGGAGATATCTCAACTTCAATCTGCGCATCCGAGGCCACTCCCGAGGAGATTTTATGGATTAATAGCATCCTGCACCTCCAAACCCCAATCATATCAGACGAAAACTCCAGCAATTGAATCCCTTCTCGTCTGCTCATGCACATAACTTAAATTCCCGTTAGGAGTAACATGAATTTCAAAAATCAACAAGTCAAGAGCGTTCCTGCTAATAGGGTCCTTCCTGAATGGCTTCGTATAATAAATATACTTATGCATATATTTCACAAATCAAATAGACCCCAGGGGGTTCATTGATCTGCCGAGAAAGCAAGAGCAGACGCGTTTCTGGCTTCTTGGCCTTCATCAGTACCCTGTAGCTTTCCCAACAAATTCAACTAAACTGACCCGGGTTAAGCCTCTCAGAGCTGGCTTGGTATACCATTATAATCGCCCACACGAATTTCAAAATTAGCCACGGTACGGACACTCCAACTCGGAAACAACGCTATTTCCCCCAAACTGACTTGTCCGTGCACATAATTGCCATTATTCAAAACCTCACAATATCGGCTCAGTACTAGAACCATGACCGATAGTCCTAAACCACTCCAAACATCACACATACAACCCAAAAAGAGTCACTTCTCCTCTGTTCATGCGCAAGCCACTCGCGGCTGAAAGTCCTCTCAAAATCACTCACTTAACAAAAAACTTCGATTCGCCAACACAAGAGGTTCAGGAGATATCGCATCTTGAATCCACGCATGCGCAGACCATCACCAGGGATTCTATGGCGGTATAGCATCCTCCACCCCAAAACCCCAATGCTCTCAGACGAAAACTCCAGCAGTTAAATTATTTCTCGTCTGCATATGCGAATAACAAAAAAGGTCCAAAGGAGGCAGTTACACCCCCAGCCATTCACCGTTCAGGCAAATATTGAAAACCAATTTAAAATTCCACATATCGTTCACGCATTAATTAAATTGCCAGGGTAGTTACTTATCCATATTTTAATCAGTTGCCCTCGTACGTATCGCATTGATTCAGATGAACGCGCAAAAAAGACGTCAAAATATGTTTACCAGGTGTTGGTTTCGGACTTTGAAGCTAAATATTCCGCTAATGGTAAACATGTTTTGAATTTATTCTACTCATGCTACTGCCACGAAATTTTGCATAAGTGTTTTAGTCGGTACATTGCATCTAACTATCCGAGCTTCAATTCAATCGGATTCGCATTATTCGAGTTATAGTGAAAAAAAAATTTCATTTTCCATTCCAAATATGCCTTTTTATTCTAGTTTATAGCCATCCGATCAATACAAAACTTCGCAACCATATAAAGATCACGATTCTACAATTTGACGCTGAATATCAGATAGATCGAGGGATCGGTTCCGGATATATTCTTGAAAAACGTTTTAACTAAAAATTGCCATAACTCTGAAACGGCTTGGTGGATTTTGCCCATTAACGAACTCGTCTGAGATATTTACGCTACAAAACAACCCTGCAAATTTCAACGTCCTAACTCCTTCCGTTCGAGAGTTATCGTGCTAACAGCCGGCCAGCTGGACCAGACAGACAGAATTGAATTTGACCTTGGATTATTCATCAGCGAGTCGAACTCACTCGTTTGAGACCATTTTCGGAAAAAAATTCGAAAAATACAAACATTGTGACCGCGCTGTTCCTTGCGGAACACGCGCGCAAAAAGGTACATCAAAATGTTCAGCCCCCCATTCTTCGAAACTGCTTCCCTTATTAGTTCCGTAGGCTAAATTATCACTTCGACCCTCGAAGAAGGCGTTGATAGGCGTTTAGCCTTGAAAAAAATAGGAGGAGAATAAATTATTACCATTTTGTTTTCATTCAACAATCCACTGTACTTTTTGAAGATAATCATCCATATCGAGGATAAAGTTGAGTGGTGTGTACATACCAGTAGATTGATGATAATATTAAATGTTCAAACACTAGTCGATTACGATAGATAAGTTAACAGTGGAATTGTTTTCATAGCTTTCATTTCCAGGAGAATTTAGGACATGCTTTCCGATTTTCACAGTAATTTCATTTGAATACGGTTTAGATTCTCTTCATTTATATTTATCCGACCCGCAGTTGATAAGAGCTAGTTCTGGTTATAGTCATAAACGCAAACACAAATGTCTCATCCTTAAATTGAATGGGAGTCGTCACCATAGGTCCGAGCTCATCGACGTCGTGGATGATAGATAGTGAATTTGAAATAAACATCTGATAAGTCCTGTCACTGAGGACAGGAAACTTAAATCGACGATAAAATGCGATCGTCTGAATAGTTCTAAATACTTCACAGGCAACCTGATGGACTACGTACATTTAGTAGGTCGTAGTTGACAGTGATAACCGACGTGGATAAGATTCCGAATTTGTAATTAATATTCTGATTGACAACTTTACTGCTGATCGATTCAAAAGTGAGTAACTGGTTAAACATTCCCAATTATTGAGCAATAAATGTCACGTGGTCATTATTGGCATAGTAATGTACATAGAACGTATAATATTTTTACATTTACTGCATTCTGCTGATGATGTTCAGGAGGGACCATTGGAACGCATCAAAAAACCTCCGTGATTAAAAGACCTTCGATTTCATTCGGTCGAGAAGGAATAATTATATTGCAATATTCTGGTTTGAGTTGTCTGTGAACATCTATAAGAGTATAGTATAGGGAGTACCTACACTTTTGCCCACTAAATATTTTGTCATCTGACATGTTTCGTAAACGATGTCTCCATCTTCTGAGAAGTTTGATCTCAGGAGGAAACAGATGACAACAGTGTTTCCGAAAGATATGCTACTCAAAATGAGGATAGGACCTTCATACCTTTACTGATGAATTATAGACTTTCTGATATTCGGTCAGTGTTTACCCAAATGACAGTGGTGAATATTAATTTTGAATCATATTAAAATTACTAATAGATTATCCAAAAGGATAGATTGGCCAATCAAAATCATTATCCTCGGATCACTATTATGTTACAATATTCACAAAAATCCAGTTCCATCCTAGAATAACTTGAATCAAGTTGAGAAACATTATTTTGATAAGTTTTCTTAGTACTTAAATGAGTGTAGAATAAAATATGCCAGAAGATAAATTGCGGTTTTAGGAAAAGAATCAAGGCTACGATAAAATATAATATAATGAATAACAGCATGTGAAAGATTCTAAGGTATGTGCAAATTCATAAACATACAAAAAATCACTTATATCTGAAAAAAAACACTCAACCGAGATATTTATACCCAAACCTACTCTGAAAATTTCAACTGTCTAGCTCATTCCGTTCGAGAGTTATCGTGTTAACGGAGGGATGGCTGGACCGGCCGGACATAATCAATTTTGACCACGGATTTATAGGTGAGCCGAACCAAATCGTTAAAGACCATTTTCATCCAAATTTGGTAACATTAAAGACATTTGGGCGAATTGATAATCAGTATAATAATATACAATATAATACAATATACTATGTTCCGAGGAACAATAGCGCCAAAAATAGCGTTGTTCCCGAGTCTATTTCCCTAAAATAGACTTAAACGCAAACATAATTACCATAGATATTCGTTTAAACCTTACAATATCGGCTCAGCCGCAGACCCATGACCGCCCTACGTAAACCACTCCCAACCTAACCCATAAAGCCCAAAACCAGCCACTTCTCATATGCACAAATGCATTCCATACCAGTCATTCAGGAGATATCGCACCTTCAATCCGCGCATGCGTGGACCCTCGCAAGAGGATTCTATGGGGTCATAGCATCCTCCACCTCAAAACTCAAAACCCCGATACTCTCAGATGAGAACTCCAGCAGTTAAAACACCTTCCGTCTGCTCATGCGCATAATGAAAAATTACCTAAAGGGGCATCTTGAATTTCAAAAGTGGCCAAAAGACCATGTTAAGGACACACCACCTCGGACGCTACGCTATTTCCTCGAAACTGGCCTTCACACTATCACAATTAACATGAAGGGGTAATATGGCCTTCCTGTAGTGCCTACCCAGTCGCTCAACGATCAGACATATTTTGAAAAACAATTTAAAATTCCACACATCGTTAATCCACTTATTTATTGGCACTGTACTTACACGTCCATATTTAAATTTATTGGTCTTGTACATATGCTCGCGATCACAATAATAAGAACAAACACGTGTAGGAACCGAATTCTTAAGTAAGCAGATAGTATTCTCGTTGAGAATAACTGAAATAATTAGCCCAGTTCTAGATTGTTAAAAAAAATGGTCCCTTGTAGTCTGTTTTCAATGAAATATTGCACGCCCGAAGAGGTCTTTATTGGCCACCTTAATGCCAAAATAAGACTCAATCCAATATTTTATCTGGGAATTACAAGCAAAATATTCCGAAAAATAGTTGAACATTTTTTGAATTCTCATGAGATTCTCACGAAATTTTGCACAAATATTTCCATTCAATCAGATCATTATTTTTTGAGCTATTCTGCAAAACAGTATTTTCCAATATTTGAATTTGATTTTTCTTAGTTTGTAGCCATCGCATTAGTACAAAACTTCGCACGCATTTAAATGTTATGATTCTACAATTTGATGCTAAATTTGAGATAGATCGAGTAGTGAGTTTCGGAAATACTCTTAAAGTTAAGATGCTTTAACTAAAAATCACCGTAACTCCGAAACCCCTTCTTTGATTTGGCCCATTGACTACCCTGCCAATTTCAGCTCTCTAACTCATTTGGTTCGAGAGTTATCGTACTTACGGACGGACAGAATTGGTTTTGATGTCTGATTATACATCAGTGAGTCGAACCTAATCGTTCGAGACCATTTTCGGCAAAAAATTCTAAAAATACATACATCTGGGTAAAATGATAGCACGCTGTTCCTAGCGGAAGAAGCGCGCAAAACCGAATCTGTATTTCTAGTTCCTTGTATTGATAGTGGGACAGTTATTATGGTTGCATACTCCAGAATAAACCATTTGAATTCCTCAAGGCAAGCTTGTAATGCATGTAAATGTTGTTATGCATGTTTAAGTGTTCAACAAAAATAAAATATGATGTGGGTGATTCTAATGACTTAGGATTATAAATGCATTTAGGAAGAATCTATTTTAGATTCATTTGTTTGTTTATATCATTATGTGAACGAGTAGATGTAAAATAATTATCTAGTTTTGTGTGAATCTGCTTCAAGAGAATATTTTTTAATGGGACTTCCTCATACCCACCTAGGTTTCTTTCACTTGGATTATGTCAGTGTGTCAATATGGATAAAGTAGACGCCGTTTTTCCTAACACCAGTTTACTGTTGAACTGAAGTTCCCGAAGCAATCAAAATAGCTTTGATTTTGTTATTACGCTGTTCGTTTGATTCGTATCCTTGAAATACAGTTCTAGGATCGTTATATAGGATTTATTCCAACTCGCTTTGAAGCTATAACAAAATAGGTTAAATAAGTGTCTGAATATTTTATTGAATGGAAAGCTTTGTAGATAATGTAAGAAAAAATAAGGTGCCAAATCCGGAGAATGTGGTGAGTGTTGTAGTTTATTCCATCCAAGCTATGAATAATTTTGGTGATTTACGAATTTTCTATGAGACCCCAACCTATCTGGGAGATAAAGGTTGTCCCAGTTTTTAGTTTTTAGATTGTTATTTTGCTATTGAGTCATAAGAACATACTGTTATTTATGGAATAACCCATGTGCTGCTGGCACGTATGCACTCTTTTTTCGGAATTTTCCTTAACCAGGTTTTCCATAAATGTTGCTGAATATCGTCGATGCAGCGTTTAATTTCCTCACGGGGGCTATGGGTTTGTTGGCATCGACCTTTGACTATAAATTACCCTATAAGAAATCTAATGGTGTTAAATCATACTAACTAAGGGGCAATTCTGATCACCGAAACGAGAGAGTACATGACATGTAAATGTCTCATGCAGTAATTGCATTGTTTTATCAACTGACATTTCACCTATCCCCACTCCTTTCATCTGTATGTAAATTGAATTGTTAAGTTTGTTCTCCTTAGTTTTGAAAATAGGATCAAAAGCGAAAAATATGTGTCAACAACATAGTATTATATTGTGAAACCCAGCCAAGTTTCCTTTCCATTAATCATTTGTCAAATTGTTTTGTCTTTAGGGTTGCCAACAATTTACTGCACAAATAGTATAGCAAACAAAAATCTTGCGTTAATTTTGGGACGCCCTCAGAACCATATTATGTCCATTCTGAAATGAAACCAAAGCGTTTATCAAATTTGATATATTTAATTACTCAGCGATGTCACGTAATATTAATCAGCGGTTTGCGTTAGCGAACATATCCATTGTCTTTTTCAGCTTCAACTGGTCTTCCAAAACGTGTGAAACGAGCTTTCACTTATAGTTTTGGCAGTACATGTTCTTCATAAGCATCCAATTATCTTTTATATTTGGTTTAACCTTTCGATAGTGAATAGAATAAGTAAAATATGGCACCATTGAATGGCGGTGCTCAAAAAATTAAGTCTTAGTGAACCGGGGTAAAACTGAGATAGTGTTTTCACCAGGAGTGGACCCTGTGACATCAAACTTTCTAGTTTGTATGGAGTAGGGCTCAGCTTATCCCAGCTGATTTAGTACCTTGGTGTGATATTGGACCACAAGTTACTGCGGAAAAAACATGATTTCCAAACGAACAAGGCCAATGTAATGTTTTATTCTACTCGTAGTATGCTTGGCAATGGATAGGTCTTTAACCGCACAGAATGCAATGGTTATATACTGTAATATCTTGAAAACCCATAGTGTTATCAATATGAATAGCAGTGTAGTCTGAAAACACTATATTTTTGGGAACATTTATTCGCTTATAAGGCTAAATAAGGCCTTATAAGCGAATAAATGTTCCCAAAAATATAGTGTTTTAGACTACACTCCTATTCACAGTTATATACTGTGGTGGTGAGGTCTATTCTAACCTAGGAATCCTCGGTATGGCGGACTTCTATGGTAAAGGCCTGTAGCCAACCCATGATAGATGCTCTGAGAGCTTCTCACACAATATCCTTAGAGTGTCCACTGGGTGTACCTCCCATACACCTCGTTGTCACGCAGGTTGCAGCATATAGAATCTGTGAACAGATACGATGGCGTGATAGTGGGTTGTTCAGGGGGCACGCGAGTGCTTTCAAGATGGTGGAGGCCTTTGACGCATCCTTCCTCCATAGATGTGACTGTGCGGGCACCCACTTCTGCTTTGATGGTCCCTGCAGAACAGTTGTTCCTGATTTAGGTCAATAGTAAACAGCATACAGGCTTCTAAAACTGGATTTACCGATGGCTCTGTGATGCCGATAGGGCCGTTGCCGGAATTGTAGATCCTCGCACCAATCTATCCATTCCAAGAGGAATGTACAGTCCTTCTCAAGAGAGAAGGACTGCTCTATAGTGGAGTCAGAACTATATGCAATTCTGATAATGTGGACGTTGAAGAATATTCGTAGAGGATACTCCGGCAAATACATCTACATATGCTGTGACAGTTAGGGAACACCGAAATCACTTACGATGCCAAGATCAATTTCAATCGAGTGGAATAATTCAGTAAAATATCGTCGCGGTCGCGTTGTTGTCTCATCGTGCTGGTATACGAGCAGCCTATCTGCTGACATCATGCAAATCGGTTATTATTCAGAGCATGTCATTACCATGTATCTATATTTTTGAATGCTTACTATATGTCAAAGAAAACGAGAAAAACTGAGCAATATTGTCGAGTTGTTATGATTATGAGACCAGAAGTTCACAGGTTCTTCTGACTCCCAAGCATAAAACTCATAATTTTGAATTTTCCCCATTGTACCAGAGTATGGAGATATTCAATAATTAACCATCTTCCATGCAGATTCAATAAAAACGTATTCAAGAAGGAATACGTACTGTATTTTGTCTGAAAGAATTAAATAATTTTTTTTTGAGCCTGTGAGAGAAGAAATCCCTTTCACAGGCTTGAACTGAGGGGAGTCCATTCTCTGGGGAGTATGAGATTCCAGCTTTTATTTGATTACCAACTGAAAAGCCTGTCACACATTCCTTGGAGTAGTTTTTCATCCTTTCATTACAGCGTCCCTTAACAAAAGAGATGAGCTGCAAGCGGCTTCACAGTTGATGGGGCCAGATGACTCGAAGTGATCCTAGCAATACTGATTTTTGCATTATGTGCGCCAATACCTCAGCCAAGGATTTACGGGCCGGAATAATCTTCAATTCTGCCACGTAGTTCGCTCTCATTCCGCCTAGACAGATAAGAACGAGGATCCTAACTGGATGCCTTAGATATGGAGCCCCCATTATATTCTTGTTCTTTTCCCTCTTCTGTTCTTCTTTCATCACCATATTATTTTCGGCAGGGGAGGAAAATTCGACAACGAACAATTCCTTGAGGTCTTTGCCCCGCAGGACTATATCTGGCTTTATGGCCATGGCCGGGGACTGGCTAATCAGCACTTCCTGTGTAATGAATTATCAAAAAAATTGGTCCAAGCCCTGTGGACAGGAGCTTTGGCGCTCTTGTTCAAACTTTGACAAATCATATCTATTATTGTATGTATTGGTAAGAGTTGGGAATTATATCAATGGACTTTTATGATAGAACTTCATAATAGCAGAAAAATTATTAATCCAAAACCAATAGACCAATTCTACCCAACAACGAACTCATCCGAGATTTGTTTTTTCCTCAAATCCACTCTGATAATTATATAATATCAATTGAAACTTTAGCCAATATTTCAGTTTTGATTTTACTGGAGATATTCTGAACTCAATATTATTAACTTACCATTACCATTCCAATCATCATATGGATTAACCATGGGCATTAAATATCAAAATTGGACATATCATGTCTCAGGAAAATAAGTTGACATGTGTCAACACAGATCATATTATAATAATTCATGGATAGAATAACATTCTGTGAAAGCACAGAACTACGATTTATTATTGAAATTTTGAAGAATCATACCTCCGAAAGTATGAGCTTGTTAGAGTTGAAAATGACATTAATGGATTCCTATGGTGAAACTGCATCTTGAGAAAAACTTATTTTGAAATTTGTAATGTAAAAAAAAATTTTTTTTGTTACTCCGAAACCATCCGAACCGTTTTGCCTAATAACGAGCTTAGCCGAGATATTTATCTCCCAAACCTATTCTGAAAATGTCAACTGTCTAGCTCATTCCGTTTGAGAGTTATCGTGTTGACAGCCTGCTGGACGGCCGGACAGAATCGATTTCGACCACGTATTCTTGATCAGTGAGTCGAACCAAATCGTTTAAGACCATTTTCAGCCAAAAATTCGAAAATTACAGACATTTGGTCAAATTGATAAGCACTCTGTTCCGAGGAAAAAGAGCGCCAAAAATTGATCAATTAGTGGATCCCGACTAAAAATTACCAGTCTTTTTTTTTACGCGAGATTCGAAAGAGTAAGAAAGTAGTGACCAGCGATGAAAAATATCATAAATGAATATCTTACAATAAAGCCTCGAATTTCGGAGAAAATGGCAGATGCAAAATTGAATGCCTACGTATTTTGATTCGTGCAAAGTATTATTCAACCGATAATGCTAGAATTAACATTTCTTTTCGAATATAAAAAAGATGAATATTGTTTCAGATGAACGTCCGGTTTGCTCCTCTCCACTTACCTTGGGAACGAAGACTTCAAACTTTAGCTATAATTGCGTTCGTATACTTAGTAACTCTTGGTGCCCCCACAACGATACTTATATCCGTCTTGTTACTTTTGTACACGACGTATTTCCGCTGGTTGTATTTAGCCTACCTCATGTGGATATTATTCATCGATAGGAATAGTTGTGAGCGAGGTGCAAGACCACATCAATGGATTAAGAACTGGAGATGGTGGAAATACATGGCTGCATACTTTCCTGTACATTTGGTGAAATTGCCTTGGGGTAACCTCGATCCGAAAAAGAACTATTTGTTCTGTGGCTTTCCCCACGGTATGATGGCAACCGGTGCATTCATCTCGTTGATAACGGATGCTAACGATATCTCGAAAATATTCCCTAAGCACAAAGTCTACATGCACACCTTGAGAAACAATTTCGTCTTTCCAATATTAAGGGAGTTGTTGCTAGGTTTGGGTATAGTGTCTTCTTCAGTGAATTCATTAAATTATGTTTTGGGGAAACCCGAAGGCGGTAATCTAACAGCACTCATCATAGGTGGTGCTCGAGAAGCATTATACACGAAACCACATCAATATAAAGTAGTCCTAAGGAACCGTAAGGGTTTCATTAAGGTGGCACTAAGGAATGGGTCACCGTTAGTTCCAGTTATGTCGTTTGGTGAACCAGACATATTGGCGCAAGTTGAATTCGAGGAAGGCTCCTTGCTGAGAAAGTTCCAGTTAACAGTGAAGCATTATTTTGGATTTGTTCCGTTAGTACCAAAAGGAAGGGGAATATTTCAGTATAATTTTGGCATCCTACCTAGAAGAACTGAAATTAGTGTTGTAGGTAAGTTATTGTTAAGTCAAATTATTGTATTGGAATCTGAAGAATCTCGAATGAAATGCAACTTCACACAGTCTCAACGCAAAGGATATGGAGATGTTAGATGTTTTCCAATGTTTACATGATTTACGTACAGATAACTGCGTCTGATCAACATCCACTATTTTATTGCAGAGGTGCGATGGATCTCCTCTGCAAAAGAGATATCGGTGAAGCTGAAAGGACACCAGCATGGCCTACCTGGGGGAGACAGAAGTGACTGTACTGACATTTAGGAGTGCCCAAAAGGTGGGGACTTATCACCCCTGCTGTGGAGGCCAGTCATCGATGGACTTCTGGAAATACTTTCAGCGGGCATTTTCAATGCCCAGTCATACGCTGATAACATGGCGATAACTGTTAGAGGCAAGCATGAAGGCATATAGAGTAGCCGAATGGAAGCTGCCCTCAGTATCACTGAAAAGTGGCGTGTGGAAGTAGACCACCTTGATTCCCTTAACTAGAAAGAGGAACTGAACCTCAGAGCTTTCCTGCATGGCCAGTCTCTGAATTTCCCCAGGGAGTGCAAATATCTAGGAGTAATACTAGATAGTAAACTCAACTGGAGAAAACACATAGACAAAATTATTTCCACAGCCACAGCAACTACGTGGGCTATTTGGGACGACATGGGGCTGACACTGGAAATGGCAATATGATTATACACAGCAGTAGTACGCCCCATTAGCATGGTGAACAAAAACTGATGAGGCCACCAAACGCACTCAGTTGCATAAACTGCAACGGCTTGCCTGTGTTGGTGTCACAGGAGGTAGCTATACTACTCTCACAGCAGAGCTTGAGATCGTACTTCCTATAAATGCCTTGCACCTGTATCCATCGCGAGTAAACACGTGTTCGCCAGTTGTTGTTGTCTAGTTGGTTTGCTTGCATTATGGCATTTCCTGTTGAGACATCCTCTAATGTCAGCCACAACACTCATCAATACGCCTGAACCGCTTCAAGCTTCCAGATAACTTCTTCCATATTCTCTGTTATGATTTTTGAAGGGTGCCACATGCTTGACATAAGTGTGTTTTAAGTTTTAAGCCAGGGGCACACATATCCGCGCCGAGAACTGACCTTGTGTTGGAAGACCTAACGGAGAGTAAGTTATACGAAGAAGGTGACGGTGCGGAAAAGTGGGGATGCTGTAGTAGAGTTCGTTCGTATAACATAGCCTAGGCGCGCACATGCGATTTTCTGTCGGGCGATTGTTTAGTCGCAAAAGGAAACACATACTGTTAAATACGAATGCGCGCATATACGACCCAATAATCACTGCGACTAAACAGATGCAACCAGCGACACGATTGTCGGAAATTGCAATGAGTCAAACATACATAAATGAATGTTGCTGCCGAAGTCGAGTTGGGAATTATATCAATGGATTCTTATGATAAAAATGCATCCTAAAAGAAATTAAATTCAAACAAGAGTGCTAATTGTTTCTCGTCCAGACCGATTCTACCCTTTAATGAACTTATCCGAGATATTCATTCCTCAAAGCTACTGTGAAAATTAAATTATATCAATTGGATTGCCAATATTCCAGTTTTCTTTTAAACTGGAGATATTCTGTATCCAATTTGAATAACTTACTTGGATTATCCAAGCGTATTATATTATCACCCAAAAATTATAATATCCTATAATCCTAAGATAGCTGAGGTTATTTCATTGGTCATTTTGCTTTCAATCATACTCTTTTTCTAGGTAATATTATATCATTAGTCTCAAGCTCATTCCGTTCGAGAGTAATCGTGAGTAATAATTATTTTGACCACGGATTCTTGATCAGTGAGTCGAACCAAAACGTGTCAGACCATTTTCAGCCAAAAATTCGAAAATTACTAACATTTGGGCAAATTGATAAGCGCTCTGTTCCGAGGAACAGGAACACCAAAAAATGTCAGACAACGAATCTCCCGCTGAGGATGACCTCGTTAATAGTGTTTTAGACACAGATAAAATCATTGCAGAAATGGAAAAGAGGCATGCCCTTTATAATAAGCAATTGAAAGAGTATATCGACCGGAATGTAAAAGAAAAACCATGGGGCGAAGTTCATTCTATAGAATTTGCCCTTTTAACAGCCTTTGACTCATCACTGGATCTGGATGCATCCAATACTGAGTTCGACTCCGTTTCCTTGATTTGGCTCGTAATAGTAGAACTACCACGCAAAGGGTATCAGTAAAATCCATGTTTTTACTGAATGTAGTTCGATTAATTTGTCGCAAGTGCGCGCATGGGACATTTTCAAATTGCTTTCTTGGCCACTGCGGTTGTTCAGTCACGCGACAAGAAATCGAATGTGCGCGTCTAGCTCTAGCCTTACTCTTCTTATGTCATCCAGATCCAACACAGCCGTTATGAGGTGCGTGCTCGGCACGGATATGTGTTTCTCGGCTGAACAGAAGTTTTTGTGTGTTTGAATCTTTGTTGTATTGAACTAGTTTTATCACAATTTCCTGCTATAATATAATCAATACTCTAGGGTCTGCGTTGTCTTTCAGTCATTCAGTATTAAGGTTTCATCAAATAGAAATTATTAGAAGGGTGGAGTGGGGAAGGTTTGGACATGGGGCACCTCCAAACAATTCCGCCATAACAAATTTTGACACTTCTTACTATGTTCATAATACACTAGTAGTTCTGTAATACGTGAATTTTTAGCGGCTTCGATTTCTCAGAAACTTTTTCTAGAGAAAATTCAAAAAAAGTGTTGTTCTTACAAATCTCATTAGAGCTGTATTAAGATCAGCCGATTTGATTTCATCAGTGAGGTAAGTTATTCCTTATCCACCGTAAATATTATTATGTTTAGCCATAACAATCTCACAAAACAGCATATACAGTTAAGCACTTAAGTTTACATTAATTTTGATCATAGATTTCCCTCATCAAGCTTTTTGATTCATCATTTTTTACAGATTCAGCTAGGATAAGGTACAAAGTTTAAAGGTTTCACAATGTGCTAATAAAATCCTGCAGTTTGTTTACTTGTTGATAGAAATATGTCCAATTGTTAATTGTGTTTCTACCATAAGAATATACATAATTTGATCGTTGCCCATTCTCGAAATTGTTAATCCAATTAATGACAATGAGAAAACAAAGGTTTGATAAAAAAAACAAGGAAGAAAATATTACAAGGTGAAAGTGAATTGAAAATGGAAGATGAAATAGAGTGAGAGGGAAGAACAAAAAAAAGTTAAAGAAAATAAAAGGTAACCGCTCAGTTACAGATGTGGAGTAATCACAAGATACGGAAATTTTTAGCATCCTGTCCGATTCTCTGGACAAGTTTTAGAGTAATGACGATGAGCTGATGATTTTGGATGACGATGAAATCCACTGTAAAGATTATTTGCTGTCAAGTTCTCTACCAACAAAAGGACACTTCATTGCATCGGCAAAGTGGAATCTTGAATTCATAATGCCTCTTTCAACCTTTTTGAGGAAGTGTAAGAATGGATTCCGTTTTCCGGAGGCAGTCTTGTATATGTATTCACTGTTTAAATACCATGTGAACTTGGTTACAATGTTCAATAAAATTTTTGACACAAAGTTTCATTTCTTCTACATAAATAAGATCTTAATTTTATTCGGCTTTATCGAATGTACCCCATTATTTGTTATAATGTGTCCCACTGGTTTTATGATTCAGTCCTGACAAATCCTTCTCTTTGGAAAAAATAGAGTTGAACGAAAATGACCGCAGTTTTTTGGCTTGAGATGAGATGTAGAAAATAGATCCAGGTATCGAAAGCAATTGAAATGATTTCTTAATTCTACCATATTTCTGAAATATTTGAAAAAATGCCCCCCTTAACCTATATTCCTAAATATGAATTCAAGAATATACTGTTCCACAAATGTTAAGGAAGATCAGAAATCTTGTGGCCGTTTTAACAGATGCCGATTCTTTTCCACAAAATATTCATATATGAGAAATCAAATGTTTTTACATCTGAATAGTTTTTTTGCTCATCGTTTGATTACTTTTTCAGACTCAGGTACATTCTCGTCGTTTGCGTTTCTGGGAATTTTGGATCAGTTATTGTTTTAAGTTCTTACAATCAACTCTGATTCAAAATCTGAAAATTTGTTAGCAATAATGCCTAAACGTAAACTTAGTGCGGATGAAGCCAATAGGGCTATTGATATGATCAAGGCGGGGAGATGTTGCGAATTTCTTTCAAGTTAGTGAAAGCGTTGTTTCTCGGCTCGCCCATCCCAGGTAACACAGGGGCCTCACAGAGATGTCTCGGCGAGCTCTTGCCGGGATATTTTGACGCCTATTGCGATATCGCTGGGAGGTCGCCAAGAGCTCCCTATCACCTCCAAATGTCCGCCACAGGGGATGAGCCCAGTAACATCTCAGAGATATCGAAAGGGGAAGTTCGAAACTGCTGACCCAGGGGAATATCTTCAGAGGTTTACTGCGATATCGCAGGTAGGTCGCCAAGACCTCCCTATCACCTCCAAGTGTCCGGCACAGGGGATGAGCCAAGTAACATCTCAGAGATATCACATGAGGAAGTTCTCAAACTGCTCACCCTGGTCAATATTTCGAGAGGTGTAGGAGGTCGCCCAGACCTCTCTATCACCTTCAAATGTCCTCCACAGGAGATGATCCCAGTAACATCTCAGAGATATCACATGGGGAAGTTCTCAGGCTGCTCAACCGGAGCAGTACCGACAGAAGATGGTTGCGATATGGATCTATAATATATATATCCTCCAAATGTACAGTACATGTGTGGCACCGAATACATCACTTCGATGCGTAGATTGATATTTCCGGGTATAGAGTAGGCGATTGCGCCATCTACCGGTGGAAACGAGAAGTGCAGAGTAGGGATGGAGTAGATCCCTGCAACACGCCACCCGATTTCCTATTCTTGTTGAATTTACGATGTTTTGAGGACCTCGCAATGGAATGCGTTATTCTTGTTACACTTGTGATATCTTGCAGTGCTCGCAATAGGAATGTCTTATTCTGGTTATCTATGAGATACCTTTAGGAGCTCGCAATAGGAATATCTTATTCTGGTTATCTGTGGGATATCTTTAGGAGCTCGCCATAGGAATATCTTATTCTGGTTATCTGTGTGATATCTTTAGGAGCTTCCAATAGTAATGTCTTATTATGGTTACATATGTGATATCTTGAGGATCTCCGCAATATGAATATTTTATTCTTGTTATAATTGCGATGACTTAAGGAGCTCGCAATAGCAATGTCTTATTCTGGTTATCTGTGGGATATCTTTAGGAGCTCGCAATAGGAATATCTTATTCTGGTTATCTGCGTGATATCTTTAGGAGCTCGCAATGGAAATGTCTAATTCTGGTTACATATGTGATATCTTGAGGATCTCCGCAATAGGAATATCTTATTCTTGTTATACTTACGATGACTTAAGGAGCTTGCAACAGGAATGTATTAGTCTTGTTATCTGTGGGATATCTTTAGGAGCTCGCAATAGGAATATCTTATTCTGGTTATCTGTGTGACATATTTAGGAGCTCGCTATAGGAATGTCTTATTCTGGTTATCTGTGTGATCTCATGAGGATCTCACATTAGGAGCTCGCATTTTCATCCACATTTCAACCCCTCAGAGACCTCTATGTGAGGTCTGTGTTACCTGGGATCGATGACGAGAAATTGGAAACGTGACCGAAAGGCCGAGAAGTGGACGCCCAAGATCGGTTTCTGACTGTGTCTACCCTTAGGGAGCCTTTGAGTACTTATAGAATCATGCAACAGCACTTTTTGAACGCTACTTGTGTTTTGGTTTCAATTGAAACAGTTCGTCGAAGACTTCGAGACGTTAAACTACATTCTCGACGATTTTTTGAGACGGATTCTACTAATTCAAAATCATATGCGACTTCGATTGGAATGGGCCAATAAGCACGTGAATTGGCAGGATGAATGAAGGTCTATACTGTTCACAGATGCTGAGTTTGGTTTTCGGTTGGTCGGGGTGTTTGGGGGTGGACTCATCCTCTGGTGCCCAGAAATCGCAGGTCAGTTCAGGAAGTTCATGCGTTCACAGGTGGTACAGTTACTGTTTGGGGAGGCATTTGTTGCGATGGACATAGAGAATTGTTGGTGCTTGATGCTATCGTGAATGCACAAATTCACATTGAGCAAATCATTGATAATATTATTCCTTGGTTTCATGCTGCTACTGGGCCAAATTTCTTATTTTTGGAAGATAATGCCCCCCATCGTGCGAGAATTATCCATGAAGCTCTGGACATCCATGGTATTCCACATTTGGTCCTGCCTCCTAGGTCACCAGATCGCACTTGGAATCAGCTACATAGAGCTTTGATTCTCATCAACCACCTCCACATACACTTCAAGAACTCAGACGGCGTTAACCGCAACTCTGGAGAGAAATTGATCCAGGCTACTTCAACAATCTGATAGAATATATCATTCTCTTTACCATACTCTTTAATGAACTATTTTTTCAATTTTTTGAGTGAACTGATTTTGCACTACAAATACTAAAAATAAATTTTCACCTGAAACTGTGAAACTTATAAGGAAATGGGAAAAAGAAACAGTTAGATAACTGAGTAACCATTTGGATTCCCCATATTTAAAAAAAAATGTGAAAAGAAAAAGAAACTTTTGAAACTGTCTCAACATTTCTGAACTTCCTTAACATGTGTGGAGCAGTATATTTCACAATAACAAGTAGATAATATTGAAATTTAATATTGTTGCAGTTGGAAAACCTATCAATGTGAAGAAAGTAGAAAATCCAACCCAACAACAAATCGATAACCTTCACAAGTTATTCATCAAGAATTTGACTGAACTTTTCGAAACTCAGAAGAAAAATTATCTGAAAGATCATAAAAATGTTCATCTGGAAATAGTTTGAAACCCGTATCATTGTGTTCATGCCCTGAAGCCAATTGGAGTGTTAGTTGCTCACAGAAGTTTTTATTGTACATAATTTTTGAGTAATAAACAGATAAGGAATTGAGTATTTGTTTGACGCAATGATTGGGACTGGCTGATGCTAAAGTATCAAATCGAGTACTATATCAGTATATCCGAGATTTTTCAACAACTGTTTACACTGCAGTTGATTGAATGGCATTCATATCCTATTTTTGGTCGCCGATTTATTAGTTATCGTCGATAAGGAAATCTGAGTGCCATACCAACCTCTAGCAAGTCCAATGCGGTTCGTGTGTATCTTCACACGAACCAACTCATCAGGTGGTTGAAACCTCCATATCTTTGTTGTCGTGTAATATGGAACCAAGAAATTAGACAAATTGATTGCAATTTAAAACATTGAGACTCTGACGAAATATCTACTCTTTACATTAAACCGTATATTCAAAGTATGTCATAAATGAATTGCTCATTTTTGGCGCTCTTGTTCCTCGGAACAGAGTGCTTATCAATTTACCCAAATGTCTGTAATTTTCGAATTTGTTGAGGAAAATGGTTTCAACCGATTTGGTTCGACTCACTGATCAAGAATCCTTGGTCAAAATCGATTCTGTCCGTTCGGCCGTCCGGCCGTAACCACGATAACTGTCGAAAAGAATGAGCTAGACAATTTCAAAGTAGGTTTGGGAGATAAATATCTCGGATAAGTTCGTTATTGGGCCAAATCGTCAAAATTTTTTTTTACATAACTAGTTTAAAATAAAATTTTTTTCAAGATGCAGTTTCACCATAAGAATCAATCGATATCATGTTTAACTCGAACAAGCTAGTACTTCCGGAGATATGATTTTTCAAAATTTCAATAATAAATCGTACTTCTATGATCTCTGTTGATACATGTCAACTTATTTTCATGTAACATGACATGTCAAATTCAATTCCGCAATCATAGAATTATGAGAATTATAATATGGTATCATACTTTTTGGGTAATATTTAAACACTATGGTTAATCCGTATGATGATGGGAATGGTAATGGTAAGTTAATAATATTGAGTTCAGAATATGTCCAGTAAAAACAAAACTGGAATATTGGCTTAAGTTTCAATTGATATAATATAATTTTCAGAGTGGATTTGAGGAAAAAATATATCGTTCATCATAGAATTGAGGAATTAATATCGCGAATGAGTTCGTTGTTGGATAGAATTGGTCTATGTGTTTTGGATTAATAATTTTTGTTGAATTCAAATTCTTTCATGATGTTTGAATTTAATTTATGTTATGATGAAGTTCTATCATAAGTATCCATTGATATAATTCCCAACTCTTACCAATACTTTCGAAGAAACGATTCGTCAAAGTTTGAATAAGAGTGCCAAAGCTCCTGTCCACAGTGCTTTCCCACTTTTATTTACGCATATGTTTTGGGGAACATCGCGTTATCATTTTGCCGTTGCCACAATAATTTGAGAACGGAAAAGGATAGCGCCTTCAAATTTTCAGGGTAGGTGGCGCCTCCAGATACGACGGAGAAGTTTGTTAATGGGCATAATCATCCCAACGATTTCCGAGTGATCATTTTGTAATCAACCAAAACAGATCCGATCGAGTAGAAGGTTGGTAGCTATTTGTAGAATACTGACACAAGTACGATTGTGAATTTTTTTGAGAATCATAACACTAAAAAATTATAAAAAAATATTATTAATGTCACGATAACCTGGTAACGGAAAGAGATGACGACTTGAAATTTTTGGGGCAAGTTGAGAATCTGAATGCGACATTTGTGTTTGTTAATAGGCATTATCGGCCAAACAGTTTTGGAGTTATACCCATCTGAAATTTGGTTGTTATTTCCTCATTAACTCGCAAAATATAAATCTGATCCAAATCAAACAAGCTAATTAGTTGTAGAAGGTCGGCGCAAAAATTCTAGCACAATTTCGTGAGGATCATATTACTAGAAAATTTAAAAAAAAATCATACAAAATCGTTGAAAAAAATTCTATATATCAGAAACTATTCATCTGACATTGCTGAATTGTGTCTTCAAAACCTAACTCTATTGACCAGTTCCAAGTTTGAACACGATCGGATCTATATTGTTGGAGATCCGAGCATCCTTGTGTGAGTTCAGTAGCTGGATGGGTGACCGTTGCCTCGATAACTTTCGAACGAAAAGAGATAGGGACTTGACATTTTCTGGGTAGGTTGCGAATCCGAATGGAAGAGTTACGGTCGTTGTTGGGCATAATCGGCCAAACGGACCATCTGGAATATTATTTTCTCGATAAAAAATGCTAACCCGATCGAATTGGAGATGGGTATCTGATCGTAGAATATCGAAATAAAGACGTGTGTGAAATATTGTGAGAATCATACAACGAAAAATTGCATGTATCTCACGATAAAATGAGAACGGAAAGAGATGTCGACTTGCAATTTTCAGGGTAGGTTACGTATCCGAATGCGACATTTAGGTTAATTAATTGGCATAAGCGGCCAAATGGTTTTGGAGTCATACTCATCTGAAAATTTGCTTTTATTTTCGCTATAACTCAAAATGTACGAATCTGACCCAATTAAAACTCAGTGATTACCTACTTGTAGAATGCCGACCCACTAGTTTTCGCGGAATTTCGTGAAAATCGTATCCTGGAGTAACTGGAGGCATAAGTTTTGTCTTATTTCAATTTCAATAGAATACAGAAATAATTAAGAATTATGTGATCATAGATTTTCTCGTTATTGAAGTATGCGAGGATGTATGTCATTAAAATGGTATTAAATGTATTCATATATAATAAAAACTGAGAAAACGGTATATATATCGATGCTACATTCGATAAAGAGCATGCGCGTAAAAGCTGCTGACTTCACGTCAGTGCCTGAACCAATTTTTTTAAAGGGACAATTAGCCTTATATGGAAAATTATAAATGATAAGCTCATGACAATTCACACACAGAGATTCTCGACCTTGAACTACTTATTTTAAATATTGGCAGTTTTCTACCACTTCCGGCTATGCCGGAAGTAGCTATCAACTTAAAGGGCAACCCTAATATTTTATTCCACATTTAGATTCTTCTTCGACAAATAATGTCTGTTTATTGAACCATATCTATGGCCATCTTTGATCTTTTTGGCGATATTTACATTCGAAGAAAAACGATGGCTCCTAAGGGTGGTATTTTGACGCCTTGCATCTCAGTGACTGTTAGACGTACAGGTACAACAATAAAACTTTGGCAGTATCTATGAAAACTGCTATTCATTCAAGTAATTATAATGGATTATTATAAAAATCCACAGGTTCTTCACAAATGATGAACATAGTTTTTTCAATTTTTTCTGAAAAAGTACGTTTTTTTTCAAATGGAATGCCCCGTTTTTCATTTCAGATAGTAATTCTAGACCAAATTTCCTTCCGATTGACATGACATTGACTCATACCTAAAATTGATAGTTTTCAAGATATTCACATTTTTTACATAGTTATGTCAATCGAAGGGAAACTTTGTGTAGTGTTTCTATCTGAAATAAAATAAACTAATCTATAACCTCCACAAGGCATTATCAAGAATCGTAAGCAACTATGCGAAACTTTGAAAAATAAATTAATAGCCGGTATGGAGGTGATGCACGCAACATCTAATATTTCGGTAGTGTATCATAAGTTGCCTTTATTTTACACAAAAGTTGCGTTCCTGTGCAGCTGCATATTTAGGAGGAGCGAGTAAACAAGTATTTTGTTTATTATCATTGCAATTCGATATTTCTTCCTTCAGGAGACAAATTGCATTTTTAGGAGGGGTGAATAAATGACTATCTTTCTTCTTATCATTACAATACGATATTGATTCCTTCACAACACAAATTCCGAGGTGGAATTTATTGGTAGAGGAATGGGGGAATATACAACTAGTCGTGCAGATATGAAACTAGGAACTAATGGGTTAAGGAAAAGAAAAAATATATATTAGTGATATAAATCTATTTTTGAGTTTGTCTTTTTTCCTGAGTGTTCTCTCCCAACTTCTTCCGAAATTAATTCAGTGTTAGAAAACCAAGATATTTGTCCGCCCCGGAGAGAAACGAGTTACTATGAAAAAAATGAATTATTTGCCCAGCTTCTTTGTCCAAAGCCTCAATTCATATCAGTCAAACTTATTTTTTGCATAACAACCGTAACTAGCCACTAACTAGACGTTTTTCATCGGGAGTAAATAGAAATCAAACGCAGACCTGAATGTCAAGATTATTACGTATTTAATAAATAATTTTGAAACAAAATGAGCATATTTCATTTGGAGGGAAACAACTACACTATTTTAGTCAACTGTACAATAACAATGTCATATTTTGATTGGTGAGATCAATGAAAGCTCAATTTAGCCGCCACGGCAGTTTAACTATTTCATTTCGGCCCCTGTCAAAACTCAAAATGAGACATGACATGACATGACATGACAATGATAGGTGACATATACGCTAGAAATATTATTGAACCAATCATTCAGCCTTTGCACAGTATTTCGCCACAAGAAGTGTACAGCATAAATCTGCAAGGAGGAAGGCTACAGTATAATCTACAAGAAGATATGCAAAGAATGGACTGACCAGCTAACTCACCAGGCCTGAATCCAATTGAGCAGGTATAGGGTTACCTTGTTAGAGCAGTATCCACCGAAGATAACCGCCTTCAAGCCTTCCTGATCAGACAGTTGCTGTTCGAGAAGAATTGAACAATTATGCCTGATACCTTCATTAATAACCTGATTCAAGGATGCTTCAAAAATATGAAGTCATACAGACTATTGAATCATCGATCATGTGCTCAAAAATCTTCTTTTTTTGGCTTGTGAGGATATTCAAAAAATAAATTCTTTCCACGTTTTTGGAAAGCTTGTTCTCCTGAAAATAGTGTCTTATGAATTTGCCCAAACGTCTGTAATTTCGGAAAATGATTAGTTTCGACTCACTGATGAAGAATCCGAGGACAAAGTTAATTTTGTCGAATTACTCTCGAACGCTATGAAGCTCGAAGACTTGAAATTTGCAGTGTATATTTGGTTTCCAAATCCGTTAGTGCGCAAAATCCACCGAATGGTTTCGAATTAACATCCATCTTCAATAATTGTGTGTTCCAAATATCTCTAAAATACTTATCTGGCCGAATTAAAACTCGGTAGTTAAATGAAGACGCAAGATCGAACCTCGAGAAGAGATTTTCAACTGTTGATGTTGATAAAGAATTTAATTGGAGTCGTTAAGGATCAATTTCGCCGAGCAGTTGTTGGATTTTGAGATATATTTTCATACGTGAATATGAGTGTTTTCAAAGCCAAGTAAGTTTTCACCAGTATATGAATCGCATTCGAATAAACCATTATAAAAAAATTACTGAATGTTTACTAAAAAAATTAAAAAGATACCGCCACTCAAAGCTGCCATGAATTCATATTTAAGAACACAAAAAGTGGGGAAGCCCTGTGGATAGGAGCATTGGCGCTCTTGATCAAACTTTGACAAATCATCTCCGAAATTATTGGTTTCTCGAAGTGGGGAATAATATAAATGGATTTCCATAATAATAGAACTGCATCTTAAAAAAATCTAAATTAAAATTAAATAGCTAACTTATCCGAGATATTCATTCCTCAAATCTCCTCGGAAAATTATATTATATCAATTGAAACTTAGACAATATTCCAGTTTTGTTTTCACTGATGATAATTTCACTGATTTGAACAAAATTTGATAAAATTACCAAATTATATATTTACATCATCATATGGATTATCCAAGGGCATATAGGGTAGGGGTAATTATAATATCCTATAATTGGTCATTTTGCATTCAATCATACTTTGTTCGTAAGAACAGAAATGCATTTCATATGTCTTTTGTAGGTAGATAAGATGACATTTATAAACAGTCAATACAGATAGAACACAGACAGATGGAATTCGTTTTCTGTGAAAACATAGAAGTACGATGGATTATTGAAAATTTGAAAAATCGTATCTCCGAAAGTATAAGTTTCTTAGAGTTGAAAGTTATATCAATGGATTCTTATGATGAAACTGCATCCTCGAAAAAATTGAATTTGAAATTTGAAATAAAAAAAAGAATTTTTTTTGGTTACTCCGAAACCATTTTGCTCAGTAACGAAATTAACTGAAATATCTATCTCTCAAACCTACCCTGAAGTTTTCAACTGTCTAGCATTCCGTTCGAGAGTTATCGTGGTTACGGCTGGCCGGACAAAATCGATTTTGACCACAGGTTCTCGATCAGTTAGTCGAACCAAAACGTTTGAAACCATTTTCAGACAAAAATTCGAAAATCACAGACATTTGGGCAAACTGGTAAGCAGTCTGTTCCGAGAAACAAGAGCGCCAAAAACTGATATTCAGGTCTTAACTTTAGTGTCAACGCCCTATGTATCTGAACCGATGATTACATGCTAGGTCAAATCTGACTTCGATTATCTAGGCTTTGGATGCGTTAGCCTATTAATATAAATTTCATCTTGGCTTCAGAAACAGCCTGTATGTGGTAAAAAATTTGTAGGTCGAATAGTGGGATGTATGATGAACTGTCCTTTAATATTTCACTGAAAATGAGATGAAATTAGGTTCATCTCGTGAGTGTAGATATTATATTACTTACAATTCATGGTCACAATGATTTTTTTGATTGATTCAAACGTATGAGTTGACACATATGGATTGGTGGAGTTGAAGAAGAACCAGCGCAATGGCTACACTGTGTCGGTTATAATCGATTATATTTTTGGAATTTTTATATACGCATAGGTATATAATATACTATAAAGGGTATGTGCATAAAAAATTGAGTGGTGATAATACGTAAATATTATCAATACATATACAAATGTCCTAGATTGTAAACAAAACGTTTGAATGTAATAGTGATATATAGGTATTTAGTGATTAACATGTTGTACTTAATTCTAAGAGTGAATATGAACTGAACACAGGTATGCGAAATTACGCATATTTAAATGTTTGAAGGTACTTCTTCGTGATGATTTAGTTCATATTTCCATTTCAGTTATTTAGAGAATCAGTACTTGGGAAATGTCTCAATCTGCATAGGTACCAATTTGTATCCAAGGACACCTTTATTGTTATCTGCAGATAAATGCTTGTTACTGATTGGAATGAAACCGCTAGATCAGTTTGAATCATGACCGAAACGGAGAAAGTACACAACTGATTACTTTGTTGTTTCCGTTTTGACAAGTGTAGGTACATATTTGAATAGGGAACATCTTGACACAACTGCCTACTTTCCAGCACAAGAGTATGAATATTTGTATCAATTTATTTTTCTGTTCGTTTTCATTCCAATGAGTTCTTGCTATACATAAATAGTGATATCATCAGATGTTTTCTATTAAATGACTTGTGTAGAAGTTGTAGCGAGCCATATTCTGAGCGAAATATCATTCTTTTGTTCATTTTTTTTTCGGTGTTAATTCTCAATATTTAATTTCAATGCATCAGTTGATAAACACAGAATGTTTCAAACATGATTCACAGGTTCCTTCTAGACAAGTACTCAAACTTCTAGTCGATAGTGGTAGAGCGCAGTAATTTAATGTTTCAAGAAATTAATCTGGAATTTATATTACGTTTTCGAGTCGATAAGAATCAGAAGTTTAATCTGAGCGTTCATTGGAGTTGAAAGATAATCAATAAGATCAAGAATAGTTATTCAAGCGTTCCTGAAATATCTGTCATATACAGATGCATTATTTTATAGCAAAATCAGTTAATACTTCATAATTTTCAAACCAAATTATCCCGAAAACGGTCCCAACACAATATTGGGTTTTATCCAGAGTATATCTATTTGGCGTAAAATTAAATGAAATTGAAGTTCACCTAAAAATGGATTCGAAAATCTAACCATAAAAATGTATGTTGAAAACTCCCTGTGTCTTGAATTTGGAAGCCATTACAAAAATAGTTTCTCCAACAACCCTACTTGCTTTTGGAGCGCTTGTTCCTCTATCTTCTACCATCAATTTGTCCAAATGTCTGTAATTTTCGAATTTTTGGCCAAAAATGGTCTGAAACATTTAGTTTTAACCGATAGAGAATCCGGGGTCAAACTTGATTTTGTCGGTCGGGCCTTAAGCACGAGTAGACAATAGAACATGCGCGCAAAAGCTCCTGACTTCAAGTCACTGCTTGAACCAATTTTTTTCAAATAAAACACAAAATAGTTTTTCTGAAAAATTATGATGGCATCTTGTTGGAAGTTCCAGTTTTTGGAAAGTTTTTTGAATTTCCTGTGCGGTCATAGGTTCCAGAGATATCCTTTTCCATGGAAGGGTGGATATCTCAGCAAAAAATAGCCGTGCCGTAATTTAAAGAAAAACGCAAGTAGAATTAGAATAAATATAAGCTATCCGGTCCTTATAATTGTTTAGCAATTACGAAGATGTCGCGCTATTCCTTGTGATTGCGCGACAACCAGAACACCTTAAAAAATCTATCTTCAGAGTATAAAAATCCATATTTTAAAATCCCTAATAGTCCATTGAAATGTTTTGTCCTTTGAATTTTTTTGTGGGTTCAGCGTGCATTTGCCAGAGGACGCAATTTTATTTTTCAGATATCGAGAGGGGGTCATTTTAAAGTTAAATCCAATTTTGTGGGGTTGCAACCCTTATCCCACGGCTGCCATCTTGGAAAAAGTGGTTGAAATGGTTTTTGGGTTTATCTGACGAACTATACGTCTAACAAAAAAATTTCTTAACATTTTGTGTTGCAAATGAGATTAGCTACAACTTCTGTCGAGTAACTTTTAGTCGTAGAACCAAAAGTAAAAAAGTTATTCGTGAAAATCCATGAAAATGTGAGAAAACATTTCATATTGATCAAATAACAATTCTTCTAATCATTTTAGAAAAAAATGACATCAGATCATTCTTATATATGGTGTTTCAAGGAATAATTTTCATTCTAAACTTCTTAAATTATATTCATTAGTTAAGGTTTTACAGCGCTACGAAACGGATACTATTCTTCTGTATTCAAAACTAATAAAAAAAAATATTGACGAGTTTTAATCATATTTTAATTTTTTCATGATAATCTTTCTAATTACTGATAAAGCAATATCGTTATTAATTAATTATTGATTTGACACTTCATTACAAACATTTCAAATCAGAGTATAATATTTACCGAGAATACTGCGCAGGTAGAAAAGGCCCAAGGGAAGTTTGGAGATAAAAGAACATCTATCTGCTATTACTGTTATTATATTTAGTCCATGGGAGGCGAGAATTGACTCTACTTTGCTGTGCCTTTGATTAATTTTGTCATCACTCTGAGCTTTCAAAGCTAATATTACGCAGATGCAAATGAAGCTGTGGAGCGATGTGTGGATGTCGAAAAGCAGACCTGAAATGTTCTCCAGTGTGGCTCCATTGTTCTATGGAGACTTGCAGCAACATAATGGAGCTGTCGAAATTAATTCAGGATTTTGAGGATGAACCGCCGACAATGACGCCACTTTCTTCTCCGGTTCTCCCCCAAATATTTAATATAGAAAGTCAACCAGATGCAGCGCCGCAGCCTGGTCCATCAAAAAGACCCAGGGAAGAGTAGTTGTGATTTAGATAATTACCATCAATAATGCCTATACTGGGGATACCACGTAAAAAAATGCGCCTCCAAACTCTACCTCGTAGGTGCTGGGAAAAAAGTCAATAATTATTTAATAACAATATTGCATTATCAATAATAATAGAAAGAGTATCATAAAAACAAATGAAAAGATGATTAAAAATTATGGCAATTCATTTATATTTTCATACAAAGAGAATAACACTTTGAGAAAACCTTACCACTAGTAGCAAAAAACTTTTGTCTCTGGTAGTCCTCCATCTTTGAAATTAATATTTATGTATAGTTATAATTAAATGGTTTCTTTCTGGGTTTTCTCTCCCAAACTCTGAAAATATCTATAAAATAAAAAAATTATTATTCTGTGATTTGCTTCTGCGTAAGAAACACAAGATATTTGTCAGAAGCAATCAATCGAAAACAGTTGCCTAACAAACAACAACGAAGCAATATCAACGAAGGAACAACTTTGTCGTAACGTTTCGGAGTCTATATCGGACTCCTTCGTCAGACACTGATAGTTATTCTGAAATTCTCGTTAAGTGTCTGACGAAGGAGGCTGATATAGACTCCGAAACGTTACGATATAGTGGTTTCTTCGTTGATGTTGTTTCGTTGTTGTTTGTTAGACAACGTTTTTCGATTGATTGCGTCTGACAAATATCTTGTGTTTCTTACGCAGAAGCAAATCACATAATAATAATTTTTTTAATTTAACGAGATATTTTTGAGAGTTTGGGAGAGAAAACCCAGAAAGAAACCATTTAATAATGAATATACCTCCTACAGTATCCTTTAATGATTACTTATGTAAGTATAGTTATGAATACTGAAGAATAGTTTTCGCTTCGCAGAGCTGTAAAACCTTAACTAATGAATATAATTCAAAAAGTTTAGGATGAAAATTATTTCTTATAATGACGCCTATAAAAATGATTTGATGTCATTTTTGATTAACTGATTAGAAATAAAGTTATTTGACCAATAGAAGATTTATTCTCGAATTTTCATGTAATTTCTCTTATAACTTTTTTGCCTTTGGTTCTACGACAGAATGTTACTTGACAAAAGTTGTAGATAATCTTATTTGCAAGAAAAAATGTTGACCAATTTTTTTGTGATACCTATAGTTCGTGACATAGACCAAAAAAACCAATTGAACCACATTTTCCAAGATGGGACAAGGTTTGCAACCCCACAAACTTGGATTCAACTTTGAACTGACCCCGTTTTATATCTAAAAAATTAAATTGCGTCCTCTGACAAATGCAACCACAAATGTAACTTTTCAATGGACTGAAAACAAGTTCGAACGAAAATACATGTCAAATATCACGCAAAACCATTATTTGACCCTTTGATTGGATGACTTTGATGAGTGGATTTAAATTTTACTAACACCAATTCATTTACTTTCTTGATATGATGAAATTTGTTTTAGATGGGACCTCCAGTTGAGTTTGCCCCCTTGAACATTCCCCTGAAAAGAAGAATAGAGACACTTAGTGCAGCAGTATGGATTTTTTCCATGGGATTTGCAGTATTACTCTGTACACTGTTTACTATATACCTCATTTTGTGTACTAGATTATGGTGGATAGCATTGTTGTATATAATTTGGATATATAGAGACCGCCATACATGTGAAACTGGAGGGAGGAGAAATTCCTGGGTGAGGGGCTGGGAATGGTGGAAATATTTCAGAAATTATTTCCCAATCAGAGTGCACAGATTGCCATGGGCCAAGTTCGATTCAGAGAAGAACTATTTATTCTGTTGTTTTCCGCATGGTATAATTCCAGCAGGCGTATTCTCAGTTTTTGCCACTACACGAGGAGAATTTGAGTAAGTACTTGAACTACTATACTTACAGTGAGCTTCAAAGGTATGGAAAATAAATGTATTTCCTCCTTTTTTAGGAATAGCGATAAATGGTTTGAAGGGTCAAATTAATTTATTTTTTAAGGAACATTTTCTTGTAAGTCTCATTGCTCTACCATTTCCCGTTTCCAAGCAGGGACTTCAGATTTTTTATTAATTCCGTATTTTTTTTCTTGACGTGGATAGGTCGTAAAATTCTGAATTCAGTAATGCATATGTAACGCCATTTGGCAAAATAACTCTGAAGATATAAATTTTTTAATTTTGAAAAACGTTTGAAAATTTTCAAATGAGGTCTGCACTTTTGGAAAAATAAAATTTAGCTTGAAGGTTTCTGCGGATATCAGCGGAATCTGATTAATAGTTTCCGAAATATGAAATTCTTGAAAAAATATTTCTCTTTTTTTTGTGAAACGATCCTCATGATTATTCGCAAAATTTGTGTGTTGGCATCCTTCATCTAATTACCAAGTTTAAATTGGATCAAATCTGTATTTTTTGAGTTATTGGGGTTTTACATCTACATTTCAGATTAGTATTAATCCAAAACCGTGCGGCCGATTATGCCTTTTAACGAGCTCAACAGCCGTATTCGGTTGTGCAACCTACCCTGAAAATTGCAAGTCATATCACCCATCCAGAAAGTGAACTCGCCTAACGCTGCTCGGTTTCCAGTATTGTTTCAATATTTCCATCATTATAGATCTGATCTTGTTCAAGGTTAGAAATTGGGTTGTAGAATTTGGTCCTGTACGATCTCGCAAAAATTTCAACGATACCTGACGGATGGTTTCTGAGATATATAATATTTTCTAATAATTATTTTTAAATGTTTTAGTGAGACGATCCTCACTTAATTTCTCATATGTCTTATGTCTTATTCTTCAAGTTACCAGGTTTCAATTGGATCGTATCTGTATTGTTTGAAAACAAAAGTTCAACATTAGCTATATCTGTTTGCGTTCGTAAGTTATCGCGGCAACGGACGGTCGGACAGCCGGACCGAATCGAATCTGATCTCCAATTCTCCATCAGTGAGTCGAATCTAATCATTTAAGACCATCTTCGGCAAAAAATTCGATAATTACAGACATTTGGTCAAAATAATAGCACGCTGTTCTCTAGAACATGCTCGCAATAAGGAAATTCTGTACAGAATGTCATGCTTCTAGAGTCTGGACCCATGCTTCTAGAGTCCGAGCGTTGAGTTCACCGAATGTATTAACTTGAAGAACGTGAGTAGGCGAGGCTAGAGTTCTCAGCATTGAACAGCTGAAAATTGTTAAAATTTCTTTGTGTCTTACTGAAACCCATGTTTTGACTCTCATTATCATTCAAGTGGGTATATTGATCATCTTGTTATATTCTAGAGATTATTTCCCATCGCTGGAACCTTGGATATGTGTCCTGGATCAGCATTTCCATGCACCATTCTTCAGAGAAATTCTTCTGTCTTTGGGATGTGTTAGTGCTTCAGTTAAATCCTTGAATTATTTACTGAGTAAACCTGGAGGAGGTAATGGAGTTGCATTGGCAGTAGGTGGAGCAGCAGAAGCCTATTACTGCAAGTAAGGTTCATAAAGATTATTTTTTTCTATGAAGGTTTTTGGAAGGTCCAGCTATTTTTCGACTGGATAGAAGTTATCAAATCTAACCATTTCCTGTAACATTCTCTATGTATAATTTGCAAATTATCGAATTAGAAATCCTACCAAATAAATTTATTCTGTTACCACCATGGACGAGAATATTTTAGGGTTGTTTGAGCAAACAAATATGTCGAAGAAAAGGTTCGATATCTTGCAGGTCAATAAATGCATGAACCAATAAGCACGCCACCGACAGACTCAACCCAAACATCTTGTTTTCTTCTTACTGGATGATGATATTCTGTAAACATGAGTGTTTTGGAAGTAATTTCGTGAGAATTTCATACGTTCATTTATAGTTTAATCAGAATGATAAATTTTCGGCGGGGACAAATAAACCTGGCCTCAGGAATTTACCATCTCTCCTTGAATAAGAATGAATAAGTTTATTATCTTAACATTTCAGACCTGGACAGTATAAGTTGGTTTTGAAAAAAAGGAAAGGATTCATAAAACTAGCCCTGAAAAACGGAAGTCCCATTGTTCCAGTGTTTTCTTTTGGCGAAAACGACCTTTTCAGTCAAATACAAGGTGCAGAGGGCTCATGGTTCAAGAATGCGCAAGAAACTGTTAGAAAAGTTATAGGACTGGCGCCAATTGTACCTCTTGGAAGAGGTTTCCTTCAGTATTCTTTTGGCATAATTCCTAATCGTCGTCCAGTGAATGTTGTTGGTAAGTATCTTATATCAATCGAATTATACAGGGCGCGGCAGCATAATCTTCTTTAGAAACTCAATAAAACCCATTGTATGAAAATTGGGAAAATTTATATTAATTTTTTATACTGTTGAGGATCACAGAACATCCGCTCTAAAAATAGGCCTCAACGGAAAACACGTTCCCGAACTGTGACGTGACAAACCTTTATAGTTCCACCTCTTGAACGAGACTACTAGCGCTCCACTACAACATCAACCAAATGAATGGCGCACATTTCAAAAAAGGAGGTTATATTGCCACACCCTATATGACTTTGACATATCCATAATTATCGCAACAGGTTGATAGACGACTGAAAGGCAGAGATCGTGGAACTCGATAGATAATACAGTAAAGTCCGAGATACACATATCAGCTCTGAGCACACTCCGCATCCTTTATATAACTTAAGGTAGAATATACTATTCAGGTGTGGTGTGGTGCGCCAGAAGCATATCGGTTCCATACATTTAGGTTAGGAAGATGCTATTGTGATGTGGTGTGGTGGGGTGTGGCGTGGAATGCCAGGAACCCATTGTGTCAGAAGCACCACAACCACCATTCTTGCACAACACAGTATGCACCCCCATATGCCACAACACAACAGACCATAGCACAACAGTACATATCCACCATCACCCTCCGGGTTCCGTCCATCACACGGTGCGTATATGTGTGTCTCTGGCTTGATGCAATTACAATCATAATTGAGAATTTTGCTTCTTTCAATTCTTGCTAAGAATTTCATTCAAAATTCACCAACGCTGAGAAGAATTCGACTTATTGCCGAAACTGAGGATCTGTGTGCCTCTGGGACATGGGATCTTACAGGTAGACACAAAAGCTGACTACATTTGTTCTCGAGTGCATCTGAATAGTAACCTCAAGGAGGTGTACATCTATATTATATCGGGCAGCCAGGTCTCACTGGGACACCTGGAATCACCCATCCAAGGTTCTCTACTGTACTGTCAATAAGGCTACTCTTCTATGGGTAGCAGCTGGAACTGTGGTATTGAAGGAAATGAGAAGACCGATGAACTTGCGGAAAGGGCCTACAGAGCAGAGCTGTGCCGAGCACTGAAGAAAAGGGCTTCAAGCCCTAAGCACTAAGCACTCAATAAAAATGCTCCGGAGCCTCGAGCACAAAGCACCGCGTTTTCACAAAAGGCTTGCGATTACTAAGCACATTACTAATAAAAAAAGCACTGACGTGAAGTCAGTGCATTTTGTGGTACTTTTCCATTAATTAATTATTTAATTCGAATTGATCAACATGACGTGAATGCTTTATTTAATTTTTCAAAATATCAAAAATATTAATCTGCATAGAAATCGGATAGCATTATTTTATATTGGGATTGTGTTCCTAAGAAATTTAGCATTGTAAATCAGATGTAAATTTAAATATGAAAATATTGGACAGATCTGTGAATTAACATGAAAATTTTCCAACAAAAAATCGCTCATATCTTCCTGATAGACGAACCACATAATACAGCTTTGATACTGAATACTTTCCAGGTGTTGGTAATATTGACATATCCCGTCCCATTCCATGAATCAATAACCAACAACTTATAATTACAAGTCCCGTTCATGCCTCAATTATTGATCACCCTGGTACACACTCCTCGGGCCACAGCGCGTTAGCGTCTATTCTTGTTACGACATGATTCCGGAAAGGCTTAGTGCTTAGTAATCCTCGGAAGTGCTCGGGAGCACTTAAGGAATTACTAAGCACTAAGCCTTTTCATGAAGTGGTTGAATTACAAAGCACTAAGCACTGATTTTGAAAAGTGCTCGGGAGCACAGTACTCCGGAGCACAAAAATGCTTCAAGCACTTCTACAAGCACTAAGCACAGAGCTTTGGGTCAGCTTTGCTACAGAGTAACATCTGCCGGATCAGATCTGAGGGCTTGAAAGCGACCACTACAGGACAGCGGTCCAACAAAGGGAGTTAAATAACAAAACAGCTCTTTGGAGAAGTACCTTCCTATACCAGAAAGCTATACCGAATGGGCAAATCAGCAGACGATACATGCAGGCGCTCTGTGGATCGTAAAAGTAAACTGCTGAACACATAGCAAATGCCCAGAGTTTGCCAGCCTAATAATTTCACATATGTTTATTGTTGTATATTATTATACTGATCCACCTAGGTCTCCCCCAAGGACACCCCTCATAAGCTCGTAAGCTTGATGTCAATTTATTGAGTTTATCCGCATTTTCAACGATGTAAATAAATATTTACACTGACTTATGATGTGATTCTCAGTATCTATTTTTTTTCCAGTGGGACATCCAATACCCGTAGAAAAGACTGAAAATCCAACACCAAGTGAAGTCGATGACCTTCATAAGAAATTCGTTGAAGAATTAACTAACCTTTTTGAATCGCAAAAGTCTACTTATATGAAAAATGCTGAGGATGTTCACTTAGAGTTGGTCTGATTTTTGTATGTTTGCGTTTATTTTGCTTTTACAAAATAAATTATTTATCAGTTCATTTCGATCGATTACTACATTCACAAAAAATATTATTACCTGTGATTTTATATTTTCAAAATGAACAATAAAAATTTGTTCAAGCACTGATAAGAAGTCAGGAGTTTTTGCGATCATATTCTATTGTCCATTAACCTATATTGGACACTCTTATTCGAATTTATAATCGATATAGATCATTTTGTTTGCTTTCATTAGATATGAATATTTTTCGTACCATTTTAAGGATTTGAGTAATGAGAGAATTGTCTAAGATCGAAATATTTTTAATTCTAACATATTATGTATTCCATCGGAATTGAAATTCATGAAATATCTGATAATATACAAAAACAAATACTGGATAAATCTTCTTGCAGTATTCATTCAACAGAGCATTAGATTTAAATTCCTTTTGAAATATCGGAACTCACCCAAATCTGCTCGGATCTCCTAAAATAGGGATTCGATCTTGGTTGTAGAGTTAGGTTTTAAAGGTGCTCGCAAAATTTCAGCGATGTCCGATGAATACCTGATACAATAAAAAGAATATTTTTCGATGATTTTCAATGATTTTTTAAAGTTCGATAGATGATCTTCACGAAATTTCGCAAGATTTTGACGTCGGCAGTCTTGAACTAATTGTCATGTTCGAATTGAATCGGCCTCGTATTTTTTGAGTAATTGAGTAAAGAACAACCAACTTTCAGATTGATATAACTCCAAAACTATTTTTCCGATTATGCCTTTTAACAAACTTAAATGTCGCATTAGGATACATAACCCCACCCTCAAAATTGCAAGTTACAGTGTCTTTCCGTTCTCAAGTAATCGTGAGATGAAAAATATTATATATTAATTTTTTTTAATTCTCTAGTGATACGATTCTTACAAATTTTCACAAACTTCTTTACATCGGTATCCTACAACTACTCACCAAGTTTCAATTCAATCGGATCTATATTTTTTGAGTTATCGAGAAAACAATACTCCAGGTTGGTATGTCTCTGCAACCGTTTGGCCGATTATACCTATCAATGAACATAACTATCCCATTCATATGAGCAACCTACCCTGGAAATTGCGAGTCACTATTTCTTTCTGTTCGAAAGTTATCGGGGCAACTGTCCCCATCCAGCTACTAAACTTACTCAATGCTGCTCAGATCTCCAATATAGATCCAATCATGTTGAAATTTAGAACTGGGCTGTAAAGTTAGGTTTTGAATCCTTCCGCAGAATTTCAGCGATATTAGACGAATAGTTTCTGAGATATAAAATTGTTATCAAAGATTTTCAATGATTTTTTTTTAATTTTCTAGTGATAAGATGGGCATTCTATAACTACTTACCACGTTTCAATTGTATTACTTCAATATTTTTTGAGTCTAGGAGAAAATAAAAATGAAATTTTAGATAGCTATAACTCCAGAACTGTTTGGCTGATTATGCCAACGGACTCAAATGTTGCATTCGAATGCTCAACCTACCCTGAAAATTGCAAGACACTATCTCTTTCCGTTCTCAAGTTATCGTGAGATTCGATAATAATATTTTTTAATAATTTTATAAAATTTTTCTGTTGTTACGATTCTTACAAAATTTCACAGACGTCTTTGTATCAGTATTCTACAACTAGCTACAAAGTTTCAATTTGGTCGAATCTGTATTGGTTGATGACAAAATTATCACTCGGAAACCGTTGGACCGATTATGCCAATTAACGAACTTGCCCGTCGTGTTTGGATGCGCCACCTACCCAGAAAATTTCAAGTCGCTATCTTTCTCTGTTCTCAAGTTAACTTGGCAACAGCCGGCCATCTGGAAGGCCGGACAGAATTGAATTTGACCTCGAATTCTTCATCCACGACTCGATCCCCTGATTTGAGGTCATTTTCGGCAAAAAATAGACATTTGGTCAAAAAGATAACGCGATGTTCCGCAGAACCTTCGCATGAAAAGTATGGCATCCGATATCATACATAGCTCTTGTTTGAATTCACGTTTTCGTTATTTGTTTTATTAATATATTTTTCTCTATTTCAGTATATTAATGAGTTCATTCCAGTACTAATAACAGTGCTGGAATGAACTCATTCCCGCATTGTTTTTAGTTATATTTTTCGGTTTGTAGGTAGTCAGCATTGACATTCGATCCTATCAAATTTCAACACAAGTCAATTATTGTTAATATAAGATGATCTGGATAAGGTGAAATAATTGTTGAGGGGAAAGGTTTTATTTTCATAAAAAAATAATGCATGCTAATTTTGAATCATTCATGATATTAGGAAACTGTTAAATCTGCTATCTCCATGCTCTACTTACGAAAAATTCAAATTCCGCGATTCAATTCCAACACTCATGCGTACGAAAACTCGCTCCTTTTCGAATTTCGCATTCGTGTTTGAATATCAGCCCATTCTGCAACTTGTTTTAGAATATACTATTCATTAATCATGCATTTCATCATTGAATTTAGTAAGAGTAAGAATTCTCATGAAATCGAAAAATTGTCAGTTTGAGCCTAAAAAATTTAAATAGTTTGCTGTTTTGCGTGGAACTTCTTATGAATTAGTCTTAACTTATTAATTAATATTAATCGAAAAAAGGCTACATCTTTTTGAAATGAATAACTATTAACTATAATAGATTAATTAATGGTGGTACTACAATGAGACCGTACTCTGTATTCATTAAATAAATTAAATTTTGCAGAAATAGAATATTATTTTTTGAAAAATTAGGAAACTTGTAATTTATCTTTAATATCGACTAGATGTTATATTATCATGCGCAATTATACATCATCAGATTATTTTAATTTGCTCACATCAATTATTTCAAATTGTTGCGGATCTTTTCAAAGATTACTACTTGATGAATACGTGATAGTGATACGAGGAATAGTCCTACTCAATTTTATTCCAAATACAGTTAATCATCTTATACCAAATAATTTATATCGGTATGAGATACTAGTAAGGTTCTCTGAATTGAGTTGTGAAACTTCATCCTTCCAAGAAATGATCAAATTTGCCCCGTTGGATATTTCTTTAGAGAGAAGGCTTCAAACAGCATCTGCAGCCCTGTTCATGGTTGTATTTCCACTTGGAGGTCCCATATGTCTTCTGTTCGTGATATACGTCCTTCTATTTACCCAATTATGGTGGCTTTGTTCCCTATACTTATTATGGATGCTCACAATGGATAAGAATATTGAGGAAAAAGGAGGACGTGAGTTTGATTTCATGAGGAGTTCTTCATATTGGCAGTATTTTCGGAACTACTTTCCTGCTCGACTTAATCGTTCCCCTTGGGTTGAGTTGAAAAAGGATAAGAACTATTTATTCTGCTGCTTTCCTCATGGAATTATATCTATTTCTTCCTTCACCATGTTCGGAAATATCTATGGAGAATTCAACGACTATTTTCCGGATCACAGAGTCAAAGTTTGTACCCTTAAACAAAACTTTTGCATGCCTTTCTTCAGGGAACTCATATTAGGTTTGGGAGGTTGTTCTGCATCTAAGAAATCCATTGAGTATCTGCTGAATTGTCCAGACGGAGGGAACGCTGTGGCATTGATAGTGGGTGGAGTCGCCGAGTCCTATTACGCTGAGCCCAGAAAATATAGACTTGTTTTGAATAACCGGAAAGGATTTGTGAAGATTGCCATCGAATCTGGAAGTCCTCTGGTTCCAGTGGTATCTTTCGGAGAACCTGACATTTTTGATCAATATGGAGGTAAAGATACGAGATTCAAGGGGTTGCAGGAGAAATTAAGGAAATGGATTGGCATAGCTCCAGTTCTCAGTTATGGAAGGGGAATCCTCCAATATAACTTTGGATGGGTTCCCTATAGAAGACCTATTACAATGTTGAGTGAGTCTCGTATAATGTGATAATAATTTAGTCAGTATGTTCCTGAAAATATTCTCCTCTACAAATTTATCTCTTGAAGCTTATGAAAATTCATTTTCATTACTGCATTACGTCTGTTACTCGTTGAGAAGTAAAATAATTTTATTTTGTAGTAGGTAGACCTATAGAGGTTACGAAGAAAAAACATCCCACCACAGAAGAAATTGAAGAATATCATCAACAATTTATAAAAGAACTCATATTGTTATTCGAGGAAAATAAACATTTATATCTGGAGGATAGTAAGGATATACATATTGAGTTGGTATAAGAATTCAGTCGAACCATTACAGCTGTGGACTAGATGCATACTGTATACTGAATTGTCATTATTTATGCTTGGTTGGTCTGAATATGAGATTAATCATTCGATTGAGGTTTAAATTGTAAACAACGTTTTGTATCGAAAATGTAATTTTATTGATACTTAACATCCCAATTTGTAGGAAATATAATAAAGAACCTTTTGAAGGGTAATTATTTCATCTGCAGTCATTATTGTCTGAGCCATGCAAAGAAAAATAATGATAATACGGACAGGAATAGGCTACCAATAGTTATCATTATAACCTGGAAAAATATTAATTATGTTAATGCTTGACATAAAACTATGCTAAATTGTTCAATTGAATTTTATCCAAATATATATAAATTATATATACCGAGTGATTCATTGGGAAATGAGCATAAATTAAGTGTAGTTGGAGAATACTGAGGTGCTTCTATTTTTCTTTATAACCAGATACAGGGTGGTTTATTAACTTTTCCCATTTTTTCAACTAATCATAACTTCGTAGGTTTCGAGTCCGAACAGCATCCCGTACCTATACCAATATTTTAAAATTTTATTTACAACTTTGACTAAATGTATTTAGTGTTTTCGCCTACAACTTTTTTACTTATTCACTTGAGGCAAATCTGGATGTTTCGATAATGAGGTGGGGCAAAATAAAAAAAAAAACAAATTTTCTTCCCCAAATGGTACTTTTCCAGCTTTATTACATAAAATTATCATATACTTTATATTTTTCATCATCTGGATCGCAATATTATTGAAAAACGAGAAGACATGTATTTCGGACAAATTATCATTATCTATGACTTACTTTGAAACTATTTTTTTTTTATTTTGTGCAACTCAGGATCGAAACATCTAGATTTGAAGTTAATAAGTAAAAAAGTTATACGTGGAAAAACCAAATACATATACCACCGTAGGTATTCACAGAGTATTCAGTCTCCGTTAAGTCCTAACTGAGGTCCTAAGTTAAGGATAAATTTGAATCGCAACCTCAGTTAACGTGAAACAGGTCTGTTCCACCACCGTTAAATACGTTACCTGAGATTGCGATTCAAATTTATCCTTGACTGAGGACCTCAGTTAGGACTTAACTGAGATTGAATGCTTTGTGAATACGGCGGTTAGTCTTACTAATTTTATTCTGCTCTCTCCAAATTTGCAAATAAAATTAAATAATATGGATATTGTATAGTCTTGAAACCTACTTATTAATTTTTCTAAGCCGAACCGGTAATTAGACTTTTTTTATTATATTAATCTATACTACTGCGGACGAATAATATACAAACCAAATATTACAAAAATGTATAGGGTGGTTCATAAGTTATATTAATCGAAAGAAGGGGGAAGAATAATAAATCACCCTGTATTTTGGTTATAAAGAACGATATACCCATAAAATATAGGTTATTTAGAATTACCTCAGTGTCCTCCATCTATCCATACTGTATGCGCTTTTCCCAATGGATTATTTGTTTGAAATTGACATTGTATTTTTAGATTTCCAGATTTAGAAAATGTTGGTTTTACTGTATATCCAATAGCCATCTAATTGAGATTCAATTAAATCCACATTTCGTTTGAAAATAAATTTGTAGCCTATTTGACTCACAGCAGTTAGAACAAAAGGTTTTGGACTTACACCAAATATAAACATTATAAATATTGTTGATTTGAAAGCTAACGGTAAAGTTACTTGATTAATTTGATTTCGGACATCCTAATCCTGATGTTTATACCTACTCAAATATCAAGGAAATAAAATGCATGAATAACTCACCCAATTTTGCCATTGTCTATTTTTCATACAATCTGTATATCTGATTTCGCTAAACGATACACTGTTATATAAGGGAATCCAATATTTAGGAAATATTCTATAAAGAACATCATCTAAAGTTTTTCTCAGTTGATAACTAGGTTTGGTAACTAGATCCCTCATTTCTTCGAAATTATACATTGCCAAATCGCATATTGCGAAAGCATCTTCCTTCCTTCTTTCGCTAAACGTTTCCAGTACGTTTCCGAAATTTCCATCAAATTCAGATAAAAGTTGATCTAATAAGGTGCAATCTTCAAACCCACAGTTCATGCCTTGCCCATAAAATGGCACCATTGCATGGGCTGCATCACCTGAAAATAGAACTCTGGCATTATTTGTGTCGATATATGCTAAGTGGTATCTAGATTCATCATCTTCTCCTTCATTACTTGTTCATTACTGATTGCAAAGTAGTTAGGGTAATGTTTAATAAATGAACATTCAATAAAACTCTTAAAAAGCCTTTTAAGAAATTCCCAAATTTACCCTGCAAGTTTCAAGTTTCTAACTCATTGCTGATGTGATCCTACTTAGTGGAAGAATACAGAGAAGCCTCGATAATGCTCTTTGAGAAAGGCTCGATGCTGACTGGGACACCGGGCACAACACCAGGCAGTCAAAGCTACTCATAGAAGGGCCTTCCTCAAAAAGAGGCTAAGAATATCTCAGGAACCAACTAATTCTGGGACTGGTGCAGTAACAGGCCACCTGTCTAATAAACATTTAAGAAATCATCTGTTCAACTGAAGCCTAACCGAACCTGATCAAACATTGGACGGGATACCCAGGAACACAACACCCACTATTCCTAGGTTTAGAGGTACTCCTCTTTGTCGACTCATGGCATTTTTGTCGTCATCTGGTTTGAGTCTCTCCAAATTTACGCGAAGGAACAATAGGTCTCAAAGCATCCGCTTAGCACAAGATCAGCACCACAGAAGAAGATCAATGGTCACTTGCCATATCATCCTTCAGGGGTAAATTCACGCCATTGAGAGATGTGATTCAACCTAAAAAAGGTCTGACAGAGTCATACCCTCTTTGATATGATGTAGGATCTTCCAGGTTTGAAGCATTCCAAAATGTTCCTTCAGAGCATATCTTGATCTAAGCAAGAAGATATAACCCAGAAAGAAGCCATGCTAAAGAAAGAACAGGTACATGCTAAATCTTATCAGGGCCTTCTCTACGTAGCACTGGCGCCTCACCTTCTAAGATGAGGATTAGCGGTAATATATGAATGCAGATTCTGTGGGGAGGATGAAGAAACTCCTGAACACCTGGCGGCAGGATGTCTTACCACTAATCAGTTTTAATTAGTGTTTTATATATGACACTATATCTAGCCTTTCTGAGAGCTCTGTCAATTGAATTGCTCTTTCTATAACTCACCAATTATCAGGGCACTGTTCTGAAAATGATAAGGATGACATTTGATTGAAATTAGATGGAATGGTGGAGATGCAAAGTACTGTTCCACAAGGTCTTCTCTTCCCATGAGTTCAAGTGCATCAGGAAATGTGGATTCGAAAAATCTAATGAGCTTTTCTTCATTGTTCAATTTCTTGAATCTCTTCAAACCCATAAATAATGTAACTGTCCAAGAATTATCCTGATTTGGCAGAGCAATCATCATGAATTCACCTTGAAACAAAAAATAAAGATTAAAGACACATATATCCTTTATTTGAACCAGCAGTTAACGAACGAATAGAGTTTACCTCTAGGCCAGATATGAAGATGATTAGGGATCATGAGATGACCCTTATCTGGGGAAATGCATAACTCTAAATATCCATGTTCAATGTATGTTTGGGAATACTGGAAAAGAGGCAGTTTTTGCATTTGTGACCTTAGTTTGCTGTATGCACCATCAGCCCCAATGATCAAATCGGCTTGAGATTTTATAATTTCCTTTGTTTTCAAACTGAAACAGAAGATGAACTTCAATCTTTACTGTAATTATTACATGCTATTCCATATAGACTGCAGATTTTGGGGAACCTACCCGGGTTCCCAAAACGCTAATAATAGCATCTTTGTTGAACAAGTTACCATCGATATAGACTCACTATATAGACATTCTCCGTGGGAGTAGAAGGAAGTGAAGAGGGCACAAAGATCTAAAGTTGTCATGTAAAGAACATATTGGACTGACCCATTTATTTATGGGAATCCATAATTCGAACCATAGACAACTCACCAATTCATGTTTATAACAAAGGATTTGCCATACCAATACAGCGAAATTTATGTGGCAGGTTGACTGCAAGGGAAATATAAAATATGCTCCCTCAACTTCCTTCTACCTCCATGGTTTTATCAGTTTGTATAAGATATGAATACATCTTACCATTTTAATGACAGACTTGAGTAATGAGAGATTCTTACATGATCACACAATTTTTAATTCTGACCTTTGTATTCTATCTGAATTGAAACAAATATCCAATGATATACGAAAAAACTTACTTCTCGAGTAATTTCAGGATACGATATTCACGGAATTAGGAGACAATTTGCACATCGGCATTCTACAATTCTATAATTACCGAGTTCTAATTTGATCGGAGTTGTATATTTTGAGTTATAAAGGAAATAACAACAAAAATTCAGATGTATATAACTTCGAAACCATTTGGCTGAGTATACCTATTAATAAACTGCTATGTCGCATTCGGTTGCGCAACCTACCCTGAAAATTGCAAGTCACTATATCTTTCCATTTTTAAGTTATCGTGGGATACATTTTATTTTTTTTTTAAATTTTCTAGTAATACAATCCTCATAAAATTTCACATGCGTCTTCATGTCGGTATTCCACAACTAGTTACCAAAGTTTAATTCGATCGGATTTGTTGTTTCTGAGGTATAGGGAAAAAAATATTCCAGATGGCATAAACAGTGAAACCGTTGGACCGATAATTCCCGACAAAGAACTTAACTGTCCCATTCGGATGAGCAACCTACTCTGAAAACTAGTAAATCACTATCTCTCTCTGTTCGAAAGTTATCGTGGTGACGGTCACTCATCCAGCTACTGAACTCACCCAAGGCTGCTCTTATCTCCAACGAATCCGATCGTGTTCAAACTTGGAACTTAGCTGTAGAATAAAGTTTTGAAGGTTATTGCAACATTTCATCCATTTCGAATGTGATCCTCACGAAATTTCTCAATAATTTTCGCGTTGGTATTCTACAACTAACTACCATGTTTGAATTGGATAGGATTAGTATTTTATGAGTTATTGAGGAAATAACAACAAAATTTGAAATAGGCATAACTCAATAAATGGTTGGCTGATTATGCCTATTAGCAAACTCAAATGTCGCATTCGGATGTGCAACCCTGCAACCTACCCTTAAAATTGCAAGTTGCTATTTCTTTCATTTCTCAAGTTATCCTGAGATATTTTTTAATAATTTTTCAAAGATTTTCTACTAATACGATCTTCATAAAATTTCACACACGTCTTTATGTCACTACTCTACAACTAGTTACCAACTTTCAATTTGATCTGGTCTGTATTCGTTGAAAACAAAATTTGTACTCGGAAACCACTGGTCGATTATGCCCTTGTCCGACAGAACAGCTTTCATCTATCTTATTTTATTTTGGTTGGAATATGATAATGCACATGTTGAAATAGTGAAATTCACAGAATTTGCACAAAATACTGAATTCAGAGTCAAAATTGCTGAATAAATTCACCTTGTTTCTGTTTATTTCTATTCCCATTTACTTACATGCTTACTGTCACAGAAGTGGTCAGAATTTACATAAACCCTCCATGACAGCTTGATGAAGAATGAAGACAGCATGTACCAAAATAGTCACATTCGACAATTAACCACGAGAGTATTTTTTAACTAGTGGACCAGAATTATTAACCTCATAATTTTGAAATATTTGCGTGTCTAACAATAAGGAAATTCAATCTGGTAATCAAATGAAATAATACGTACTCCTGAATAACACAGCGGCTCTCTGCGAGACAGGCTTCGACCAGTTTGCAAGAGAAGAATAATTTAACATTCTCATGGCCTTCAGCAGCTAAAAACATCAACGTAATTCTCAAATTTCAAGAAAAATATTAATGGTTACCTGTTAAAAGGATTTCGTTCAGCATATTTCGACTTACTGAGTAAATGCACTGAAAGTGTAAGAAATCTTGATACGTAGAATATAAAATGGTATTTATCATCATTTTCCGAGTAGGTAGTCAGTCTCACCTGATTTGTTTGTGGGTCATATAAAACAGAGGACTGTTCGTTGGGAAGATTATGTAGAAGTCGTCCTTTCATTGGAATAGCATGCTTGAGGACTTCTTCCTCTAGTCCAACAGCTCTCAAAGCTCGTCTTCCTCGATGGGATAAGGCTAAGTTTATAGATCGCCCACGTTGAAGTTTGCATTTTCGTAAATCTGAAATCCATAAATATTTTTTGGGCACACATATCGAAATGAGTTGAATAAATATTTTGATCCACATGAGAGAGTGATGATATATGTATATTCGTAAATAAATTGGTAGAGTTGTCCTTTTACTTGGATTGAACGTCGATATCAGAATGGTGCTGCAGTTATTATTATTAAATAATATATTTGAAAATTCACTGCTTCTGACCTTTTCTTGATGCAAATCCATATTAACTCAAAGAAAATATTATACAGTGCTTACCAGCAACTCCACACCAAGAGGAACGTTCCTTTTATTTTAATATGTATTTACGAATTTTATTTTGTACAAAAAGTTGGTGCAAAAATGATGAAATATGATATAAAAGTCTGCCTACTGCGACTTCCGGTTTGCGCGGAAATAACCATTTTTTAACAATCTTGGAAAATTCGAACTTTTTGTATGAAATGCTCTAAGTAAACTTGTTTGAAATTACAATTTGAACCGACTTGCAAAACTTCAGGTCGGACAACGTAAAAAATATTTTTCCTTTTTTTCCTGATAACTCTTTCAAAAGTTTTATAATTACTGAAAGGAATTTATTTTGAGGACTAGACAATATTAGAGTCAGTAAGCAAAGTATAGAAAATATTGTATTGACTTAGTTTTTCGACATTTGTTCGAGTTTTCACAAATCTGTGATCACAGAAAATAATCAACTGGCGTTGAAATTGAGCTAACGATAGATATTCACGACAAAATTCTATTTCAATCAAAAATCTAGCTATAAATGGGCAATTTGCATTCTTGGGATTCTCGGACGTGAATTGAATGTGAAATTGAAAGATTTTAATGTCGAAATAAGAATAGGAGCAACTTTGCACCAGAATGAAACTACTTTTGAAGGAAAATTGGAACCAAGGTCAAAAAATCAAGTTAAAAGAAAATTTTCCATTTACAATCATACTCATGCGGATACTAATGTCGTGTAGTCACTGAAAAAAAATCATTAGGTAATTATTCAACATTTAAAAGAAATATGAGCTAAATAAGAAAAAAAAAATCATAGTTTTCCGACCTGGAATTTGGCACATGGATCTAAATTGTTATTTGAAACAAGTTTACTAAAAGCACTTAAAAAAAAGTCCGAAGTTTTCGAGATAATGGACACTTTTGTTTGAAAATGGCGATTTCCGCTCAAACCGGAAGTCTCAGTTGGCCGAGTTTTATATCATTTTTTATCATTTTTGATGCACCAACTTTTTGTAATGAATAAAATTCGGAAATATTAATAGAAAAGAAAAGTCCCTATTGGTTGGGAGGCACTATATAGGATGTACACTTTTTTTTATTATTGTGAAGCGTTTTGTCGACACAGCGACTTCTTTAGAATACATCATAATAAATTCTTGATATTTAATGACCTCCCTAAGACTTATTTAAAACTAGTTACACAATCTTACAGTCCTAATACTTCGTAAACAATTAACATAATTCAATACAAAACGCTTTTATAAATTTATAATTTATTCTCTATTTAAATGAAGTGAGTAGCGGAGTAAAATTCAGATATAACTGATCATTGACTAAATTAACCATGTTTTTGTCTATATTTATTTCCACCATTTTCCAAGAATTTAGTTGCGCACCCTTATTCAATTGTATTATGTTACAAAAGTGGCTATTATTATTAGTATTACCTCAAAGAAGAATGACACTTTAATTTCGACTAACGTTTGTTTCAATTCCAGGTGAAGTGAGCTACCCAAATAAAATGACTATAATATAATATGACGTATTGGCCAAAAAGATGTGTATAATATAAATAGCAAAAATATAAAAAATAATCCCAGAAGCTGTAGTTCCGAAGAATATACAGCTTGTACGTGATTTTTGGAATAATAGATATAGATATATACCTATAAATTAAATTCAACAACTCGTCCCGCAAATCATAAAATTACAATCAATGAGTTATTATCATCAAGTTATTAAAAAATCCCTTACCTTCTCTGACTTCGTATATTTCGATTCGATATCCTCTTCTTGCCAAAAAGCAAGCACATAGTGCACCTACCTATAAAATTATCATAGATTGAATCCATTCATCAGCAAACTCTTAACTGTGGGTACTCACTAGACCTCCTCCGATAATAATGACACTCCTGTTATTGTCGCACATATTCCTAGGATACTGAACTGAATGAAATCTTTTTCTACACACGTCGTAGTGCAGCAATTAGCACTTGTGTGGTATCTGACAGCATAAGCTACTTTGCTTACAGTAATATAGAACATAACCATATCAGGAGGATATTTTGTATACAGTTACGTATGTATCCATTTCTTGATTACTGTGTTAATTCATTAATCCGACTTTGTTTGGTTAGATAGGCTAGAGGGATCACTGCCCTTTCGGGGTTTTTCCGTATTTCTATGCCTTCTTTGAAAATGATATATTTTGTTTGAATAATTCGAGAACGAAAACGTAAAACTGAATATTTGACAGGAAACAGTACCTGTGCTGTGCAGTTAAATATAATTATTACTCTAAATTGATAAGCATGTTCTGGTGAACAGCGTACTATAATTTTGCCCAAAGGTGTGTAATTTTCCAATTTTCCGGAAATGGTCACAACCGATTAGGTTTGATGGTTCGATGGACTGATGAAGAATTCAAGATTAAATTTGATTCTGTCCGGCTGTTGCCTAGATAACTTTCGAACGGAAAGAGATGGCGACTTGAAATTTTCAGATTAGGTGGCGTATCTAAATGCAGTTCGTTAATGGGTGTAATCGGCCAAAAGGTTTCCGATTACTAATTTTGCTTTCAAACGATACAAATGCTATCGAATTGAAACTTGGTAGTTAGTTGTAGATATTCGATACAAAGACGAATGTAAAATCTCGTGAGGATGGCAATACTAGAAACTTTCAGATATATCATTAAAGAGTATTATGTATCTCACGATAACTTGAGAACCGAAACAGGTAGCGCATCCGAATGCGATATTTGAGTTCATTAATAGGCATAATCGGCCAAACGGTTTCGGAGTTACACCCATCTTAAGTTTTGTTATTATTTCCTCAATAACTCAAAATATACGAAACCGATCCAATTAAAACTAATTACATGTAGAATGCCAACGCGCAAATTTATGCGAGATTTCGTGAGGATCGTTTCGCCAGAAAATATTTTGGGAGAGCCTTCAAAACCTATCTTTACAGCCAAGTTCCGAATTTGGACACATTCAGATCTATATTGTTGAACTGCAGCCTTGTGTAAATTCAGTAGTTGGATGGGTGAACGTTGCCACGATAACTTCCGCACGGAAAGAGATAGCGACTACCAATTTTCAGGTTCGATTGCGCATTCAAAGGGGACAGCCAAGTTCGTTGTTGGCCATAATCGGTGAAACGGTTTCGGAATTATACTCATCTTAAACTTTGTTGTTATTTCCTCAATATACTGAAATTATACAAATGCGTTCCAATTAAAACTTGGTAATTCCTACTTGTAGAATGCCGACGCGCTAATTTTCGCGAAATATAGTATCACTATAATCACTGGAAAAAATAAAAAAATTGTACTTCACTTCAAAATGAAGGTGAAACAAATGAAAAAAGTATCACAATGTACTCGTATAGTTAATTTAGGTCTTAGACCCAAATCTGAAGAATGATTTCACGATATTTAATCATATTTTATGCCCCGATAAATGAATTCATGTTCATTAAACACTCATAAAGTTTATACTAAAATTACATAATAAATTTCGGATGTGTTCGAAATAAATGAAGACGTAATATTCCATATCTAACATAGTGTTTGGCAGATAACAAAGCAACCGAATCAATGGAATTGGTTGTTACTCTAATGCTATTTCTGATTAGAATGATGATAACCTTGAAATGAAATCAGTGGAAAATTTCTTGTAAATTTTTTTTTCGAATATATAGGAAAACGCACACTGGCTGAATACGATAAATTACATTGGCGTTACATTGTGTTCCTGAAAAACCTTTTCCCCCTGAACCGAATGCCTATCAATTTGCCCAAATGTCCGTAATTTTCGAATTTTTTGCCGGAAATAGTTTCACTCTGGCTGGCCGTTTTTAGGCCTACCTTATACGGCCGGAATTTCTCTCTGAATTTAAATTGTTAATTCATAATCTGAACTCTGGAAGCTTGCAAAATCTAGAAATTAACACTCTGAAAAAATCAGAATGTGTGAGGAGAATTGCAAATTAGCATGTAATTCTATGTTTTCTGAATTAATAATATGAATTAAGAGTATGAATTCAGAGAGACATTCCGGCTGTATAAGGCCAGCCATAGTCACGATTTGTCCCGGACCAACTGAGTTAGAGAGTTGAAATTTGCCGGGTAGGTTTGGAGTACAAATGATCCAATTAAATTCGTTAATAGGAAAAATCCACCAATAGGTTTCGGAGTTACAGCCATCTAAAATTTTGTTTTTCAATAACAAAAAAAAAACTGATCTTATCGGAATGAAACTCTATAGTTCATAGAACAATGCTGACGCGAAGACGTGACAAAGATTTAGTGAGAATCGTAGGAGCAAAAAATTTAAAAAAATTCTGTATCTCAAAAACTATTCGTCAGATATCGCTGAAAGTTTGCGAGAACCTTCTCACAGTCATGTTATAAATTTAAACTCGATCAGAGCCATATTCTTGGAAATATTGACATAATATCGGAATATTACAACGATTACAGTGTAGTGGCCACAGCTCATCAGTCGAACAGCAAAATCTTCAGGAGTGATACATTTTTGATTCACTTGCCAAGGATATCCGAAGTCTAACAAAAATCATGATGCAGTTTTAATTGATAGAATGAGAAATCATGGTATGGCCATGTCATTTTTATAAGAGAACAGCATTTTTGCGCGTATGTTCTGGGGAACATCACGTTATCATTTTGCCGAAATGTCTGTAATATTCGAATTTTTCGCCGAAAATGGTCTCAAACGATTGGGTTCGGCTCCCCGATGAATAATTCGTGCTCAAATTCGATTCTATCCGACAGGCCGGCAGTTGCCACGATAACTTGAGAACGGAAAGAGCTTGCAACTTGAAATTTTCAGGGTAGGTGGCGCATCCCAATACGACGGACAAGTTCGTTAATGGGCATAATCAGCCCGATGGTTTCCGAGTAATGATTTTGTTTTCAACCAATATAAATCACATCGAATTGAACTCAGTGAATAGTTGTATAATTTAAACCTAAGCACGATTGTTGAATTTAGTAAGAATTGTAACACTAGAAAATTTAAAAGAAATTATAAGAAAATATTTGTTATGTCACGATAACCTGAGAAAGGAAAGAGATAGCGACTTCAAATTTTCAGATTAGATTGATCATCTGAATGCGCCATTTGAGTTTGTTTATAAGCATAATCGGCCAAATGGTTTTGGAGTTATACCCATCTGAAATTTGGTTTTTATTTCCTCAATAACTCTAAAATAAGAAACCAATTGAATTCAAACATGGATATTAGTTGAAGAATACCAACGCAAAAACTCTTGCAAAATTTTGTGAGAATCGTATCACTAGAAAATTTTTAAAAGATCATAGAATATCGTTGAAAAAAATTCTATATATCAGAATCTATTCATCCGACATAGCTGAAGAGCCTATTAAACCTAACTCTTCTACCAATTCCCAAGTTTGAACACGGTCGGATTTATATTGTGGGAGTTCCGAGTAGCCTTGTGTGAGTTCAGTAGCTGGATGGGTGAAATATATTTTATCAGGAAGCAGTTGTCTGACATCGCTGAAATTTTGCGAGAACCTTCAAAACCATGAATGTCACGATGACATATTAAATTATAACATTAAATTTCAGGTCGATTTTGTCATAACACAGTAGGATCTATGGGAGATGATAGCCCTAAATTTCGTTCCTGGTAGCGGTCTTCGAACATCTGAAGTTCTGAATAATCATTGATTGGATTGGCCACATCTGGTTTTGAAAGAGATCCTCCTGGCCTTATAAGCTACGACATTTTCCTTTTTGAAATCAAATATTGGAGGAATTTCTAATAACAAGAGTGAATATCTTTGAAAACTAGCGGATGCGATTCTTCTTCAAGAGATCCATGCGGCTACAGAGGAGTATATTTATGAGAGGGGACTTTTGAAAGGTTATGTATTATTTTTAATTTGTTCGTTTTTCTCCCCTTGTCTTTTCATATGTGCGCGTCTGTTCGAATTGAAGCTTAGTAACTAGTAAAATATCGATAAAGAAGAATTGGTTCAAGCACTGACGTGAAGTCAAGAGCTTGATTCTCTTAATTCCAATTCCAATTTACCATGGTAAATTTGTCCATACAGGAGTATGGACAATATAATTCACCATGGTAAATACGATTAAGAGTGTCCAATGCTGGAGATTGGACAATAGAATATACGCGCAAATGCTCCTGACTTCACGTCAGTGCTTGAACCAATTTTTGATATATGACCTTGAATGTGAGGATGTTACTCGCTCTTGACATACTCTTCCCCAAATCGAACCGACATTTACATGCCTACAATAGATGTAAAAGTGTTTCAACAATCTGGACACTTCTTGGATTATGGTCGTTGTTGACAGGAATTAAGGCCTAATGACAGACACTGCAAGAGGCTAAGGGTTCGGCTACAACTTGAAAATGCCTCACTTTCCTGAAATGGGATGAAACTCAGTCGGATTCGTGGGAGTGAATCGTTTCCGTTACTTCAGCTGACCCACGAAATAATTCTAAGTGGAGATCCTGGTGGAGGGGCGATGTGCGTCGCGACGGAGACGACGCTCACTCAGTGGACGGCAGCATGTGGTGGTGGCTGTTGCTCGTGGTGACGTTGGCGTCGGCCAAACGCGCTCCATCATCGGCCCAGGAGTCTGTCATCGAAGAGGTCACAGCCAAGCAGCTGGAACGCGTACTAGCGGAGAAGGATTTCGTGGCTGTGTTCTGGTGTAAGTAGTACCGTGTTGTGCTATGGAGGTCCTTCTTCCCCAATTTTTTCTGACGTTTATGGTACAGAGGCCCGAGTTGTGCCGTCGTGTTCGAACAGTGAGTGTAGTGTGTCGCAATCCGGGAGATGGACTGGCCATCTCCCGATTTGGCGCGCCACGCAGTGTCCAGACTGATGCCGGACCGGTGATGCCAGATTTTCTTTTTTCTCTGAATCTCACACGATTGCTCGGATGAAAAACAAAATGGCGAATTGTACTCTTCAGTTCTGTCTAACATGCGCTATAAATCTACATTGCAGTATATGAATTTTCTAACAGTAGGTCAGTCAACAGCTGAAAGCACGTGCTCGTTCAACCCTTATCTGAGTAAAAGTCGAAACTCATTCATTTTCGTTGCAACCAATTGATATGATTCGGAACGTGGCTGATATCAAGTTTCCCAGAATTTTTCTGTTTGTTTTTTATTACCTCATATAATAAGTCTTGGGAATTGTACCCCAAAAAATACAAATGTTAATACACACGTCCCTCCGCCATCCGTCATACGTTTCTTTCAAATCTGGAAATATACACACAAATAGAAAGATTCGCTGAATTTTGACCAGGATGTATGAACCTTCAAGAACAGTTTACAGCATTGTTCTTAAAAACTTCACGATATTGGATACGTTTCTATTCAACCCGTTAGGAAAAAAAAACTTTCTCCTATTTTTAATACCATATCAAATACTGTACTATAAAAAGAATTTATTTTATACTTCTTATTGCGCGCACGTTCTGGGGAACAACGTGAAATCATTTTGCCCAAATGTCTGTAATTTTCGAATTCTTTGCGGAAAATGGTCTCGAACGATTAGGTTCAACTCACTAATGAAGAATGCAAGGCCAAATTTGATTCTGTCGGGCCGGCCGTTGCCACGAGACCTTTCTAACGGAAAGAGATAGCTATCTTTCTCTTCTGGGTGTTCTCTCCCAATCTCTGAAAAATATCTATAAAATAAAAAAAATTATATTTTGTGATTTGCTTCTGCGTAAGAAACACAAGACATTTGTCAGAGGCAATCAATCGAACAATGTTGCCTAACAAACAAGAACGCAGAAGCTAATCACAAAATAATAAATTTTTCATTTTATAGCTATTTTTCAGATATTGGGAGAGAAAACCCAGAAAAGAAACCTTTTAATAAAGAGATAGCCTCTTGAACTTTTCACGGTAGATTGCGTATCCGAATCCTACGATCAAGTTCGTTAATGGGCATAATCAGCAGAACGGTATCTGAGTACGTACTAATTTTTTTTCAAACTGTACGGATCGGATCGAATTGAAACTTGGTAGCTAGTTGTCGAATATCAGCACAGAGACCTATAAGAATTTAAAAAAAATTGGTTCAAGCCCTGTGGACAGGAGCTATTGGGCGCATGTTCATCTTCCTTGTGGCCCGTACTGACCAGTAAAGAAAAAAATACTGAGAGAGACCCAGGAAATTTGACACATTTTGTCTTATATCTCTAGAAATTGAAATCGTATAGAGCCAAAATTTTGCACAATGCTGCAAAATACTACAATTGACGTTAGTACAAGTTTTTGTTGCAATCTGATGAATAGTTCACGAAAAAAAAATTTTTTTTTCGAAAAAATTAAAAGAAATATTTTTTTAAAAATTACCAACATTTCGATCATAACAGAATTTTGCCAAAAGTTGCGCGTTTATATCCTCGAACTGACTACCAAGTTTCGATTCAACATCTTCTTTAGTTCCTGAAATATCAGGGAAATAACCTCAAAATTTTAAATGTCTATTACTCCTAAACCGTCCGGCCGATTTTGCCCGTTAACGAACTAAACCGTCGCATTTTGATCAGTAACCTACCCTGAAAGTTTGAAGTCGATAGGACCTTCGGTGCTCCTGTTATCGTGCCTACGGCCGGAAAACCGGCCGGCCGGCAGGCCGGCCGGACGGCACCCAAAAATCTGACACCGGATTCGTGATCAGGGAGTCCGAATTAGTCTATTAGCCAATTTTCAGCTCGAAATTCGAAAATTACAGACATTTGGACGAAATGATAGGACGATGTTCCCCTAGAACATGCGCCCAAAAATATATATGTATCCCACGATAACTTGAGAGCAGAAAAAGTTTTTTTTTCTATGGTAAGTTGTGTATTCCAATGCGACATTTAAGTTCCTTAGTAGACATAATCAGTCAAACAGTTTAGGAGCCATACCCATCTGTAATTTTGTTGTTATTTCCTCAATAACTCAACAAATAGGAATCCGATGTAATTAAAACATGATAATAAGTTGTAGAATGCTGACGCGCGAATTCTTGTAAATTTGGCCAAATCGGCCAAACGATTTCGGAGTTATACCCATCTTATATTTTATTGTTATTTCCTCAATAACTCAAAACATACAAATCAAATTCAATTAAAACGTGTTAACAACTTTTAGAATGCCGACAAGCTAATTTCGACGAAATATAACCTGAAAAAAATTTTCAAAATCTTATTTTCAAAAAGGTATTTCAGAAACTATTTGCAAAAAATCCGCTGAAATTCCGCACATACATTCTGGCAACTATTTTACAATCGAGGACCGAATTCCTGGCCGATCTACTTCATATGAGGCATGAATAGACAATAGAACATGCGCGCAAATGCTCCTGACGCGTCAGCGCTTTTTAATAATTTTTTGTATTAATCTTTAGTATATAGGAAATTCTTTCCCTTCTTTGTGATGTTTCATGGACAAATCATACAATTCATTGAATCTGGAAATTGAAGGCAGAAATATATGCCAAGATCAATGTTCCTTCCGGTATTCTATTCTAAAGATCGTTAAAATGCTCAATTTTATGACCCTCCAAGATGATTTCAGTACACACATACATTGCAATCGTTGAATTTTATTATATGTTCCTTAATTGATGCCAAAGATTTTAGGAGATGATAGTTCGGCGAAAATGAGACGGAGGTTACACGTTCATTCTGGTATCAGTCTCGCATCACATCAGTCATGGATTTATATCAGATTCATGGGAAACTGATGGATTGATGGTCCGGATTGATGGAATATTAATGTACTTCGTCATTCCATCAATTCGCATCAGTCTCGTCGTGATCAAGATCACGGACTGAACTGATGCGAGATTGATGGCAGATTGACCGTGTAACCTCCGTCAAAAGAAGGGTCATTCATATAACATTTGAAATAGGGGAAACGCCATGTATAGTATAATACTTGATATATCAACTGATATGGTTCAGGAAATTAAAGTGAGGGCAGTCATGCATGTACCTGGAACATGTTTATAGTTTTCTTCATGTAATCATTTTTGAATAGCTTTTGGAATTTCAATTTTGTTTGTGAGCGAATTGTTCATATATTCTTCAGTTATTCATTCCGCATTGGAGACTTCAAGAATTGCCTTCTTTATTGAATCCACTATTATCAGCATATTATAACATCGCAGAATATTTAATTTGTCTTCTTCGCGGTCACATTGTTTCATATTGAGGAGTGGGAATTGGCAGAAAAAAAAAATTCCAAATCTTCAATACCGACATTTTCCACCTGTTTTGAAACAATGTTTCTAGAAATATAGTCCTTTGTCTATTCACTCATACAAAGTTGATACAGCTGAAATTCCGTACTCGAGTGTAAAATCGAATCTCGAAGGTACGTGCGGAATTTGAGCGGTTTCTGACGGATAGTTTCTGGAATATAAAATTTTGAAGAAATATTTTTTAAAATTTTTTTTGAGTTCTACGACATTCACGATAATTCGCAAGAATTAGTCCGTCGGAATTCTACAAGTAATTACTAAGTTTTTTTGGATCGGATTCGTTTTTTTCGAGTTATTGAGGAAATAACAAAAAATATCAGATGGGTATAACTCCGAAGTCCGAAGCCGTTTGGCCGATTACGACCACTAACGGACTTAACTATCGCATTCGGATGCGCAACCGAACCTGAAAATTGCAAGACGCTATCTCTTTTCGTTCGAAAGTTATCGTGGCATCGGTCTCCCATCCAGCTACTGAACTCACACAAGGCTGTTCGGGCTCCAATATTTCGAACGATATAGAACCGAATCGGATTAATAAATTGGCTGTAGATTTAGGTTTTGAAGAATTTCGCAAAATTCCAGCGATATCGGACAGATAGTTTCTGAGATACATATTATTTTGCAATAATATATTCAAAATTTTCTATTGATACGATGCACACAAAATTTCACATAAGTCTTTCTGTTGGTATTCTACTACTAGTTACCAAGTTTCAACTCGGTCGGATCGAGTTATCGGAAGAGCAAAGTTTCAACTGCAAAACCGTTAGGCCTATTATACCCATTAACGAACTCTACCGTCACATTCGTATGCGCAACCTATCCTGAAAATTCCAAATCGATATATCTTTCCGTTCGAAAGTTATCGTGGCAATGACAGGCCTGACAGATTCAAATTTGATCTCGAATTCTTCATCAGTGAGTCGAACGTTTGAGTCAATTGTCGGCATGAAAGTAGAAAATTACAGACATTTGGGCAAAAATAATTAACATATCGTCTAGCTGTAAAATGCCAAAACCGAGAGTGTGCAAATTTGCCATTTTTCACCTATGTACATAAACATCGACGAAACTTGGAAGCTGTTACGGATTAAGAGGTCTGGAGGCCCGGGGCAACAAACGAGTGAAGGACCCCCAGGGGCCAAACTATTTCATAAATAAAATGGACATTTTTTTTCAGTCCAGTTTTCCAACAAATAATTGCAAATGTTCGTACAAAGTATTGTAGGTAAAGGTAAAACGCGAAAAAATATCAAAGGCAGAGTTGTTTACTACTGTTTACTAGTCTGAATATGTCCACATTAGTTAGGTTAGAATCGTCCTCTTGGCGGGAGATCCATATTCAAATTTTTTAACATGGGAGTCTTATGGAAGTTTAACTTTGAGATGAAACCACCCTATTTGAAAGAAAATGTTAGTACAGAGACATCAAATATTGGGAACCTTCATCATTAGTGCATGTTTTCATGTTCTTTCCAAATCAAAATCTACTTCTATTTATCCTTAAATCAAAATTGAAACCAGTGTAGTTCGAAAGATTTCCATATGTCCTAGATGACTTCTATTGTTTGTCATTACATGGCCGATTTAGGGTTATGTTATTATTTTTGACTGATTTCGAGTGAGATAAGACATACATCCATCAAATTTGATGAACACTTTTATATTCATTAATTATTTTGGAAATATAGAATTTTGTTATGAAAACTTGATTATAGATTGTTGAGAAAGGTTCACTGAATCTATTTCAACCGAAATACACCTCAAGAAATCAGCCAAAGTATCTAAAAACAGGCGAGACATTCGCGTAAATTTTAGGTCCATAAGAAATGCATGGGGAATTGTGTGCTCGGACCCAGGGATGGATCGTAATTCAAATTTCCCGCCTAACCTAACTAAAGTGGTCTGTTGTGGGGGCCCCTCTTTTGTGGAGGCCCCGAGTCAGTAGCCCCGGTTGCCCTCCCTTAAATCCGGCCCTGCTGGACGCATTTAATGCATTAAATGCGCGAATGTCTTCAGAAATGACCATAACATAGCCCCAGTGTGGCCTGATCATCGCTTCGCGAGAGTGTCAGGTGAGTGAGCTTCTGTGAATATCCAAATGCGTGTATCTCGTAATTTCCTAACTATAAATTTTTGCATTCGCGTTTTTGGCATTGAATCGACGATATATAAACGATAATGAATGTACATGTAAGTTAAACTAACCGATTATAACGAAGTTCACAGTTTGAATATTTCGAATTCGTATCAATTAAACCAATTAGCTTGTTTGGATTTTAATTAACTCCCATCCGATATTAAATTCACACAACTTTCTAGCGATGCGACCGAGGATCTAGAACATACTACTCGGGTCTCGGGACTCTTAGGAGTCTTCGGAGCATTCTGATTTCTGAGACGGCGTATTAGGGCCAATGTAGAAAATACAAAATCTGTAATATGACAGATTTAATCTGTCAATTGACACATTTAATCTGTCAAGTAGTGCATTTTTGCGCGCATTTTCTGGGGAATATCATTTTGCCCAAATGTCGCCACGATAACTTGAGAACGGAGAAAAAAATAGCGCCTTGAAGTTTTCAGGGTAGGTGGCGCGTCCCAATACGAAGGATAAGTTAGTTAATAGGAATAATCGGCCCAATGGTTTCCGAGTAATAATTTTGTTTTCAACGAATACGAATCCGATCAAATTGAAACTTGGTGAGTAGTTGTAGAATACAAACCTAAGGACGTTCGTGAAATTTTGTGAGAATCGTATAACTAGAGAATTTCAAAAAAAAGTATTAAAAAATATTATTTATGTCAAAATAACCTGAGAACGGAAAGAGATAGCGACTTGAAAATTTCAGGTTAGGTTGTACATCTGCGACATTTGAGTTTCTTTATGGGCATAATCGGCCAAACGGTTTTGGAGTTATACCCATCTGAAATTTGGTTGTTATTTCCTCAATAACTCGAAAAATACAGGACCGATCTAATTCAAACGTGATTATTACTCGTAGAATGCCAACGCGAAAATTATAGCAAATTTCGTGAGGATCGTATCACTAGAAAATTCTTAAAAAATCATTGGAAATCATTGAAAAATATTCTATATATCAAAAATTGGTTCAAGCACTGACGTGAAGTCAGGAGCTTTTGTGCATATGTTCTATTGTCCATTCTCCTGTATTGGACACTCTTAATCGAATCATGGTAAATTCGAATTAAGTGTCCAATACAGAGAGTTGAGTTCGTTTTTGGCCATAATCGGCCCAACGGTTTCGGAGTTATATCCACCTGGAATATTATTTCCTCGATAACTCAAAAAATATAGACTTGATCGAATTGAAGCTTGGTAACTTGTTGTAGAAAATCGACAAAAAGACGTGTGTAAAATTTAGGGAGAACCGTACCCCTAGTAAATTTTTAAAAAATTACGAAAAAAAAATTGGTTCAAGCACTGACGTGAAATCAGAAACTTTTACGTGCATGTTCTATTGTCCGTTCTCTTGTATTGAATACTCTTAATCGAATTTACCATGGTAAATTTGAGAGGAAATAATATTCCAGGTGGGTATAACTCCGAAACAGTTGCCCAAAAATGAACTTAACTCTCCCATTCAGAATCGCAACCTACCCTGAAAATTGCTATCTCCTTTCGTTCTAAAGTTACTAAGGCTGCCCAGATCACCAACAATATAGCTCCGATCGTGTTCAAACTTGGAACCTGGCAGTAGAGTTAAGATCTGAAGGCTCTCAAAAAATTACAGCGATGTCGAACGAATAGTTTCTCATAAATAGAATATTTTTCAATGATTTTCAATTATATTTAAAAAATTTTCCTAGTTGCACTATCCTCACGAATCTTCGCAAGAATTTTCGCGTTGGCATTCTACGACTAATAAACACGTTTGAATTAGATCGGTGTTGTATTTTTCGAGTTATTGAGGAAATAACAACCAAATTTCAGGTGGGTATAACTCCAAAACCGTTTGGCTGATGTCTCTAAATAAACTCAAATGTCACATTCAGATGCACAACCTAACCTGAAAGTTTCAAGTCGCTATCTCTTTCCGTTCTCAGGTTATTTTGACATAAATAATATTTTTTTAATAATTTCTCAAGAATTTTCTAGTTGTACGATTCTCACAAAATTTGACGAACGTCCTTAGGTTTGTATTCTACAACTACTCACGAAGTTTCAATTTGATCGGATTCGTATTTGTTGAAATCAAAACTAATACTTGGAAACCATAGGGCCAATTATTCCCATTAACGAACTTGTCCTTCGTATTGGGACGCGCCACCTACCCTGAATATTTCAAGGCCCTATCTCTTTCCGTTCTCAAGTTATCGTGGCGACATTTGGGCAAAATGATAATGCGATGTTCCCCAGATCATGGGCGCAAATAAACACTAATTGACAGATTAAATCTGTCAATTTTTCATTTTTTACATTGGCCCTAATGCGCCGTCGTACAAATGCGTGTATCTCGTAGCTATAAGTTTATGCATTCTCGGTTTTGGCATTGAATCGACGATATATAAAGGATAATGAAAGTACATGTAAGTTAAACTAACCGATTATATCGAAGTTCACAGTTTGAATATTTTGAATTCGTATCAATTAAACCAATTAGGTTGTTTGGATTTTAATTGACTCCCATCCAATATTAAATTCACACAAGTTTCTAGAGATGTGACTGAAGTTCTAGAACATACCACTCGGGTCTTGGGAGCATTCTGAGAATCTTACTATGCTTGGATCGTTTCAATTCAGCTGGGCAAGAGAATTTGTTTATGAACAGATTATAGCCATTGGTCGATTTGGCATCATCGCCTGATCCACAACATGTGCGACTTTTTTAACGCCCACCCGCTATTCTTTTTGTCCGCAATCGCTGGGTGATATTGTTAACGTTGAATCTTCAATTTCAGGAAATCTTGGATAAACGTCGACGACAAAGCTGGAACCTTGATTATAAATAACGAAATTGAGTCACATATCGTAACGAATCTCTCAGAATAGGTCAAGATGAAGCAATGGTGATCGTATTCTACTTAGTCAGAAAGACTGATGAACGGAGTTCTTTAACGTCATCCGGAGAGTTTATAAAATTAATTTGGGAGTATGTACCGAAAATGCTGCATTTTTGGCGCTCTTGTTCCTCGGAACAGAGTGCTTATCAATTTGCCCAAATATCTGTAATTTTGGAATTTTTGGCTGAAAATGGTCTTAAACAATTTGGTTCGGCTCACTGATCTCTTGAATCCACGATAACTCTCGAACGGAATGAGCTAGATAGTTGGAATTTTCAGAGTAGGTTTAGGAGATAAATATCTCGGTTAATTTCGTTATTGGGCAAAATGAGCCAGGTGGTTTCGGAGTAACAAAAATAATTGTTTTTTACATTACAAATTTTGAATAAATTTTTTTTAAGATGCAATTTCATCATAAGATACCATTGATGCCATACTAAACTCTAACAAACTCATACTTTCGCATATATGATTTTTCAAAATTTCAATAGTTATTCTCAATTCTATATAATTTCATAGAATACTCTAATTATAATTTCCTGATGTATATAAATCCAACATGAGATGAGTCATAGATCTACGTTTTGAATTTAATTACGACAACTCTTCAGAATTAACGCACAGAAGCCAAATTGGGAGAAGTGGGAAAGCCCTGTGGACAGGAGCTATGTCGTTCTTGTCCAAACTTTGATATTGGTTTCTCCGAGTTGGGAATGATATCAATGGATTCTTATTTAATTTACTTTATTTTATGATGCAGTTCTATCGTAAGATTCCATTGTTATCATTCCCAACTCTGAGAAACCAATACTTTCGGTGATATAGTATGTCAAAGCTTGAACAAGGGCACCAAAGCTGCTGCCCACAGGGCTTGAACCAATTTTCATGACAATGGCTCATTAAAATAAATATATTTTACAGGATGTAAATAATTATTTGCGAAAAAATTAAAGAGGTGATACTTTGTCAAAAATAGGAGTGGTATTTTGTATAATTTTTTTTTTGACCAGCCCCTTCTTAGATACACTCCCCTAAAGTTGGCACCAGAAAAAAAAAATTAATGTTTTTCTTAAAAATCAAAGAAGTGAAAAAATGGATGGAATTGAATTATAAGCGAGTGAGAAAACACACAAAGAAGATTTTGGTCCTTACAATCATTTTGAAATCTTTTTTCATATTTTCACTAAGAATTAGATTACCTACAGGGTGTCCCATGTTCGAGTGCCTATTAGACGTTTCTGGAAAACTGTACATATTTAAAATCTGAAAATTGGGATTATGATATTCCTTGAAATTCTCTACAGAGCTAAAATAGTTTCGAAGCCCAATCACTTCCGATTATACAGGGAGTGAACATAAATTTGATGAAAAAACATGGTTCTCAAGTTTTGCCTTCCTGTTATGATCAAGTATTCAATGCTGAATACATTTCTGTTAAAACTATTGTATTCATTCGAATAGTTTTCAAAGTATTGAAAAAAAACGGGAAAAAGGTCAAATATGTTTAGTCAGTATTATGTTCATTATTCTTGTTTTAAACATCCTTGGCGTGAACCGTTTTTAGAATATCGGGTGGAAGAATGTGGAAAGATCATGCATCTTTTGAATTTCAGAAATATCATCACAGGGTGTTTCAAATTTTGTGTCGAAAATTGTGATCAAAAATTGGCCATAACTTCTGTTTTTCAAATAAGAACCCTATTTTTAATTATTACGTTGGATTCTGCGGTGAAAAATAATGATAGTTTTCCAACATGATTATTCTCCTAAATTCAAAATTTCTGAGTTTTTTTTTAATTTAGGAGCATAATCATGTTAGAAAGCTATCATATTTTTTACCGCAGAATCCAACGCAATCATAAAAAAATAGGGTTCTAATTTGAAAAACAGAAGCTTGGCCAATTTTTGATCAAAATTTTCGACACAAAATTTTGAAACACCCTGTGATGATATTTCTGAAATTCAAAAGATGCATGACCCTTCCACATTCTTTCTCTTCGCTGTTGTAGAAACGGTTCACTCTCAGGATATTTAAAATAAGAATAATGAACATAATATTGACTAAACATGTTTGACTTTTTTTCCGGTTTTTTTCCGATATTTTGGAAACTATTCGAATGAATACAATGGTTTTAACAGAAATGTATTCAGCAATGAATCATACCATCATACATGGAATGCAAAACAAACAAAAAATTTTCATCAAATTTATTTTCACTCCCTGTATAACCGGAAGTGCTTGGGCTTCGAAAATATTTTAGCTCTGTAGAGAATTTCAAGCCAAGGGCGTAGCCAGGAATTAATTTCGGGGGGGGGGGGGGGGGGGGGGGGGGGGGGGGGGGGGGGTTTGAAATAGGAATTAATTTCGGGGGACCCTAATAGCCCTTTGCCCAATTCTCTATGAAATCACTTTTGATGGCCTAAAATTTTACGTGGGTCCCTCAGGTGTATAAATTATATTAAAATAGCAATAAATAAGCATCTACGCATATAATTTAGAAAAGATTCTACAACTTTATCAAAATATTGTTAGTGTCTTATTAAATATTAACTATATTACCTTAGCATTTTCTGAGAAAATTTACCATAGTAATGTATATTTTTTTTTACCATCGGAAAGTAGAGATTTCAACGAACAGAAAGCCCACCTACTTTTTTAAAAAAGCAGATATTTCGACGTGAGAATTTTTGATTGAAAATTAGTGTGCTATTTCGATATTATGTCTAATTAAGGTGAAAAAAAATATAGTTTGAATACAAAAATTTTATTTGGGACATGAAAAGGTAAGTTTTTACCAAATTTGGTGAAAAAAAATAATTTTTTGTAAAAGATAAAAATTAAAAACCAAAAACGGGTTTATTTGAATTTTTCACCTAAATTTTGAATTTGAATTTGAAATTTTGAAATTGTATTTGGGACATGAAAAGGTAAGTTTTAACCAAATTTGGTGAAAAAAAATATTTTTTGTAAATTATAAAAATTAAAAACCAAAAACGGGTATATTTGAATTTTTCACCTAAATTTTGGGGTTATGTGAAAAAAGTGTGAGAACAAAAGTTGTAGATCTTTTTATTACCTATAACTTTGCAATTTGACTTTTTTCCATAGGACTTGTAGTTTTGCCGGAAATCGAGATAAACCGTTTTTCACCATTTTTGTTATATTCTCTTCCTCTTACAATGGGTTTCATTCTACTATAATTTTTTGCGGTTTCAAGAATTATCGACCCTGGTCTATCAACGTGTTCAGCCACTTGGATGTTGGGGATGACTGAATAAAATCCTCAATTTTTGAAAGAGGTCCTATTCTAAGACGAGGCTAATTTTTCTAGAGTTCCAATAATTAATTTCCATAATAACCACATATTGGCCAAAGAGATCCTCATGTTATAATTGAAGCTCACCACACTAAATATTTGGCTCGGATATATTACGGTTAAGTTAATAATTCCAGCCTATACGACTCACCTGTTGATGAATTATTATTTCTCAAGAACCGTGAATTTAAAAATTAGAGTATTTATTTATTCAGAATGAATAAAGCTATCCTGCATTAATTTTGTATTGTATAAAATAAATAAGGAAAAAAGTTTGCTGCGAAACAAATATTAGGGATAGCTTCCGCTACCCTTTCAAACATAGGGGAACACCGGCAAAACATTTTTTGAGTGCATTTTCGCTCGCATATAATGTCTGCTCAATTTCATTCTAGTTAGTTTTTTGGTTTTCACGAAAGAAATCAAAAATTGCTTTTCTTTAAGGGTTGTACCTAAGCAGGAGCTGCCAAAAAAAATTATATTAAAGATCCACCCTATGTTTTGAAAAGTAATCACAATTTTCTCGCAACAATTTATTTACACCACCCTGTATATTCAAGATACATCGATTAGACTATTTGTGTCTATGTACCTGATTTTTGTCCGTAACTTGTGAAGCTTTGATAGTATAGTATCGGGGTAAAAGCCCTTCGAAATCGATATTGAAATGTATCGATATAATTATACTGAAACACCTAGGTCTTCCGAGGAAACCTCTCATAAGCTATTAATAGTTTGTGCCTAAGTACTGAAAATCATGAATGAATCATTTGAATGTTAGAATTTTCATTGAATATTTTTTTTGCCTTATTCATTTATTCATGAATATTCAGGTATGTATAGATACTCAATTATGATAATTTATTCATGTATTTATGACTATTCCCCTCAAAAAATGTCAACCAACCATATTAACGCATATGATACAAATCACTTACTAACGAACCAATATTTTTGAATATCAATGCATCGTGAAAATATCCGGATATTTGCACTTGTGCTTTAGGTGAATATTTTTGTAACATTTTAAACCATCGAAAACATTCGGGATGATTGTCAAAAAGATTTTATTTATTTAAATTACAGCTGGTATTATTTCTGCCCTACAATTAAATTTTTTTTTCGGGAAATATTCATGATTGATCATGAATAATTATCCATGAATATTTGATTGAATGAATTATTCGAATAATCGAATGAATTTAAGAAAGTCCAACACTCTACCACTGAACTACCGGCACTATTAATGAGTATTATAACAGTAATAGATGATTGCGATATAATTTGTTGATGAGTTTCATTTGTATCTTCCCGAATAATAAACCTCTGCAATCACAGAGTGAAATTTTCACCGATCACGTTGTGGCATTGTAGCGATTTAACACATTTTAGCGCAGTATTCTACGTTTAATATTAATATTAATGTAGGATTTTTATATCAATCGCCTAGGGGTTGATTGAACTACCGCAATATGCTCTAACTTCAGAGTCCAAGTTTCTCGTGTTCAACAAAATCGTCTAATTATATGGGATAATAACTCGCAATCCGCTTATCGTCTAAATTCTACTGAACTGCTATCTTATTACCCCTATGCACTTCGACTTTCCCTCGATCTCAGAGGGTACTACGCCCAAGGTGGTGTGCAACGATTGATGATTCCCTGGCAGAAAATACCCCGCCTTCGACCAATATGATTCCATGGGAACAATTCCAGGAATATATCCGTTGTTAACGTTGCACCAAAATTTATGAGAGCCCTAACTTTGTATCTTCGAGTATTATAAACTCCAGATACAGATATTGGGTTAACCCTGATCTCCTTGGAGACGCTAGGGGGTCGTACATGTTCTTTGGGATTTGTCTAAGATCAATACCGATACACTAATGGGTTTTGGGGCACCCGAGAGTCCAGAGAACGTCTGTCGGTGATGCGTCGTTTGCACCCTTCAAATCTTAATTCTAACTAAGTACAAATAGATATTCAATTCCTTAATGAAATCCTACATTAATGTGGTGAAAAAAAGAAAGGAATCCTTACATGAGAACTTATATTAATTTGAAGAGATGCAATCATCAACCTGCGGGCAAATATATAATTATTTCCTTACTGTATGTATATCATCCAAAGAAATACTGAAAAATATAATTAATGCTAAAAATTTCGATCAATAATAAGAATTAAAATAATTTCAATTTTGAATCGAATTTCCTGAACATTTGAATGGTTGTTACATTGAAGAACATGTTGACAGAGGTTAACTGAAGAAAACTTAGTAGATGTTCCATTGTATTACTTGAATATTGCAACCTTACACCACCTGAAATTATTCCGAAGAAGTGAAGGATAGTTCTAGTCAGTTCTACAATTATTTCAAACTGAATAGTTATTTATGCACCTAGGATGAAAAACTGTCTATTATAGTTGAGTCTGCAAATTGCTATCCGAGGCGGTGCTGAGGATAGCAAGCAGGCGAGACAATAGGCAGTTTTTCGCCAAGGTGCATATGACATTTTTTCGTCAACCTCCACATATTTTAATAGCAGATGACACATACACTTATGCTTGTATTGAACCGTATCCATAGTGACTACAGCACTGACAGTTATTCTTACAGACACTGTATTGAACCGTATCATGCCGTATTCATAGTGACCACAGCGGATGAGAGTAATTTTGCGGACGAGAAAGTACTTTTTCGTCCGCTAAGTACTTGCCTTCAATAATAGTAGATTTTACGGTCGAAATTAGTAAGTAAAATTTTACTTTTCATAGAGGTCGACGAAAAATACATTCAATCAACTTATTCATAGAAATATTCAACATCAAACGTGAAATTTTGAGATATTAATATTTTTCCAACTTCAGCGAACAGATATCCAAAAATGATATAGAACAAGAGCGCCAGAAACGACAACTGACAGCATCAGTAGATAGAAATACATCACTGAATTACTAACTTACTCTCAGTACACGATACTCAGGAATTAGGATCATTTGCTGTAAACTTCTCATCATGAAAACATCTGTATATTCTTCGCGAATAATCGGATTGTGTCATGTAAAATTCAGCTATTCGCAAACCTGAGAGGGTGTTATAGATTATGGCCGAAACTTCATTGAGACCTGATAAAACAGTGAACTTCTAATCCGGCGTCAATCTCATAGGATAATATTTACGGTATGCTTTTCATAAAAATGCATTCCAGATATTATTTGTATACTGAGCCTGTTTCTCATATTCTATCGAATGAAATATAGATATCAATGTCAGAGTCACATAATATCCAACGGTTAAATGAATATGGTGTCAGTTTGATTTCTGACAGGTGTTTTTAATTACCGATTAAGTAAACTGATAAATTGGTTCGGTTAATTTGCTAACTCCATGGAGTTTTTAAGAATTTATGCATCACAGACATATGATATCCGCGAGAGCATTAGGACTGGATGCTTATAAATAAATGGTGATAAAAATAAACCCACTTTCTACCTACTGACACATGAACTATTTTGCTTCAATCCAGAGTGACCCGCTTTGTGTTACTTTATGTGTTCATATGTGGACCATAGAAATAAATCGATCATGGATGTGATATAAACCCATACCATGACGAACTATTTGCAGAACGCTCAGTCTGACGATATTCGAGTAAGAAGACAACCTGATAATATTTTCACAGCCTGTAATATTTCCAAGACTTGTAACTAAATATAGAAGGACAAGTTGGAAAAGTACTGAGGTCAGGAGATTTGGAGCGCCGTTCAAATTCATAGCCAGGGCGGCCGCCCATCCAGGTACTGAACTCGCCCAAAGCTGCTTATGAAATTTTTTGAATGAAAAGTGTGCCGTTAAAACCAAAAGGTAGAAAACGCCTACTCTAGAGGATGGACAAATATTTGAAATAATACATAAATAACGAATTATGATCGGACACTTGATTATTTGAATTTTATCGGAACATCCACTCATTATTTTGAACTCTCGATAATTTGAACTTTTTTGCTGGTCCCTAGAGTTTCAATTTATCGAGAGTCGACTGTATTTCCAAGAATATAAATCCGACTGTAAACACAAACTGTCTGGCCGAGAATGGTGTCAAACAATTAGTTTCGACTCATATACATACCATACATTAACTGTTGAGTCGAAAATAAACAGTGCTGTGTCTGTAGTGGTGGAGGGACCCACTCAAATGCATATAACTGTTGGGTCAAACATAAAATGTGCTGTGTTTGTGGTGGCGTAAGGATCCATTTGAATACATACATTTACTTAATAATAATAAACAGTGCTTTTACTTTCAATAATTTATTCCTAAAATTATTCCTATGATACAAATCTGTTGAATCGTACGGTTGTGCCATGAGGACCTATGAGTTGACATTTCATCAAAAACAGCAACAGCATCAATTTTTTTAATATTTAATAGTATACTAAAATACTCAAGTAATCTTATGAAAACATCAATTTAATTCCGTCCTTAATCATTTTCACAAAGGATGATCGCAGGTCCTACTTGTCAATAAGACGTCTTACCACTGGGCCACAGAAGAACTAAATAATTAATGTGAACTTAAACTTATGTTATTAATCTCCTTTGATTTCTTGTTTTCAAAAATATTATTATGTTACATATTAATCGATCAAGTCTAAATCGAGAACTTGCTGTAAAATAAGTTACATATCATAGACAAGATACACCAATTCTCACTAGATATTGAACGAATGTAATAACTGACGTATCAACTTGTCAAATTTGACTTCGGCCGATCTGATTCATTCAATTCTCTCCGTCACTTCAAAAGTCAAAAATCTATTGGCAACTTCACTGGTCAAATGTAAAACCATTGGACCAGTACATCTTGATCGTCGGAATATTTCGGCGAATTCTTCACCAATATACATAGATCCCATCGAGTAAAAATTTTGAACTTTACTGATATAGAATTCCTTAAATATATTATTTTTATTTTCCAGTCATGCGATCCCCACAAAATTTTGCATAAGTCTTCGTGTCGACATTTGTCAACTAACCACCGCGCTTGAATTCGATCAGATCAGTAGTTTCCGAGTGATTGAGAAAACAAAATTTCAGATAGCTATAACTAACGTGTATTCCGTGAGGCGCATATAGACAATAGAACATGCGCGCAAAAGCATGTTCATAGCAATATTCTATATTCTTTGTTTGCTTCAATAAATAAATGAATATGTCAATTCTAACGATCAGCTCTGTGAGGAATAATTGAAACTGTGATTGTGGGAACCTCAAAAATTGGTAGTTAAAAAAATATAGGAAATCGGTTGGTGAATTTCGAAAATAATATAACGGGTGATTTTTTAATTTTGAGCCTGGTTCTTCAAATAAGAAAACGATACAGAAAATATGCAAATTGAATGAAATTCATATTTGAATCGATAAATCAATATTTGCCGTTTACTTTCTCCATTTTGGCCGAAAAAATGTTCGGCCAATAATAATGTGCACCATTGACTGTAATGTTGATACTAGCGCTGAGAATCATGAATCAATGATTTGAATATTCGAATATGCATCGAATATTCATTCAAATATTTCGGGTTTGCATTATTCATGTATCCATGAATATTCATATATTCATGAGTATCCATTTCTATTTATGAATGTTCATTACTATTCAAGAATATTCATTGCCATTCATAAATTTTCAAGACTGGTGATGAGTAGATAATAATCGAATAACCAATCATTAATGAATTTACGAATAGATGTTTGCATGATCAGTTAACTATCCAGGAATAATTGAAACTATTTTTTGTAAATTACTATTTTTTACTAGCAAAAATTATTTTGATATTATCATTATGTAACGCCTATGTTTTGCTTTTCTGCAGTTTCGAACATGTCTTCAGACATGTGATGACTCAACACATGTAACAGGGTATTTTATATATGTTTAGGTACAAAGAACCGAGTACACCGAGTAGAGTAGAATTTTCAAAGTAATGAATGAAGTTTTGATGAATTTACTCTGGAGTTGACTACTATTCATATAATATTCGTAGATACGGATGCGGTTTTTATTTGGAGTTCGAGTGACAGAAGGTACCGATACCGGAATAGGTTATTTTGGTATCAAGAAATAACCTGTTATCATTATTGTTCTCTTCACATATATGTAACTCTAATGATAAATATTATTGTGTCTAGTGTTAACTCTTGAATAACTACAACTTGGGTACTCACAGAACATAAAATATACTCTTCATGAAACAGTGAGACAAATATAAGAGATTTTCCGTCCCATGAGTCATGTCAATTTTGTGGAGTTGAATTAACCCAGCTATTTTGTAGAGTTACGAGAGTTAACTCGTAGTCGAATACTCTGATATTTTCGAACGACAGTCTTAGAGTAAAATATACACTACTTTTCGGTTTTGGAATGCTATTTAGTAAATAATACTCTACGGAGTTAATATCGACCGCAACCCTGGCTCTGCCTTAGTGGAAATGTCTTTTACCTGAAAGTATTATCTTGACAAAACTCCATAAATATACACTTATAATAGTTCAAACATTCCTTACTTTGTTAGATCATTGCTTGGTTTCTTTGTTAGAACATAGCATATTTAATTTGAATAAACTTATTATTGATATTATATTAACAATGAACAGTTTTGAGAAAGGATGCAGTGTAAATAGCAAATACAAACGAGAATGAAATCCACAAGATATTCGCATTTTCTTAGACATGAATATTCTTGAATAATGCAAATTTGCAGCAGTTTTGCTGTAAAAAAGATTTTGAAGGCTCTTGCAAAAGTTGAGCGTTATCTGAACTATGATATGAGTCAAAAAATATGAAGCAAATTCAATGGAATCATTGAACTCGTGAATCTTCTATTAATGGTGCAGGTTATTATTTAATTCAACCTTAGAATATAACACTGTTCTAGGAAAAAACTAATCAGTTATCATATTCCATATACCTACTGAATTCCGAAAATATGGTTTCCAATTCATTAGAATACGTCCAACAATTTCATATCAATTTAACAAATAAAATCCCTTTTCAGTAGATAATAATAAAATCGACTTCAGCATCTCTGACCTCAAAATATCTGTTTCAATTCTTCAAATTACACCCAAGGTACCATATTCGAATCTCTTTGACCAACGAATGGTTTTAAATATCGAAATAAATACATCTAAATAACTGTTTTCCAACCTCCTCTAAAACTGACATTTCATAATTTTCAAAAGTTTCAATCAAACCTAAATATTATATGGCTCCCAATTCTTTAAAAGATAGTCTAAAAGTAACATATTTAACTCGTCTCAACTGCGATAGGTATTAAATATCGATTTAAAATGATATTTTAAACAAATTGCTCTACCCTTATAAAAATGACATGACCTCTGATATGACATTTGTAATTCTATGATAATGATATTCCTTCACTTCGCGTTCGAGTTTAAATCTAAGCTTTGAAGTATCTCGCAAAGTTCCACCGATCTCAGACGAACAGTTTCTGAGATACAGGATACAGAATTAAAAAAAAATATATCTTTGTCATATCTACGATTTTTCGGAAAACTACCGAGCTTTAATTCGGTCGGATCAGTATTTTACATTGACTTGACTTCTGTTGAAGATTCAAGATGTGTTTCACAAGAGTATAAATATTCGAATAATCCTCAGACCATTTGAAGGTTCCATATCATGATGATATAATAAATTGTATCAGATCTGTTGAAACCAATTATTTTCCAATTATTTTACTGTTTCTTCAATCGAGGGGAATACTGAAACAAATATTGTAATTTCATGTGACTCTAAATCCATCGTTCAAAAAGAATTCTTCTTTTCAGATGCTCGCAGCTGTACCACTTGCGACCGTGTTCTGGAAGAGCTTGAACAAATCGACGACGATACCGACAATTTCGGTGTTGATTTTGTTAAGGTTAACGATAAACGACTGGCCAAACAGTATGGCATCACTAAATTTCCAGCTCTCACATACTTTAGGGAAAAAACGCCGATCATCTATGAAGGTAAGTTTTATTAATAAGGGTGTCCCTGTTACGCTTATCACGAAAGGGGTCGTGAGGCTTGGTCCAGCCCTTCAGAACTGCGATAAATACCATCTGCTGTTCTATTAGCCTACTCATTTAAATCCTTAGGATTAAATTGTCAATGGTGTTAACATCATTAGGAGATGTAAGAACTGGCTCACACATACGTAACATTATTAGGCTGGCAAGCTCTGGGCATTTGCAAAGTATGAAGCATTTCTTCAAAGAGCTATTCTGTTATTTAGCTCCCATTGTTGGTTCTGTACCAGCAGGTTTTACCTTGGAGGCCCTTTTCGCAAGTTAATCGGCCTTCTCACTAGCTTGAATACTACAGTGTCCTGGTACCCATAGAAGAGTCACCTCATTGCCTCTAGCCAGTTGCTTTATGTTATTGGATAGGTAATTCCAGGTCTCTCAGTGTAGCCTCTTGTGTGATCTCTTGAGGATCTTTTTCAGACACTCTTGAGCACAAATGTAGACGGCTAGCGTCTCCGTCTGTGAGATAGAGGGCTCATGTCCCAAGGGCACAGAGATCCTCGGTTTTGGACCAAATACCCCAATACCTGCACCCTTATCTGATTTGGATCCATCTATATACCAGATGGATGACTTTTTTCCAATCGATTAACGAGGTTCACTGCACTCAGACTTTTTCGTATGACAATGGTTATTTCGAAATCGTTGGCATTACATCTGATGGCTTTGCCAAGATCTTTGAGTCCAGTGGTAGAATGCTCGCCTACTCTGTTATACTTGCTTACTGTGTTGTTTTCTCATAGCTTCTTTCAAGATGGTGGTTTACACATATCTCAATTGCACAGATTTTCGCTTCAAGGGTTAGAACCGATCGATTCTAAGTATTTCGTTCTAGTCACGACTACTCCAGCTCCAGTCCCTGTGACGTGTCTGTATACGATTATATGTAATTTTCTTTGAAAAAATGAGTGGTGGAATCTCCCTTTTTCTAGTACTTCTTCATACACGGCGCTACACTGAAATATATTATAAAAACAAATATCTTTATATTTTTATCACGTTAAACTTTGCAAATGAGATGTATTTTGTCTAGTTGTTTGATTCTCCAATTGTCGTCCCTGTGCTGGATATTTTGAGAATGACTTCATGGGCTAATCTAGATGTGAGGAGTGATAGTATGAGGTTCCGGAGCTGGAATATGCTGTGGGGCTCCCAGGTATACTGCATGTATACCTCTGGGAAGCAACAAATTATGTATGCAGTGGGTAAAACCTGGAAAAAGAAGATATATGTAGGAAAATCCACATATGCTTCGGTAATCCTAAGAGAAATTGACAGTCTGGAGCACAGACTGAAACAGATCTGACACTGCCGAAATATAATTTCTGCTCTGTCAGGCCACAAGAGGATAACACTCGTTTGGGTGCTGGGCACAGTGGAGTTCTTGGTAACGTGCAGATGCTATTCCCAAACGGTGCTCAGGAACATCCTTTGTCGGTCCAGATACGGTGGTTGGGATAGCCAAAACCACAGCTAGAAGATACATGTCTGAGTGTATGAGGAAACAACACTGGACCAAAGATCTCCTCACACGGAGCAGAGATTAAATAAGATCTGTTACTGGACTGATAACCGGCCACTATATAGAAATAAAACGCATGCACACTATTGGCAAATTCAGAGAGGAACAACGGTGCAGATTGTGCAATGAGGAGAAAGAAACGGCCTCCCATTTTATCTTCGACTGTGAAGCCATATCTTGTTGGAGATAAAATAACCCTGGAATCGCCTATAATTATGAAAGGGCATCCAAATTACCGAAAGGGCTTTTAGATATCTTCAATATACAGAACCTTTTCATATAATAGATCACTAGGATAACACAATAAATCTCATAGGCTGTAGTGTTATGTGTGCAGTTCCCCCTTAGCTCCGTTAGCATGTGTACTTCTCGCGAGCACTCTTGACACCGACCCTTGTGTTGCTCGAATATTTTTAGAAAGTCAGATATTACTGCTTCTTTATTATCCGAAGTAGTCTGGATCACTTCATTGAGCTGATTTAGAGTAGTATGTTTTGGCTATTCAAGTTTGCAGGAATCCTAATGATATAGCAGATACTGGTTGTTGGCTTCTGTGAAGAGCACTTGGTTTATTCAACCAATGTGTGTTTAAGATATAATTCAATGATATCTTACTTGAGGGCAATCTCGATTCAGACCCGACTAGATATTTGAACAAATCGGAGAATTATGTTGTGGAAAACTTCGACCAGAGTAGCCTCAACCTTAGGACCAGTTGCAGGCTCATTATCAGCCGAAGTTAAAATAAACTCTTACTTGAGAATCGCAAGATTCCAAACAATGTGAAGAATAACAGACCTAGGTTTCCTTCTTGAAAAAGGTTTGAAACATTGAAAAAACAAAGATTCCTTAATATTCATTTATTGGGTTATTAATTAACTTCCAGTATTGAAATGAAAAAATTCTTGATGAGTTTCAATTTTAAACTATGAAAAATATACCCGATATGTCAATTTCAATATACAACAAAGCATAACTTTCTTCCCGATAAGGTGACTTGATGGACGAAGAGAATGTTTTGGAATTTTTAACCAGCTTAGAAGCCATGGACCTTCCAGACCGAATAGAAGAAGTGAATGCAAGAATCTTAGGAAAGATTGTCGAAGAAACCGAATTTGTTGCTGTACTGTTCTGTAAGTGATGATGCTTCTTTCTGAGAAAGTGACTAAATTCTGTAAATAATGTTTGTGATCTGCTTGGAATCTACTTCAAAATGTGACTAATTTTCATGTTTTTACTTGTATTGGTGTACAGGTCCTGATGCGAATACATGTTCGAAAGGGGGACTCAGTAAGTAGATTAACCTCGAGTGCGAGCATATTTTGATGTGATCTTTAATGCTTATGTAATAATATTGATGATAATCAATCATACATTTCTTCAGGATGGGGTTCGTTTCGAAAGCTTTGACGATCTCTTATTACCAAGACATAGAATAACATGGACTGGTCCTCACGTAACTTTATCACACAGTTCGTTGCGGAATACATGAGAGAGAGAGAGAGATGTTATGAAGGATAGAATACTTAAAGGCAAATAATGGTATAAAAATAATGATGTTTTTTTATAAGTATCAGAATATTCAGAAACGAGTATCGGATTTAAATGAAAATGTTTTGCCTTTAAATATTCTGTCTACAAATCACCAAAACACATACACAATACACGAAACCAAACAATACAGTAACAAGAAAGGTCAGAGAATAAAGGAAACCAATGTTTTGTATTCTGTGGTTTTGCCAAACGCCAAATTATAAGAAAATACTCATATACCGTGGTTTGCCTTTAACTATTCTGTCTTTTTTCAATGCTGATTTCAATGGTCTCTTTCTCACAACCAGTCCATGTTATTTTATGTCTATGCTTATTACTAACAAGTTAATTCTATGACACACGTCATATGAAACATACTAGTCTTTTGACATGCTTCAACAATAATTTTCAGTTGGTTTCTTCAATTTAATCAGTACATTTCCAGTACATATACAGTGTGTGGATAAAGTAAGGAATAAAATTCACAACTGCGTTATTGAATGTTCTCAAACAATACGCTCGGACAGGTCACTTACGTTGGGTTTCATGAAGCTTCGATTAGCTTAATCGTGGAATTAATTCGATGGTTGTATGAAAAATGAATTGAAAATCGACATAGAATCGCACTAATTCGGCAATTAAGAGCTGTCAAAGCTTTGTGAAACCCAATGTTAGAGTTTTTAATTAACCACTTAATGGAATAAAAATATTACTTATCATCATACATCGTCATACGTTTTTTTCAAATACCCCAAATATTTTTGCTGCTTTATTACATTGTACAACTTACCTAAATGACGGTGTAAAAAATTGTTACCGTAGATAACAATTTTTTTGAGAAAAAAACACATTCAATGTGAAATATAATGAAAAGTGGGAATGCTTTGCTTTCTCAGAAATGGGAATAATATCAATGGATTCTTACCATATAACTGCATCATTAAAGAAGTTAAATTCAAATAATAGTAGTAGTAGTTTTCACAACTCGAAATATCTAAGGAAAGTATCATCCGAATGTCTAGAGCAAGGCTGGAGACAATCATAGCAGATTGCACATTTATTCTTGATATTTGAATAGGAGAATAGGTATAGGATGACGAACAAATTATTTCAATAGTTTCATTTCATTTTTTTGAAAGATTAAATATGTATTTTATATTCTTGTTTTTTTTGAAAACTTATCTTATTATACGACAAAATATATTAATAATATACAATCCTCTTTTCATAATTTAATAGTTCATACCACTAACACATTCATTCTGTATTATGAACCTCAACTCAAGAAAAAAAATTTCATACACAAATGTAGATCCATATTTCAGCATTTTTTTTGCTAGCAAAATTATGAAAATACTGAATATAGGAACATGTCTCACTACTTTAGTAAGTAAAAGGTAATATTAACCTCAGTGGTCAACGAACAGTAATTTATTTTGATGATTCCATTATGTTGTTCATTCCTATTGCCTTCATAAACTACACCATTAAAATGATCCAATTCTAAATCTTCTGAAACATCCCCAATATTTATACATAAATAAATTATTTAATATGCAACAAGTCAATATTATTTTCAGTATCAAAACATACTAGAATAGAAATAAATTTGACATGTCTGTAAAAGCTAGATAAGATGACATTTGAACAGTGAACACAGATAGAACAAACATAGATAGAATTTGCATTCTGTAACCATAGAAGTAGGATTTATTATTGAAAATTTGAAAAACCATATCTCCGAAATAATTAGCTTGTTAGAGTTGAAAATTACATCAATGGATTACCATGATGAAACTGCATCTTCAAAAAAATTGAACTTGAATTATGTAATATAAAAAAAATGTTTCTTTACTCCGAAACCTTCAGACGGATTCTGCCCAATTACGAACTCAACCGAGATATTTGATGCATTTAATGTTTGGTGCGGATTTTATGCTGGAGGAGTAATTGGACCTTATTTTTGGCACTCTTGTTCCTCGGAACAGAGTGCTTATCAATTTGCCAAAATTTCTGTAATTTTCGAGTTTTTGGATGAAAATGGTCTTAAACGATTTGGTTAACGGAAGGAGCTAGGCAGTTGAAATTTTCAGTGTAGGTTTGGGAGATGAATATCTCAGTTGAGTTTGTCATTGGGGATATTTATCTCGCAAAACTACTCTGAAAATTTCAACTGTTTAGCTAATTCCGTTCGGGAGTTATCATGTTAACGGCCGGGGAGAATCCATTTTGACCACGGATTCTTGATCAGTGAGTCGAACAAAATAACTAAGACCATTTTCATCCAAAAATTCGAAAATCACAGACATGCAGGCAGATTGATAAGCACTCTCTTCCGAGGAATAAGAGCGCCAAAAAAGGAAAAAGTAATAGATGATCTACAAGATTCCAAAGAGAGGACGAATATAAATTTGGTTTCAATCATTTATTTACATTATGACTTATCATGTCGTTGATTCACATCAAGTTATTATCTCGGAATTTCGATGAACTATCGTTCGATTCAATAAAAATTCCGTCGAAAGGCTATCTGTTAATCGGAGTGTAGAGACGATTTCTAAAAATAAACATACACTGGCCACCTTCAGCGGATGAAATTCGTTGTATTTTTGGATAAAGCTTGAACCTATTATAACAATTGCGGCGGCCCACCTCAATTAATTTGTGTTAATTAGGGTGAATGAGTTGAGATATTTGGCAGAATATTCTATATTACATGCATCAACTGATGTTTTGTGATTCATAGAAATGTAACGTTTTCTGCATTGAATTTCTTATCATAAATATTAACTTCTTCAATATTGTACAAGAGTATACATCTTATGAATTAAATTATTTTTTTATCTCTAATATAGATGAATTTTTAATTTTAGAATCGGGAAAAAATATATAGTGAGATTTCCTAGGAAATATACCAGACTGTCCAATTATTACATAATATGTATTGAGAAAAACTTGGCACTTATGAATGATCTCTCTGACAAAAGCGTTCGAAGTTGGACACCCATTCAATACATTCCATTGTCATCAGAGTTAGAAACTATTAAGTAATCATTGAATGATACTTCGGGAGGTAAATTCATTACTAAATGGTTCCTGGGTTTTCTCTCCCAAAAAATTATTAGGTTGAAAATTGTTTCTGCCTTAGAAATACAAGATATTTGTCAGAAGCAATATACAGGGTGCCTCGAAATATATGCAACGAAATTTAACAGTAGATTCTTGAATATAATTTAGGGGGCCCTATGTTTTATTTTTGGGAAATGGGCCCTCTGAATTTGGCCCCACAGAATCGTTTTAGGTCAATATCTCAGAACATTGTTGCATATTACAAACCGAATTTTATACATGGGGGTTCTGAAATATGATAAATCTGACAGTGTTACCGTCCAAGGGGGGCCAAGGAAAAGTGTCTTAAGGGGACAACATGCCAAAAACGGTAACACTGTCAGATTTATCATATTTCAGAACCCCTGTCTATAAAATTTGGTTTCTAATATCGTCGGCGACACCGCAAAACCAAGTAACTGATAAAAATACAAAAATGAGATTTCGGCGGTAATTATTTCATTGTATTTGTAAGGACAGGTGTGCAAATTCTTTTCAAAGAGTAAACAGACTCTGAGATAATCATTATCAAGTGGTTCGTAACTATTTCGAATTTAAACTAATTCATCAATCCAAAATTATGAAGTTTTTAGTGCCTTCTGAAAATGATGGTTTTTGAGTTACTTGGTTTTGCGGTGTCGCCGACGATATGCAACAATGTACTGAGATATGGACATAAAACTATTCTGGGGGGCCAAATTCCGAGGTCTGTAACTCCGAAATTGAGGCCCATTTCACAAAAATAAAAATAGGGGTTCCCTAATTTTTTTTCAAGAATCTACTGCAAAATTTTTTGCATATATTTCGGGACACCCTGTATAGAACATCGTTGCCTAATAAACAGTAACGGAACAACATAAACGATCAAACAACTGCAACGTTTCGAAGACTAGACCAGACTCCTTCATCAGACACCAAGTGAAAATCTCTAGAATTATTTTTTGGTGACAGTTATTCTGAACTTCGAAATAATTCTCATCGACCGTCTTTGGAAAACATACCAACATAGTTTCAATTTACATAGAAAATTCCAAATTCCAACTGCTTTTCAAAATTACTATCTCTGTTCAACAAAATACAAGTTGACTCCTTGAGTTTCCTTTTTATTTTTTATTTTCCACGTTGTCTGGCCTAGTGACAGCAAATGGTCACTTCTCCGTAGGATCATTTCGGCAGAAATATTAATGTTCGGACATTCTTTTATGAAATCTTAATGGTAATCTCACCCTAAAGAGAATACTTTCATATATTCATCTCCTATGATATTCCAAGGTACAACATTTTATTCTGGCAATAACAGAACATTCCGATAGACTTACGAGAAAATTATTTACAATATCAAATTTGATCATATCTTATCCTTTCACAGAATTCGAATTTACTTTTGCGCGTGTCCACTTTTTGTTTTTACTTAATTTCGGGACCTTTTCTGTGCACTCTGATGTAGTGGTTTCAATTTGTAATAAGGGTTCATGTTCGATTCATGAGAATACACAAGTAATATCATAATTTTTGTTATATTTCTTTAGTGAACCATGCTGAAGACTTCCATTTTTATTTAAAATAATTTTTTTTCGTGGCTGCAATAGGAAAATAGGATATGAATGAATTAGGTAAGTTGTAAATATTTCGAAATAGAATTCATTAACTAAATATTTACTTTATTCTATAATATCGAATCCATAATTTCTGGAACTTTATCTTGACTTTCTTAAGTCCTCAACCACCCTGTTAGATTACACAACGTAACTGGAATATTTTTACTTAATCTGACCAAACATAACTGCTTTTGAAGTGAAGTTGTTTTGCATTGCTTCTTGTTATCAGTTCAACTAACACTTGTTAGATGTTTTTGATTAAACAGGATATCAGTTTAATGTCAATATTGCATAAAAGATCAATCTTCCCATTTCATTATATTTCATTCTTCTGAAGGTATCCGTGATAAACTAACCGAGAGATATATTATGGGGCGACTTTATTAAATAATCCTTAGTTTCGAGTTTTTATATTATTTCAACATTTTCGTGTCAAGAACTTCATTCGCCTGAGGAAAGGAAATTTCTTGGTTGAATGTTAACGTAATCCCACCAAACTAACTGTTCACTTAATACAGATCAACCTGCTTGCAAGAAATGCGCCAAAGTGCTTCAAGAATTGGAGAATATTGACGATGAAGCTGATCAGCTTGGCATCGGTTTCGTGAAGATAAATGACGAAGCTCTTGCAGAAGAATACAACCTGGGATCCCTGCCAGCCCTGGTGTACTACAGACATCAGACACCAATTATTTATGAAGGTGAGATATTGCTACATGTTGTTTTGCCAAATTATAACAATAAATACATTAATTAAGTTGTTACTCGCACGAAATGTTTCTTTGGTCAATTGAAAATTTCATTAGTGATCGAATTGATTCTCTAGAGTTAATACGTTGCAACAATTTTATCTTTAGGAGAACTAACAAAGGAAGATGATGTCTTGGAATGGCTGGTCCAACACAAGAGTACTGGAGATGAGGATGATGTTATTGAGGATGTTACCGCAAAAACATTGGGCACACTTATATCTAGTGTTGATCACCTTGCAGTATTATTCTGTAAGTTGATGAAGTATGTTGATTTCAAAACATGAATCAGTAATCTATTATAAAATAATCATAAGGAATCCTTATGATATACGGAATAATAAGTCTATGGCATAATGGGAAATGGTAGATAGATAAAATTTATTTATTTTTAAGGAACATATTCCCGTAATTCTTATTGTTCTACCGTTTCCCGTTACGGAGTATTCACGTGGTCGATATTGTTTTAAAATCCAAAGCCCCTATTTTTTCTAGCCACTAGGCTGGAAGTTCATTCGAAAACATTGAGTACCTACTCTTGGCAACATCGAGCCTGTTCAGGCATTCCTTACTCGAATTCCCTAGGGAACTGCTGTTCATCTTGATATTTATTGTCTATTGATGACCTTCAGTTTTTCAAAACAAATCAGGGCTATAATTTGGCACTTATTTTTCACTAATTTAGTTTATATGTCTAAAATCTTTTACTCTTTTGTATACCGAGAAAAAACCGTGTTCTGCTGGCATTAAGTTAAGCAAGCAGAACCCACCTCATAATAGAAATGTCTTTGAGTAAATGAATGTGCCATAATTTAGCACTTCAGTGGGTTGCCTATTATATTTCGGAATTAGAGAACAAAAAATTGGTTCAAGCACTGACGTGAAGTCAAAAGCTTTTGTGCGTATGTTCTTTTGCCCAATCTCCTGTATTGGACACCCTTAATCGAATTTACCATGGTGAATTCTATTGTCTGTTCTCCTGTATTGGACAATCTTAACTAATTTACCATGGTAAATTCGATTCAGGATTTTCAACCTAACCTGAAAATTTCATTCCGCTATCTCTTTCCGTTCTCAAGTTATCGTGACAACGGCCGGCTGGCCGGACAGAATCAAATTTGACATCGGATTCTTCATTCGGGAGTCGAACCAAATCGTTTTAGACCATTTTTGGCGAAAAATTCGAAAGTTACAGACATTTGGGCAAAATGATAACGCGATGTTCCCCAGAACATACGCGCAAAATCAAATATTAATAATCGAAAATCGCTTTATTGGTTTTCAAAATATTCCCCATGAAGATCTACAGACAGCGTTTGTTTCAACCAATTGTCGAAGCACGTTTGCCACTTTTATTGAGGTATCTCCAAAACATGCATTCTGAACGCATCAACCGCTTCTTCGGGAGTCTAAAAACGTTGACCTCTTGGTTTATTTTTTGCATACCGGAATCAAAAGAAGTCATTTGGTGCCAAGTTAGGACTATACGGCGGATGACTCATCACATCGACGTTTTGAGTGCTCAAAAATGCATTTGTTTGTGCCGATGTGTGAGTGCTCGCATTGTAGTGGTGAAGAGTGATCCGCCTTCGGCGGTTGGTTTTCCTCATTTCTTGGAAGAAAACTGACAATTGGTTGTGTACTACCCAGAATTGGCTGTTCTGCGTTGTTCTAGTGGTACGGTTGCGACATGTCCAGTTTTTCCGAAAAAAGAGGCTACAATTTGCTTGGAAGTGCTTCGTGCGCGAACAACTTTTGTTGGATTTGGCTCATCTCACAATCAACAACACAAATACGCAATACCTCAAAATTTTCAAACTTTACGATAGAGCTGTCACTTGCCAGTTTGCAACACTAGTCCAATTGAGAAATATAAAAGGCAACATAATATATCGTATATGGGGGTCAATAGAAAATTCATAGGTTGATGGATTCAATCGAATATATTGAGAGATACCCACGAATGCTTAATTCAATGTCGTCAATAATAAGCAGTTCCCCGCATTTTCATTGAATTTTTAGTTGTTCGTTTCGACGGTTAAGCTAGCAGAACACTATTAGAAAATTAACGAATATAAGATATCTGACTAACCTCAGTTTTTCAAAAAATGTCATGGCTATAATTTGGAACTTTGGAACGTTAACTCAAATCTGTAATTTTTCAGTTTTGGTCCTGCTAGCTTTCCCTAAAAAGATAAACCGAAATTCCACTGAAATACGAAGAGCTTGAATCCCGTTTATAGGTTGGGATAGGAGTGTTAAATTGGTGCTGAATTTATAGTACATTAATTTCTTCAGAGACTTCTCTATGAATTTAAAAAAAAGGTACTAAGGTTCTACTAACTGTACCGACGATTAAAAATGACCCGAATATCTATCAAAACAAGTAGATACTTTAATATATAATTTATATTGATGTTCTTGATATGAACTTCTTGTTTTGATAGATGATCGACTCGTTTTTAATCGTCGGTTGAGCTTGCAGAGCCTCTATCGAAACAAGAACTTATATTGAAGTATCTACTTGTTTTGATAACTATTTTCTCAAGCCAATGATATTTGGACATGTGGAGTTTCTCAAATGAGCGATTAAAATATAACAAAGCTTCCTATTCCTTCATCTCCATAGTTATTCTAGAAGGAAATTCAAATATTACCAACTAGTTATCCAAAATTATATTTTCGGATTCAGATGATCATGGGGACGATGATTCAATGCAAGCACTCGATGAATTAGAGCATATTGACGATGACTGCGACAAATACGGCATACAATTCGTCAAAATTGATGATCCCTCAGCTGCTCAAGAATACGGTTTGGATTCACTACCATCCATAGTTTACTTCGAAAAAGGATTACCCAATGTTTACGACGGAGATCTGGAAGCCGAGGAAGATATATTGGAATGGTTAGTGGAACAACTCGAGAAAGATGAAATCGAAGATGTCACGGATGAGATGCTGGACAAGCTCATCAAGGATTCGAAAAGCCTTGCTGTTCTCTTTTGTAAGTATTTAAGTAAAATTCAACCTATTTGATTGGTATGAGGAGCCTGTTATAATCGAATTTAGTTTTTTCCGAAATAACTTGATAATTTTGATTGCGAGTCATTTATTTTCTGTTGAATACAAGATAATAATTTTTTCACAACTTTAATTAAGAATTGGCATTATCATTAACTAATAACTGCGTAAAAACAAAAACATGTTTGTGCTTAGGGCATCATCAGACCTATAATATTACTGACCTCCATGGAGGTCTTTTGCTTTTGTGTTTTATAGTTTACCCAGGTGACACAGACCTCGCATTGAGATCTTAAGGAGGATTTATTGCGAGCTCCTATTATGAGATCCTCAAGATATGCAAGTGTATCTAGAATAGGAAATTCCTACTGTGGAGTTTCTCAGAATATCACACAGATAACCAGAATGAGACATTCTTATTGCGAGGTCCTCAAGTCATCGCAAGTATAACGAGAACAAGAAATTCCTATTGCGGAGTTCCTCAAGATATCGCATATTTAACCAGAATAAGACATTTCTGTTGCGAGCTCCTCGAGTCATCGCAAGTAATACAAGAATAAGAAATTCATATTGCGGAATTCCTCAAGATACCACATACGTAACGAGAAGAAGACATTCATATTGCGAGCTCCTCAAGATACCACAAATGCAACGAGAATAAGAAATTCCTATCTCGGACATCCTCAGGATATCGCTTATGTAACCAGAATAAGACATTCCTATTGCAAGCTCCTCAATTCATTGCAAATGCAACAAGAATAGGAATTTAGGGTGGGTGTCGTAGGGATCTACTCCATCCCTTGCCACTTCTCGTTTCCACCGGTAGATGGTGCCATCGTCTGTGCCGTACCCGGAATAACAACCGCATCCTCAATATGATCAGTCGAATCTCTATCTATGCATCGAAGAGTGAACTCCTTCATGTGATATATCTGAGATGTTAGAGCTCTTGGCGACATCCCAGTGATGTCACAGCGAACCTCTCAAAATATTTCTTAGGGTGAAGAATTTGAGAACTTTCCCATGTGTTTTATCTAAGATACTGGGCACTGGCGGACATTTCGTTATACAGTGGTCTTGGCAATTTCCCTGCAATATCGCAGTGAACCTCTGAAACTATTCCTCAGAATGAGCTGCTTGCGAACTGCTTCATGTGATATCTCTGAGATGTTACTGGCCTCATCCACTGTGACGCACATTTGAATGAGAAATAAGGTTCTTGGTGACCTCCCAGCGATATCTCAGGGAACCTTCAAACTATTCCCCAGGATGAGCTGTTTGGGAACTTCCCAATACGATATCCCTGAGATGTTACTGGGATCATCCCCTGTGGCGGATATTTGGAGCTGATAAAGAGGCATCACAATATCCTGGAAAGAGCTCGCCGGGATATCTTTGGGAGGTCCCTGTGTTGCCTGGGTATAGATCTGATGATTCCATGAGAGTGAAATATATCAATGAAAACACTGACCACACATCAGATTTTGTGTTTTGTTTTTACCCAGTTATTTGTAAAGTCAGTATATCAGAGAACAATGGATGAGTTCTTCGAATTAACAATAGTATCGTCCAGTTCTTGCAGACGAAGTCTCATGGTCGTGATACTTCGGGCCACGGCGATGTGACTTGGCCACCTAGAATATTCGATTTTTATTCCGGACTTTATGAAAAAAAAAGTGTGTGCCAAAAATTTTCAGATAATTTCGAGGAAGACTTTTGATGCAACAGCAATGAAATAATACCAAAATATTGTTTAACATTATGTTCGAACGTTTGCAATCGTTATTCAACATATATTAGGTGTCGCACAATCATATTCTTCATTCTTTGACTATTGACATTGTTTAATAATTGAATTAATATATTTAAATGCAAACATTCCTATTCCTTATTATAAGTTGTTATTCTGTTTCATATTTCTGGTATGTAATTTCCTGAAATCTTCTAGTACCATGAACTATTTCTTAATATTATTTTCCTCCAGATGACGATGATGATCGTAAATCGCAGAAGGTTCTGAATGAATTAGAAAATATCGATGACGAATGCGACAAGCTCGGCATTGTTTTCGTCAAAATTGATAACGATGACGAAGCTAAGGAATACGGCATTGATAAAATACCTTCACTCGTTTATTTCGAGGATGGAATACCCGCTTTATATGAAGGTAATTTAGAAGATGAAGAAAAAGTACTTAAATGGTTCGAAGAACAAGTTAAAAGCGATCAAATCGAAGATGTTACTGATGAGATGCTGGATCTGATACTTGAGAAGAAGCCTTATGTAGCTGTCCTATTTTGTAAGTGTTCTATTTAAGACATTAACAGATGAAAATCCCCTTTCCAAAGAAATATATAAAAGTTTCAAAATATTGAAATACCAAAATTAACTATTAAAATGATCCTCGGCCATTTGGAGTATTCCACCCTCAACTAACTGGAACCATTGACACTCTTCGTTTCTTGACATCTTTGCAACTAGATCAAAAATATTAGTACAGGTGTATCCCAGGAAACACAGAGAACTCCCAGAGCTCAGCGACTTCTTGGCGGTAAAATGTGAAGACTTCTGATGCCTCTCTGCGAGGTTGAAGGAGGCTCTACTTGTCGTCAAATTGTCCGCCGCCTGGGATGAGCTCAGCGAGGTTCAAATATCCCACATTGTGTACCAAATGTGGACATTTACCTTTCATACTGAGGTCCCTGCGTTCTTGCATGAAGATATATTTGTGGTAATCAAAATCACTGCCTATAGCGATTTACGCGGAAAATTATCATTTGTCTGATTGTCTAGGTCTTCATATTATATTGAATCCTTTACTAATAATTTTACTATTGTTGGCTACCACTAATCATTCGAAAGGAACGGACAGTGGAGACCAATGTTAGAGTAATCCACAGAGTATGTCTTTATCATAGTTGAATAGCGGCATACCTGTTTCGTCCTTATTCGGACTCATCAGTGAAGCATAATTCAACGATGATGAAAAACACTATCATGAAAATCCAGCAGCCACTTCCGAGTACTACGTAAACAGAAGTGACACCTGGCGTTCAACCAACCAAGATCCTCAACTGTGGTACTTGAAATTATAGATCCCTGCTTATATTCTTTTTCCCTCTCCGGTAATTCGCAAGTATTCCGTCTCCTGCTGTCCACCGGGGGTGTGAAAACGTAAAACCATACCTCACCTTTGATATTATACTTAATCTTGTTATTTACAGACGATAGAGATCAGAAGAAGAGTCAAAAAGTTCTGGCTGAACTGGAGAACATAGACGACGAATGTGACCAAAATAAAATAGCCTTTGTCAAGATCGACAATGATGAAGAGGCCAAAGAATACGGCATTGATTCTGTTCCTTGCTTGGTGTATTTCGAGAAAGGAATACCTCATCTTTACGAAGGAGATCTTTTGAAGGAGGACGAACTGCTTGGGTGGTTGCTGCACCAAAAGAAACACAGTGAAATACCTGAAGTTACCGATGAGATGATGGACATCCTAATCGAGAAGAAGAAGTACCTCGCTGTTCTTTTCTGTATGTTCATCGACTGAATATTCTTTTATATTACTTACCAAAAATTTTCAGATGACAAAGATGATAAGCAAGATATTCGCGTTCTGAACGAATTGGAAAATATTGATGACGAATTGGACTCTGAAGGGATTGTTATAATAAGGGTTGACAATGACGCTGAAGCTAAGGATCTAGGAATTGACCACCTTCCAGCTCTTGTATACTACGAAGACAAAATACCATCCATTTATGAAGGTGAGATATTCAACAGTAAGGTCTTAAAAAACATGATTTATTACTTCACCTTGTAAGGGGCTAGAGTCAACTTTTGACGAGTCCATACAACGATGTCACTAAACAAATTCAGCATAAATTAATTTAGGTCAACCAATGTTTTGGAAAATAAATAAGATATTTGAATTACAGAATTCACTGGTAATGGACTACCATCGGAAAATAGGGGATATCAGGGTTATAAATATCAAATAGCAAAAAAAAAGTAAAACAATGAAATGGACCTTTTCAAATACCTACTCCATACTTCAACATACTAGACAATACTTCCATATTAACTGACACAATTGACTCTGCGGTCGCCGCCCAGCGCAGTGTCGCAACTCGTTGAGTAGGTGAATAATTCGATGGTTTAAAGCACAGATATTGTATGTCCACTTTTTGTCAATGTTAGGATAAAGTGATATTTTGAATGTAGGAAGACAGATATAGCGTCTGTGCAAATATTGTATAACGGATAATGAGAAGTAAGACTTACTGCTCGTTATAATATTCACACAAACTCTATATCTATCTTCCTACGTTCAAAATATCACTTTATCCTAACGTTGGCAAAAAGTGGACATACAACATCTGTGCTTTAAGCCATAGATATGGAAATATGGTCTCCTGTTTCTTAAAGTTACGTGTAAAGTTGGCATTTGGAGTTGAAACGTCCAGATTCTTGGCAAAATATCTGATGAATGTCGACGCCAGATATTACATGCATCTTTGCTCTACTGTTTCATTCTGTAGATTTCAGTCTCCCACCCAATCAACCACCTTCCCCGCACAGCACGTTTTCTTAGATATTGTCGTTTCTCCTAGACATCAACGGAGATGACAAAACCTGCCAACTTTCTTAATTTTTATCTCTTCTACCTCATTATCAGATCGTAGCACTAACCCTTCAAATACGGTATTTTAGGTGATCTGATGAATGAAAATGAAGTACTCGAATGGCTGATCGAACAAAAACAGACAGCAACAATAGAAGAAGTCACGGATGAAATCCTAGAAGATCTAATCCAAGAACACGAATACGTAGTAGTCTACTTCAGTGGTAAGTGCGAAGAAGGAGAAAAATGCGATGATATCCTCGAAGAACTAGAGAATATCGACGATGAATTGGACGAAACCGGCATCATATTTGTGACAACTGAAGATTTAACATTAGCCAAGAAGAATGGTATCAAAGCGTTTCCTAAATTGGTGTTCTTCCGCAACAAGGAACCTCTGATTTATTCTGGAGATGTTGAAGATGAAGATGAGGTACTAGCATGGTTAACAGATGAGAATACCTTAGAAATACCTGATCGTATCGAAGAAGTCAACACAAAAATGCTCGACAAGATTCTTTCTGAGAACGAACACGTTGTTGTATATTTCTGTAAGTCTGAAAACAAATTTTTATATGTCCTGTTTATCGACTTAATTATTTTCAGATAAGGAAGGTGAAAAGAAATCACAAAAAATCTTACAAGAGCTTGAGAACATCGATGATGAATGTGAAGACAAAGATATCGATTTTGTCAAGATATCAGACGAGGGAGTTGATAAAGAGTATGACCTACCAAGTTTGCCAGCTGTTGTCTTTTACAGGAACAGATTCCGGGAAATATACACGGGTGACTTGATGCACGAAGAAGCTATATTAGAATGGATAACACAGCTGAGAGATACCGAGCCTGATGTGATCGAGAGCGTTGATAGAAAAACTCTACAGGTAAGAATTAAACAAAGTATAAACGTGGTGTGGGGTCTCAACAGAATTCACACAGAAATTTCACACTGTTCATATACCTACTAGGTATTCTTTTCAAATGAAAGTCATTTTTGAACGGAAATTTCAAGAGCAACTAGGTTGTACGATTGTCATTGTCATTGGTCAGGGAACAATGAAGGATATATAATTTTTCCGGAAGAAAAAACCGAGAATATAACTCCCGCGAGTGCACTCAGATGCATTCCGAAACAAGTGAGCCAAACTGATTTACCTTTGAAGTGGATTGGCATACAAGGTTGATCAGCGAATCGGTACATCCAAAGTATTATACGAATGAAAATAGCGTGCATAAATGAAATGTGTTCAAGGAAAACGTCTACAATAAACATCTAGCATAACAAACTCACTGCTTTGCGACTTATTTCATGAGTTATGAAATGGTGAAATTACCACATTCGTCGACAAAATGAGAAAGAGACGTGTCTGCGAAAAGCAAGTGTTGAGATATTCACGTTTGAAAGTTGGAGGGTGAATGATAATTGATAAATCAGCAAGTGGACGAAATCAACCTGTTTCGCAACTTACTGAGGAAGTTTCCTACATGCGCAGGCGCAGGGCGCTAAAAAGGAGATAGGTACGTCCTTTTGTTAGTGCAGGTCATTCCCTTCAGTTCCTGTTACGTCCATCAGCCTCTTCTGTTCTGGTAGCTCCATAGAAGGATTTTGACAGAGTGATCATTAGCTCTTATGTCCACTGGTAGCTGATGAAGTTTTGAAAAAGACCAGCTACCTACGGAGCTGACAGATCCATAGCAGAAATTCTACTTCACAATCTATCTATAATATTCTTTCCTATAATGAGTAAAAAGTTAATCCCAGTTTTTCTACTGAAACAATAAGTGCGTTCAAAGAAAAGAACCCGCACACATTTGATCATTGAGCACTTACAGAGCAAGCAATTTATAAACATACCTATATTGCTCATTTATCCTCATTACCTAATCGTAGTTTGTTCTCGTCAAAAAGTTTTCTCGCAGAATATTTCTCATAAAGGGATGCTAATAATTCAATAACAAACTTTGCTTGACGGTAATGTTATTCAGCAAAATATAACAGAATATTTAGTTCTTGCTCAACTTCTTCATTTCCTTCTTGACTGCACTGCAGCTGATACCGGAGGTTAAATTTCTTCCTCTAGTTGAAGCTTATCATGACAAGGCTCCCAATTGCTGCCCAGAAGACATTTTTCGCGGAGAGGAGAAGGTGGATGAGCCCAAATTGAAATTTATATGGAGATAAAGGTGCAGAGGATGGATGGCTGATTGATTTGTGTGAATTGGATAGTTTGCAGATTGTCAATGGTTTTTTCCAGCACAAACTTATTCATCGGTACACCAGAGAGAGACCGTCTCTACAGCAAAAATCAATTATTGATTATGTCATTAAAAGACAAATTTCTAAAATCAAGGTTAAAGACTGCAGAGTTAAGAGAGGTGCAAATTGTGGTTCCGATCATCGGTTGGTTGTCGCTGAACTGGTAGTTCCATTTCATAAAAGATCTAAAAACACACAACCAACACAGCCACCTGAATTGGAAAATAAAAAGGAAGATTGTATAAGATACAAACTCGGCAATCTACATGATAAGAGTACTGAATGGCTGTATAAGAGGAGACTGGACGCAGCAATGGCAGAAGTGGATATATCGAATAATATCGAAGAAGAATATGAAAACATAAAATCATTAGTGAAGAGAGTAGCGGCTGAAGTTTTGGGAGAAGAACAGAAGAGGAATAGAAGAGACAGTCCAGTGTGGCTGACAGATAACATAAAGGAGCTTATAGGTGAAAAACAGAAACTCTACCAGAAATGGCTAACAGATCATACACTTACAAACTGGGACCAATATAAACAAAAAAACAGAGAAGTCAGATCGGCAATTAAGAAGGAGAAATCAGAGATGTGGGAGAGAAAATGCCAACGGGTTGAAAGTTTGATAGGAGGTGCACAAAGTACAGAAGTCTGGAGAACAATCAAAGAACTAAAAACCGATCAAACTGACAAGATATCTAATAGAATGGACATGGAAAAATGGAGAAAACACTACTCAAATCTATTGGTGGAGGACAGACCAGAGTTCATGACTGAGAAAGAGGATGAAGATTGTGTTGATACTGTTTCTATAGATGAAATAGACGTAGAACAAGGGCTAAAGAAAATGAAGAATGGTCGATCTCCTGGTCCAGGCAACATCCCTGCTGAACTTTAGAAGTATGGCAGCCAGAACCTGAAACGTCGGTTGACCTATTTGTTTAATCAATGTTGCCAGTAAAATAAATTACCAGGAGAGTGGAGGTTGTCTCACATAGTCTCCATCTTCAAAAAAGGCAACCGCGATGATCCCGGATGTTATAGGGGCTTGAGTATAAACAGTTCGATGTCGCGTCTGTTTGGAAAAATTCTCCAAAAAACATTGAGAGATAGCATCGGCCATAAAATATTGGAAGATCAGAGCGGTTTCACACCCGGAAAATCCTGTACAGACAACCTCTTCATTCTCCAACAATTGATGGAAAAAAAGATCATGGTAGACCAAGAAATCCATCTGGCATTTAAAGATCTGGAGAAGGCGTACGACACCATACCTCGGAAGAAAATCTGGGAAGCTCTCGAAACTATGGAAGTCGACACGGGATTGTTAAAGCTCATCAAGGAACTGTACAGGGAAAATCAATCTTATGTGAAAATCGGACATAGACTCTCGGACCCTATTAAAACCACAAAGGGTTTAAGGCAGGGATGTAGCTTGTCTCCCCTACTTTTCAATGCCTATGTCGAAGTGGCACTTCGAGAGTGGAAAAGAAGATGCGAAGGAATGGGAGTACCGATTGGAAATGGAACTCTCTTCTCCCTCAGCTTCGCTGATGACCAGGTTGTGATAGCTCAAGACTCCTATGATCTGGAGTTTATGATCAGGAGACTGACTGTATGATGAATACAAGAGATGGGGACTGCAAGTTAGTCTGAAGAAAACGGAGTACCTGGTCGTTAACTCCAACGCTCGCTTCGAGGTGCTCATCAATAATGATGCACAGTACAACAAGTTGACAAGTTCAAGTACCTCGGAGCGACAATCAATAAAGACGGCATTGGTGTGGAGGAGATAAGAACAAGAGTTCAGAACAGCAAAAAAGTAATTGGATGCATCAATAGTCTCTGGTGGGATCGGCACATATCCTCCAAAACCAAAAAGCGACTTGGCCTTACACTCGTGGAATCAGTGCTGTGTTATGGTTCAGAGCTGTGGACACTCAACGCAGACTCTAGAAGAAAGATTCAGGCAGTGGAGATGGACTATCTCAGAAGGAGTGCCGGAATTTCAAGAATGGAACGTAGGACAAATGCCGAAATAAGACAGATCATGAAGGCAGAGGAGACGGTACTGCAGCGGATAGAAAAGAGAAGTCTGAAATGGTTCGGACATGTACTTCGAATGCAAGAGAATAGGCTACCGAAACAGATTTTTCAATGGACTCCTGCTGGTAGAAGGAAACGGGGCCGACCAAGGAAATCCTGGAATGGTACGATTGGAGAGGCAATGGAAGCCAGGAATTTGATTGCTGAGGACGTCCTGAACAGAGAGGTGTGGAGGAGGGTGACGGGAAGACAGCAATAGACTGTATTTTGTTATATATTTTATTATATTGTAACTTTATCCCGTAAATATATATATATATATATATAAAGGTGCAGAAAAATAGAGGAAAATAACAAGATACGAAGTATCGTAGGCCGTAGGATAATCGCAAGCCATAGAACAAGCTGGCAGAGTAGAGTTTTCTTTTCTACACAGCTGCATGAACCGAGTAGCAACTACTGAGAGCGAAAATTAGAAAGTGTCGTAACTTATGGGAACGTAACATGACAATGACGAACATACGTAACTGGCAGATACCTCCAAATGTCGTTGCCAAGATTCTCGTAGTCGTAGATACATCCATTGTGGGACCCTAATTTGATAGGCTTTCGAGCTAAATACTTGTAAGTAAAGGATACTTGTGTTGGGTTCAGCAAATCGATAGAAAAGCTCGTCGTGATATCAGGAGTGAAGCCAACTCAAAATGAAAACATTTGAATCCTCCACTTGTAATGTAGATTTGAACGAACAATGATATTTACTTATTTCCTTATATAAACAAGCAGATTACACTTGCAAACGGTAGCCTTTGGCTGGTGAGCAATAATATAGGAGAGGGGTTTATAAAAAAATGTTCAATTTAAATATTGGGCGCCAATCGGTTTTCTTAAAAAATGTCCTTTTGTCACCAACCAATAAGTGACAATGTGAGTAGATAACAAATAACACTTGTTTGCAAAAAGGTTCATCAAGGAATATACCTGGGTTATATGCACTTTATTCAACTGTCCTCAGCACAGAGTTTCTTCTAGAATGGGTTGTCACAGACTCAAGGGAAATGCTCCACAATAGGGATTCTAATGTTATTATCAGTAATAAAAATTCGATCGTCAAGTCCTGAATATTCACATTCATTGAGAATTAGGCACAATTGAAGATTGGTTCAAATCCTTCGAAAATATATCGTGTAGTCAGCTCCAACTATGAATATCGAATTTTCATAATGAACATTCTAGAAACCGATTTTCAACTTGAATTATGAATCGCGTTCCACAATACATATAAAAATTGGAACTATCAATATTGAAATGAAGATGGTGTCAATTTCACGATCGAAACTCCAGCCCCTAAAACTAGAAAACTTGCACGCTACACAGTTAGGAAGAAAATTCGTCATCCAGTCTCACACACCTTGGGGTAAACCATATGAAGATAGGATATTCTAATTATGTATCACAGTATACCGATAAGGTTACATGTGAGCTTGAATGCTCCTGCTTGTGAAGCCAGTAAAAAGCTTAATCCTGTTTTATCAACGTTGAAATTCACCATTTCCATATATGGTTAACCTACGTAAACAGTCCTAATAGTAACTAAACTAAAAAAAATTGGTTCAAGCACTGACGTGAAGTCAGAAGCTTTTGCGCGTATGTTCTCTTGTCCATTCTCCTGTATTGGACACTCTTAATCGAATTTACCATGGTGAATACTATTGTCTGTTCGAATTTACCATGGTAAATTCGATTAAGAGTGTCCAATACAGAAGAATGGACAAGATAACATACGCGCTAAAGCTCCTGAATTCACGTCAGTGCTTGAACCAATTTTTTGTTCGTGAAGTCAGGAGCTTTTGCGAGTATGTTCTCTTGTCCATTCTTCTGTATTGGACACTCTCAATCGAATTTACCATGGTGAATTATTTTGTCTGTTCTCCTGTATTGGACACTCTTAATCGAATTTACGATGGTAAATTTGAACAGACAATAGAATTCACCATGGTAAATTCGATTAAGAGTGTCCACTACAGGAGAATTGGGCCGATTATGGCCAACAGCAAACTTAACTCATCCATTCATATGTGCAACCTATCCTGAAAATTGCAATTCCCTCTCTCTTTTCGTTCGAGAGTTGTCGAGGCAACGGTCACCCATCCAGCAACTTAACTCACACAAGGCAGCTCGGATCTCCAACAATATTGATCCGATCATGTTCAAACTTGAAACTTGTTAGTATAGTTAGATTCTGAAGGCTCTTGCAAAATTTCAGCGATGTCGGAGGAATAGTTTCTGTACTGTAATGTTTCTGTAGAATTTTTTTCAATAATTTTCTATGATTTTTTAAAAATTTTCTAGTGATACGATCCTCACGAAATGTGCAAGAATTTTCGCGTTCCCATTCTACAACTAATAACCATGTTTGAGTTGGATCGGTTTTGTACTTTCCAAGTTATTGAGGAAATAACAACCAAATTTCAGATGGGATAACTCCAAAACCGTTTTGCTGATTATGCCTATAAACAATCTCAAATGGCGCATTCAGATTCTCAACCTTATATGAAAATTTCAAGTCGCTATATCTTTCCGTTCTTAGGATATCGTGACGTAAATAATATGTTTTAATAATTTTTTAAAAATTTTCTAGCGGTACGATGTTCACAAAATTTCACAAACGTCCTTAGGTTTATATTCTACAACTACTCACCAAGTTTCAATTCGACCGGATCAGTATTGGTTGTAGACAAAATTATTACTCGGAAACCATTTGGCCGATTATGCCCATTAACGAACTTGTCCGTCGTATTGCTATGCGCCACCTACCCTGAAAATGTCATGTCGCTATCTCTTTCCGTTCTCAAGTTTTCGTGGCAACGGCCGGCCGGCTGGCCGGACATAATCAAATTTGACCTCGAATTCTTGATCAGGGAGTCAAACCCGTTTGAGACCATTTCCAACGAAAAATTCGAAAATTACAGAAATTTGGCAAAATGATAACGAGATGTTCCGTACTGAATGATCAGGATTGAAGAAAACATTAAGAGAATTGATATTCAATCCTAATCTTAAGTTTGAGGATACCCTACTTATTGGTTCCATTTCCACAGGTTCTGATAAATGACGTTGAACATCTAGCTGTTCTGTTTATCCGTGATGATTGTGAAGAGTGCGATGAAGTGCTGGAGGAGCTCGAAAACATTGACGACGACACTGACAAAGAGGGTATACAATTTGTCAAATCCAAAGACGCTAACTTGGCATCCGAAATCGGTATTTTCAGTTTTCCAGCATTGGTTTACTATGAAACGGGAGTACCCATAATGTACGATGGTAAGAGAATCTTGAATGTTCGAAAACGGTCTGTGTCCAAAGAATTCTATAATTCCATTCTGTTGTACTTCAAATAAATGAACATGTTATAGGTAAACTCACTAACGAGGAGAAAGTTCTAGAATGGCTAATTGAACAGAAAAGTAAGAATTTTTCTCTCATACTTGATGTTATATTGATTCAATAATTCAAGTTAAATTGTCTCTCGCCGAATAAGAATAGCTTGAAGCTTAGATCGCGGGCGTGTGTGTTGCATGATTGTTGCATGTGCTGTAATTTCTTAGGTGACGATAGTGATGATGAAGATGAGGATGATGACGATGATAATGACGATGACGATGACGACGATGATGACGATGATAATGATAATGACGTTGGAAATAAACATGGCAAAAAACGTGGTAATCCTCATAAAAATGATGATTCAGATGAAGATGATGAGGAAATACACCACGTTGAAGATTTGGCTAATTACAAAGCAGGTAGAGGAAAAGCCAGTTGATTTAGTGAACAGCACAAACTTCTCAAATTCATGTTTCGGTTCGAAATGAGAGTATTTGAAACTATTGCCAAACAGAAAAGGTATTCTGTTGTAACTTCCATATAAATAATTGTTGGAGATATATTATGTCTTGCTCCCTTTGAAAGATAATTTCAAATTATATTTACTTTCGAATTTGAGTATCTGGTTATGTAACTTGTATTCATCAGCAATAACTGATTTCCACCAAAATCTTCGTAGCACCTCGAAGATTTACATCACATTGAAGCTAAATTATGAATATAGACAATTTAAGAATTCCGAAAGCATAGAAAAAACTTTAACCCAAATATACAGGCTACAGAGTATCCCGGAATTACACGAATTTTTCTCAGGTATGAATAAAGTATATAAAGACGAGTCAGGAATGCTAAAAATGTTTTTCCTCCGATACGCGCCCCTGCGAAGATATTTGTTCCTCCAAATGGTACTCCCATAATTCGGTTTTCTTGTGATAACTTCCGATTCAACCGATTCTGGTAATATTTCGAATTTGAATCAATAAAAAAAAAATTTATTATTTTTTTTATATTATTATTAACCAAAATTTTACATGAAGTTTCGAGGTGAACTGGTCACCCGTACAATATTAGATGTAATAATTCTACAGAAGTAATCTTAGTTACTTGTACATAGGCTGGCCAACCTAAAACTAACCTAATTCTAATAAATCAAAATTACACACTATTAGTCTCATAAAGACGTTTTTTAAATAATATCGAGAATACCAACTAATATTTTTCTTTTCAATTTCTTCTTTATTTTTGCTCTAACTGTCCTCAAATATCAGTAAAGATTTATTTTAACATCTTCCCCATAAGTTTTCAGGACAGCCAGGGACGGAATGACCCTAGCACTTAATGATCATGCATTTTTTTTTCTTGAAGACCTCAATTTATTCATTTTGTCATTAATTCTGCAAAAAAATATTTGAGGCAAGTTTCAGATGAACAATCAGAGAGAAATTTTAGTAGGTAACCATATCAACAATAAACAGCTTGCAATTTATATGAGAAAACTTTGCTATTCAATAATAAAAATGCTTGTAATTCGAAAACGGTACATTTTTTCACTAGTTTACCTTTTTTTGCAGAATTAATGATGAAATACATAAATGGAGTAATTTCCCCAAACAAAAAAAAGTTTCTGACCATTAAATGCTAGAATCCGTCTGTGGCGGTCGTGAAGACTTCTAGGGAATGTTTGGAAACAAATCAATACTGATATTTTTTTGGTTCAAATTCGAAAAATTATCGGAATCGGTTTAGTCGTTCGGAAGTCATCATAAAAAAACTGAATTATGGGAGTAACATTTGGAGGCACATATCTTCACACGGGGGTGTAGTAGGAAAAAAATTAAAGCATCCCTTACTCGTATAAAAATACTTCATTTACACCAGAGAAAGAGTCACATAGTGCCCGGGACACCGTGTATATTATATCCCCTCTTCAACAAGAATATGAAAGAATGAACAAAATTAACGAACTTTGAAACATACTAGTTGAAGAATCATATAACAGTTGATATCGAGTTTCGACTCTAGTGTAACACGGATTCATACAGGGTTGGGCGATAGTTTGGAATAAAATTAATAATTTTTCAACCAATACCATTTTTTGTCCACAAAACGAAATATTTCCCTTCAACCCCTTGGCTTCAACCCTACCCAACTTATGTTTTTTAAATGCAAACATATGTCATGTGTAGGATCGATGGAAAGTTTATGAAAAATGCAATCTAACTATACCCTTTGTTTGCATCAGTATTTTATGAGTAGATTTTTGACGAATGATGATGAAGAACACATTTTCTGAAAAATTGGAAGTAAACCAAAAATATAATCAGGAATAGAAATGGGTGAATACGTTTTATTCACCATGAATATTCCAATAATTGATTCGAAAATTATATCCCGGACATCTTTCTGCCAAGTTATCGTTATAGATTTAGTGATATATTTCGACTAATACTCAACATTATATTTTTTTTGTATGACGTTGGACATTAATGATATCTATATTTACATATATTCGGGAAGAACCATCGTAAAAATTTGAAACATCCAGTTTGGGTAACCATCTATTTGCATGGACAACTAAATTCACTAGCCTTTATTTATGTTTCCGCAAAATTTCTGCAAGCCAGAATTCTTGAGTGAATACAAATTGATCCATTGATCATAATTCACTTTATGAACGGCCAACGGAAGTGGAGAGAAAAATGGAGCATGTTACAATATTTATATCTAACAATAACTGCATAGTTTGTAGCTTTTCAAAAAAAAGGTTGAAAATTAGGGGATGAAATCACTCTAAAACAGTGGACCATTACACTGTAATCTTTATAATATTTTGATATTTTGCCAACATTTCCACTACATATCCGATCACGCGATCAAGTAAATACTTGGGTTTGAAGGCTCTGGCAAAATTTCAGTGATATATGACAGATAGTTTCTGAAATACAGAATTTTTTTTTTTATTCTTTTGTCATATGACCCACACGAAATTTTGCATTGGCATTTCTTGACTTACTACCGAATTTCAATTCTATCAGTTCAGTATTTTTCGAGTTATTGGGAAAACGAAATTTCAGGATTCTGTCCTGGAAATTTCAACTCTCTTTCCTCATTTCGGGATCAATCGTGCTTACGGACGGCCTGCTGGACTGAATTATTGACCTTGAATTCTTCATCGGAGAGTCGAAATTAATCGTTTGAGATCATTTTCGGCCGCAAATTTTAAAATTGCAGACATTTGGGCAAATGGATATGCACTTTATTCAGGGCAACAAGAGCCTCGAAAAAGAAGATGGGGAGATACAATCGGAAAACGTGTTGTGTTGTTATCAACTTATTTATTTTAAAGCTGTGTTTGTCGTTTATCCACGACACTCTTTTTGACAATCAATTCATCATCCAAGATTGAGTAAAAATTTGTAGTTCATTATGAGTAGTCAATTGTTCATTATAACCTGGACAGCAGAAACATTCAAACGTGGGATCTTTTATGTATACTTGCACTGGGATTGTTAATAAATTATGTAATTTTAAATTTTCACCGAATCTATGTAGTCACCCCACATCATCCATTAAAAATATCCCCCATATGTAGTTTGTGCCGTTCACTAAATTGTCTGACGTTGACTGGTGGTTTATCCCTTGGTATCAAGCGTATTCTGGAAAAGAAACGCCAAACCACCTGACCTGGAGCGGTGTAAAGTTTCTGGAGTGGGCATCCTTGTCTGTGCATGTGCTCCTTCCATACTGCATGCAGGACATAGTGTCAGACTCACTCCCTGTTCCGTCCAACATACTAACAGCTCTAAACTAGCAATTGCTCTTTTTCTTTCTAATGAGTACCTATATATTCAGAGTGATATCTGACATTATGTTTCCTGCTGCAGGGGACCAATGCTTCTACATTGGGATGGGAGGTAAGGCTGCTTTCCCCACGAAATCCTACGAATCCTATCAATGCTGTCCCAGTAAACCGATTGGAGGTACGAAAGTAGCGAAATTGACTTCTCCCAAGGGGTCGAAACAAGTCGCACCAGTAAGATCCGAATCACGTACGCAGCCTAAGAACGTCGTTAAAAAAGCTCCGAAAGTACCAGCGCCAGTGCCGAAACCCAATCCCGTAAAACCGAAGGATAAATCGGGAAAGGCAGCAGCTCCAGAGAAGGAGGGGAAGGCTAAACCGAAAAAAGGATTTTTTGGGACTGGTAAATATACATGGTGGTGGTAGGTACTGTAATATATTCAACAAAAATTTTTCCATCCTATTTCCATGGTGAAGATGCTTGAACTCGCCGGTGAAGGTCTTGTGATAACATCCGGTCTACCAATCACTTCCATGCCGAATTGCGCTCCTTTGAAGGCACTTAGTGGCTAACTGACTGACTTGAAACTATATTTTTTACTGTCATCACCTCTATTATGTTATTATTTAGTTTTGTTAAGTTTTTCTCTTCTCTGTACATATTGATTTCTTGTTTGAATTTTGTTGAAATTCTTATATTGTTTCAATTTATTGTGCTTTATCTGAATTCTAATTCAGATGGATTTATTTCTAAATTTAATATTGTTGATAATTGTTTATGCTCAACTGAAGAGGTACCTAAGAAATACTTCGATTATGTTTCGTGAAAGATGTATAGTACTCATGGCGTCAGAGATAATAATTAGTACAAACTGGTTTATAAATTGTCGATGTTCGTATTAACTTCTCTGTATCCACAAATAATACTTATTGAATGGACATTTATGCCAAATATATCAAAATACTAAGATAAATACCCTTGTATCCAGAATCCCATACATAGTGAAAATTCAGCTAAAAAAAATTGCTTCCTTTTTTATAATCAGAATATTTCCGATAGAGCCAGAATCTATCGCTGAAATTAATAGAAAAATTATTCCATCGACAAATTTAACCAGATTAATGCCAATATTAGAATATTTATACACCTCTGTCAGGAACTTGGTGGGGTTTATGTCGATTTACAGGATTAATTGCAATATTTTGGGGATTGGTAATATTTTTTCCGTTGAAATAGTCAAAACTCGGACTCAAACCTCATCAGTTACATACATCATACAAAGTTCAAATCACCAGAAATGATCGAATAGGAAATTCAGTTTATGGATCCTGAATCAATTTGATTAAATAAAAACAAATGTTCCGATCATTTCTGGTGATTAACGTAGGAACCCCTTGACTGGATATGCAATAATTGCACGATGTATTGCAATGTACATGTTTTGCATTTAAACATATTGTCTGAAATAAAGAAGAAAATGCTTATAAACTCCTCAATTTGTGATATATTAGTATTCCACATTCAAGTTCTTTCGAGTGTACCGTTGATTTCCTAATCATTTCAGACAATAATGTGCTTATGGGGTGACTACCATATTCTGTCAGCTTAAAACAATACTGCCGCAAAAATTGCATGTAAATAACATTGTTATATCAGGTTGATGTACTTACTTTGACTGGCAATAAATTGTTTTCTACACCGTTCTCTTGGTATTTATTGCAACATACTCGCCCTTCTATCAAAAACCAATGAAAATATGAGTTCTAATTTCCTCTAGTTACAATTAGGAACAGCATGTAGATGTCAGCTTATAGTATGAGATATAACATTTGGTAAGTTCTTACGTGTATTTGCCATTCCAAAACTTTAACTTCTGTGTTATGTCCAAAAATGATCTTTGAAAATGTTTGGTTCTGATTCTTATGATCACTATATGAAGAAATTGAAAATTTCAAATTTTTTCAAAGATTACTAAGTTTTTAAAATCCTCAGTTGTAATATGAGAGTAAATATTTTATTCATTCTCTTTTTAAGGAAATCTGTTGGATGAGACGGAGGTCCTAGAATGGATGGCAGACCAGAAAAATGACGAATCCATCGAAGAGATTGAGAGGGAACAATTATTCAAACTCATTGAAACTAAAGAGTTTTTAGCAGTAGTTTGGTGTGAGTAGTACATATATGTATAGCAACAGATTTTCCTTGAGAATATCTGAACTTTATCGAAGGTATGGGTCGTGAGCAGATAAGATTTGAAAATAAATAGTGTGGCCTTTCTGCACTAAAAAAAATTAGATCTTCTGTAGGTTACCCTGCAACTATCATTCAACCATAAAAATCAATAACTTGAAATCTATTACTTCTCCTGTGAAATTGTTTTATTGTTCCCAGCAGAGAAAGGAGCATGGCTTCTCAGCTTCAATTCGTTATTCGACAGCGATAGAGCGCAAAGAACTTCTTTTCATCGTATAATGAGCTCCTTGGCTTCCCATTGTGCTGGAATGATAATCCAATCATAATTGTTCTGATTCCTTGCCAATTTATTCATATTGTCCCTTTTTTCCGCTCGGGAGGTAAACCCTTTTATAGGCTTACCCTGAGAGGATCCGCTTCTATCAGGAGTGTGACATTCCAGTTGTTGATTGGATGTTCAATAAAAAACCTCTCGCATGTTCCTTAGATTAGTTCTTCGTCCTGCCCTTACCGCGTCCCTTAACAAAAGAGATGACAAAGCGGCCTTCACGGTTGATGGGACGGTCAAGTAGTTCACTTTCGTTCCGCCTAGGTATCCTATGTTTAGTACGACCATCCTTTATGACTTGGATACAGAATCCCCAGTTCGAACCTTAAAGCTTTGTATTTTTCCCTATTTTGTTCTTCTTTTATCACCACAAAATAATGTCGTCAAGGGAGAAAAATTCGACGGCAAAAAAATCCTTGAACTCTTTGTCCAGCAGGACTATATCTGGGCTTATGGCGTGGATCTGCCGAGTTGTTGGAATAACATATTTCCAGTAGATGCGAGCTCTTTCATTTTCAACAACTGCTTCAATCTCCAGAGACATGTGGTAGCACTGATTCGTTGTCTATACAATTGACCTCTTTCAGAAGGAAGTAGATAGTTCGGAGTGCCGCACTGTGTCTTTCCATATATCCTGATGGAGCTTGGAATCTGCAAGTAGACAGGATGTGCTTCTTGTATTTATCACCCCGTTTTGACAAGACATAAAAAATACTTCCGTTTCTGACTTGAGCTCCCTGGATCCTAATTTCAAAATGAGCCACCATTTTCAGAAGCGGTTCTTCAATTCTTAATGCCATTTCCATGTTGATGGTGTTGCAAGCTTTGCAAACCCCTGCCTTCCTGCCTTCGTGGGAGGTATACTCTTTGTATCGAGCAGTTGGGATCCAGGCTACGGTTCATCACTATACGTGTTGATCTTTCGAGCTCGAGAATTTCATTCACTGTCCAGTTAACTACTCCAAAAGAGTAGGTGACTATCGAGACTGCCAAGCTGTTCGTAGCAGACTCTTTATTTTTCCCTGACAGCTATGATTTCCACATAACTCGGAGCTTCTTTTTGTAGCTGGCTGTGAAGGATTCTTTGATTTGGTTATCTCCAGCGTGCCTCTTTGTTTCATTCCAACTGTATATTATTATCATTATTATTAGAACGGGGTCGTATGGCTTGATTCAGCCCTTCAGAACTTGTAAATGGTGTTAAAATACCTGATGACGTCATTTAGAGCCTTGGCTATCACGTCGTTAGGATTTAGAACTGGTTCACCCATATGAAAAATTCTTAGGCTGACCAGTTCTGGACATTTGCAAACTATATATTCGGCTGCATCCTTTTCCGATCGACAGAGCCTACATGTTTCATCTGCTGACTTGCCCATACGGTAGAAGTGCAGGTACAGGTACAGGTTTTATCCTGGAGGCCCTCTTCGTAAGTTCATCGGCCTTCTCATTCGCTTCAATACCACAATGCCCTGGCACCCATAGAGGAGTCACCTTATTGCCTCTAGCCAGTTACTTTATGGTATTCCAGCATTCCCAGGACGGCAGGTAACCCTGGATGGGGGATTCCAGGACTCTCAATATGGCCTGGATGTCCATTATTATATAGATGTGCGCTCCCTTGAATTTCCTTTTCACACTCTATTGAGCACAAAAATAGCTAGTGTCTTGCCTGTAAAATCAAATCCTCATGTGCTAGAGGCACAGATATCCTCAGGATCTCTTGGTAGAGAGTATTTGCATCTTACGTCCATTTTATAATATCAACTGAGAACGTTATAACCCAACATGCATCGTAACTGATAACCTTGGTTGTTCCTGCTATTGATGAGTCTTCATGATTTTCGTTCTTCTTTCACCTCGTTTCAATAGACCTTCAACTTGTTTTCTTCAAGTTCTGTTCCTACCACTCATCGTCTTGTTTTTGTCGATAATTATTCTATTTCAATTACAGATAAAGAAGAAGATTCAGACAGTCCCAGAATCCTCAGACATATGGAGTTGATTGACGATGAAGCAGCAGAGTATGGTATCAAAATTGTTAAGATGCGGGACCGTTTAATGGCCAAGAAGTACGGATTCCGAAATCCTCCAGGAATAACCTACTTCAAAAAAGGAAAAACGATGAACTACGATGGTGATATAGACGACGAAGAAGAGGTCCTAGATTGGTTAACAGATCCAGAAAATATGGAATTGACGGATCATATAGAGAAAGTGAACGGAAAAATGTTTGAGAGGATTCGACAGAGGTCAGACTACGTGGCTGTTTTCTTATGTAAGTTTCGGTGTTACGGGTAGAGGAAAATTTTTTCATCATTCAATAATTTTGAGTACAGTGAAGAATAACTATCTAAGAATAAATGAGGAAATACTAGGTACTCCTTATATTTACTGCCGAGGACTATAAAATTTTATCGATTATAACTAGAGATACAATTTTGCGGCAAAATTTCTTGAAATATAATATAAAATTATTATCTAGGTACTTATATTTTGACAAGTTTATCATCTTTCCATGAATAGTGATATATTCTCATGAAATAGTTGTATCTAATACGATTGAAGATAAAATTATTCCAGGTAAAATTCCTTTCTTGTTATATTCAAGTTTGTTATTTTTCTGAAATTTCGCTCATAACATTTATCAAAAGTCGAAATTTTTCCTGTAATCATTTTATCTCGAGTGGTATTCGACAGGACTCTGTTGGTTGTTCATGTATTTAATTTTTATGCTATCTTGAATTTGTGAAATGTCAAAATTTTATCACTGAAAAATCATCATGTTGGATTCACTAGGTTACCTATTTTGTCGCAGCAAAATGAGCATCGCTATGGAAGCTTATCTTACGAGTGTAATAGTCCCTGAAATTGAAGGGCTCGTTGCAAAAAAAGGTCATCTCCACTTTTTTAAAATATTCAGCAACCAATACAAACTCCTAGAGGCAGCCGATTCTTACTCCGAAATTACTTGAAGTCAATACCTACGCGTAAATATTACAGTTAATATAAATTGAGTTGACTGTTTCATCTTCCTAACCATTCATAATAAGTGAATTCATACTTTAAAATCAATAACAAAAAATTTTGAGAATATTGGAGTCGACCGGTTTTTGCACCGAGCCCTTCAATTATTAATTATTATTGACGAATGAATTTTTTCTAATTCCATAAGTATCTTCATGAATTTATTATGCAGATAGTAACGACTGCAAACAATGTTCGCGAGTTCTTCTTGAAGTAGAGCATATCGACGATGAAGCAGATGCGGCTGGTATCAATTTCGTTAAGATCGATGACAAGAAAATGGCCAAATTACATGGAGTGTTCGCATTGCCTGCAATTTTATTCTTCAAGCTGGGTACAAAGGAACCAGTTATTTATGCTGGGGATTTGTACGATGAACAACAAATCTTGCAATGGCTGATGATACAGAAGGACCCTTCAGGAGATGTGATTGAAGCTTCCGAAGGCACAGATTTGCTGGAACTAATAAAGAACACTGATTCCCTTGCTGTTTATTTCTGTGAGTAAAAATTTCATGAATTTTACATTCGAACAAACTAATGGACATAATTTATTTACTGTTACTCGATGGAAAACAAATTTCGATTTTAATAATTATCTATTAACTCTCAGTATTGTTAAATCGATTCAAATAAATTTCCATCGAATATATCTCATAGGTATTAATTTATTTGTTCTAATTGGTTTTTGTCAACTATACCTAACTGGGTAAACATACACAAAACAACTAGCAATGAACATAAAAAAAACATGAATCCATCGATATAATAAAAGTTGGAAAAGTACTGACGTGAGGTCATTCTGCTTTGTTGCGCTTGCTCAAATTCATTACAAGACCATTCACCCATCCAGTTCTTGAACTCGCCCAAGACTGCTTGACTTCCAGAAAAAAAATAAATATTCACAATAATATCAACAATATAGATCTGATCGAGTTTAAATCTGAAATTTGACTATAAAATAAAATTTTGGACGCTCTTGCAAAATTTCAGCGATATATGATGGATAGTTTGTTTCTGAGATACAGAATTGTTTTTAATATTTTTTTTTTAAATTTGTTTGTCATATGATACTCAAGAAATTTCGTAGAAGAGTTCGCGTTAATATTTTTCAACTAACTACCGAGTTTCAGTTCGATCAGATGAGTATTTTTTCAGTTATTGGGTAAACAAAACTTCAGATGGCTATAACTCTGAAAACAGGAAACACGAATTTTGCGCATTAGCGAACTCAACCGGCCCATTTGGACCCCAAAGCATCCCTGCAAGTTCTGCCAAAAATCCAAAAATCTAACACACATTTGCCAATATGATCAATTCCAATTGTGCAATTCGCAAAATTGCTTTCTTTGTTCAACAAAATTCAAGTCGTCTATTTTAGTGTCCTTTTTATGTCAACAGAATCTTCGTTTCACTCCAATCTATCATGTGATATCCATGGATTGTAGGTACATTCTTGTTCTGCTTTTTCTGGTTTTTATATGTCTCTATTCCTCAAGTTGTTCTTATGTTCCGACTTTCTTACCTCTATTGGTCTCGATGTTTTCCTGTATACGATTCTCGACAAAAAGAAGGAATATTATAGACACACTTTTTGGATTTTTCATTAATCGGTTTTGTCTCAGTTATTGAAGACTTAGATCATTTTGTGTCTCAAAAACTGATCTTATAATGAACTTAGAACCGATTCTCCTGATTTTTTCCGAAAGACCTCGAACATGATGAATCACATTCAATAGATTGGGTTGTTGTACTTGTTGGTTATTCTGTTGTACTTGATTAAGTGTTATTTGATTAGAAGCTCTTCTATCTAAATTCATGATATGAAATTATGTGATGAAATCAATTTCGTTATTTCGAATTTCAAGAGTAAGAACAATTAGATTTGCTCTATCGTAAGTGTTTTAAAAACTCCTCTTTTCACACTAAGTTGATGGTTTGAATAGAAATTCAAATATCTATTTGTATGTATCTGCTTTCTGAAAACACTTGTTTCAAAATGGGTTGGATAACTTAATTATAAAAACATCTTTCATTATCATTCTTTTGTATTTATGAAATCGAAAAATGTTGACAAATTACGAATATATCGCCAACATTTTGGTTTCAACGAATCTGTATCCACAAATTCTTCGTCGAAATTCAAAGTGATAAAGAGAAACCCATTGTCATTCCATTCCTGATGGCATAAAAAAAAAACTTGAGGAGTCGACTTTCATTTTGTGAATTTTCAATAAATTGGAATTGATCATATTTGGTTGAATTTGTCAAAGAAGTAGTTGGGACTTCTATGTAAAGTGAAACCCTGTTGCTATGTTTTCAAATACTGTCACTATAACAAATTTCGAATTTCAGAATAACTAAAAAATAATACTGAAGATTTTCGATGGGTAACTGATTCAGTCTCTGAAACGTTACAAAATAGTTATTTTATCGTTGATGTTGTTTCGTTACGCAACATTGTTCTATAAATGGCTTCTGGCAAATATCTTATATTTCTAACACAGAAGTAAATAAACTGGTAACAGAATATGGATGGAGGTAACAGAACATAATATTATTATTATATCATAATATTATTATATTATTATAGTGATCTTCCTAGGTCTTCCCCAAAGAGATCCCTCATAAGCTATCGAAGAGCTTGAGTGAGTAAGGAAAATCAGTTGTGTTCTGTATAGGCTTTGTTACTGTGTCCTCACGCCACCTTAGGCACAGCACTGTTAATTTTTTTTTGACCCCACAGTGAATGGTGGTGATTATCGTGACTATAAAATTAATTTCCTAAGCCTCGGAATTGAACTTGAGGCTTCCGCTCCCAAGTCAAATGCTTTCTAACTGAGCCAAGCGCACTAGTCATACATAATGAACTGTTCGATAGTGCTCGACTATTTCAATTTTTCCAACAAACTCGGCAATTATTTATCCTCGTTCTGAAGAAACATGTTTATGTAGACGATTTAAAAATAATTTTTGAAATTTGGTTTTGAAAAACTTGTTAGAATTGGTTAGGTATAGTTGCCAAAAAAAAGCTATTATGCTTCATTTCATGCTTTGCTAACCTTAACAGGGAACAAGACCGTATGCGATTTATGCAGCGAGAAAGAGCAGCATATTCGGAAACCTCACAAAAACAAAACAAGGATATCAGACGATGTTGTTCAAGGAGATAACGGTATATCAAACCCCGTTTTAAGAGTGTACCCCCACAATTATGTACATTGATATTTTTGAAAATTTGATGGATGAAAATATACACAAGACACAATTTTCTTCATACTCTCTTTTCTGTGTTCTATTGTTTCTGTTGGTTTCCTTTATCTAATTCTTAACTGACAAAGTCACCAATTTTTTTCCCGAAGCATGTAGCATGTAGTAATGGAAATAATAACATGTGTTTATCCTGTATAACATAATTAAATGTATGTTTAGAGGGAAGTTAATTTGAAAATATATGTAGAAATAACATCGGTTATATTATAGTATAGATTATTATTTGATTACAATCTGGAAATATGAAAAATCAAATGTAAAACCTGGACATCCATTCCCAGTTCTACTGAACATTTTAATTGTTGTCTTCGTGATTATCAATATAAATAATATTTAGAGACAAATGAAATTCTTAGCAAGGTGATCTCTAACGATATATGATTAATAAAATATGCGCTTTATGGACTCAATTTTTTTCCGATTAAAATTTGTGGAAAATGCATCAGGATGCTGTAGTTGAAAGTAATCGTTTATTCGCTTGCTTGGTTGGTTGAAGCGTTGACTACAAACCGATAGGTTTAAAAGTGTAATAATATACCACAGCTTGACAATGCCGCATGCAAACGGCGAACGGATTCTATGATCCCATAAGTTTCTGTCAATGTTACCTACTAATTATTATGGTTATTCTGTCAGTTAGAATCACATCTCAACTATTCGGTTTGAGATTTTCTTGGAAATTGCAGGATTAATGGGCGATTATCAAACCATGAATAATCTTATATATTTAATGTGGTTCAGTGTTTCTATAGTGGAATATTTTTAATGCTGCATTGTGAGAATTGAGTGAATAAATAAGTTTTCTTGAACAATTCAATTAAACTACAAGCATTAGAGGATTAGGTTTTTTTATCCTACAATAGATTTCAGTAACAGTTTTCTATATTAAACGGGCAAACAAAGTACAGGAGTGTATTTGCACAGTTACAGTAACACATGCAACTTTTTACCTGAACCGAATCTGAAAAATGGTAAATGAGAAGAGTGTTTTACTTCCTGAAAGGAATCTATGGTTGAATTTATGTACAACATAAAGACTCACTATGCAAATATTACTAAGTGTCTCGGTATACAATGATATGTCATCTATACAATTGTATGTCATGCTGTATGTTAACAATTGTATGTCATGCTGTAATTAACTGCTGAAAGAAAGGAATGTGAATACGTGGTTACTTCGCCTACATTATTTACTACTGTACAAATAGTGTTAGCACCTGCAGCGTAGTATAATAGACATATAAAGGTCCAAGCACACCAATCGTAAACGGACCGGGCCGCATATAGGCAGAAGGTACCACTTTTCAGTCCAGGTAACAAATTCAGGCTATCTGATTGGTTGTGACTGGAAACGGGTACATTTTGTCGATTCTGACTGAAACGTGATACACTTTCAACGAGGTACAAGTTTGACATATTACTTTTTCAATGAGATAATTCAACTACTGTTTTATATATCGTCGGCGACACCGCAAAACCAAGTAACTGATAAAAATTCAAAAATGAGATTTCGGCGGTAATTATCTGATTGTATTTGTGGGGACGGGTGTGCAAATTCTTTTCAAAAAGTATACAGACACTGAAATAATCAATACCAAGTGGTTTGTAACTATTTTGAATTTAATCTATTTCATCAATCCAAAATAATGAAGTTTTTAGTGCCCCCTGAAAATGTTGGTTTTTGCAGTTACTTGGTTTTGCGGTGTCGCCGACGATATGGTACAGGGTGCCCAGAAATTAAGTGACAGTATTCTACGTTCAAAAAGAATGCGGAAGTTTATAACAAAATTTGTCAAAATATAACTCTAGTAGGAATTCTTTAATTAGGTTGATCTAAAGATATTTTTTCACCTATAATTTTTGAAACGTTTCGATAAATGTGCCTGGACCTTTATCCTAAGTCTATGGTAGCAAGCAATGTATGTAAGATTTGTGCTTTATTTGTGCAACATTGCTCACTAAGATAAAAATGACAGACCATCTGTACTGTGGTTAACAATGGATTTCCTCATGTGGGGCCTAGTCTACCCACTACGACAGTTCAGACAGTTAGGTAGACGCTCAATTAGGCGAAGCGTCGCGAACGGAAGGAAGCTCGGCGAGGAGAAGAGTCATTTCGCCGAAGACCGTGCTTTGGGACGAAGCGTCAGGTCGGGCATCGAAAGGAATTGAGAGTCCCTTGAATCTCTTCAGTATCATTTGAATATTTCATAACGTGCGGTCAAGATGAGCTGCTCTTCCTCTGAAGACGATCTGTTTGTATGGAAGGAGAAGATAAAAATAAAAAATGCTGGGTCAGAATCATAAATCAAAGGAGAAAAACGTACGGTGAATTTCATCAGTTGTTTTCCGACTTCAGACAAGAAAAAAAGAAATATTTTAAATACTACAGCACGGATTTTCTACTGAATACTACCACTGACTGACTATAGAACACGGATCAAGAATGCAATTTTGACTCTTCTCTTCGCCTGAGACCGCGCACTTGAGCGAAGCGTCAGGAGAAACGACTCCCTGTTGCCTCGAAGATCATTCGCGCGTCAACCGACTCGCCTCTTCTCTTCGCTTCGCCTAAAGGTAGACGCTCACATAGGCGCAGCGTCGCGAACGGAAGAGGCGTGTCATTTTTCGCCCAAAAAGTTTACATTGAAATAAATGGAGACCCGCTAACTTAGGCGAATGATCTTCGAGGCAACTAGGAGTCGTTTCTCCTGACGCTTCCCTTAAGTGCGTGGTCGGAATGGCAGCTAAACCTCCATGACTTTAGCGACATTCAAACTACTCGATCATTCTTCTTCCATGAAGGTCGCGTCAATCGTGGAGACTTTTGTGAGTTAGACTATATACCACAGAACACTAAGAGCGTCCACACACGGGCATACCAAATAGATGCATTTCCAATCTCTTCGTTTTGCTATTGCGCTATTGGAGACTAGTGATCTATCGATCTGAAACCAATACTTTGGCAGTTTCGTGAACACCAAACGATGTGGTGGACGCGTGTTTCTTGTGTTTATCTGATCGTTTACGGACTGTTGTGTTATAAACTGTGTTACACATAATGTTAGGATGTGCAGCTTACGGCTGTAAAAGCCACAGCAGGAAAAATGAGCCAGGTTCTGTCGTCATGTGGCGGACATTTGGTTTCAATGTCAAGAGATATGTTATCCGTCCTCTCTCTTGTATAGTCTAAGAGTGTAGTAGTCGTCCGAGCGTGGTTCCCATGGAAACCGTGTGTAGGAAAGGAACTCAGGAGATTGGAATCGCGTCAATTTAGTATGCCGGTATGCGGACGCTCTTCATGCTTTGCACGCGTTCTCCGCCACTGTAAACTTTCATGTTGATTCACCCAACATAAACGGCTCTAATCTCCAAACTCGATAGGTGCAACATTACCTATATAGTACAATATACTATCTCGAGCGTCTCTATTGCAAAACCCTACATTTTGAACTTCTGAAACTTACCGCTGGAAGTCCCATAGATAATGAACATGATTGATAAGAACTCTTTTCGTATTCTAGATAATGACGAGTGCGACCAGTGTGGTGCCATTTTGGAAGAACTAGAGAATATCGATGATGATTGTGAAAGACACGGCATTACGTTCGTAAAAACACAAGATTTGAAAGTTGCCGAACAATACGGAGCCAACGAATTTCCAGTACTCATGTATTTCGAGAACGCTATAGGTGGAATATTCGAGGGTGATATACAAGAGGAAGAGGAAGTGCTCCAGTGGCTCATACAGCAGAGAACTGAGGACAGGATAGAACTGATATCACGAACTATGCTAGAGAGAATGGTTGAGGACACACAGTATTTAGCTGTGTATTTCTACAAACAAAATTGCCACATATGCGAGCAAATTCTGGAAGACCTAGAGCAAATTGATGATGAGTGTGATGTCTATGGGATTCACATGGTCAGAATTCAAGATCCACAGCTGGCCAAGAGATACTCCATCAAAACTTTCCCGGCTTTGGTGTACTTTAGGAATGGCAATCCTCTTTTGTTTGAAGGTGACCTACAAAATGAGGAATCTGTGTTGGAGTGGCTTACTGATGATGACAATAGAGAGCTAGCAGATGAAATAGAATCGGTCAATGAAAAAATGTTGACCAGGTTGTTGAATGAGTCCCCATTTTTGGCTGTTTTTTACTGTGAGTAAATGAATGTATATTTTAGATATTTTGACGTATTCTTAAACTGTGACATTTTCATCAACAACTCCAAATTACTTCTAGGATTTTCTCTAATAATGTGGGGTTTGATTTTGGAATTATTTATGAGATCTTCGTTGATAATTATATTCATTCAATAGTAATAACTAGTAATTGGGCAAGTATCTGGCATTAGAACTAATTTTCCATATTATAACTTGAAAAGTCAGGAGATTCAGAATCGATTACTGATTAATATTATGAGTTCCAATGGTTCCAATGAGATTGGTATTCTCTGATCCGATTAAAATTTTTTTCTCAATAAACGCTCATGATCAGTGCCAGATCACATACCTATATTTTCTGAAAAATATTAAACATGAAACAAAATCATTAGGTAAATAATATCATGAATGAGTATTAAATTCAATGCTATAGCAAGTCTAATAGACTTTAAAGTATGGGAGCATATTCATTGAAATAGTAATAAATATTCTTTGAAATAGTAATAAATAATGGAATGGAATAAGGAATGAATTAACCTGTAATATAATGGATTACTGACAAAATATCACTCGGACGGAAATCACTTATGAAACGCTTCGATCGAACGCCAAAACTAAAATGACTTGAACCAGAATCTCGCCTCTCGGGCACATTCTCTTTCTGTCCACCTTAAAATTATGGTATTTTTACAGTAGTGAATTATATACCTAATAACAAAAACTATTGAAAATGGATATATTCCTTCAGCCCATCTGTACAATAAAGAGCTATTACAGATGTTATCTAAGATACTCGCCGGTTTATTATCAATGCACACGCATATGTTTGAAGCAATTTGATCAATTTCCTTATATTCCCACTAATTGCGATGATTTAATGAACTGAAATATACAGCCTTAACTGAGAATTTAGGTGAAGCTCTCATAATTTTGATCATATACGTATGCGATTCAATATCGATTGAATGAAAACGAAATTATACTATTATTGTATGCGATATTAATGATTTAAAGGATGTTAGACTTTATATTAACTATTTTTGGCGATAAAATCCGTCTAGTTAGCATAATAAAAGGAAAATCAAATTCAATCGATGATTTACTCACTTTCGAGATTTTACTTACTTTTATTTGATATTTTCGTTGATAAGTGTTTCAGAGTTTTTACTTATTTAAATCAAACATATGACTTACAATGACCGAGGCCAAGATAACTATATCCATCTGCTTCTAAAATAATTCCTTATACCCATCATATACACATTTTCGACAATTTCATGTTCATATCGCCTAGGCATCCTCTCACGATGACTTTGGGAACTCGCATTGTGATCTAATTGCGAGGTTACTAAGGTTAAGGTTAAGGTTACTATTGTGAAGTCTATGGATGAACTCTTTACGGAGATATCTTATAGAACTCACTTATGTTCCCATAACTGCCAAATGTGACCTCTCAGAGACGTCCTAGTGAGGTGTGTGTTGAATGGGTAAGCCACACAAACACAACACTGTATTATTGTGTTCGGTTTACCCTAATAATTGTCGATAACCATGCCAAAGTATTGAAAAAAATATGTTTCTTCAGATGATGAAGATTGTCCAGAATGCGACGAAATCCTGGAAAACTTGGAAGAAATCGACAGCGAAGCAGACTTATTCGGTATTGACTTCGTCAAGATTTCCAGTGCAAAAGCTGCAGCAGATCAAGGCCTGCATACATTACCGGCACTTATGTACTTCCGTAAGAAGACTCCGATGGTCTACGATGGAGATCTTACTCAGTCAAGTAGAGTCTTGGACTGGTTGACGTCACAAGACGTATTCGAAATCAAGAACGAAATTGAGGAGGTGAATAAAAAAATGTTGGAGAAGTTACTGGAGGAAAACGAATTTGTGACTGTATTCTTCTGTAAGTATTTCTGTCACTAAATGGTTCCTTTCGTGGTTTTCTCTCACAAAGTATCCTTTAATGATTACTCAAGTATTTCTGTATCTAATCTTGCAAAAAGATGGCTTCTTATTAGAATTGGACGTCAAAGATAACTCTATTTTTCAACTTGCAGATGAAATTAATTCCGATGAAAGCAAAATCATCATGGAGAAACTAGAAAACATCGATAGCGAAACGGACAATTTTGACATAACATTCGTCAAGATGGCGGATGCGAGATACGCCCGGAAATGGGGTGTAACCAACCTTCCCGCCATCGTTTACTTCCGTCGTAGGTTCCCGAGTATTTTCAGGGGAGACTTACATTCCGAATCTGACGTTTTGGAATGGTTGCGTAAAAACAGGTTCCGTCAACCAGAACTCAACATTTTCATGTACGCACTGCTGGCCATCACCATCGCATTTATTATTTATACAGCCTTTCTTCTCCAATGTTTCAAAACGCCACAACAGGCTGTTGTTGTTCATCCGAAAGCAGCGTAGGTCATTAAGAAATATAGTTTAGGACAAATTTCAGGATGTCTTTAGCTGCAACATTTTTTGTATGGTTCCGAAATCAAACTTTTTGATTTTAGACACTTTCGAAATTGATGAATTCTTCGATGTTAAAGATAATTTTCAGAGTACGGTTCTCATTATCTGTTTTTTATGTGCTGCTATGTTTTGATATTTTTTGGACCAATGTAGTTTCGTTTGAATATTTTTATAGTCTGGGGTCTGGAGAAAGCGAACTTTATAGATAGAAATACTCCTCATTCATTCCCAAGAGTAAATATGGAACAGATTGTAAATAAGTTACTGGATATTGTTGTCAGCCACCTATTTTTAGGTGGTTCTACATAGTTGTATATAGAAGCAATCTATTGTAAATAAAATATTGTTCTTCTATTGCATTATTTGGATTCGTACCTCCGTTACGCTAATTCGAAACAGAAGACAATAACAACACAACGAAGCAAACCAAATGAAACTGACAGATGTCTGTTGGCTCTGTGGGTTTTCGGCTCCTGATCTGGGAGGTACCACATTATCTATTGATTTTCTTTCGAATGACGCTCCACGTTTCGTTCCAATCGCTGCCTTAGAACTTTTCAATAAAGCTTGGTAAGAGGGCCTGCTGTAGACGTGTACCGACCCGGACTTCTTTTGATCCATGGATCGATGTGAAATAGGGTACTTGGGGGATTTCGTACCCTTTATGATCGCTGCGATCAATCTTTTAGGTTACAGATAATTGCGCCATCTACTAGGGGGGCGAGAAGTGGCTAGCGATGAAGTATATCCCTACAAAACTCCCCTGCTAGGGATGAAGTCACTTTACGGATCGGGATCGTCGTCAAGAAGATGGTAAATGGCTGTGATGTACACCTTTACCTGAAATATAAAATGTATGAAGAAAAAAAAATTCAATTTTTTTTCTGGTGATACCATCCCCTCGAAAAATTTGCGGCATTCAAAATATAATTAACAAGTTTAAATTGGTTCGAATTTGTATGTTTTGAGGTATTGAGGAAATAACAACAAAATTTCAGATGGCTATAACTCCAAATGCGTCTGGCTGATTATGCCTATCAACGAACTGAACTGTCGCTTTCGAATGCGCAACCTACCCTTAAAATTGCAACACGCTGTCTCGTTCCGTTCGAAGGTTATCAGAATCCAATATTATTATCATATTTTCACCAATATTGATCCGATCGTTTTCAAATTTGGACCTTGGCTTTATAATTAGGTTTTGGTTGAAGGCTCTTGCAAAATTTCATCGATATCAGACGGATCTTTTATGCGATACAGATTTTTTTTTATAATTTTTCAAACAATTGTCCGCGGAATTTGCACGTCGGCATTCTACAAATAATAGGTCTCTTGCATGTATTTGCTTTTATTATCGGAATCTATCATTATATCCATAACAATAATGAAAAAGTTCAATCGCCGTCAAAAATTTCAATTTTCAGCGAGAAAACGATCATTCAAATTTGGTTGCACATAATGCCTGTTCAAACGAAACTTGGCACCCGTCCGTGACATCACCCGTCATATCTACTCTCCCTCTCTTCGGAGACGAGAAGAGAGAGACGTAATCAAAAGGGCAGATTTTGATTACGTCTCTCTCTTCTCGTGTCCGTTTCACTCTTTGTTTCGCTTTAAAAAACAGATGGTCCCGCCGAGGGTAGATTTTGATTACGTCAGCCGTCATAGCAACGATTGAACCTATCAGAAGCGTTTGACCCCATTTGAATTTGCTTCCTGATATTCCGATTTTCAATACCGAAATATTCAAATTTTATAAATTTTGAAAATTGATGAGGGCATACATGATGATCCGATATTGAAGTAGATTCAGAAAAATATAAACATATGGTATTTCGTGTTACATGCAAGAGACATATTACCAAGATTAAATCGGAAAAGATTTGCATTTTTGGAGTTATTGAAGGAATAACATCAAAATGTCAGATGGGTAAAACTGCAAAACGGTTTGACCGATTATGCCGATTAACTATAACTGTCGTATTCGGATGCGCAACCTACCCTGGCAATTTCAAAAAACTGTCTCTTTCCGTTCGAAAGTTATCATCGTAACGATCACCCATCTAGATACTGAACTCTCCAACGCTGCTGGGTTTCCAGTATTGTTTCAATATCTCCACCACTATAGATCCGATAGTGTTCAACTTGGAAATTGACTGTAGAATTAGGGTTTGAAGGCTCTCGCAAAATTCCAGTAATGTCGGGCGGATTGTTTCTGAAATAGGTACAGAATATTTTTACAAATTATTTTTTATAATTTTCTAGTGATATGATCCTCACTTAATTCCGCATTATTTCTTTCTGTCGACATTCTAAAACTAGTTACCAAGTTTCAATCCTAAGCTGATCAATTCTAGTGTCATGTCAGTGGCTCATTAGGCAGAGGAGCCAATATTTTTCGTGAGATTGGTGGTGAGTATAATAATTTGGTTACAGATCTCATAGATATAAGTAACTAACTGGAATAGTGCACCTAATGAATCCTACAATGTAAGGTTTTTAATTTCGTGCCAAAACCCTTCTCAAATTATAACACTTTAATATAATATGTCCTAAACTTTTCTTTTACGAACAGCGTACTTCTGACTGAACTTAAAATTAATAACGAATGTCAAAGCGACATCTCCAGCTCTCTTAGATCTAAGAAGAGTCGATGTTCTAATGTTCTGAGCGCATACGCCATTTCATACTAAAAAATAAAACTAATATTCTATAACCTGATTGTGGCGCCTCCTACTTGGTCCGAATGCGACTCTAAACCATCCAAGGCTCCACTCAAAAACAAACACTAATTTCATCAAAATCAAATCAAAAAGATTCTGAGAGAAAAAACCCAATGTTTGCTCCAAATTGATATAAGTTGTTAAAATATTTTATTTTTCCAGAATTTTTCTAGTGCTTGACCATTAGATTGTGTTTTATTGTAGTTTTATTTAGTAAGAACTTCATAAACTGAGGCCAGTTTAGAGTAGATTAATTAAAACAATTTTAATAAAAACAATTTTCTAGCCTTGAGAAAGTAACAAGCCGTTCCGAAACGTTGGCAAAGTCATAGTTAGTTGTCTACATTTTATGTCCAAATTCCTGCGATATGTTGTTTATTTGTTTGACATGGACGTGAACACTACAGAGATTAATTGTTGCGTTTTTGCGCGTATTTTCTGGGGAACATCGCGTTATCTATTTGCCCAAATGTCTGTAATTTTCCAATTATTTGCTGAGAATGGTCTCAAACGATTAGATTCAACTCACTGATGAAGAATTCGAGGTCAAATTTGATCGTGTCCGGCCTTCCGTCCGGCCGTTGCCACGATAACTTGAGAGCGGAAGAAGATAACGACTTGAAATTTTCAGGGTAGTTGGCGCATCCATATAGTTCGTTAATGGGCATAATCGACCCTACGGATTTCTAGTAATAATTTTGTCATCAACCAATACGGATCCGATCGTATTGAAACTTGGTAGCTAGTTGTAGAATACTAATACAAACACGTTTGTGAAATTTTGTAAGAATCGTCTCACTCAAAAAATTATTAAAAAATATTATTTATGTCACGATAACCGGAGAACGGAAAGAGATAGCGACTTGGTTGTTATTTCCTCAATATCTCGAAAAATACGAAACCGATCCATTTCAAACATGGTTATTAGTTGTAGAATTGTGACGCGAAAATTAATGCAAAATATCGTGAGGATCGTATGACGAAAAAATTCTTGAAAAAACATGAATGAAAATCATTGAAAAAAATTCTATATATTAGAAACTACTTGCCAGACATTGCTGAATTTTGCGAGAGCTATCAAAACCTTAGCCCTTGCTAAGTTCCAAGTTTCAACACGATCGGATCTATATTGTTGGAGATCCGAGCAGCCTTGGGTGAGTTAAGTAGCTGGATGGGTGGCCATTGCCACGATAAATTTCAAACAAAAAGAGATAACAACTTTCAATTCACAGTGTAGGTTGCGAATCCGAATGGGTCAGTTAAGTTCGTATAACTCCTAATATAAAAATCTGATCCAATTAGAACTCGGTGATTATACTTGTAGAATGCCGACTCACTAATTTTCACGGAATTTCGTGAATATTGTATCCCGGAGTTACTTGAGGCGTAAGTTTTTTCGTATTTCAATTCAAATTGAATACATATTATGTGAGAATTAAAAGACAAAAGAACATAGGCACAAAAGCTCCTGACTCCACGTCAGTGCTTGAACCTTTTTTCACTGGGATTTGAAGGTTTCAGTATTTTTGAACTAGAACATCTTCATTTCAGAGGACGATTGGAATATTCTTGAAAAAAGATACTTAATGATGTACAGTACACGAATACTAATTAACTCTAGGTTGTCGATATCAGCATCACTAATAAGGAAAATATATCTCCAAAATTATTTCAATTCGCTTCCTTAAAATCAACAATAGAGTCTATTATTAGTGTTAGATCGATATCTACCGCCTCTTTATCATTTCCCGAATCAATTCTAGCTTAAGAATTAAATTGTTTACGCAACCTTTGACTCAAAAGTCGTTATCTGAGAAATACTGTTCTTCTGGATTATTTATTTATGTACTTGCGTTCGTGTTGACTAATGAGAATCCTCGCCTCTTTCAGTAGATTGAATTGGTACAGAACAGATAGTCTGGAAATTATTGTGTCTCAAAATGAAGCATATACTTTTGGGTGCAAGTGTGCTTGTTTTTTATTTAGCTGTAGGTAAGTTAAATTGATTCAATGATTTTTTCTGGGTTTTCTCTCCCAAAGTATGAAAAAATATGTATAATAAAAAAAGTAAATTCTTTTGAAATTGCTTCTACGTAGCAAACACAAGATATTTGTCAGAAGTAACCAAGGATAAAATAGCTTTCTTATTACGTTTCAAAGCCTAAATCATTCTCCCTTCATCGGATATCTTCAGAATTATTATGAAATATGTCCATCTTTCTTTTCGGAGAATTATAAGAATAGTTTTTATAATTTTATGAAACTGTTACACACCAGACAAAAGTTTGGCAATGTTAGATTCTAGCAATCCTATCTCTTGGAGGTCATGAACGACGCATCTATTAAAGTAGTGAAATTCGTGGAATTTTCAATCAGATTTCATAATATTCAATGAAGAATTTCTCCTAAAACGTATCGTTTTTGAGATATTCAACGTTGTGTTATGAAATCGATAAAAACTCGAGAATCTGCCCTATTTTTGTTGATCTGAACCTGACCTACGATACCTTGAATCGATGCATATCCAGGTTGCTGCATTTACTTTTCTTTCACAAAATATAGATAATTCATTTTCCTCGATTACCATAATATACCAGAAACTGGTACACTGCTTGGTAATGCCGCATGAAAACGGCGAACGGAGACATATGCATAAAGTCGATGATCCCATAGAATTAAATTCACATAGAGTTTCTCTGGACGTCACCTACTAATTATTATTAATTAAAATGATTATTCTGTCACTGGGAATCACATCTCAACTAGTTGATTTGAGATTGGAAATTAAGATATTTATGAAATTTTCAATATCAGCGTTGTATAATCTTATAGTGGAAATAATTGATGGATATTCTATGAATATAAATAATAATAGATCCACTCAAAAGATTGATGAAGTTTGTTCATTAACACATTTGTTATTTTATTATTGATATGATTATTTTTTTTTAAATTCTACGTAAATTTATATATAATCTAGCACATGTTTTGAATTCAAAGAAAATGAGGCGTACGTCATTTTAGAAAGGGTGACACATAATGTGTTTTTTATACTAACTAACCACATGTGGAGTGTCCCAGTTGCTCCACTGTGTAATTTCTTATATTATTAGCAAGACACATCTTTTCTTTACAATTTATTTATTTATTTATTACAATAGCCTGATTTTTGTGAAATAAACAAGGGTTTTAGAAGAACGTTACATTTTTACAATTTCTCTATGGTAATAACAGTTTGTTTATAAATTCAACTCAACACCGAACATAATGAAAATAAACTGAACACAAAGTGAAAATTGGTTCAAGCACTGACGTGAAGTCAGAAGCTTTTGCGCGTATGTTCTATTGTCCATACTTCTGTATTGGACACCCTTAATCGAATTTACCATGGTAAATTATGTTGTCCATTCTCCTGTATTGGACACTCTCAATTCGAATTTACCATGGTAAATTCGAATTAAGTGTCCAATACAGGAGAATGGACAACATAATTTACCATGGTAAATTCGATTAAGGGTGTCCAATACAGAAGTATGGACAATAGAACATACGCGCAAAAGCTTCTGACTTCACGTCAGTGCTTGAACCAATTTTTTTTTCGTGACTTTTTAAAAATTTTTTAGGGGTACGGTTCTTGAAATTTTTTTTTTCGTAATTTTTTTCAAATTTTCTAGGGATACGATTCTTACAAAATTTTAAACACGTCTTTATGTTGATTTTCTACTACTAGTTACCAAGCACCAATTCGATCGAATATTTATTTTTTGAGTTATCAAGGAAATAATATTCCAGGTGGGTATAACTCGGAAACCGTTAGACCGATTATGCCCAAAAACGAACTCAACACTCTCTTTCGGATACGCAATCTACCCTGAAAATTGCAAGTCCCTATCTCCTTTCGTTCGAAAGTTATCGAGGCAACGGTCACCCATCTACTGAACTCGCACAAGAATGCTCGAATCTCCAACAATATTTAACCGATCGTATTAAAACTTGAAACTTGGCAGTAGAGTTAGGTTATGAAGACTCTTGCAAAATTTCAGCAATTTCAAACGAATAGTTACTGATATATAGAATTTTTTTTTTTTATTTTCAATGATTTATTAAAAATTTTCTACAAATGCTATCCTCACCAAATTTTGCAAACATTTCCGCGTTGGCATTCTACAACTAATGACCATGTTTGAATTCAATCGGTTCAGTACTTTTTGAGTTAATGAGGAACAAAAACCACGAAATTTCAGAAAATTTCAGATGGCTATAACTCTGAAACCGTTTGGCCGATTAGGCTCATAATCAAACTGAAATGTCGCTTTCTGGTGTTCATCCTAACCTGAAAATTTCAAGCCGCTATCTCATTCCGTTCTCAAGTTATCGTGACAACAAAAATATTTTTTAATAATTTTTTAAAAATTTTCTAGCCATACGATTCGCACAAAATTCCACAAACGTGCTTAAGATCATATTCTACAACTACCCACCAAGTTTCAATTCGATCGGATTTATATTGGTTGAAAACAAAATTATTACTCGGAAACCACTGGGCCGATTATGCCCATTAACGAACTTGTCCGTCGTATTGAGATGCGCCACCTACCCTGAAAATTTCAAGTTGCTAGCTCTTCTAGTTCTCAAGTTATCGTGGCAACGGCCGGACGGCCGGACGGCCGGACGGCCGGACGGACAGAATCAAATTTGACCTTGAATTCTTCATTGGGGAGTCGAACTTAATCGTTTGAGACCATTTTCGTCAAAAAATTCGAAAGTTACAGACATTTGGGCAAAACTATAACGCGATGTTCCCCAGAACATACGCGCAAAAACATAAAAGAAGATATGGTTACCCCGCATGCACTATTCCACCGTGTGCGTTTTAGTTATTAGAAATTAGCTACAGTAGTCACCTTATTCTACGGTTCGTGGTCTTCTCTGAGTGTAGTTAGAGAAGACCACGGGGTCTTCTCGGGGTAACCATATCTTCTTAATGTTTTTCACTTTATTTTCAGTTTATTTTCATTATGTTCTGTGTTAAGTTGAATTTATAAACATACAGCCGAGTGTTCTCATGTCGCAATGGGGTCGTATAGGTAGTCTACATTGCAGTCCGGAACTCCCTCTTGCGACAAAAGAATGAAAGTCGCTGAACATCGTTCAGAGTTCCCGTATCACAGAGGGTTGGAGTTCGTAAGCATTTTCCGAGGTGGCGCTGATGCTATTTTCTTTCCTTTAGTTCGCCCCAATAGACTTTAAATTTCCTAGAGCTTCTTCGTTTGCCCTTCGGTGGCTAAGTTACACCTATGATTTGTAACAATCATGAAACCGTTACGTATCTGCCCTGCATGACACTTTCCTCTTTGGGGGAATACTGAGCGATGAGGTACCCAGCCCTGAATACGAGGAAATATTTGTTGATGGTTAAAATCGACGAATATATATCACCGTGTCTTTTAGTTATTCAGTTCTTCATAATTAAATAATTGCACTGTTGGGTTAAGAACGAATATCAGAGGAATGTCCCACGAGATCATACAAGACCAGACCAGAAGAATTCCTCCTGGCAACCGCTGGGTCGATAGATTATATTAATAATTATATAAAATATAATTATATTTGATTGCGAAAACCTTAAGTATGTTATACTCGTATTAACATATATGTGTAAATTAGCTTTTAAGCTTACTGTGTCTAAATTGCCATACGATAAATAAATAAATAATCAGTAGAATTGATCCTTGAATGATTTGATATTTATTATTGTGTATGTCAATCGAATATTTTCCATTTCCAGCTATCAGTCTGAAATGCTACAAATGTGACTCAACTTCTTTTTCTGAATACGACGATAATTGTTCCTTTGGAAAAGTGATGGATAAGGAGAATTGTCCATCTAGACAGGGATATGTATGCAGTGAGCACAAATTCAAATGTAAGAGAGAATAACATAATTCAATTAATAATTTTTGGTTAATTTACTATAGAATAGATACCAATTGGAACTAAACTCAATGGGCAAAATTTGCCTACGAGCTACTTTGCCCATTTGATGTTTATTTTCAACATATCAGAACTATATCCATAAGAAGCCAAACGCCACCGATAAAGAAGACACCGTCACAAATGTGATTTTATTCTTGGTTTATTGATTCGGAGAATGAGTTATTAAAATTTGAAAGTAATTCGAGGTAAAATTGTAATTCATATTCACATATAGTTAATTACTCATTGATTTGCCGTAAGAATCAGATCATTGTCAAATGAACTCACTCAAAATAGAAGCATTAAATTTTTTTTTAAATACTTAAATTGAATAATATACAATTTTTTGTGTGACTTCTACATAATATCTTTCGATATTATATTGTTATTCAAACGTATAAATAAATTTTTTGCATTAAGGCTCATTTGAATTAAGCTTATTATTTTCCATGTATAATTTGGAACTTCATCGAAACATTCTCATAATATACAGTATTTTTTAAAACTTACCCAATTATGGTTGAAAACTGGTTATATTCTCAATGATTATACAGATAATACAGTTAAAAATATTGTTTTGATCATTCAGAACTGGGTATATTGATGAATTAATAAAAATGATTCATCAAATTGATACACTAACCGAACAGAGGGTAGTGCTCCACTTTTCAATCTTTTCTTCAATATATATTCAGTAAAAAAATGTTTTGCACCAACAATTTCAATACCCTACCACAAGCAAGTTGCCATTTTTGTTGGCACAAACCAAGAACAACAACAACAAGAAAAAATTAAACTAAGCAATGATTTCTGAAAATTGTACGCTTTTCAGCAAGAGAAATAAACGGAGATTCGAATTTAATTTGAAATGTCCGCAAATTTTCTAGTGTCGGCATATATCGGCGAAAACATTTTGTAAGCTACTTAAGAATGATATATTTTGATATTATTGTGAAATAATTAGATTCATTCGATTTCAGATACTGTTCTCAATGTGACCATGTACGAAACTACTAGAGGATGTGAAAAAATAATCAAAGGAAATATGTGCGAAGCCGAAAGATTAGAGGCGAAGAAATTCATGTATGGCTTGGTAAAATTAAGCAGTTGTTATATATGCGATAAGGACCTATGCAATGGAGTCATAAGAAAGAGATATTGAGCCAATTCAACTACCTAGCATAAACTATTGGCCATAGTATTTGGGAAATCTTTGTCTTCGATGGAAATGAATTATGATAGGTCGTAACCAACAATAGGAGTCTACTTGTTGTATTGATAGGCATTCCGATTAGGTGATTTTTTGTATTAGTTTTACATTTTCTATCATAGAAGGGTCCTTTGAATACCTAATATAATCGTAGTTATTATTAACCATTTTGGAATTGCCCGTATTTTTGACTACATAATATTATGAAATATGACTGGAAAAAACTTCATGAATAAAAGATATATTCGATTTGATTGATTCAATAAATTCGCAACGAAAAAACAATATACAAGATGCCTACCCCCTCCAGGTCAGTAATTCCACTGTGTATTGGCGTCAATCAAGGGGCATACGAAAGGAAAATATTGATACCAACAAAAAACAGCAATAACAAAAATTTAAGGATTATTTTTATATATTATTTGTATATTGAAGCTTTTTTTTTTATATATTATCAATACCTATATACAGACATTTATTCTACTTCTTCCAGCACATAAGCGACGGTTCTTTATATATACATTAAATGAAACCCACAAAGGCCTTTCTATTCGCATCAACTTTTCTTTAGAGATGATGGTGGTTTCCACCCTCCAAAAGCATGTTCTATTTCTTCAGCAACAGCTAAACAAAGACGGTCACAGTTAGGTGCTCCCACGACCTGAAAAAAAATTGATATTTTAATTTAATATCCACAGGAAACTCGATTTCACAGGCATCGATATTACAAGCTTCTAGCTCTGATTGATTTATACAAGCGATGAAACCGGGAAATATAAATCTAACAAATAATCTTTCCTTCTAACTAAACAACGTGCTAGCACTTAAGTGCTCAATGTCATCGATTGAAAATATGTTGATAATGCAAACAAAAATCAGTACAGATATACGCAATAAGGATATGATGAACCCTTTTGTAAATTTTGAAAATATTCAGCGATGATTGATCACAATATCCATGAATCCAGGAATATCGACAAATGGTATGATATGTCAAAGTAATTCATATTTTAAGGATCATTTTCAACAAGCAGTGAAGCCATAGATATTTTTTTTCTTGGCATGGATAGATTGTAAAATTCTGAAGACAGTAATGCACATTTAGGTTAATCATTCTCAAGATATTAATTTTTTAAATTTGTAAAACATAAAGTCAATCAATTAAACACTATTTTATTAAAAAAAATATTTTAGAACAGGATGTCTTGTGTGCTTTCCTAGTACCTATCTACTTGCCTACAGTGAATATTACAAATCGTTGGAATTGGTTGTCGTATCTGAATTTGATTCGAATTATTTCGTTAAATTAAAAATGTAGAATATGGATAATGCGGAGAAGTATATTTAAGTGGGAAGGTTTAAAAATGGTTCGGCGTTAATCGAAATCAGACATAGTCGAAATTCTGATTATTAGGGCTTGTGCAGATAGAACAAGTACCCATCAAGAAGTTTGTGATTATCTTAATGAAAAATTTCCGTGTTTTTCGACAAATTAACAGAAAAGCCAATAAAAGAGTAGATATCGAGATAAATACAAACACCTCACATTGGCGATTAGCTAACTCAACCAACTTTTCAGTACTCTTTTTTGCAATTTTTCAAGCAGTTTGACGACTCATAGAATTTTTTTCCCTTCGTTGCCAACGTGATTCGTGAAAACCGCTCGGAACCAATGGAGCTGTTGTTTAAGTTAACGAATTGTGGATAATTTCTTTGTAAAATTTCGTCACTCACACCTGGTTTAAACTATAACATGGCTAACTCACGATATGTATTATTTCATGAAAACATATTTACCTGTATTCCTATTGGCATGCCTTCCGCTGTTTGCATAACTGGACAATCTGTAGATGGTAACCCTAAAGTATTAAATATACCACAGTATCCATAGTCGAACAATCTTTTTATTACATCACCATGAAATGAAGCTTCTCTCGGAAACGTGGGCATAATCAAGACACTTTGATCGTCCAAAATTTCCAATATTTCTTTTTTCAGAGTGTCTATATTTTCTGAAGTGTTCTTTTTATAAGACTCAGGAATTGCAAAAGACCACCATCTCAGGAGCCCATAACCTATTGTAGTGAATACCGACTGTGACATACAGAACAAGAAACGAAGAAGCTCCATGTGTGCTCCTTCACCTTTTCCCTCGAATAAATTTTCTACATTGTCAACTAATAAAAGCCTCAGGTATGAATATTCCGAAGAAAATCTCAACATATCCCCGTTAACCTGGAAGTAAAATCAAATTGATAATCAGGCACGGGCTAAGTCCCCCCCCCCCAAATTGTCATTAAAGGAATTTGACCGCCTGACCTGATAAATGCAAAGCACGCCGATAATAGGGACGGGATAACATAGAATAACACCATCCTTATACATGTTGTCGTAAATTCAATATTCGAAAGTTTTCGGCACAATGTGAGTAGCCGGCAAAAATAATATTAATCGCAATTAGTAGGGAAGTTAGTATTTGAACACATAATTTACTTATTTTCTTTTGCGTTATCCCAAAGCGGGTAGCTCTCTAGATATTTCAGTTTCGCCGACTGGAGTATGTATGTCATAAAACGAACCATCTGGTATCAATTTGAGCTGTTGCTCACTTTCGAGCGGCATTTTAAAAAGCATTTATTTCTATTGAATTTAGCAACGTAAATATATAAGTACGCAGTTTGCTCCTTTCTTCTAATAAATAGAAATAGATAAGTTTGAATTTCGGAAAAGAAGTTTTGATGTTTTTGCTTCTAGGTTTCTTGCAAATTGGCAGTTCTACGGATGGAATAACCATTACGCATTTCCAGGGGCGGGTTTGAATTTTATCCCATTTCAAAAACTGAGTAGAATAAACATATCATTCCTGGAAGGTAGATTTTGCCTGGGAGCCTAAGACATTTCTAGGGATTTGAACACATCTAACCTCATGTTTTTATTACCTGATGAAGGTAATATCTAGATGTTGGTAAAATCTATGAAATTACTACTGTTCTGCAAAACCGGTTGATATTTTATGTCGAAATATAGATTTTTTGCGTTCAAGTAGTCTATTAGTCTGATCTAACCTAAGTAGAATGCCGGGTATTCATTACAATATAATGTATACATACCGCTTTTTCTCCAATGTCAAGGCAATCTTTGTTATAAATCAAGAAAGAACCAAGATGTTTCTTCAATGAAAAGTACTCCAACTGCAGCTATGGAGGTTCTCGTGGGACTCCCTTCCCTTCACCTTTTGGTGAAGGCTGAGGTGAGGCTGGGGGCCTACAGGCTGCATCTAAACTGTCAAACAGTCTCTAGTGACAACGGTCATACGGACACGCTTGGATTGGGGGACTTATTAGTCACCCGATACAGAACATGGTGAGCAACTGGAGTCCAGTAACTCACAAATTTGATGCAATTCATCCCTCATTCAAGCTGAGGCTAAAGCTCCCCGGGAAGGGGGAGAAAAGACCGCACAGTGAACTAACATCGTTCACGGACGGCTCAGTGATGGGCGAACACTCTGGAGCTGGGGTGAATGGGTCTGCACCCAATGTGAGCATTTCGATGTCGCTTTAGCAATGCACCACTATATTCCAGGCGGAAGTGGTAGCCATAACGACAGGTGTCGTCGAAAATATTCGTATGGGCTATTCCAATCAGAACATACGAATTCTCTCGGACAGTCAGGCAGCTCTTAAGGCAATAGCCAGCTGGAGAATTAACTCCAGGCTTGCGCTGGAATGCCGACTGCACCTGGAAAACGAGTTGAGCTCGGGTGGGTGCCGTGACACACAAGGGTTGAAGCGAATGAAAGAGCTGACGCATTCGCTAGAGTGGGCTCGGCTATCCTCTTCTTCTGCCCAGAGCTGGGAGTAGGGGTGACCATATCAGCTGTGAAATGCGTCATCAAAAATGGATCCTTGCATAGCACACTCGACACTGGAACAAAACTTCCAGCCAGCGGCTTGGTAAGTTAATAATGGGGCAGTCCTGCCCCTCACTAACTAAAGAAGTCTAACTACTGAGTAGGAGTAAGCTCAGGGCAGTAACTGGCCTACTAACCGGGTACTGTACCCTGAGGAAGTACCTGAACAACATGGGTCTTCTCCGAGAAAACCCTGTTTGTTGAAAATGTGGGGAGAGGGGGCGGGTGGCAGGCGAAACTGCCTCACATGTCATATTTGAGTGTTCAACGAGATTCCACATACAATGAAGACTTCACTATGGGGGCGACGACACGACCCTGAGTGCAAGAAACCGTGCCTAGAAAAATGAGACCCATTTAATGTCACCTCGGTTACGTGAACCTGAGCTGCATTGTATCCACTAAGAGACCACCTGGTGGCTAGCAACCCGAGCTGAGGGGGATCAACCATGGGACCCTGTCAGCTAATAGAAGATCGACCGAGGTGCAATAAGCCACTCTAGGCTGCTGTACGGGCTACTCGCTAAATCGGAATCGGTCTAACACAAAACAAAACAAAGGCTTTTCCTATTTTCACTAATGGTGTTAATTTTGAGTTGTCTCAATATATTGCAAAACTTTTATCTTATATGTGGGAGTAATTTTCTTTGATCAACAAAGACTCTCTTGGCGTCTTCGGGAAGGAAGTGGTTTTTACAAATTATATTGTAATGAATTTCCTGAATTCTAAACTAAACATTTAAAAATTGTAATATTTGAACTTGGAAGAATGTATTTCTGACATTTATGTACATTTTGTTTCTTAATATAATATTAATCGTTTAATTGCTCGAAGGTTTTTATACATTAATTTCATTTCATATAATAATAATAATAATAACTGTCTTTTATTGACCAAAGTCAAAAGCCATCGACCAAAGTCTTTTAGCCTCTTTATATATATTATTTTATTCATATTTTCCGAATTGTGTTTCATTCAATTTTGCAATTTAAATAATTTTGTCATGATATTTTTAATGGATGGAGGTGAAGTTGTTATGACAGTATACAGATATGCAATATTTGTGCATACTGATTGAAATTCGAGGAGCACTAGCAATTTCTATATCTAATGCGATCAGATAGAAATAATTATTGAACCTACCTCTGTAGACTTGAATGTCCCAGTGACACTATCAAAATAGTCTGCAACCATCTGAACTGCTTTCTTTGTATCCTCAGTTGCACTTTGCATGATGCAATCATTTACAATTTCTTTCAGATAGTACACTTTCAATTCACTTAAATCCACCTGAAATAAAAAACAAAAACGGTGTTGACAGTCCCAATAAAATGCCTCACCTCAACTAATTCTACCAGTGCAGTTTAAGATATTAGGTGAACTGATCGTTTTATGAAATGAGATATACTAACGGCTTTCTTCAGGTTTTTCTTCATAGAAGGCTCGATCAGTAATTCAAAGAGAGTTGATAGATCTGAGGCATATCTACTTATCGGTCCGACGTGGAAAAAATCCGGCCATTCTTGATCTGTACTATCGGGATAGTGACCAGCTATTGATATAACTCTCGGAGATGGTTTGTGTCCCCAAACGCCACAATAGTGCATGGGAATACGTAAAGAACCAGCTACATCAGAGCCTAATCCAATCACAGATGCTGCCGCGCCTACCAGAGCTCCCTGTATGATTAATGAAATTTAGCATATTTTGCTTGAGTGGAAACCAAAACATCTTAAAGTTGGTTTATGCTGGCTGGTAACTTTAACTTAATCCTATATATATATATAATATATATAGATTTTTAGTGTTATGGTTTATAATCAGACTAAAGAATCCGTTAACTTATTAATTATCATTATTATTAATAAGTAAACGGATTCTTTAGTCTCAGTATAAACAATAGTACTAGAAATCTATGTTTCAATTTTTAAGCTAAGGTTTAAGTTAAAGTTACCAGCCAGCATCAACCAGCCTTTAGGAAGACAATGTCAAAATTAACCCTCTTATATATATCATGCATTTATATTCATCCCATAGTAGTTATCAAGTTTCAGGAAGATAAATTAGTCACATGATGCTGTCTGGAGAATGCAAAGGTTACGATAAGAACATATTACGACCGATTACGGGGTATTGTCAAATAGATTCGACATCAATTCTCCCAAAATATCCTTCCAATAAATGCATTCTATGATTTCAAACTTTGGTCACCCGAATTCAAAGATTTTAATGCAATATTATTTTATTCATTGGTGTTCTTCACTTCATAAAATTATCCGTTAAGTCCGTGCGAGTTTGTGACTAATAATGCTCTTGCGGGATATTTCCATCAGTACAATCCAACTTACTTCAATACATTGAAGTAATTTTCGAATTTTTGGCTGAAAATGGTCTCAAACGTTTTGGTTCGACTCACTAATCAAGAATCCGTGGTCAAAATCGATTATGTCCGGCTGTCCGACTATGAACACGATAACTCTCGAACGGAATGAGCTAGACAGTTGAAAATCATCCAAGCAGTTTCGGAGTAACGAAAAAATATTTTTTTTTTTACATTACAAACTTCAAATTCAATTTATCTTTAAGATACAGTTTTATTTCAAGATTCCACTGATATCATTCACGACTCTAACAAACTAATACTTTCGGAGACATGATTCTTCAAAATTCGAATAATTAATCGTAATTTCATGATTTGATATAATGCTCTAATTATAATTTGCTGATATATGTGAATCCAATATATGAAGTGAGTCAGAGTCCTATGTTTTGGATTTAATTTTTTATGATGCAGTTCTATTCTAAGAATCCATTGATATCGTTTCCAACTCTGAGAAACCAATACTTTCGGAGATATAATTTGTCAAAGTTTGGACAATTACTCGCTAGTAGTTTGACAAGAGCGACAAACCGGTGGCCTACAGAGCTTCTTACATTTACCGAAATCTCGGTTTCATATAAATTGAAGGATGTGGCAGTCATGTTGATTTGACGTTCCAATCATTAGTAAATAATAGTCATAAAATAATATCATCATAATTACTGAAATAATTTTGGTGACAAACCAAAGCAGGTGCAAGTAATCAGGTGGTTAATTTACATAACATCCATATTTAGAAAATATAAATTGATAATGTATACCCAGCCTAGCATATACTAAAATAAAAGCAACTGTGCTTAATGCCAAACCTTTCTGAAAAATGTCAAAGAACTGTCACTTTTTTGAACGTCATTCTAAAGATATCTCTATCGAAAGATCTCATGCATTTAAAAAAACACCCAATATTATAGAAAAAGAGAATACAAGAAAGTATATCATAGCCGCTGATTTATATATGGTTGGATCGTCCCAGGTAGCAGACTGACGTGATTAAAATGTCGATTATTGATCATCACAAACCTTTTAAATCACGTAACTCAAACGTAAAAAAGACGTATGTAAGTCACAGACCAATGACGTAATTTTTGAAGTGAAAATGACGTTATATTATGACGTGTTTTCAGAAATATGGGTCGTCAATTTGCGTCATGATTTTTTTCAACAGTATTTAAAATTGTACTTTTCCGAGCTGATTTGGACGATGGAAGAAACATTTTTGCAATTCAGCTGTTAAATAAGCACTCCATTTTCTTTAACATAGTTGAATTATTTAACGAACTAATATAACAATTGAAACATCTGTTCTGAAGAAGCCACAATACGTCAGATGACGAAATGTCACCAATATTCGACGTCCTAAAGACGTCAGCCTGCTATCTCGGATAATGATACTTTAATTTGTATTGAATTGGGTCAACTAAATGCTCGGGAAATTAAAAAAAACGCTTTGTTTACCTCACCTCCTGAGGAACCTCCTACGGTTCTCCTCGAATCGTAGGGATTATTAGTTGTTCCAATGAGTTTGTTTGTAGTTTCCCAGTTGAGACAGAATTCAGGAGTATTGGAAACTAACAGAGGTATTGCGCCAGCATCGATTAGTTTTTGTACAGACACTGCATTCTTCTTAGCAACTTTCTGCCTTAATTTCACTCCGGCCGAATGATTCAACCCTTCCAAAGCTAGACTTCCTGAAATATGAATCGAGAAATATTCAAAATCGTCATGTTGGGATGTTGGTCATATATCAGTAATGTGTCAAATTGGAAAGCGTAGACATGCCCATCGACAAAATAAAAGAAGTATGAAACTGCAGCAAATTTGTAATATTATTTCACTCAGAAATGTACTAATTACTATATTAGTACTATATTCTTCATTTAAGGAAACAAAGAATATAGAGCATAAACCACTGAAGTTAGTGGCATCACTTTTTTACTACAACTGTTTTAGTTTACTATCGAAGAAATATCCATCACAGCTTTGAACTCTTCGAATATGCTACGATATAGATATGCAGCATGAAGAACAAGAGTAAGAAAAGTAGGAAAATTCAAAATTGAAATTTAGAAATTATTATACCTCAATTACCTATCATTTTTGCAATAAAAATGTATTCATTTGCTGAAGACGTCATTTTTCAAATTTAAAAATTAATATCTCAAGAATTATTGACCCAAATGGTGTTACATGTAAATTATTTAATTCAGAATTTTATTATTTATCCATGGCAAGAGAAAAAGGGGGTTGCAATTTAAAGAAAGTATAGATGACTTCACTGCTTGGTGACAAGAAAAGATAGAACAATAAGAATTACGGGAAAATATTCCTTTAAAAACAAATTAATTGGACCTATGAAACAATTTTTCGCTATTTCTTAAAGGGGAGATAATAAATCTATTATTCCTTACTTTTGACGCTCACTGTATATTCTAATTGGAACTGTGGCTGATCAAATGTCTATATATTCATATAATTCTTTTGAACTCCGATTATTATATTCTGTGCATCTAACAATAAGTATCTTCTTTTGAATTGAGAGCGCTGAAAGTGTAAGTACATAGATGGAAAGGGCTACCATACAATTCAACTTATGATACAACTGATACAAGTACAAGAGCTTTGAGAAAAACCACAACGAAAAAATATGTCAAGAATGTGAGAGTCGACATTTGTGAAAATTTACCAATGTTTATAAAATAAGCTACAATAATCCATATGTAGGGAATTAGAAAAGTGTATGATTTTTATTCAAGGCAATATGTCTCTTGCATGTAACACGAAATACCATATGTTTATGTTTTTCTGAATTTACTTCAATACCAGATCATCATGTATGCCCTCACACACTTCCATAATTTATAAAATTTCAATATTTCGGCATAGAAACTCGGATGACGTAACAGTAATTTTTGACGGCAGTTGAACTTTTTCAGTATTCTTATGGATATAATAATTGATTCCAATAATCATGAAAATTCATGCAAGAGACCTATTTTATCTAACAGAGATAGCACTTCTAGTATCGACGCGAATCACGCAACTTCTACTCAAAAGCTTAATCTTGAAAAAATCAGACTCCATAGTGAGTAGGGAGTCTGGTTTAGAATCAAATAAATGAAAAATTTCTCGTGCTGAATCTCAAGAGATCTGATCGAATTGCAAACGACATATTTCATCTTGAACAATAAAAAAATCAATCTAATAATATGAAGTGTGCAATTTCAATTACTTTAATATGAAAGTAATTGAATTTTTGTAATCATCATTTCATGTATAAACGGAAACATGATCTTTTATTATCACTTATAAAATTAATAGAGTTATTTTCGCATTCACAAGTTGGACCTACCTTTTACTGTGAAGGGCACACCTAACAAAGGATATTTTTCCTGTAATTCCTTCACATTTGAAAAAGCACTCAGGATTTGTTCCACTTTCTTCGATTCTTTCAGAGCTTCATCGAATCTATCTTCAATAACAGCATTCAACACAGGATTCACTTCCGATATTCTATCAATATATGCTTTGACAACAGTTTCACTAGAAACCTGAGAAAATCCATATTAATCGCTTAGAATATATTAAATGGGCTGTACTTAAATGAATTAGCTATTTCTTATATCAAGTCTTATTTCTCATCAACAACGAATTGAAAAATTATGAAATATGCACTGACTATTGGAATAATATCAATAAGAAAATTATTCGAATTAATTTCGATAAAAATTCCGTCTAAGAGTTTTTCCTTAAGAAATTCTTCAAAAATGATTAAGATGAATTAAGAAATAGTATATAAAATGTATTTCACTAACCTCTCTTGTTCTTATTTTTTCAGCAAGTTTGGAAGCGGGTAGGAGTAGAAGGTCATTTCTGATGGGAGGACAAACGTCGCGTTTGTAGAATAGCCTTATTATATTCAGTGGAATATAGCCGATATAAACTATTTTCAATAGAATGAAAATGGTCCCCCGGAAGAAGTATCTAAAAATCATTTTGTTTCCTAAAAAAATAACAAAAATTCAGACTCACTGCACTCTTAGACTTTTCCCACATTTTTATCAATTTCTCAATAATAAGTGAGCTGAATTATGAAAATATGATATCATTGTGTCATTGAATTGGAATGGAAATGGCAATGAAAACAAAATGAGTGTTTGGGCATTAAAAATTGTCCTATTGATAACGATTACACCTTGTATGAAGAAATATATTTGTTTATACTAATAAGAAGTTTTTCCTGAAGCAAAAAAGTCAATAAACAAGAACGTACAGACCTGTATAAAATTTGTATCGTTAGTTCTTAGTTGCTGTTTGTCAGAATCGATAAATAGATGGGATTTTCTGTAGAAGATTTGCTACGCGTTTTCAATTAAACATTTCCAATGTATAACCTAGCAGAGCAATGTCACAATGAATACAACAAAATGAAAAAAAATTACACACTTTTGATTTTCAAACTATAGAAATAATAGGCTTTATTAATTCACCCTGTTTAGTTACTTCATCTTTTCTCCCACTTATTTGTATATCCGTCCTCAAAATATTCAAAAATAGGGTCGGTCACCTGAAACTCCTCAAGAGCCTGGGAGATGAACTCTAATAATAGGTCTCTTGCATGTAACACGAACATATGTTTATGTTTTTCTGAATCTACTTCAATATCAGATCATCATGTATTCCCTCATCCACTTTCAAAATTTATAAAATTTTAATATTTCGGTATTGAAAATCAGAATATCAGGAAGCAAGTTCAAATGAGGTGAAACGTTTCTTATAGGTACAATCGATGCTATGACGGCTGACGTAATCAAAATCTACCCTCGGCGAGACCATCTGCTTTTTACAGCGAAACACAGAGTGAAACGGACACGAGAAGAGAGAGACGTAATCTAAATCTACCATCGATGAGTTCATCTGCTTGTTACAACGAAACAAAGAGTGAAACGGACAAAAGAAGAGAGAGACGTAATCAAAATCTATCCTCGGCGAGTTCATCTGCTTGTTACAGCGAAACTGAGAGTGGAACGGACACGGAGAAGAGAGTGAGAGTAGATATGACGGGTGACGTCACGGACGGGCGCCAAGTATCGATCGTTTGAACAATTATTATGTGCATCCAAATTTGTATGATCGTTGACAATTGAGTGTAACTTTCGGTGATTCTTTCTTGATACATAATTTTTATCCTAAATATCTAGGAGTGAAACTAGATTCATCTTTGAATTTCAAAGCCCATTTAGATGACTTGCGTCTGAAGTTGAAAACGAGAAATAATATTCTACAGAAATTAGCTGGTACTTCATGGGGTGCTGATGCAGCTACTCTTCGAACGGCAGCCTTAGCCTTGGTTTTTTCTGCCGCTGAATATTGTTGCCCTGTCTGGTTTAATAGTGTTCATACTCAAAAAATTGATGCACAGTTGAATTAATCTATGCGAATCATCACTGGAACTATTAGATCTACACCTATTCATTGGTTGCCAGTTCTTTCAAACATTGTCCCGCCCCACATTCGCAGGCAGACTGCTGTTACAAATTCTTGGAATAAATTTCATTCTTTTCCGAATTCATTTCCGATTATCTCCTACATTCCAGGCAATAAGATTCCGGGGTTTGATCTTCCAAGGAGAATATGGTCTATTCTGAATCGTCTAAGAACCGGTCATGGTCGTTGCAACAGCGTGATTTTCAGGTAGAACTCAGTTGAGAGTCCTAGTTGTGAATGCGGGGAAGCAGAAGAAACCATAGATCATTTAGTTAATAATTGTCGCATATATAGATTCAAAGATGGTTTTAGGGCTATTCATAATGTTTCTGAATCTTTTTTAGAATAGGTAGCGAGTTTCAAATCTATTTAATGAAATATAGAATATTCCATTTTTAATTTGTTCGTTTTCTCCCTTTGTCTTTTCCTTTTCCAGATTGGGTTTCGGGTACCTTGGAGAATCTTCTCTGATTGTTGAAGGAAGAAGGAATGAAGAAAAAGATGCCCTTCAATATTTAATATTTCAGCATATTTTGTTAACAATTTCAATTTTCATAAATCACAACACTAACGGGGAGATAGGGTTTTTTTGCTGAGGTTTTTTCCCTAAGCTCTAGTATCATATTATATCAAATTATATGGTACCCCGTTACACTAACGTCTGCTAACACTTTTTTCATACACATGCTTTATTGTTAGATACAAAACAAATTGTAATGCTCAAGTTCAAAAGAATATATATATATATATATATATATTGAAATTTTTGACGGTGGTTGAACTTTTTCATTATTCTCATGGATATAATAATCGATTCCGATAACAAAAAAAAAATACATGCAAGAGACCTATTCTGAATATGCAAACTTGAAGAATCAGAAACATTTCATTTATCATACCCTCTTCCTCCCTGGTCTTACCGCTTTTAACTTCAGTAGGTATATGATAAAAATGATTTTACCACTGCTTCCAACTTCTTCCAAATTTTTGCAAATGCTTTGAAAATTCTCCAACTCCGTTGAATAGTGGTCCCTGGTAATACGTAATGGCTATTCCGTCCGTAGAACTGCCATTTGCAAGAAACCAAACTTATCTATTTCTATTATTAAAAGAAAGTAGCAAACTGCGTACTTACATATTTACGTTAGTAAATTGAATATAAATAAAAGCTTTTTAAAATGCCGCTCGACTGTGAGAAACAGCTCAAATTGGTACCAGGTGGTTTGTTTTATGACATACTCCGCAGTTACGCAGTTACGGCAACAGTACAAGGGTACATAGTATTATTCCATGTTATTCCGTCCCTATTATCTGTGTGCTTTACACTTATCCGGTCAGGCAGTCAAATTCTTCACATTTTATGACAATTTTTTCGGAAAAATTCCTGCAATTTTTCCAACTGCTTGGAAGTTTTCTCCAACTCCTTCAAAATGTTTCCAACTCTCTTGAAAATTTGCCAACTCCGTTCAACATTGGGTGGGATCATCCCCCCCCCCCCCAACCCCTCCTTAGGCCCGTGCCAGTCTGAACCGGATGAGGAATGAGCTATCAGGATTAAGAGATGTTGAGTGAGAAAAATAATTATATAATTTTTCATTTGTGTGACCTCTGCACCAGATGCATATATGCAACATATCTGATTTTGACAATAGTTTACCAATAGCTCTACAGGTGGAGCCTTTTAAATGATATAATTTCTATATTTTATTATAGAAATATTTCCATAGATGGCATGAGCAAGTTGAACTGATTTATAAATCTAGTTTTTACCTGGCGTAAGCGCCAAATGCATAACCGAGAATTAAAGTACCTTCGCTTCGAAATTGTGCGTTTTTTGTGCAGGTTTCCAGTGAAACCTCAGTCATTAGATTATATTTGATGTAATAGGTACTAATTTTCAATGAAAAAACTGATTGGTTCAAATAAATCCTTAAATAACATCAATGCTTCAAGAAATCTATTTTCAACGTCTTATTATTTGGAATAATTTTTCTATATTCCTATGTAATTTTTTACCCGAAAACATTCTTCAAACGAAAACATAAAAAATCGTACATTTAAGTGGAACATACGTGCAAATGCTCCTGACCTGAAATCAGTACTTTTCAAGAATTTCTGAAATTAGTTACAATCTTGCACTCGAGATCGAGTAACGGACAAAAGCTGATTTCTAATTAGTCATTAACTGAATAACCCGTATCTTTTTCTCTATTTAGTTCCATCATTTCTTAATAAATCTGTTGTGCTTTACTCAAATTGTGTAGAATTTTGTCAGCCGGGTTAAACTTAATAAGTGCAGGTACTAAACTGATTGTTTTTCAAAATTACTTTTTCTGAAACATTTTTCTGATTAACTCTGGATTATATCCGGTTTTTCCCGCAGTGCTGTGCCTGAGGTGGCGTAAGGATACAGTAACAAAGCCTTCACAGAACACAACTGGTTCTCCATACTCGCTCAAGCTCTTCGAGAGCTTATGAGGGGTCTCCTTGGAGGAAGGCCTAGGACGATCAGTATAATGATATACAATCTACAACATAACAATTGTTTGATATTTCAATTGTTTCCAAAGTACGAGGAGTGTAAGATTGTGTAACTATTTTTAAATTAATCGTAGGAAGAAGAACAACAAAAATCTCTATGTCTAGGTCATGGATTGTGATGTATGAGGAGATAATTGATTATTAAACGGTTCATTTTTTGGGTTTCTTGTCATAAGTATTGTACAGATCAATGTAGCCTAACGAACAATAACGATAGAACATCAACGATAAAACAATTATTTGGTAACGTTTCGGAGACTAGATCAGACTCCTTCGTCAGACACCAAGCGAAAATCGTGGATGTTGTTTCTTATTATTTGTTAGGCATCATTGTTGTGTTTCTAACGTAGAAGCAATTCACAAACTAATAATTTTTTTATTTTATAGATATTTTTCAGAGTTTTGGAGAGAAATGTCGGAAAGGAACCATTTAACCCAGATACCCCTACCGTATGTTAAAACAGACACCTCTCAAAAGTCGGAAAATATGTAACTTGCGCTACTTATTCATAGATGGCGACAGTTTTATTGCTTTCGTAAATTAACTGCCATATCTATTCGTTTCACCAATTTTCGTTTCTGTCCGTCAATCCAGCAATATCCAGAATTTGAATTAGTGATAAATTATTGTGGAAAACATGGACAACAAAAAGTAAGTATTTTTTAGGATATAAGTTTTCTCTTCTTGAATGTATTACTAAAATTTGTTAAGAATATAGTGTAGTTTTCATATGTCAGCTCATTTCGTCAAACATTTTTCGTTTTTTGTTCAAAAATCACCCCTAAAGTTGATGTTTGTTATAACAGACAGTAGTGTAATAGGCTACTATGTTGTCATTTTATTATTTGCAGCTATTGGAAGAAACCCTTAACTCTACACGAGCTTATGGAAGAAATTGAAAATTTGGATGAGCCTTACGGCATTCCAGATACAATTTCCATATTTCCTCCTTGCGATGGCTACGAGACTGATGAAGACTCGGGAGATGAAGCTGTGGTAGATATCAGTAATCTCCCTGGAAATCAACTTAGGGTGGAGGCTGAGGTTGGTTTTGAAAACAATGAATTATTAAGTGCAGATGACTATGACAGTGAGGATGAGATACCGTTGTCTTCGTTTCTGAAGCCAACGCACCATAAGAGGCCCATCGAGATACCCCTCTACAAAAAAACTAAACCTACTTTTACATGGAAAAACACCAATATTACTACTAGTCTCTCAACATGGCAAGACATTCAAGGTCCGAAAAATAGTTTATCGCCACTAGATTTCTTTTTCTTGTTTGTAGACGATGAGATAATCGACTTGATAAGAGACTTTTCAAATTTATATGCCTCTCAGCATAATAGAACAGGGGACATCTCCACTGATGAAATCAAAAGCTTCATTGGAATTTTGCTACTCTCCGGTTATTATAAATTTCCTCGGAGGGCTATGTATTGGGAGAATGCCGAGGATGCTGGAAGCAAGTTGGTTTATGAAGCAATGTCGAGGGATCGTTTCAGCTTCATCATGCAAAATCTTCACTGTAATGACAATTCGAAGTTAAATAAAGACGACAAATTTACCAAACTGCGGCCCCTATTTGACACTTTGAACAAAAAATTTCAAGCGTTTGCCCCTTTTGAAGAATTCCACAGCGTGGATGAGTCCATGGTGCCATATTATGGTGGCCATGGCACGAAACAGTTCATTCGAGGAAAACCGATCCGCTGGGGGTACAAATTTTGGACAGGTACCACTAGAAACGGTTATGTAGAATGGTTTGAGCCGTACCAGGGATCAGGGACTCAACTACCTAAGGAATATCATCATCTTGGTTTAGGTGCCAGTGTGGTTTTGCAGTTTGCAGATGTTTTGCAGCTCAAATATAATAATGTTCCTTATCACATATTTTGTGATAATTTTTTCACGTCCATAATCTTACTCATTGAGCTCGCAAAAAGAGGCATAAAATGTACTGGCACAATGCGGGAAAATAGACTTCAAAACTGCCCTCTACAATGCTCCAAAGCATTGAAAAAGGAATCGCGAGGAACATTTGATTATAGTTGCATTGAGGGCGAAAACATTATTGTTTGCAAGTGGAATGACAACAATGTAGTAACTATTGGATCAAATGCAACTTCTCCCTTTCCAACTCTTTCTGTCAAACGATTTTCTCAAAAACAAAAGAAACACATACATATCGATCAACCGCATCTCATAAAAAAATATAATGAGAATATGGGTGGAGTTGATCGGGCAGACCAGAATATTGGTTTGTACCGGGTCTCCATAAGGGGAAAAAAGTGGTACTCGTCACTATTTTCTCACTGCATTGACATGGCCGAACATAACGCATGGCAGTTGCACAAATACAACAGAGGAAAAATGGACCACTTAACATTCCGAAGATGTATTGCATCTGGCCTTCTTGAAACTTTTAGGAAGACAGCCAAACGAGGCCCTAGTAAGAAAAGCAAACAACATAGAATAGAATCCAGGTACGACAGATTAGATCACCTAATAGTGTATCAAGAAAAACAGACCAGATGTGGGTACTGCCATAAACTTGCGGCCTTTAGGTGTAGCAAATGCAACGTTGCACTTCATCCGAAAGAATGCTTCATTAAATATCATTCAAGGGAATGAAAATGTTCCATAACCCATCTGTTGTATAGATAATACAAAAAATTTTTCAGATTTTGTATAGTAGTTCTAATTCCTACTGTCTGTTATAACATACATCATTTTTTTGTAATATAAAGGGAAAACAAATAAAAAATTTCGTTCAAAATGTGTTGATTATTAACCAAAACTATCAAAACTAGAAGTGATTCAAAATTCAAGAAAAAAAAAGTTTCAGGCATATCTGGGTTAATAATGAATATACCTCCCGAGGTATCCTTTAATGATTACTTAAGTTCATTAATGGTTGAGAATTTAGTATGATATACGCCGAAGAAGTCGCTGTATAATTTTTCATTTGAGTTAACCCTTAAATGTACCATGATGCATATACGCAACAAATCTGATTTTGACCATAGTTTAGTAATATATCTACAGATGGAGCCTTTTAAATGATAAAGCTATAAATGCCAAAGTAATTTATTACAGAAATATTTCCATAGATGGCACGGCAAGCTGAACTGATCTGTAAAATTTATTGCGCTCATACGCCAAATGCATAACCGCGAACTAAAGTACCAAGAAATTGCGCTTTTTTGTGCGGTTCCACTTACATAAAATGCGAGGGGGAAACCGCTGACAAAAATTTTTACACCAGAATTCGAACTCAACCGGAATTTCATTGGAATTCAATAGGAATCTCATTAGGAATTCAATAGGAAATCTTTTGAAATTCTATTGGAATTCTATGAGGAATTTCGGAAATTCAATAGGAATTCCATGAATTCAATAGGAATTCCTCGGAATTCAACAGGCATTCCATGGAATTCTACTTTCTTGTACACCAGAATTCCTAGCGGTTTACTCATCGATAAAATGTAATATTGTGTTATTATTAAATATATCTATAAAATAAAAAAAAATTATATTTTTCAATTAGAAATTGCTGCAAATAAATCATTCAATAACGCTAACGCATCTTGAAATGTTTGTTCTCAACGTCCGATTATTTTGAATAATTTTCCCATTTTCCTGTTGTAATTTAGTATCTACCTGAAAATATTCATCATACGAAAAAATAAAAAATCGTACATTTAAGGGTCCACTTGGATTTGAATCAAGTAAAAGCCACAAGTATTCAAATTTAAAAGTTTGAGTAGGTATATATTAATCACATTAACAAACATTTGAGGTAATGGAGCACAAAAGATGAATGAAATGTCAGAGCATGACCTCATACACAAAAACACTGTTCGGAATAATACTATAAAATAAATTATGTACAAAAACAGAGTAGTACTGATCAAAATATCGCATACCAACCTCTATCCGGTACTACTATATCGACACCACTGAGTGAAATCTTTGATACGTTCGATGTTATCTACACAGTGTCCTGTCTATCTTCAGATTTCGATAAAACCAAATTATCGTAAGTGTATAACGTTCCGAACAGTCTAGTGTTTTGAGAGGAAACATTTTATGACGAAAAGTGGCTCCGTCGGTTTATTACAACTGGTACTCATCTGAGGTTGACCACTGGAGAGTGGACTATAGACTGACAAATGCTCGCGCCTCGCGATCAGTAGTTAAGATTCAAGGCCGCTAAGGTATATTACAATTTCCTCGATATAATGTATGATAGGTACCTATAGATTTTGGGTGCCTAATTCACTTGAGCTCGTTTTTATCAACCTCGTTGCTTGAACTTGGAACTGATGTTGATACGAGGATTTACATGAGTTGATTGGTAGTACTGACAACTGATGTCCATTAAAAATGCGAATCTAATCGAAACAATATCGAGTACTCAACTATTAGATTAATTGAATAGTCACAAAGTTACGCCGTAATAATATTTCTCAGGAATATCAGCAGAGGAGGAAATTATGCGATATGCGTTATATATTATTTCAAATGGAACTTTTTTATTTTCTATTTCTATATCATTGGAATGTGCGTTTAATTTTATATATTTCCTATTTGACATATACAGGCTATTCTGATTCTATTGTCGAATGGCAAATATCATGTAGCAGACTTGGATGTAAAACACTCTGCAAAATTATTTTGAGGATTTCTAAACGGTTATGGGGCTTAGGCCAGAATGAGAAGTATCTAGCAAAAATTAGAACAGCACAAATACAAAGTAAGAGTTCGGAAAAAGCAGAAGCTTGCGCAAACGAAGGCCTCTTGGGAATTGGACGCGAATTCAGGGTGGGGCATGACAAAATCTCAAATTTCAAAGGGCTGTTAAAAAAAACCGAGGAAAGTACTGACGTTAAGTCATCAGGAGCTTTAACCGCATTTTCTCGTATCTATTCACTTCTCACAATCCCTCACGAAATACTGCATGAATCTTGACCGTCTTCATTAACACGTGAAAAATACGGTGGGCATCAATTGAATTCAAATTTCAACATAAATAAAAAAGTGGAAAAGCCCTGTGGATAGGAGCTTTGACGCTCTTCAAACTTTGACAAATCATATTTCCGAAAGTATTGGTTTCTCAGAGTTGGGATGATATAAATGGATTCTTATAATAGAACTGCACCATAAAAGAAATTAAATTCAAATAAAAGTTTATTTATCAAGAATAAATGAGCAATCTGCAATGATTTAACCTTGTGGAATGGGTTGTTGCAACTCACACTCGGTGCATAGTTATCACAACTCGAAATACCTAAGTAAAGTATCATCGAAATGTCAAGAGCACGATTGGAGACAATCATAGCAGATTGTCCATTTATTCCTGATATTTGCATAGATGTAAGCTGACAAATTATTTTAATAGTTCAAAATATATTATTAAAATACAATCCCCTCTTCATAATTTGATAGTACCTACCACTAACACATTCATTCTGTATTATGAACATTAACTTAAGAAATAATATTTGATACACAAACGTAGATCAATATTTCAGCATTTTTTTTTGCTAGTAACATCATGTAAATACTATATATATATATATATATATATATATATAAGAACATGTCTAACTACTTAAGGAAGTAAAAGGTAATATTAACCTCGGTGGTCAACGATCAGTAATTTCTTTTGATGATTCCATTATGTTGTTCTTTCCTATTGCCTTCATAAACTACATCATTGAAATGATCCAATTCTAAATCTTCTGAAACATCATCCCCAATATTTGCACATAAATTATTCAATATGCAACAAGTCAATATTATTTTTGGTATCAAAACAGTCTTGTATATATTCACAAATTCAAGTCGCGGAACCTTGTTTTACAACACAAAATATTTTCAGAGTACGAATTATATATATAAACTAGAACACAAATAAATATGACGTTTCTTATAGGTAGATAACACGACATGAATGAATAGTGAACGCAGATAGAACACAGACAGATTCCATTCTGTGAAAACATAGAAAGAAGTAAGATGTATTATTGAAATTTTGAAAAATCATATCTCCGAATGTATAAGCTTGTTAGAGTTGAAAATGACATCAATCGATTCCTATAATGGAACTGCTTCCTGAAAATAATTAAATTTGAAATTTGTAATGTAATAATTTTCGAAATTTTATATTTTTTTTGCCACTTTACGGCGATGCGATCAATACAAAACGCATGTATATAAAGCTCATGATTCTACAATTTGATGCAAAATTTCAGATAGATCGAGTGATCGGTTCCGGAAATATTCATAAGAAATGTTTTTACTGAAAACGGTCATAACTCCGAAACCACTTGATGGATTTCGCCTGTTAACAAACTCGTCCGAGATATTTATGCTCCAAACCTACTCTGCAAATTTCAATCCTCTAACTCATTTCGTTCGAGAGTTATCGTGCCTACGGCCGGCCGGACAGAATTTGTTTCGACCACGGATTCTTGATCGGTGAGTCAAACCATTTTCATCCAAAAGTTCGAAAATTACAATATTTAGGGCAAATTGATAAGCACTCTATTCCGAGGAACTAGAGCACCAAAAAGTGAACTTACTCCCAACCTCTCGGCTGTCTGGGTATCTATTCTTACTCCTGTTATATTGATTTGAAATTTCAGAAGAAGTAAATACCAGTTTAAAATCTCATTTTCACAATAATTGCTAAAATACAGACCCCGGTCGAGCTGAAATCCGGTTCTCCATTGTGAAATGGCTGCTTGAAGGTTAGTGCGTAATCTGAGAGATAGTTCCTGAAATATAATTTTTTCTTCAGTGATACTATCCTCAAGAAATTCCGCAAAAATGTGCTCGTCAGCTTTCTACAACTGATAACCAATCAATCCAATCGAAGAAGTATTTTATGAGTTATTGAGGAAACTATATTTCACATGGGTATTATTCGTCCCACCTGCTCCGGAAAAACTGCTAAACACTATTTTTTGCAATTTAGTCCAGCACTTCTTCGCCACCTACAAAAAAGAAAAACCAGGTCTCCATTCCTTATTAAAATTGGTATCTTCTTACTGCAAAAAGGGGTTTGGTGGGGCACGCTGCTGCCGAAAGGCTGATGGCCTTAAATATTCGGTTGTAGGGGAAAGTAGTCCAAAATGATCCCCCTAAGAAAAAATCTTATCAGATTCGCTACAATGGATGCATGAAAAGTAATAAAACACGTTTTGTTCAGAAAATATATCTGCTGAACTATTTATGCAACAATTTTGCCATTTTCTGATAAACGAATATATTTCTTGGCATTTTTAAAAAAGACTGCTAAAGGATAATTTTGGACACAACTGTGTCCTAAATCATCCCACGGTGAGGGGAAAATGATCCCGGGGATCACATAGTTTGAGGAGGAGAAACTGCTGCCGATCTCGAATTAGTTTGCGCAAAAGATTGCGTTGTTGTTTGCAGCTTTTCTCTATGTGCAGCAATGACAACGTTTTGGCAGTTGAGGATACTTGGTGGACTACTTCTTTCCTCAGGATCAGCATTAGGTGAATCTCTTTGAACCTGGGATGAAGATATTTCGGTATTGTGCCCTGTTTCTGTTGTTTCTCCCGTAATAAAATTGCTATCTTCAAGAACATCTGAGTTAAAAGTATGTATGCCACATTTTGCGAATGCATATTCGCTAAGTGGAGACATTACAAAATCAAGGGGTTGCAATTTATGTGAACAGTGGGTGGGTAGGCACAAAATTGTAGTGTAATGTTCCCTTGCTTTCAGTATCACATCAGAATTTTTTGTGTGCGGTAGATGGCCGTCTAAAATTAAAAGAGCGGGATCTTCTGCTGTAGGTTTTGCATGATTCGAGAAATTATCAAACCATTGAGGAAAACTTTCCAGTTTCATCTACCCTGATGTATTACAGACATAAGATGAACCAGGAGGTGTCCAGTCCATTAATATCATTTTCATTCTAATTCTTTTGAAAATGAACATTGGTGGTAATCCCTAGATCCTTTAACATGTGGATAAAATGATCTTGCGGGATCATTTAGTACACCTCGCGTAGGATCATTTTACCCCAAATACCTTAATTCTGGAAAAATTCGAATTATTATTCACAAACATTCCTAACTGGAAATCAAAATATGATAAGATCAACCGCTATTAATCATTAATTTTGCGGATGGAAATAACTAGAAGATAAATATCGACAAATAAAAATCTGTGTTACAAATAGGCTTATTTAAGATAGAACACGTCAATTTCAATATTTTCCTCCAAAAACAGCATGGAGAGATCACGACGCCATGAAACTTCGTCAGGCAAATGAGCGGGACGATATATGTAATTTCAAGTATTTAATTGAGAGATAGCGCTACTAGTTTTTTAGAAATAGGGGGTAATCATTTCAACCCGTATGATCATTTTGTACAACTATCCCCTATGTAGCTTCTGCAACGGAGAATATTGTGGAAATATGCCGGTAATCCGCATTGAAAGCGAGGACGTAGATGACGACATTTTTCAGGCTACGGACCAAAACTACGGTCAGGACACAGACAACAACGACCAGGACACCGACAATAACCAACCTTCAAAACGTACCAAAACGTAGTAGAAATTAATCTTTGTAGGGCACTAAAATCATAACTTACTATTCTTGAATTAAAAAAAAAGCGATATACTTTTTGCCTTTAACATTGTTCACGAAAAGTATAACGGTTGGTTTCATAATAAGTTTTAAAGTATCTTCAAATTTAAAGCATCCTCTAAATAGACATTTTGTTTCAAAATGTCCAACTAAAGGATGCTTTAAATTTGAAGAGACATTAAAACTTATTCTGAAGCCGGCCATAATACGTTCAAATGATAATATTCAAGTGCCATTTATTTTTTTATAATGAAAAATAAAATATAATGATATATTATAAGAATAATAAAATAAAACTCCATTTTTTTTCTCTGGTGAAAGCCACCTTTTTTGAGTTATTATCAAAAAAACAAATTATTGTACCTAAAATCATAGATGGCGGCTCGAGTGCACGCGCCTCGAGATTGGGACTTTTGGCATTTTATTTCTACTGTTGTACCCAAGGTCTCTATAAAATTTAGCTCTGTCGGAATTTTGGTTGTTTGAAATGTCTAAATTAACCGGACTATTCTGATTGTATGTCAATTTTGCATGGAAAAGTACCTCCGTTCCAGACAACATAAATAGATTCCCAAGATGCCACCTGGCTCCGTGAGTATTAACAGACAGCAACTCTACACTAGAGAGCTTGTCGAAATAATATCAATACAGCGATAAATCGATATTATTCGTTTGATGTATCAATATTTTTGAGCAACATTTCATCCTTCGTGATATCGATATAAAAATACTATCGAAATGTTATAAAGACCGATATTTTCAGACCGACAAACAAATATTTGAACTTTTTTTACGTTTTTTCAAGACTTACATTTCCTTCTTGGTTCAAAAATATGTTCACTATTTCTCGCGGTACGTCAACTCCAGTCCAGTCCTGCTGCACTCTAAACTCTATATCTTCCACGCTCGATCGGTCCCTGTCCTATAACCTCATCGTCCACGTTTTTTCTTTCTGCACGTGCACTTGTTGTACGTTGTTGTTTTTAATCGTTGTTCTTTAATTAAGCTCATTAATAATTAATTCATTATGAATGATGTCTGTTGATTTTTACTTACCTGGTAATGTAAGATGATTAACGTAAATTAGGATTATATCCCGAAAGTTCTCTTTGAAAAAGTACCGATATTTTCTTATGAAAATTTAAATAACGATATTGAAAAATATAAAATATAGATAATTTTTTGCATTTCCGATATCCTCGGTACAGTGACTAGATAGACTGTTATATCAAGTCACTGCATATAATCGTAGCCATCTTTATACGCAAGTCTGGAACATGATTAAATGGCAACATGGTATTGGTTTACGGTTTACGTTAGTCTTTCATTAAACAGTATTAAGTTTGCCGGTTTGTTGACTAGCACCGGTTGAATTACAACTAATATATTTCGTAAAATGTTTTTCCGGACTTAGTACAATACAGTTATGTATATCTATTTTGTCATAAAAATGTGTAGTGAATTTTCATTTGGATTTTTTTCTACTGAGTACACTTGAGAGTACAGGCTGAGATGAAAAGAAAGGAAAATGTGTTCCTTCCTGTAACAGCTATGGACCTAACATAAAAATTTATTAGGTCTGCAGTAACAGCAATTGAGCAATTATTATTCATTTTCAAGAAATGAGAATTATATTGGCCAGTTTTAAAAAAAATAGCTGAAGAATTTATATAATTAATATGAAAGCACAGTTTGCAAGAAATATTTCTAGATATTAGTTCAAATCAATAGGAATCTTTGATTGAAGAATTATGTAAAAAATAGAAATTATTCATCCAGGAATTACAAAGAAAAGTAATTATTCAAGTAATAATAATAATGATAATAATAATAATAATGATTTTATTCCACTGAATTTACAGCGATGTCAAAAAAATTCAAAATTTACAATACACAGAAAAAATTGAATTAAATTGCTAATACAAAATAATTGCAAAATATTATTGCAAAACTCAAAATAGAAAGCGAAAGTGATTACCGAAATTCATTATATTATTCCCTCGGATATTCCCAAATCTTATTACAATAATATTAAACTTATTTGCCTCCAAGATGTGGTAGAAATAAAAAAAAACAATCCCTGTGGACAGGAGCTTTGGCGCTCTTGTTCAAACTTTGACGAATCATATCTTCGAAAGTATTGGTAAAAGTTGGGAATTATATCAATGGATTCAAGAACTTCATAATAGCAGAAATACATTGAAACATCATAAAAGGATTTAAATTCAACATGAGTGCCAAATATCATTTATCCAAAACCAATAGACCAATTCTACCCAACAACGAACTCATACGAGATATTCGTTCCTCAATTCTATGATGAACGATATATGTTTTCCTCAAATCCACTCTGAAAATTATATTATATATCAATTTAAACTTTAGCCAATATTTCAGTTTTGTTTTTATCTTCCGATATTCCGAACCCAATATTATTAACTTACCATTACCATTCCCATCATCATATGGATTAACCATAGGCATTAAATATCAAAATTTGACATATCATGTCTCAGGAAAATAAGTTGACATGTATCAACACAGATCATATTATAATAAAGCATACATTGAATAATTATCGCATTATGTGAAAACACAGAAGTACGATTCATTATTGAAATTTTGAAAAATCATATCTCCGAAAGTATTAGCTTTTTAGAGTTAAAAATGACATCAATGGATTCCTATGGTGAAATTGCATCTTGAGAAAATTATTTTGAAATTTGTGATGTAAAAAAAATTTTTTTTGTTACTCCGAAACCATCTGACCGATTTTGCCCAATAACGAACTTAGCCGAGATATTTATGTCCTAAACCTATTCTGAAAATTTCAACTGTCTAGCTCATTCCGTTCGAGAGTTATCGTGTTAACGGCCAGCCGGACAGCCGGAAGATTCGATTTCGACCACGTATTCTTGATCAGTAGTCGAACCAAATCGTTTGAGATCATTTTGAGCCAAAAATTCGAAAATGACAGATATTTGGCAAATTGATGAACATTCTGTTCCGAGGAACAAGAGCGCCAAAAAAAAAGAAAAAACCATAACATTGTGTTTTCCAGATAGTATCATCATGAAAACTGCGTACAACACTTTCTGTGACAATGTTAGCTTTCGCCTTCGCAAATTGTTTTTGTGCTGATAAGTTGTAGTTTATAAATTGTCTCAGGTGTTTGAAATGCACAAAATAAAAATTTTACAAATGATTGGTTTCAGAGATAACACCCGAACACAAAAAGAAGTGAGTCGTTTGTTTCATGAGAAAATTCTGAATTTGCCGCCTATAACCCAAGGGACAATAAGTAAAACAGAGAAGCAGTTTTGCGAGTTGGGGCATGTAAGGCAGATTAAGAAAGCAGCTGCTAATACACTGTGTGAGGATGTGAAATTAGATGTAATGCTTGACTTTGAAGAAAATCCATATAAATCTAGTAGAGATGCCTCCACAATATTCAATGCTAGCCATACATCGATTCTAAACATTTTAAAACAACATAAAATGCATCCCTATAAAATGAAACCAACCCAAGAGCAGTTGGAAGAAGATTTTAATGAGAGAATTTATTTTTGTGAACAAATGATTGACATGTTGGATAACAGTATTATATAATTAGTAGACGTTTTGATTTCTGATGAGTGCACTTTTTCTCTCAACGGCCATGATAATAGTCAAAATTGCCGAACTGGTCTACCGAAAATCCTCTATGGATGAGAAAGGAACACACGCAATTCTCTCAAAAGGTTACTGTTTGGGAGAAAATGTTCGAAACCATATCATAGGCCCCTTTTTCATTGAGGAATGAGGGCAATTTGAATGGCGATAAATATTTAGCACTACTAAAAAATTATGTCGTTCCAACTTTGGCAAATTAGTATCCTGATCAGGGAACTTCTCAAGTTCCACGGAATACGATATCGTTCCATCAAGATGGAGAACCACCACATTACCAAAGACCAACGGAATGTAGTACCTTGACGCAATATTTCAAAATCGGTGGATGGCAACGCGAAGAAGGATCAAATGGCCAGTGCGATCCCTGGATCTTAACCCATTTGATTTCCTTTTATTTAGATATGTGAGGAGCATTGTGTACAAAACTGAACCCTTCGATTTGAATGACGGGAAAGATCGAATAACGCTTGCGATTAGGTCGATCACTCCTGAGATGTTGAATAATGTTCGAAGAAATTTTCATTTTATGTTTGGATGTTGCCAAGGCGTTCGCGGTGAATACTATAAACATCTATTTCATTAACATTCTTAATGTTTTTGCTATATTTTGTATTACATTTTTGTTTTTGATATTGTACCAAATTCCGCTGATTTTATTTTTTTCTAATTTGATTCTTGCAGTAAACGTGAAAGTGGTAACATTTCTGAGTAGAGAATGACGATTCCTTTCAACCGATGTATCACAAATCACAAGCTCATACTTCCTATTTGAAAAATTGGGTGTTGTAGGTACATGTATTTCGAAAAGGGTTGAAGGCATGGTGGAAGACAATCTTGTGTGTATTCTTACACCATGGTTGAAGGTAGGTTTCGCATTTTTACGAAGAAGAATAAGAATTTAAAATTTGACCTGTTTCTAGATTTTCCATAAATATGTACAGTAACCAAGATAATGAATTTATTCCATTTGGATTTTTCACGCTGTTTATGCTTTGCAGACATTGATATATTTAATAAATTATTGTCATTAATGAATAAAATGAAATAATTCTATTTCTACCAGTGGTATATTGACGCAGTAGCCAAAATTCTTCAATTAAACCTTGTAATTTTTTTTCGATTTGGAAGGTGCCAAATCCATCGCGTGATTCGAAAACTATTTGTTGACTGTGAATACATGTCTTCTTTGATCTCACTACCAAGGTTCATAAAAACTTCATAACATTATTCGTCACTCAAAAAAACTTGACAACCTTCATGTTTCACTAAACCCTGTCATAACATCTGTTAGATCACTTCCATCATTATAAATTAATATATCGATGTGCTTTTATAGGTATCTACATTTCCATCAATGAATTTGGATGAAAGAATGTGGAGAGATATGTATAATACGGATCATATTACATTTTCTATTCTATTCTATTCATTTTAGTATATTTCTGAATATAATCGAACTTAATGCATTGTTGATGAGCTTGTAATTGAAGTTTAGAAAAAATCATCATCAGTGTTGTTCTCCTTGACAAATAAAAGAATTTTTGTACACAAGCTATGTCATTAATATGCAAATGTATTAAATATCATACTTCCATATGAATTACCTATTTGGTGGGAATCTAATTGTCTTATGAGTGTGTTAATTAACTCTTTGATTCAAAATCTATTCGAATTGTACACGGAGAATACTTATTTCGCCAGGATAAATACACATTCCTGTGCAGTTAGGAGCTGGTTTGGGAAATTAATCTATACAATCTATTATACAGGGTGTATATAAATAGTGCACAAAAATGTAGGGGGTGATTCCTTGTCAAAAAATAGGGTTGTTCGAACTTTGATGAATCATATCTCCGAAAGTATTGGTTTCTCAGAGTTGGGAATTATATCAATGGATTCTTAGGATAGAACTGCATCATAAAAGAAACTAAATTTAAATTAAATAACGAACTTATCCGAGATCTTCATTCCTCAAATCTTCTCTGAAAATTATGTTATATCAATTGAAACTTATCCAATATTCCAGTTTTGTTTTCACTGAAGATATTCTGAACCCAATTTGATAAACTTACCAAATTATATATTTCCATCATCATATGGATTATCCAAGGGCATCTATGCATATGATGATGGAAATACATACTTTCGTAAGTTAATCATATTGGGTTCAGAATATTAACAGTGAAACAAAACTGGAAGTTCATCCATGTCATCTTATGTACCTATAACGGACATGTCAAATTTATTTCGGTTCTAGAAGTATGATTGAATGCAAAATGACCAATTATATGATATTATATACCATACATGCCATTGGATAATCAATATGATGATGGAAATATATACTTTGGTAAGTTAATCATATTGGATTCAGAATATTTCCAGTGAAACAAAACTGGAATATAACTCGGATAAGTTCGTTTTTCAAATTTAATTTAGTTCAGATAGGGTATATAATATCCTAAAATTGGTCATTTTGCATTCAATTAGATTTAGAATTAGACTTCAACTAGAATTGATATAAATTTGACATGTCTCTTATAGGTAGATAAGATGACATGGATGAACAGTGAACACAGATAGAACACAGACAGATAGAATTCGCATTTTGTGAAAACATAGAAGTCCGATGTATTTTTGAAATGTTGAAAAATCATATCTCCGAAAGTACTAGCTTGTTAGCCTTGAAAATGACATCAATGTATTCTTATGGTTAAACTGCATCTTAAAAAAATTGAATTTGAAATTTGTAATGTAAAGAAAATGTGTTTTGTTACTCTTTAAACGAGATATTTATGTCCCAAACCTACTCTGAAAAATTCAACTTTCTAGCTCATTCCGTTAGGGAGTTATCTTGTTAATGGCCAGACCGGCCGGACAGAATCGATTTTGACCACGAATTCTTGATCAGTGAGTCGAACCAAATTGAAAATGACAGACATTTGGGCAAATTGATAAGCATACTCTATTCCGAGGAACAAGAGCGCCAAAAACAACAGAAAATTAGACGGCCTACCAATGGATTCTCCTTCATCTCCCTTATTCAGTGAAATATTCATGACAGCTCTAGAAAAGAAAATATTCTCCCCTGTGAATATTAGATTTAATATGTTTGTGTTATACTGGAGGCGATATGTGGATGATATTTTCTGTGTATGGACTGGATCAACCTCAGAACTAAAATAATTTTTAGATTTATTAAACTCCTTTTATAGTACTGTCCAGTTCACTTTGGAAATGGAGGACGAGAATGGAGGTTTGAACGTTTTAGATATTCAGGTAAAAAGAATAAATGAACATCTTGAATTCGACATATATAGAATACATAACAGTAGTGCACATCCTTACAAGATCAAGATGTCTGCATTTCATACATTAGTACATAGGTTAATTTCGATTCCACTGTCTAAAGCCAACTTTGAAAAAGAGGTTCAAGTCCTGAAATTATTAGCAAATAACCACGGCTATTCTACTGACATAATAGACAAAAAACAACACAACAAATTATTAACTTTAGTCTATCCACCTCAATGTGATAGTGAAATCAAGAAATATATGTACATCAACTATTTTCCATCTCTCATTAATAAACTTTGTAAAATAATCAAACAGAATGAAATTGACGTGATTTGTACTAATAAGAAAAATCTAAGATCAATGTGATGTAGTGGTAAGGATCGATTGAGAGTTTCACAGTTAAGTGGTGTATATAAGTTGTTCTGTGACGAATGCCCCGCATTTTATACAGGGTGAGTCTTTGACCACTGCATTAATTTTAACCAAACATTCCTCTCATCAAATGAAACACTTTTTTCATTTACCATTTTTCCAGATTCGGCTCAGGTAAAAAGTTACAAGCGTTTAAAGATTTCACAATGTGCTAATACACTCCCGCATATAAATTATCTATGACATTGTTGGCGGACGAGAATAAGGTAAGGTAACGTGGTTTACAGCTTGATTCGGGATTCCAACGCTCAGGGACGGATCCATAAAAGTAGTGAAATTTCTGGAGTTTTCCATTTTAAAACATTCAATGAAGAATATCTCGAAAACGGTGCGTTTAAGGAGAAATGATGAAGAACAATATAATGTTCTAAAACGATGGAGTATTCTTGAAATGACTCAAGAAAAACTTTATATGCTTTCTTTATGCTAATTTCGTTTAGTTTTATGAATCCACGAGTCCATAACTAGAAAACCAGTAGAAGTAGAAAATAACTAATATTTGGAAAATATGTATCATAGTTATAGGAAACTTTACGCCAACATTCATTTTATTCGAAAAAAGGATGTCAAACCTACAAAATAAAAACTGTTTTTTTTTTCAAATTTTCAACAGCCTGTATCTTTTTACCTGAGCTGAATTTGGAAAAATGTTAAATGAAAAAAGTGTTTCATTTGATGAGAGGAATCTTTGGTTAAAATTAATGCAGTGGTCAAAGACTCACCCTGTATAGGTCAAACTGGTCGTTCTCTGGGAATTAGAATTGATGAACACAAGAGATCAATTCTCCAAAATAAATCAACAACTGGCTTCTCCGACCATTGCATTACTTCCAACCACTTTATAGACTTTAATAAAACAGAAATTTCACACAAGGGCACTAAAAGTAAACGTATGGACCTTTTGGAATGTTTGGAAATTTCTTCAGCCCTGAAGCAAAACCTCCCAATCGTAAATGACCAACTCGATTTTCGCCTGTCTCCGGTTTTAACATCTGTTATCTGATAGTAATAATGTGAATATTGTGTACATATGTATTTCATGTTCAGTTTTGAGAATGGGATGAAACCCGAAACATGCATGTCAACGCAAATATTTTTAATAAATTGTGAAAAGTATAGTCGAGTGTTTTTTATTGTTTTATTTACGTAAGAAATATGTATATAATTTTCACCCTCCAACCACCCCTATAAAATTCAGTACTATTTGTGCACATTGAAATGTCAGTGTTGTCCCACCAACAAGTCCTAAAATAGGGAAGACTTACTCAACAAATACCAGATTTCGATAAACATGAATACGAACTACTGAAACTTGTGTTGCCTGCACCGCTGGCGTTATCTGCTACTATAAATTCTTGTATCTATATTCCTTGTCAATAGGGCAACAAATAAATTGCTTCTACTTGAATATATTGATTGGTATATATTCAAATATAGTTAGATAGGAAAGTTGTTAATCATATATTAGTATTTTTTAAAAATCATAAGCAAGTTTATATCAAAGGAACGATGAAGAAAGAATTACACATATTCATATGGTTAATCACACATTAGGATGAGGCATCTATGAAATTATAAAAATACATCGAAACAACAAATAGGCATATTGGTTTTTCCATGGTATTCTTCGAACAGTTTAGAAAAATTGTCCTACACCATGGATTAGATGAAATAAGTGCTCCGAAATGAAGAAATTTTACATTCGGAGGGGTAAATATCAAGCATTGGCGCAAATTTTGCAATAGGTAGTCATGGAGTGACTGCATATAATACAAATTGAAATAATATAAGAAACAAATTAAAATAAAATAAGAAAGTTGAACATTCTCATATCAATGAACAATGAAGTAGTTTATACGCGAAATATTAAAAATTAAGGATGGCCAATTTTCATCTTAACTTATTATTTTATTTCATTGTGTTTGGAAAATATAAAACGTTCAAAGAGTGAATTTCACAGCACTTGCAAAGAAGTCATGTCAAAAAAGCTGCGAGTTGATCGTTTCATTCATAATTCTCATTTTGTTTCAAGCCATCTGTACAAACCAATTTGTATGCCGTTGAGTCTTAATTTATTTCTTATTTTATTTTAATTCACTTTATTTTCTGTCAAAACTCGCTGATGAAGACTATCAAGCAAAAAAATGATAAATGTTCCATTTTAATTAGTTCATTATAAATATCTTTTGAATGAAACTATGTAGAATCTACGAGGGGTCTTCTTAGAAGACCTAGGATGGTCAGTATGATTTGTACAATCGTTATACTATTTCTAGCACAAGTCAGGATGGCCGAGCGGTCTAAGGCGCTGCGTTCAGGTCGCAGTCCACTCTGTGGGCGTGGGTTCGAATCCCACTTCTGACATAAAGTTTTTAGGTGATGTAATTGTTCAACTTTTATTTTTCTTTACTTCTCTGATGGGAATGATATTTTGATAAAACTAATAATTCTACTTACAGAAGAACTTATCTTTATCTCACTTTTACTCTAGTGTAAATTTCAGAATGAAAAGCTACGCAGCCTTTTGTAGGATTATTGTATTTTAATAAGTATAATGGAAGGAAATATATACAAAGCGAATGTTGCACTGAAGGTTCTTCATCAGTCGAATAGGTAAATTGAAAGAACTATGATACGCATCTAAAAACAGTTTGGAAACAAAAATGAGAAAGTTCAATAATTTCGGCTACGAGAATCGATCCCGCTACCTACTTGCCAAGAAGACGAATTATCAGTGGGCCACAGAAGCATTAAAAAATTAATGTGAATTCCGTAACTTGAACTTATGATATTACTGACCTTTGATACCTTGTTTTCAAATTTCTAATTTCAGAGATATGATCATGTTACATATTATTCAATCGAGTTTAAATCGAGAACTTGGCTGTAAAATGAGTTACATATCATAGACAAGATATAACAATTCTCACTAGGTATTGAACGAGTTATTACTGACCTATCGACTTGTCAAATTTGACTCGGCCGATCTAAGTCATTTAATTCTCTCCATCATGTCGTCCACCAAAAACTGTTGACAACTTCGCTGGTCGAGTGTGAAACCAGTGGACCAGTATATTTCGATATTTCGGCAATATCTTCTCCAATAGATCCGATCGAGTTCTAATCTAAAAGTTTACTGTATAAGGTTTTGAAGGCACTCGCAGAATTTCAACGATATCTGACGGATTGTTTCAAAATTTCAGATGGCTGTAACTCTGGAACCACTCGGAGGATTTTGCCTATTTAACAAACTTAGACGGCGCATTTAGACTCCAAACCTACTCTACTTATCGTAAATGTATACAAATAACTGGCAGTATATGATTATGTAATTAGTTTTAAATAAATCCATCATGTAATTAGTTTTAAATAGGTCTCTGTGTCCATGTCATCTAGGTTCCTGTAGATCATTATTTGTTATGAATTTAGTATGATGTACTCTGATGATGTCGATGTGTCGACGAAACGCGACAATATTAAATAAATTAGTGTAAATCGTATACAATTTTTCCTTGAGTTAATATGGATTTGCATCAAGTAAAAGCCACACGCATTACATTTTTTATTTATATTAGTTTAATGAAATTTCAAATTGTGGAAGAATTCTATCTAAGGACTCTTTTTTCCTTTGTTATTATTATATTATACTCAAGATTATAATAAATAAGATAAAATTATACCCTATAAGTATATTATCATGGATTATAAGTGACATCGGCATTGTCTGTCGAATAATCAATTTTTTATTTCATTCTTTGATATTGAACTTGAACGTAACCTTACACGAATTGAAATTGGATAACACAAATACCCATAGTTGCGTGTGCATGAAACAGAATGAGAAACTTTAGTCACAAAGGGCAGGGCAGATGTTGTATGAAGCCCGACTTCAATCCGAGTTTCCAAATGGGGTGCGCCCTCTAACTCTAACTATAACGATACATCAGGCGACCCTATATCCCCTCTACCTTTACTTTACGCTTCCAGAAAATTGGATTCTCCCTATTTTGTATTTATTACATCCCTTGGAAACCTCTGCTATTTTATTTTATACGTTCAAGTGAATCTGAACTTCTTCTGATTATGTCATATATTAGAACAACATTAACTATATGTATCAATTTATATAGTTAGTTTTCGAGATATTCTTCGTTGAATATTATAAAATCTGATAAAAATGCCAGAAATTTAACGGCTTTTGTCAATCCAGCCCTGAACTAGAATCACTGATGATCTATGCTAGAATCCTCGAATAAAGGCATAGTCATAGGCATAAACTGACTGCGTAATGATCTCAATATTTAATTTCTTGGTAATCCATATACTTGGTTACACTTCTAGATAGAGATAGAGCTAGCAACCTCCATATCTCACATATTATTTTTGAGCACTTGAATCTCGCTTTTTTCCAAATTGGTTATATTACCATCTCAAAACGTAATAAGTTAATAAAGTGCAACTAAACATTATCTTATAATAAAATTTTAATTTCTTGATAAATGTTTTGTTTCGAATAGGTATCTTACATGTAACACGAAATACCATATGTTTATGTTTTTCTGAATCTACTTCAATATCAGATCATCATGTATGCCCTATATGTCATGATGACATATTAAATTATAACGTAATTTTTTTCCTGCTCAGTTTTTCATTATTTTACACAATACAAAGTAAAAACCTGCATCTATGGGAGATGATAGCCCTACATAAGGGCCTGGATGATTGTTCAGAACTACAGGGCCCTTATGTAGGGCTATCATCTCCCATAGATGCAGGTTTTTACTTTATATTGTGTAAAATAATGAAAAACTGAGCAGGAAAAAAATTACGTTATAATTTAATATGTCATCATGACATATAGGGCATACATGATGATCTGATATTGAAGTAGATTCAGAAAAACATAAACATATGGTATTTCGTGTTACATGTAAGATACCTATTCGAAACAAAACATTTATCAAGAAATTAAAATTTTATTATAAGATAATGTTTAGTTGCACTTTATTAACTGGACTGGTCAGACCTGGTTTTGAAAGAGACCCTCTTGGCCTTACGAGCAACAATTTCCTTTTTGAATTCAAATATTGAAGGGATTTCTAAGATCAATATCTTTGAGAACTAGCGGAGGCGATTCTTCTCCAAGGGATCCCATGCGCCTACAGAAGAGTATATTTGTGAGAGGAGACTTTTGAAAGGTTATGTATTATTTTTAGTTTGTTCGCTCTTCTCCTCTTGTCTTTTCATTTTTCAGGTTGAGTTTCGGGTACCTTGGAGAAACCTCTCCGTTTTTTGACGAAGGAGTCCATAATGAAGAAATAAATGCCTATCAATATTTCTAAATTTCAGCAAATTTTGTGAACAATAGCTACAAATCACAACACTCACGGGGAGACAGGGTTTTTTGCTGAGGTTTTTCCCTAAGCTCTTGTATCATACGCAGAATTGTATGGTACCCCGTTACACCAACCTCTGCTAACACATATAAAACTCTGAGTCAAAAGAATATATATATATATATATATATATATATATATATATATATATATATATATATATGTATGCCCTCATACACTTTTAAAATTTATGAAATTTGAATATGATGGTATTGAAAATCGGAATATCAGGAAGCAAATTCAAATGAGGTGATACGCTTCTGAGGTTCAATCGTTGCTATGATGGCTGACGTAATCAAAATCTACCCTCGACGAGATCATCTGCTTTTTACAGAGAAACAAAGAGTGAAATGGACACGAAAAGAGAGAGAGAGACGTAATCCAAATCTACCCTCGGCGAGTCCATCTGCTTGTTACAGCGAAACTAAGAGTGAAACGGACACGGAGAAGATAGTGAGAGTAGACATGACGGGTGACGTCACGGACGGGTGCCAAGTTTCGATCGTTTGAACAGTTATTATGTGTGCATCCGAATTTGAATGATCGTTTTCTCGTTGAAAATTGAAATTTTTGACGGCGGTTGAACTTTTGCATTAATCTTATGGATATAATAATCGATTCCGATAATAAAGATTGGTTCAAGCCCTGTGGACAGGAGCTTTGGTGTTCTTGTTCAAAGTTTGACACATCATATCTCCGAAAGTATTGGTTTCTCAGAGTTGGGAATGATATCAATGTGTTCTTATGATAGAACTGCATCATAAAGAAAATTCAATTCAAATAATAGTTTATTTATCAAGATTAAATGAGCAATTTGAGAATGAGAACTGCACCATGGAAGAAATCAAATTAAAATACCTAGCTGAAATGAATTTGACTCTTTCTTATAGAACAGGATGACATGTACGAGTATGAACAAAGATCATATAATAATTCATAGATAGAATAATTATAGCATTCTAGGAAAACATAGAAGTACGATTCATTATTGAAATTTCGAAAAATCATATCTCCGAAAGTATTAGCTCGTTAGAAATGAAAATGATATCAATAGATTTTAATAATGAAACTGCATCTTAAAAAATATTAAATTTGAAATTTGTAAGTTAAAAAAAAAATTTGTTCTCGTTACTCCGAAACCATTTGGCCTCTTTTGCCCAATAATGCACTTAACTGAGATATTTATCTATCAAACCTACTCTGAAAATTTCAACTGCCTAGCTCATTATGTTCAGGAGTTATTGTAGAAACAAAATGAAAAAATAAATGTTTTTATTTTTTACACTTTACGGCACCCCGATCAATACAAAACTTCACATGCGTATACAGATCATTATACTACAATTTGATGCTTAATTTCAGATCGATCGAGTGATCGGTTTCGGAAATATTCATAAAAAATGTTTTCACTAAAAATGGCCATAACTCCGAAGCCACTTAGTGGATTTTGCCCGCTAACTCGTCCGAGATATTGACGCTCCAAACCTACCCTGCAAATTTCAATCCTCTAGCTCCTTTCGTTCGAGAGTTATCGTGTTAAGAGGCGTTAAGAGCGCCAAAAAAATACATGCAAGAGACCTATTGCGTAAATTCAGCTGCAACTCAAATAACTTGAATTACAAGTCATACATCTTTTTTCAATTAGACGAATAGGCTTACCATGATCTGTATTATTCTATGATTGTTTTTCTATTTACCCTCAAAAGCTTTAAATCATAAATAGCTTTATTTTAATACTGTTTTGATTCTGCGCAATCGAATTTCTCTCATATATGGAACATAATTTCATGTTGTAACACATATTCAATCCATAATTTTCTACAGATAACTCACGCCATTCCTAATCATTCTATTCCGACTAGTTGAATCATCACTAGTTTGTAGTATGACTGGAAATTCATGCATTAGGGAACTTGTTATCCGCAATCAAAATTCAGTATTTTCAACGAATTTAACATAGTGAAATGTCAATTATGAGTATCATTCCACCAATTCAATCGTACTGTGAGGAGATCCAATTATTGTTGACGGAATTTTTTACCTTGAGGGCTTTAGAAGATAACCCAGTGTGGAAAGAAATAGTGTCTATACCATGTATCTATGAAACATTGAAATTTTGGTTGGTCAAGAAGGTTGACATATTTAGGGTTTGCCAACCTATACAGGTACACGGTCGGATTACCAATATCCCGTGTACCATTTATGTATAATAAAATACGTACAAAATCATACAGGGTTGTTCAAAATCCGAGGCTTTTTCGAGATATACTAAAACGAAAAAGTGCGTTTTTCCAAATGTATATCATAAGATGTATTGAAAGAGAATTATATTTCCATTCAAACCATATAACATGTTCGAATATAAGTTATCATTAAAGGATACTGTGGGAGGTATACTCATTATTAAAAGGTTTCTTTCTGGGTTTTCTCTCCCAAACTCTGAAAAATATCTATAAATAAAAATTAATTATTTTATGATTTGCTTCTGCGTAAAAAACGCAGAAACACAAGATATTTGTCAGAAGCAATCAATCGAACAATGTTGCCTAACAAACAACGACGAAACAACATCAACGAAGAAACAACTATATCGTAACGTTTCGGAGTCTATATCAGACTCCTTCGTCAGACACTTAACGAAAATCTTAGAATTATTTTGTTTTTCTGAAGTGTCTATCGAAGGAGTCTGATATAGACTCCAAAACGTTACGATATAGTTATTTCTTCGTTGTTTGTTGGAAAACATTGTTCGATTGATTGCTTTTGACAAATATCTTGTGTTTCTTACGCCGAAGAAAATCACAAAATAATGAATTTTTATTTTTGCGCGTATGTTCTGGGGAACATCGCGTTATCATTTTGCCCAAATGTCTGTAACTTTCGAATTTTTTGACGAAAATGGTCTCAACGATTTAGTTCGACTCCCCAATGAAGAATTCGAGGTCAAATTTGATTCTGTCCGGCCGTCCGGCCGTTGCCACGATAACTTGAGAACGAAAAAAGATATCGATTTGAAATTTTCAGGATGGGTGGCGTATACGAATACGACGGACAAGTTCGTTAATGGGCATAATCGGCCCAGTGGTTTCCGAGTAATAATTTTGTTTTCAACCAATATTAATCCGAGCGAATTGAAACTTAGTGAGTATTCGTAGAATACAAACCTAAGCACGTTTGTGAAATTTTCTGCGAATCGCATGGCTAGAAAATTATTAAAAAATTATTAAAAAATATTTTTGTTGTCACGTTAACTTGTGAACGGAAAGAGATATCGGCTTTAAATTTTCAGGTTAGGATGTGCACCAGAACGAGACATTTCGTTTTGTTTATGAGCATAATCGGTCAAACGGTTTTAGAGTTATAACCATCTGAAATTTGGTTGTTTTTTGTTCCTCATTAACTCGAAAAATACTGAACCGATTCAATTCAAACATGGTAATTAGTTGTAGTATGCCAATGCGAAAATTCTTGCAGAATTTCGTGAGGATAGTATTTGTAGAAATTTAAAAAAAAATCATTGAAAATTGAAAAAAAAATTCTATATATCAGTAACTATACGTTTGAAAATGCTGAAATTTTGCAAGAGCCTTCATAACCTAAATCTACTGCCAAGTTTCAAGTTTTAATACGATCGGTTAAATATTGTTGGAGATTTGAGCATTCTTATGTGAGTTCAGTAGATGGGTGACCATTGCCTCGATAAATTTCGAACGAATGGAGATAGGGACTTGCAATTTTCAGGGTAGGTTGCGTATCCGAAAGGGAGAGTTGAGTTCGTTTTTGGGCATAATCGGTCTAACGGTTTCCGAGTTATACCCACCTGGAATATTATTTCCTTGTAACTCAAAAAATAAATATTCGATCGAATTGAAGCTTGGTAACTAGTAGTATATATTCTTTTGACTGAGAGCTGTATATGTGTTAGCAGAATATATACTACTAGTTACCAAGCTAGTAGTAGAAAATCAACATAAAGACGTGTTTAAAATTTTGTAAGAACCGTACCCCTAGAAAATTTGAAAAAAATTACGAAAAAAAAAATTTTAAGAACCGTACACCTAGAAAATTTATAAAAATCACGAAAAAAAAAAAAGATTGGTTCAAGCACTGACGTGAAGTCAGAAGCTTTTGCGCGTATGTTCTATTGTTCATTCTTCTGTATTGGACACCCTTCATCGAATTTACCAGGGTAAATTATGTTGTCCATTCTCCTGTATTGGACACTCTTAATTCGAATTTACCATGGTAAATTCGAATTAAGTGTCCAATACACCCTGAAAATTGCAAGTCCCTATCTCCTTTCGTTCGAAAATTATCGAGGCTATGGTCACCCATCTACTGAACTCACATAAGAATGCTCGAATCTCCAACAATATTTAACCGATCGTATTAAAACATGAAAGTTGGCAGTAGATTTAGGTTATGAAGGCTCTTGCAAAATTTCAGCAATTTCAAACGAATAGTTACTGGTATGTAAAATTTTTTTTTTCAATTTTCAATGATTTCTTTTTTAGATATTTTTCAGAGTTTGGGAGAGAAAACCCAGAAAGAAACCTTTTAATAATGTTCCTATATACCTAAATTTTAAGGTAATCGAATTAAGATTTGATCCATTAAGGTTGAAATTATTCTGCAATCGTACCTATATATCACATTGAACATTCTGTACGTTCTAGCTACAATTTGTTTGCATTGACCGTGAGAATGCACAATTTCAACAACTTTTTTTCTATAATTTGGTGGGTCGTTTTTAATAAAATATATGTTAATAAATTAAACAATTTTTTACAATCCATGCTGATGGCCAAATTATCATAATTCACATGTCATGGATACAAAATGTATAACTACCTCAATATTTCCACATTGGCATGAAAACTTGCTCTTGATTCGTAAACCTTAAAATTTAGGAAAAGAACATGTTGTGTCGTTTGAAAGTAAATTTAATTCTTTTTCAATACATCTTATGATATGCAGGTCTTCCATTTTAAAAATGCGTTTTTTATCGTTTTGTTATGTCTCGGAAAAACCTCGAATTTCGAACAACCCTGAATGATTTAGAACTATCTCATTATACGTGAATGATACAAGGGATATTGATAATAATCTATACACGAATTTTCAGCTTTCTAGGATTCCACGTCCCCAAATAATGATAGTTTAATTGAAGCTATATTTAGCACAAAAAAAGAAGTAAATCAATCAATTCCTCGAAAACCGCTAGGGATAGGGATGAGTGTAAATAATCAGGGGGCTTATGGCGAATCGAAAAAACCAATAATAAACTGGGTATCTTATATCCCGTTTTCTGTAAAAGTCCAGGGTACCATCCATGATCTTATTTATTCGGTGATGCGATGGGAACATTTTTAACTGGTATTTTTGAATTGTTTCTTCCTAATGATTGTGTAATGGAAAAATTACCATTATCATTTTCATTCATTATGGATTTTCATGAGCGCATCCGCCAAAATTTATTTTTTATGAAATCGTTATGTTCTCGGGGGAACACAACTTGCACTGATAGGTTTGATATACATTTGTAAAAAAAATTGTGAAAATGAATCAAATTCTCATCAAAAAGTCATCTGATTAGAAAATTAGTGAAAGAGATTCTATTGAGCTATATCATCGGAATATGTGAACGTAAGGGACAGAGAGCCATTTTAAATTGATCTCACACTTGTATTAGCAGTGGAAAGAATTAACTGACAAAACAATAAGGTCATTTCATAAAATTCTAAATGAAAAGACATCGACGCGCTGTAATAATACGGTGCCGGTGTCAGGAGAAGTGTGTCGGAATCCAACAAGTCGTGGCGCCTCAACGCTCTAGGCGGTCAACAAGAAGGCGCCTCTCCTTCACCCCCACAAATCACCCCCTAGAGTCTCTCGCACTACCAAATACTCACCCTCAGATGCCCCCACTCCACTCGGTCGATATCAGTGAGAAATCCACCAAATACGATATGTTTTGTATTGGGACAAACTTCTTGGTCGTTGTGAATTCAAAACCGCAAATAGGTTGTTTATGTGAGAAATGGTGGATGATCCATAATAATATTACAAACTCTGGAAAAGATGATTTAATTTAAGGAAAATAATAGGGAAAGTTATCGATGTTTTAAGAAGGTTCAAAAGGTGTCACCGTGTGAATTTACTACTTACTATATACATTTTTTTTCTATGTCATCCACCAAATAACGCACATAAATTCAAAAAACTCACAGAAGTTCTCTAGATGTTAGTTGTGGAATTGAGTTCCTGAGAAATAAGTTTTAGCATTCTAGAATTAATACTCATTTTTTCATTATTCAAATTATCCTTGTGTCAATATCATTTTTTTGCTTGTATGTATACGTAGTGTTTCAAAATGTATGATCCTTGAATGGAAGGAAATTTTCAACAAACGTTTATCTTGTGATATCCATTCAGTAAATTATTTGATCGAGTATTTTGATATATGTATATGAATATGAAACAGATATCGAAAAATATAGGTATGCCTCAAATGTAATTGTTCTGATAAGGCTGAAACATCCCACACCGACAACGGGGGTGTAACTCAGTGGTAGAGTGTCTGCTTCGCATGCAGAAAGTCCTGGGTTCAAATCCCAGCTCCTCCACTAGAAAGTTTTTGTTATTTTACCATATTTCTTATTTCTATTGGGCTGTAGACATTATTGGAAAAAGAAATCTGTATGTATACGATTATCAGAGTCACATCTAGTTGAAATGTAATTATATCCCATAGGAAACCAAAGAGTAATTTCATTCATTTTACTACCATGACGGATATGTCGATTCAATTGAACACGTGGAACCGTGGAAGCATGGTACAGACAAAATTTGTATGAAAACATTCCAATAGTTTTGTTGATTTTCGGAAGGGATTTTCAATGGAAGTTTGCTAGCTCTATTGCGCGTATGTTCTAGGAAACGGCATGCTATCATGTTGCCCAAATGTATGTAATTTTCGATTTTCTGCCGAACATGGTCTCAAACGATCAGGTTTGACTCACTCATGTATAATTCAAGGTCAAAATCGATTCAGTCGGCGGGCCGTCCGTTGATTAACTTTCGGGACGGACAGAGATCGCGACTTGAAATTTTCAGGGTAGATTGCTCATCCGAATACGACGGTTAAGTCCGGTGGGCATTATCGACCAAACGGTTTCGGAGTTATACCTTATACCCATCTGAAATATTGTTTCCTCAAAAACTCAATATTACATATACGATCGAATTGAAACTTGCGAATTAGTTGTATAATGCTGACATGCAAATTCTTGGGGAACTTCTTGAGGATCGTACCATTAGAAAAAAAAATGTTTTCTACAAACATTTTATATTTCGGATAATAGACATCCGTATAAACCTTCACACCGCCATTTTACCATCGAGTACTGGATTTCAGCTCGATCAGTTTTGTATTTTAGCCATTATGTATTTTGAAATATTTACTTCTCTGAAATATTATTTCCCCAATAACTCGAAAAATACAGAACTGACCTGATTTAAACTTGCTAATTAATTGTAGAATGCTGACACGCAAATTCTTGTAGAATTTCGTAAGGATCATATCACAAGAAGAAAAAAAATGTTTTTCAAAAATATTATATTTCAGAAAATATCTTTCAGTTTCCGTTGAAATTCAGCACAGACCTTAAAGCCGCCATTTTACAATCGAGTACCAGATTTCAGCTCGATCGGACTCGTATTTTAGCGATTATTCTGGAAATACTGGTATATTCTTCTTCTGAAATTTCAAATCATGCCAAATCTCAGAACAACAACACCACGATGGCCGAGATGTTAGCGTGCTCGTCTCCGTGCGGGAGATTCGGGTTCGAATCGCCACTGGGTTATTTCACTATTTCTTTTATTTTAAAATTCAATTTCAGTCGATGCCCAATTTATTATTTCACGTATTAAAGCTAAAAAGATGGCCTAATGGTTCATGCAGTATTTCGTGAATGTGAACAGACAATAGGACATGCGCGCACAAGCTAACTTCACGTCAGTTCATTTTTGATTTTATTTTATTATCCATGTCATTGCTTGATTTATTAGTTGTGATAATGATTAAATGATACAATATTTTGAAAATACATAATACCAAATACTTTTTCCATTTAATTCAATATTGATTTGCCACCAAAAATTCAATTTTTGGCGCTCTAGTTCCTCGGAACTGAGTGCTTATCAATTTGCCCAAATGTCTGTAATTTTCGAATATTTCGATGAAAATGGTCTTAAACGATTTGGTTCGACTCACTGATCAAGAATCCGTGGTCGAAATTCATTCTGTCCGGCCGGTCCGGCCGGCCGTAGGCACGATAACTCTCGAACGGAATGAGCTAGAGAGTTGAAATTTTCAGAGTAGGTTTGGGGGATAACTATCTCGGCTAAGTTCGTTATTGGGCAAAATCGGACAAATGGTTTCGGAGTAACAAAAAAAAAATTTTTTTTACGAAACAAATTCCAAATTAAATTTTTTTTAATAAAAAGTTTTATCATGAGAATCCAATCATATCATTTTTAACTCTAACAAGCTAATACTTTCGGAGATATGATTTTTCAAAATTTCAATAATAAATCGTATTTCAACGTTGTCACAGAATAATATTATTCTATGTATGAATATGAATTGTCATAATGTCAAATGATGTTCAATTGAAGAATTGTGAGCGAAGTGAGAAAAATCTCAGATATGATTTTTCAAAATTTCAATAATAAATCGTATTTCAACGTTGTCACAGAATGATATTATTCTATGTATGAATATGAATTGTCATAATGTCAAATGATGTTCCTGAGAATTGTGAGCGAAGTGAGTTAAATCTCAGTTGTTTGCTCCGATATTAGTTTTTCTCAGAAATTTCTTACATTTCGGAACTGAACATGAAGTAAGAGATCTGAGAGTAGTGAGACTGCTTTTCATCCATAGACATAGATATAACTCTCGAACGGAATGAGGTAGGTAGTTGAAATTTTCAGAGTAGTTTAGGGAGATGAATATCTCGGTTGAGTTCGTTATTGGGCAAAATTGACCAGATTTAATTTGATTTCTTCCATGGTGCTTTTCTCATTCTCATGATAGCTCATTTAATCTTGATAAATAAACTATTATTTGAATTGAATTTCCTTTAGGATGCAGTTCTATTATATGAATACATTGATATAATTCCCAACTCTGAGAAACCAATACTTTCGGAGATATAATTTGTCTGTTTGAACTAGAGCGCCAGAAAGCTCCTGTCCACAGGGCTTGAACCCATTTTTGATTTTCCTTTTATTAATCGGTTCTTCTATTATCTAATCGAATCAGAAAAATTCATTGGAATTATGGATGTTTATAATAAATTTTTCAAGTATTCAATAGCCATTTTGAGCAGAACCATTGTTTAAATTACAGAATAGCTTCTTCAGATACCTACATTATATTTCAAGTACCTAACTAACTCTGTGTCGAGAATAATATTGGCTTCGTATCGAAGTAAGCGGTACAAATTAGTCATCTGAAAATATTCAACCAGCAGACAATTGAGTGTTGTACATTTTTTCATTATTATGTGACAATTTAGGTTTATTATATTTGAAAAAAAAACAAATGAATATTATTATTGTTATTAATGATTTTAAGGGAATGAGGGAGTGACTTTTATTTTAAACGATTACTTTATCAAGTTCAAAAGAATATATATATATCGAGAGAGTGATTGAAAGTATCTTATTTTAATTGGCGCTCTAGGTCCTCGGAACAGAGTGAAGCCTATCCATTAGCCCAAATGCCTGTAATTTTCGAATTTTTGGCTGAAAATGGTCTCAAACGATTTGGTTCGACTCACTGATCAGGAATCCGACTAATCCGAGGTCGAAATCGATTCTGTCCGGCCGGTCCGGCCGGCCGTAGGCATGATAACTCTCGAACGAATGGAGTTAGAGGATTGAAATTTGCAAGGTGGGTTTGGATCGTAAATATCTCGGACGAGTTGGTTAATGGGCGAAATCCATCAAGCAGTTTCGGAGTTATGGCTGATTTTAGTAAAAACATTTTTTATGAATATTTCCAAAACCGATCACTCGATCTATCTAAAATTTAGCATCAAATTGTAGAATCATGACCTTTATACGCATGTAAATTTTTTTATTGACCAGGTTACCGCAAAGTGTCAAAAACAAAATTTGAAAATTTAAAAAAATTTTTCTACAATAACTCTCGAACGGACTGAGCTAGGCAGTTGAAAATTTCAGAGTAGGTTAGGGAGATGAATATCTCAGTTAAGTTCGTTATTGGGTAAAATAGGCCAGATGGTTTCGGAGTAACGAAAAAAAAAATTTTTTTTTGAGTAACAAATTTCAAATTCAATTTTTATTTAAGATGCAGTTTCACCATAAAAATCCATTGATATCATTTTCAACTCCAACAAGCTAATACTTTCGGAGTTATGATTTTTAGAAATTTCAATAATGAATCGTACTTCTATGTTTTCACAGAATGCAATAATTATTCTATCTAAGCTTTATTATATGATCTGTGTTCATACTCGTACATGTCATCCTGTTCTATAAGAGAGACAGTCAAATTCATTTCAGCTATTTTAATTTGATTTCTTCCATGGTGCAGTTCTCATTCTCAGATGGCTCTGTTAATCTAGATAAATAAACTATTATTTGAATTGAATTTGCTTTATTATGCAGTTCTGTCATAAGAATACATTGATATAATTCCCAACTTTGAGCAACCAATACTTTCGGAGATAGAATTTGTCTGTTTGAACAAGAGCGCCAGAAAGCTCCTGTCCACAGGGCTTGAACCAATTTTTTTCTATTGAATAGTTTCAATCAGTGGAATTATGTAATGCAGGATTTTCAAATTATAGGTTTCATTTTGCATAGCCCGTAATTTTGGCAGCTGCCATATCAAGGTCTTTCATTTTCGGACACATGACAACTAAAAACTATGCCATTAATAAAATTCGAGAAAAGAACTGACGTGAAGTCAGGACCTTTAGCAAACGTGTTCTATATTCTATTCACGCCGTCAAACACCCTCACGAAATACTGCACGAACCTTCAAACCGTCTTTTTTCAACCGAGTACTAGATTTTAATCTAGTAATCGAATCGGTATTTTTGGAAATTTCTAGCATCGCTAACATCTCAGCCTACGAGGTGTTCTTACAATTTACATGATTTGAAATTGCGAGAATTGGCGTGAATAGACAAATCAACATGCGCGCCGAAGCTCCTGACTTCACGTCAGAGCTTTTTGAAGAATTTTTATACGTGGGTTTATCAGTTCCATCAGCAAACGTTGAGATTAGTTCCAAATCCGCATATTTTCGATTGAAAAAGACAATCCGTCAACAAAACTATCCCCATAAACTGATGCTCAAAGTGACGCTGACGATTAGTATAAATCGCGGTAGCAAGGGTCAACATAAGGGTGACATTCGTCACCACCCTATGTTGTCCATGATCTTATACAATTTCCAGACCGACCAACAGCGGAAGCAGACGAAGCTGGTATTGATTCCGATTTTCAACAAATGAAGTAACACCAAATGAGGGTGGGGATGTGTGGTGTAATAGTGATGCTATATATCTTGCTGAATCGCGAGTATAGGGGTTGTTCATGTGATACCTTGTTCGGAGTTTACATTATTGTATTAATTCGATAAATTCAAACTTTGGAAAAGTAGAGATGCATTTTGGTATTTAGCTTTCAATGGATTTTCGGTTTGTTATTTTCTCAAAAAATAAACCTGAGTAATTGTGCATTAAAATAAATATTTACCCCTCTCCCCGAAATTTTTTCAGTTGTTTTTTTGATGTATATAGAATTAATAATCAACCATCCAACCGTAGATACGCCGGACGCGTATTGGCAATTGGCATTGTTTACTATGCTGCAACGCATACATGTTGTTGCAACGCGGTAAACAATGACTGAAATAAACTGCTCCTCAAGAGTTAGGGATATCATATTAAGTTGTTCTGAGGGGCGTAAAATTTTAAAGAGAATATCAAAAACATGATCAACTGCCAATAAAAACTTATTAATTCGATTTGAATGCATATTTTCACCATCTGGTCGTCTTTTTTGCGCGTATGTTCTGGGGAACATCGCGTTATGATTTTGCCCAAATGTGAAATTTAATTCTGTGGTGCCGTCCGGCCGTCCGGCCTTTTCCACGATAACTTGAGAACGGAAAGAGCTAGCGACTTTTCAGAATAGGTGGCACATCCCAATACGACGGACAAGTTCGTTAATGGGTATAATCGGCCCAATGGTTTCCGAGTAATGATTTTGTTTTCAACCAAAATGAATCCGATCGAATTTAAACTTGGTGAATAGTTGTAGAATATAAACCTAAGCGCGTTAGTGAAATTTTGTGAGAATCGTGTTACTAGAAAATTTTAAAACAATTATTAAAAAATATTATTTCTGACACGATAACCTGAGAACGGAAGGAGATAGCGGCTTGAAATTTTCAGGTTCGGTTGTGCATCTGAATGCGACATTTGAATTTGTCTATAGGTATAATCGGCCGAATGGTTTTGGAATTATAGCCATCTGAAATTTGGTTGTTATTTCCTCAATTACTCGCAAAATACGAAACCGATATAATTCAAACATGGTTATTAGTTGTAGAATGCCAACGCGAAAATTCTTGCGGAATTTCGTGAGGATGGTATAACTGGAAAAATTCAAAAAAATTATTGAAAATAATTGAAAAAAATTCGATATATCATAAACTATTCGTCCGGAATGGCTGAAATTTTGGAAGAGCCTTCAGAACCTAACTCTACTGCAGAGTTCCAAGTTTGAACACGATCGGATACATATTGTTGGAGCAGCCTTTTGTGAGTTCGGTAGCTGAATGCGAATCGTCGTTTTATGTTGGCTATGGTCGTATTTTTGCGAGAACCTTCAAAAACATTAATGTCATGATGACATATTTTTGCGCTTATGTTCTTGGGAAAATCGTGTTATTTCATCACAAATCTATGGGAGATGATAGCCCTACATTAGCGGTCAGACCTGGTTTTGAAAGAGATCCTCCTTAGGAGGAGGCAACTAAATATTGAAGGGATTTCTATGAACAAGAGTGAATATCTTTGAGAAATAGAGAAGGCGATTCTTCTTCAAGATATCCATGTGCCTTCAGAGGAGTATATTTGTGAGAGGGGACTTTTGAAAGGTTATGTATTATTTTGAATCTGATATCGCTGAAATTTTGCTGAAGGCTTCAAAACTTAATTTTAAATTAACCACACTTTCTGTTCTTGTAAGGTGAGAGGCTCATTTGTGGATGTTAAATCTCGTGATGGGTAGAGAGGAATTTTAGGACAGTTTTTCTATCACTAATGATAATATATCTTTATGTTTCACCTCATCACCTTTAGATCTATGAATGGGCATTTATTGGTTGAGAATAAGTAATTGAATATTACTGGAATTCAATTGAATTTCATTCAATATGTTAGTAACTAAACTTATTATTTTCCTTACTTTGATTATTTAAATATAACATTAATTCCAGTAATATTTTTCAAGAATAATTATGTATTCTTCTCCTAAAGAAGAATTGAAGGTAGACAATAATGTGTTAATTTTTTCATCATTGCTTTCTATCCTGACTTCACGAAAAAAAATTGGTCCAAGCACTGACGTGAAGTCAGGAGCTTTTGCGCGTATGTTCTATTGTCCATTCTCCTGTATTGAACACTCTTAATCGAATTTACCATGGTGAATTCTATTGTCTGTTCTCCGGTATTGGACACTCTTAATCGAATTTACCATGGTGAATTTGATTAAGGCTGTCCAATACAGGAGAAAAACAATAGAATTCACCATGGTAGATTCGATTAAAAGTGTCCAATACAGGAGAATGACAATAGGACATACGCGCAAAAGCTCCTGACTTCACGCCAGTGCTTGAACCAATTTTTTTCTTGAGTTTGGCAGTTTTTCACATTATTCGTAAGATTTAGCATTTCAATATGCAGTTAATTTATTGTCAGTCTCTTAGCAATATCGAACTTAGTAAATTTCACGAGCTTCTTAAGATGCCAAGACGTAATTTAACAAACGCCGAGGCTAGTAGGGCTATCGGTATGATACAGGGTGACCTCACTCAAGTCGCTGTGAAAGAAATATTTCAAGTATCGCAAAGTGTAATATCGCGACTCTGGAATAGGTTCAATGAGACAGGTTCGGTGCAGGAAAGACATAGGGTTGGTGGACCAAGAAAAACAACACCCACGCAAGACCGTTTTGTCACAATTTCGGCGAGGAGATATTTCTTCATGTAGGATGCTGAGAATTCGACTTTTAAATGCCAATGGTCCTGAAATTTCCATTGAAACCATCCGACGTCGTTTGGGGGAGATTAACCTGGTTTCTAGACGTCCATTGAGGGGTGTTCCGTTAACACGTGAGCATAAACGACAAAGATTAGAATGGGTCAGGCAGCATGTTAATCTGAACGTCTAATGGCGTAGTGTACTTTTCACAGATGAATCCAGATGCGGTCGATTTACAGATTCTCGAAGAATAAGGTTATGGACTATGCCGCGTATACCCCGAAATCGCCGTCATGTGCAAGAGGTTCATCCATTTCGAGGAGGTTCTGTTATGGTATGGGCTGGGATATGTTACAACGGGCGCACAGACCTTCACATTTGTACTGGCAATATGACTGCTTTACATTATAGGGAATAGTAGAAAATGCGCGAGACGAGCATGGTATTCCATATTTACCAATACTTCCGCATTCGCCATACTTAAACTGCATAGAACGTGCATGGGATATGCTACAAAGAAGACTAGATGATCACCAACCTCCACCAGAAAAATTGAATGACCTCAACGCACTACTGCCTCGTTTATGGAATGAAATTCCTCCATATGAGCCTCGTTGACAGTATGCAACGAAGATGTCAGGCGTGGTGGCCATACCTTGTATTGAAGGTATAAAAAGACAAAAAAAACAATAAAATGTCCGGAAATAAAAGTCGTTAAATTTGACCCTATTCTGTTAATCACCCTATATATGTTGCAGACCAAAAAACTTACGTGCATTTATAATTTTGAACCTAAAACTATATTAAATTACGTTTGCAGCGCCAACAAAGGTTTCAGAATGTCAGTTATTTTAGTTGAAACGATTATCCCTAACTCTTGTGGAGCAGTTCAATACTCTCTCTACCCAGACATATCTTACCACGACTCAGTACAGTCAAGTGTTCAGACGTAGTAACTATTGTATTATTGATATGCTGCCATTCTCAAGACATTTTTTACCGCATTGTATTCCCAACCACGTTCAAATTTGCTTTATTTTGCAATTTTACAGTTCGCGTTCATAAAAATAACAATAATATACTATCGCCGAAAATATTTTATTGAAACTTGGCAATTAGTTGAAAATGCAAGTTATTGAAAAATTTTGAGAGCGTCGTATCACCAGTAAAAAAAAATAAAATATTTAGAAAATTAGAATTTTCTACAAAAGTTATACATTTCATAAACTATTTGTCAGATTCCGATGAAATTCCGCACAAACCCTCCAGCCAAATTTTATTTTTCCAATATTTTCAGAAATACAAATCTGACCGAACTGAAATCTAGATATAGTACTCGGTTGAAACAAGACGCAGATATTTCCTGAAGGTGAGGCGTGAATTCACAAAAGTACATTTAGTGCTTTTGAAGAATTTTTTAATTGAATTTTAAATTCAAACAACATTCATAGACCTTATCATGTATATTATCGATCAGAAATATACTCGAATTGGATAATAAGTACATCAAATAATATCTAGAATTATTGCGACCATGTCTATGGCCTCTGGTGACCCACTCCTTTGAATAACCCGCGGGCGAACGATCAAGAGTTAATATCGACAGATGACAATATTTCTGCTACCGAATGCATGTCACTCACGCGAACAACAATGATTTTAATTAGTTAATTTTGGATATCCTTAGTTTGAACATCGCAAACACGCGTCTGACCCCAGTGTGGTTTATTTCGGGCCAGGTCCGATTGCCAGATTAGCTCATGGCTTTTACGTTTATTACATTTGCATAGAGTGGATGAGAACCTCATAGATCTGGAAACGTATTACTCCTAGATCGATTCAATCCCCACAAGATGAAATTTGATGGAATAATAGTCATGAATCTGTCAATTATAGGATTGGCCTTATTGGAGAATTGATAGACAGTGTTGCAATGCATAGCATACCAAATTTGGATAAGGGAAATACATACATATGTAGTCTAGATATTCTGCAGTGTGGATGGGAATATTCTGTTAGTTTGTAATCAAAAATTATAGTTCTTTGTCTATATTTAAGTTATAGAGAAAGCGTTCAGCACCTGTGCCATGGAAATGAATACCACGAGCCACCAGGCGAAGGTTTTTACAAGATGAGTGAGCTAAACGCAGCTTATTGCCGAGATACATATACAGTGAGCGTCAAAAGTATGGAATAATGGATTTATTTTCTCCCTTTTCAGGAATATCGAAAAATTTAAAAGGTCTATGTAATTTATTTTTTCTACAAACCTCAAAAAATGACAAGGTTCGCGCATTGACAACAATATGCGAAGTGAGCCTTTTTTTCTATTTCCTTCGTTACCATGACACCGTGCGCGGAGTAGTGTGCGAAATACTCACTTCGCACACTGCATGTAAACTATATGGAATGTTTATATTTTAACCTTTATGTTCCTCGATTTCTCCGGTAAAAGATTGAAAATTACTGAATTGGCCACATCTGTCAAGTTAGGTGCGGTACTGCTTACTTCATCGTCGCTCGAAATTTCCATTATTTTACAGTTATAAATATCACGCACGAAATTGACGCGAATAAAAATTCACTCCAAAATAATTATCAAGAACTGTCACTTTGAGATAATGGTCAACAAATGCCATTTTATTTCCATAGTTACAGTAATTACTTGATTTGGAAAAACAGTTTAAGCCAGTTCAATACTATTTTTCGTATTAAGCTAAGCATGTTACTTATTTTAGAACAATATTTTTGAAGTTTGTAAAAAAAATTTTGTTTTTATCTCATGCGCAAAATACTTTGGTGATCTCGACTATTTCTCTTAACTTGGCTGCGCCTCGTTAAAAAAAATCAGTTCTCGATCACCAAAGCAGCATTTCGCGCACTAGATACAAAAATAACTATTTTAAGGAATATGTTCCCGTAATTTTTATTTTCGACCATTTCCTGTTACCACGCAGTGACGTCATCGATATTTTTTATTTGAATCCGAACTCCAATCTTTTCTCGCCATGGCTAGATCATAAAATTCTGAATTCAGTATTGCACATTTGACGATATTTGGTTCACTAATTCTCAAGAGTTTAATTTTTTAAATTCAAAAATTTTATATCTTCATAATTTGTTTAATCTCGAAATCTTGTTGAACAAATTAGAAAGCTATGGCATAAGAGGCAATGCCTTAAAATTGTTCAGAAGCTATATTTCTGGTAGAAAACAGAGAGTAAAGATAAATAAAGCTACAAGTTATTATAGAGAAATATCCATCGGTGTTCCACAAGATACAATTTTAGATCCAATACTTTTAGTTCCCTAAGTGAACGATCTACTGAAAGATATGCCAAAAAATTCAATACTATCCTACGCAGCTTTTTTTCGAAGATCATGTGATTCTGTGTCTGACCAAATGTCTGTCATTTTCGAATTTTCGACTGAAAATGGTCTTGAACGTTTAGTTTCGACTGACTGATAAAGAACCCGAGGTAAAACATAATCAAGTCCGGCTTTCTGTCGATAGGCATGATAACTATCGAACGAAATAAGTTAGAGAAATTTCTAGGGTAAGCTTGGGGCCTAAATATCTTGATTAATTTCATTAATGAGCAAAATCATCTGAGTGCTTTCAGAGTTATAGACATATGTTTTCCCAATCATTCGAAATATACTGATATCATTGAATTGAAATTGGTAGTTAGTTGAAAAATGCCGAAGCAAAGAATCACGCAAAATTCCTTGAGGATTGTTTGGCTGGAAAATTAAAAAAAAATGCTGTGTCTTAGAATCAGTTAGATGTGGCTAAAATTTTCCAACCCCAACTAGTAGATTTAAACTCCATCGGATATATATTGAAAATATTTAGAAAATATTATATTTTCCTGGAAGTCAAGCGACCTTCGGCGAGTACAGTACCTAGATGGGTCACTACTCTGGAAATCACTTTCAACAAGCGCGCCAAAGCAGAGTGACCTCACGTATGTGCATTTCTAATTTTTTTATGGCAAGATTTCCATAACAGAAACATCGTTTATATTTTCTTCAAAGAAATATATCAGTAGTCCAATAGTTTATCTATCGGTTACGGAGATAGCTCCGGTGAATGTACCTTTTTTATAACTGTTGTACCGCTAAGTAAGCCGAACAATGTAAGGCTATTCCAACAATTATAACGTAGATCAGTTGAACTTTCCCTCGAAGTGTGTTATAAATTCAATGAATTCAGACAATCGTTAGAAATGAAGAAGAGTGTTGAGATTGATTTTTCAAATCAACGTTTATTGAACATTAACTCAAATTCTAGCATTTATGACGTTAATTATAATTACATTACACAACAATGTGTCTAGGATAGCTGAGGAAAATATTGCAATATTAAGTTGTAAAAAATTGGTTCAACCCCTGTGGACAGGAGCTTTTTGGCGCTCTTGATTTTCGTCGTATCTCCCCCTAAAATCTTCCGTAACACCCTGTATATTATTTGAAATTCGTATTTCCCCCTAAAATCTTTCGCATCAATTCAGAAATACCCTGTAAATTATTTGAAATTTGTAACGACATGACCCTAAGAAATGAAACAGTTATCTATGATCCACACTGTAGATATAAATATTTGTAGAAGCTTGTGGCGTGAGCACACATCGGACATGAAGGGTTTGGTGACATTTAATCGATATCAGCACTCACTGGACACTCCACGATTTGTTTTATTTGATATCAGCCTGCATCGAAGAAACCTGTAGTTTGTATGTTCATTTTCTCGTCGATAAATTTCAATGGAAGATATTTAATTTACGATTATTTACCAGAAATCGAACGTATATGTAATGGATATTCAACAAACTTCTCAGGAGGATGCAATTCGATCTGGATTCGAGTATCTGGATGGATTATACAAACCATAATTATTTTCAGGCTAATTGTCTCAGTTTAGAATTTGATATCTGTAAATCTCATATCATGGAGATTTGAAGAACATAAGAATGACGACATATTGAGGGTCCATTCATATTAACCCGAATGCCCGAGGAAGGGGGAATATGTTCTTCGAGTGTATGTATGTATTGTTATGAAAATTTGTTATAAATCACAGTTGTTGTCAAATTATTATTTAAATAAGACTAATACCTATATTCTTTTAAAGGCTCTGGAAACAAAATCTACCTTTTTTGTCTCAAATTCTATTAAAATCTCTTCGAATACTAACTGACACTACAATTCACTTAATATATTTTCCAACTACCAACAAATGTTTTTTTGTTTCCATGGAACTTTTAAAAATTCTAACATACACTCTCTATTTAAATTTACTTAATATTCAAGCCTATCAAAAATAATAATTTAAAACCATATCAACTTTCCCTAAATTAAAATGTTTCTTTATCAAATTATTAATTTAAGAAATACATATTTTTAATTTTAAAGTGAATTAATTTTCAAGTATTATTTTAAATTTAACTTTTCTCTTTTTTTTTTATTCAAACTTACAACTTGTCATTTTCTTATTGAATTTAAATTTTCTCTAAACAATATCATAATATTGCCTCTTTTTCCAATATCTTCCTGGCCTCTCAAACTACTTCTCATTACCCTTTATATAAAAATCTTCAATTATTTCCCAATATCCATCTTTTATTACTTCATTAATCTCCCCATAGCCATCACTTCCTACATACTTCTCATTATACTTGTTCCTACAATAATTATTCCTTTCGATCATATGTTGTATATTAATTATTATTATGTTCTCTTTCATCTAGGCTTCTTTATACTCTTCATTGATCTTCATTTCACCTGGTATACCTCTTTCAAATATTATAATCTCCTACTCCATAGTCATCATATTTGTAGATACTGTATTTCCCTTGTTCATTATAACATTCAACATTTCATTTTATTCCAATTCCAAACATTAACCTCAGCACTGTCTATATCATAATTATATTCCTCAAATTGTAGTGCAGTCCTTCTTGACTCTTTCGAAATTCTTTTACATCTATTGTATTCTCTACTAATTTATTCCTGTCTGAAAACTTCCTTATTTCTTCTTTCGGTGTCCTTTGTAACTTTTTTCTTTATCGACTAAAAAAAAATTTGTTTCATTTTTCGAATTAGGCAAATAGAGGGTCGTCTCAGTACTCAAGGAGATAAAGGAAAAAAGGAAATTTTTAAATACTACATTTTTACATCTTTAATTTATTCCCTGCTCCATTTCACAGGTTTATCATTTGAAAAATTAATAAATCAGAATGCGCAAACGAATATAAAGGCTCATAATTATGGATCAAAATTAAACGAATAATCTGTGAATATCATTGTGCATTATGACAGTGTGAATATTCACCCTGATACTCGATGAAAATCGATTTTATCCCTTGTTAAAGGGCTTCGGATATATAAAAGCGAAGGGCTTATAAGTGGCGGGATGTGATATTAACACACGTGACTCGTTTGCCACACGATGTACAGATGGCCCCATACGTCATGAATTCAAACAGAATGGGGTTGAGGTTCTGCTTGCTGAAACCCTTATTCGTTCTCGGAAAGAGCTACCAATATTTACTCCGTTCGAATGAGTGAGCATAGTCTGAAATTCTAAAAATGTACTGAACGGCTTGGTTCTATTGAATTTTCTTGATATTCATTTCAATCATTGACATAAAGAAGTCTAAACTGCCTATTTCATGGAGAAATATATTGACATTTGTGTGTGGGAAGAGCTAGAACGAGAAGAGTAATCAGTATACTAAAAAATAAATTAGATTATTTTTGAATACCTCACAAAATATTATGTGAATTCTGAGTCAAATGAACACTTTTCACTAATGAGAACTATGGGTTATATTCTATATTCATGAAACTTGGAACAAAATTCTTACAAAGCACTAACGTGATGTTAGAAGCTTTTGTGCGCAATTTTTTTTGTCTATTTACCCCTCAAACACCCTCACGAACTATTGGATGAACCTTCAAGCCGTCATTTTTCAACCGAGTACTAGATATCAATTCGATCGGATCTGTATTTTTGAATATATTGAAAAAATAAATTAGAGTTTGAAGGTTTGTGCGAAATTTCAGCAGAATCTGACACATAGTTTAATAAAAATTATTTTTATATTTTTTCTAGTGATCCTCACGAAATTCCGCAAAAATTAGTGCGTCAGCATTCTACCAGTAATTACCTGGTTTAAATTGGATGGGATTTGTATTTTTTGAGTTACTAAGGAATTGACAACAAAATTTCAGATGGGTATACCTCCGAAATCGTTTGGCCGATTATGCCCATTAACGAGCTTATCTGTCGTATTGGCATGCGCAAACTGCCCTGGAAATTGCAAGTTGCTATCTCTTTTCTTTCGAAAGTTATCGTGGCAATGGTCACTCATTCAGATACTGAACTCGCCCAACGCTGCTCGGTTTCCAGTATTTTTTCAATAATTCCAAGAATATCCGATTGTGTTCAAATCATAAAAACTTATGCTTATTTCGCTATTTTATATGTAATGGAATAGTGATCGTAGATTATTGTGTGTTAATTTTATTCATTAGATAATTGGTTCCTCAGTAAGGCTCAATTTTCATTTGATGATAATAATTGTCGAAATATCTATCGTAGATAATTGCAGTGAAATTGTGTGTAAATTGGTCCAGAGGAATATTTTGAAGGATCCCCTTCAAAAAACAATATAGATATTTGTTCTAAATTAAATGTATTTTCCCCAAGTAGTTTAGTGGAAACTACTGAAATCAACGGATAGGGATCACCGGACGGTGTGCGATGGACCTGCAGATGTTTGCACTTGTTGTAGGAAACAGCGTGCCATAATTTTGCCCAAATGTCTGTAATTTTCGAAGTTTTTGCCGAAAATGGTCTCAAACGATTAGGATCGATTAAATGATGACTAATTCAATGCCAAATTCAGATCTGTCCCGCCGGCCGTCCGTTGCCACGATAACTTTCGAAGCCTCCGTCCTCGAATGCGATGGTTGTTTAGTTCGTTAATTTGAATAGACAAAAAACATACGCGCAAAAGTTCCTGACTTCCCGTCAGTGCTTTTCAACAATATTGTTAATTCGTAATCTGAATTCAATAAACTTCAAAACGTAACCTGCAAAATTTTCGTGTTATGTCCAAAAACGTTTTCGCTGCACTATTCCAAAGGTAAATATTTGACCACATAATAAACTAAAGTTGAAATAGAAAATAGGTAAAACTGATTAAATAAAGTTAAGCCATTTTGAGCTTTCCTACAAATATTTGACTTCATAGGTCACTGCCGCAGTGGTTATATGCTCTGCGTCAAGTATTCGTTAGCCACGCTAGATGGCACTGTTGGATATATGGGTATAATAATATTCATATTATCATACTCGTACTGAATGCATTATAGCAATGCAGGGCAGATATTTTGTTAGAGACGGATCTATTAAGACACTTGAAATTTTTCATTTTAGTCAACTCACCATGCTTTTGATGCGCTTGTTCACCTGAGCGCCTATCAGTTTGCCCAAATGTCCGTAATTTTCGAATTTTAAATCATAATGGAGTAAAAGCTTGGAATTTTTAGGATAGGTTCGAAATCAAAATGGTCTTAAAAACCATAATGAAGTTAATAAGTTGAAATTTTTAGGATAGGTTCGAATTCCAAATGCACCGGCTAAATTCTAAAAAGCACTGACGTGAAGTCAGAAGCTTTGGCGCCCATGTTCTACTATCTATTCACGTCTCACATACCCTCACGAAAAATACTGCATGCAGTTGAGTATGAATAAAGGAAGCATTATCACTTGAAAACATGAACAAAAATATGAAGCCGATCGAGCTGAAATTAGGTAATCCACTTAAAAGTGGCCACTTGAAGGTTTTTGCGGCAATTCAGCGGAATCTGACAGATACTTTCTTGAATATAAAATTTTGGTAGAAAAATTTTGATTTTTCAGGAAAATTTTTCCTGTTCATCAGCTCTTCCTGAATTTCTGCACAAATTTGTGGGTTAACATTCTACAACCAATAACTAAGTTTTAATTTGATCGGATTTGTATTTTTCCAATTATCGAGGAAATAACAACAAAACAACAGATTTGTATAACTCCAAAATATTTTGCCCGATTAATAAACTCAACCGTTACACTTGGATGCGCAACTTACCCTGAAAATTTCGAGTCACCATCTCTTTTCATTCGAAAGTTATCGTGGCAACAGCTGGCCGGACAACCAGCTGGACATAATCGAATTTGATCTTGAATTCTTCATCAGTAAGTCGAACCTTATCGTTTGATACCATTTTCGGAAAAAAAAAATATTAAATACATTTGGGCAAAATGATAGCACTCCGTTCCTGGAACATTATTATAATTATTATTATATGTTTTAGGGCCTCAATGAATTCCAGTGAAATGAATCATCATTCAAAATATTCCAACCTTCACATAGAACCATACCTGTTGTTATTCAACCCGAAAATAATTGAATATTTATTTCTTCTTCTCACCATCTGAATTTTTCAGGTTTCTTCCTGAATTTGATATACAGGATTTTCATGAATAATGTAATCAATCTTCTGGAGGTGATTTTATTTTATATCTCCAATGCAACACAAAATGTAAAGTAGAATTTTTTTGATACCTCAACCCGCTCTGTGATAAACGGAATATTTTTCATTATTTTAAATCATAACGCTTGTTCAACTAAATGACTCAATGAATTCTGTTTTATTGGTGCTTCAAAAATTATAACAACCAAATTTTCAATTCAAATCAACCTAAGTTAATTTGATGTGCATTTTTTTGCACTTTCTGAGACCTAAATGTACAACTTGGCCAATTATTATTTCTCCCTGAAATTTTCAAAAAACGCTCCTCACGTGAAACGGTACAAATATGGAATGATACTGGGAAATTTTGAGTTGAACATTCAGGAAAAAAAAATTGGAGAGTTGTGCATCCAGGCTTCAGGATGTGCAGCAAAATGCACATCAAATAATCAATGGTAGTTTTGAATCGAGTATTTAACTAGCTTTCGAACGCTATCATTACAATTTTTGTAGTACGAATTAGACAAAATAGATAGCAACTTTAGCTGAAGAAGCATGGTCAGTTAAAAAAATAATAGATATTCCGATTATCTCAAAGTAGGTTGAGGTAAGCTCACATTTGGTGTTGCACCGAAGGTAAAGAATCCTACCGAAGATTGGTTACATAGGTGGTTCATGAACATTCTGTATGCGATAAACCCAAGGTGAAAAACTTAGAAGATGAAAAGAAAAAATAAATATTTAATTATTTTCCGCCTGAATAACAACAGGTATGATTATACTGTAAATGTGGGAATATTTTGAACGATAGTTGATGATAATGAAAAAAAGTGAACAAGTACCCCATACAAACACTAGATAAATAATTTGTTGCCTAATAAAAGAATCAATCAATACTTCTCATCGTGACGTGATCATCCAACGCAGTATTATACAGACGGCTCTCCACTTTATTAGTCATAAATCTCCCCCATCGAAGCAAGTCCCCAATAGATTGTCCTGTATCCCATATTCACCGAGCTCACGCAACGTTGAGGAATATCGCAAAATTTCATTCACCTATCTAACCCGAGAAGCAGGTGGTCATCTGATCGTAGTAATTTGTAGTCATGCTTGCAATGAGCCAGTTGAGATACAAACTATGCGATCTTGTCACGGCAAAACCCTTTCAAACTTTGATACTATACACTGTCAATTATTCATAATGGATCTGAAACGAATTCACATCTACAGCCAACACAGAGAGCTCCCAGAGCTCTTGCAACTTCTTGTCGAGAAAATGTGTGGAATTTTGTTACCCCTCCATTTCTTTTCCAAATGTCGATCCCCTAGGATGAGCTCAGCGAGGTCCATACGATATCCCAGGTGGAAAAGATTGAATATCTCATATTTTGTAGCAAATGGGGACATTCGCTTTTACCTCTTGTAGTGAGATCCCTGCGACGAAGGCATATTTGTGATAATCACAATCGCTGTCTATGGCGAGCAAATTGGGATAAATTACCTTTCACCCTTGATAGTGATCTCTCATAGATCGCTGCCTATGGTTATCAAATCGGGAATTCCCATTTATTTCACATGATAACTCAAGATGTCTTTGATACATATTAATTCAATCACTCGAATTAGTCATATTCTTGTTGAAATTTTTATAATATCTCATAATTTGAATGTATATACAGGTTATTATAGGTTATTAATATATCCAGAATCTATTTAGTTTAGACAATATATCGAAATAGCTCACATATATTTTTTTTCTTTCAAAGAAACATCTGGAAATGTGTTTGAGATTAATATAATCTTCTTATTCTTTCATCCTTTATATGTGCCTGGCTTTTCAAGATGAATATGTTGTGAGAATGCACTTCATCTCGTATAAAAAGTTCTCGAGTCTCGAATGAAGTAAAATATTTTATAATATTACAATTCATTCTTTCTGAAATATTCATCCTCTCCCTTCTTTCTTTGGAGACAGTGGCGTACGCAAACCTGCCAAAACATTTCGATTTCTTTGTTGGGCACACCCCATACTTCAGTGCACCTAGAACGTCAACATTTCATAAAGGCACTGCATTAATCATTTACAAATCAAATCGCTAAGCAGTTTTGCATCAAAGAATTGGAAACATATGTCTCAAAGATTTGAAAACAGATTCAAAAGAGAGAACTTTGTGACTTTATTGAGAATCAGTTACACGCAAGGCGCTCTCTGAGAGCTTCCATAAATGCCCAACTGACTTCAAGTCAGTATTTTTTTATTATCTCCAATTATATTGACAATTCTGTCTACACCTATTAGTTTTACCGTTGCTCTAAATAAGACAACATTGATATTTCGATCAGGGGACAACCACCAGGAACGAATTTACCTACGCCTATTCTTCAAATCCGAATGTAATATAATATAGATCTTCCAAATATAGTTATTTATGAATTCGTGCCAAAAAAGGGGCCAGAGAAGAGACAAATATTGGCTCAGCTCCAGACCCTCATGATCACTCAACGGAATTCAATTTACTTGCATCCTAGCATAAACAATGCCATGGTCAGCCAGTTTACTAATGCGCATGCGCTCAAGTGCTCTCTATAACGCTGCCTGCACCCAAAACCGCGAACAAAACGTTCGGCCTTCGGCCCTAGGTCCACGGTACACCGATTATCCAGTGGCTTAGGAGATAGCAGCATCAATCCATGCATGCGTGGAACATCCTGTGCTCATGCAGAACTTTCAAAGGATGATTCACGTCGTGCCAGATGCCAGATTGTTTGTCAAAATCCACAAGGAGCTACCAAAGTTAAAGAGTTGTCAAATATCATAAAGAGCCATTTTCGGCTTTAATTTCCAAAAAATCGGACATCTGGGTAAAATGATAGCATGCTGTTACTGGCGAAACAAGAGCGTGAAAGGGAATATCTAAATCACAAGAAATACACACCGAAAAAATAATAAAAAGAACTAAGACTCTTAAAAAACAGAAATTAAATCCCATTTTATGCAAAATTGTTTGCCAAGACCCACAAGGAGCTTCCACAGTTAGAGAGTTACCAAATCGCATGAAGAGCCAAGCCCCTAACTGTACAAGGCCTTCCTCTACAAGCCCTTATTCTACAAACCCTACATCTTAGCCAAAAACTATGGTTTGGCTGTTTCATACAACTTTTGCATGATACAACATTAACATTGGGTTTCACGAAACTACGATTAGCTTAATTGTGGATTTAATTCGATGGTTGTATCAAAAATGAACTGAAAATCGACATAGAATCGCACTAATTCGGCAATTAAGAGCTGTCAAAGCTTTGTGAGACCCACCGTAAAGATCAGGGAATTAATTTCTTACCATAAGTATACGAGTTCCGTGGGATGGCTACGAAAGAGCCAAACCATACTTTTTGGCGCTCTTGTTCATCGGAACAGAGTGCTTATCAATTTGCCCAAATGTCTGTAATTTTCGAATCTTTCGATGAAAATGGTCTTAAACGATTTGGTTCGACTCATTGATCAAGAATCCGTGGTCTAAATTCATTCTGTCCGGCCGGCTGGCACGATAACTCTCGAACAGAATGAGCTAGACAGTTGAAATTTTCAGAGTAGGTTTGGGAGATAAATATCTCGGCTAAGTTCGTTATTGGGCAAAATCGGACAGATGGTTTCGGAGTAGCAAAAAAAAAAATTTTTTTTTCACAAAACAAATTCCAAATTAAATCTTTTTCAATGAGCAGTTTTACCATAAGAATCCATTGATATCATTTCCAACTCTAACAAGCTAATACTTTCGGAGATATGATTTTTCAAAATTTCAATAATAATTCGTATATCTACGTTTTCACAGAATGATGTAATTATTCTATGTATGAATTGTTATAGTGTCAACTTATTTTCCTGAGACATGACATTGTCTAATTCATTCCAGCAATCGTAGAATTATGAGAATTATAATATGATATCATACATTTTGTTGGTTGATATTTTCATGCCTATGGTCAATCCATATGATGATGGGAATGGTAATGGTAAGTTAATAATATTGTGTTCAGAATATCTCCAGTAAAAACAAAACTGGAACATTGGTGTATTGGAGTATTGCAGTGGATTTGAGGAAATAATATATATTATCGTTCATCATAGAATTGAGGAATGAATATCTCGGATGAGTTCGTTGTTGGGTAGAATTTGTCTATTGGTTTTGGATTGATAATTTTTGGCACTCTTCTTGAATTTAAATTCTTCTATGATGTTTGAATTCAATTTCTGCTAAGATGAAGTTCTTTCATAAGAATCCATTGATATAATTCCCAACTCTTAGAAACCAATACTTTCGGAGATATAATTTGTCTGTTTGAACAAGAGAGCGCCATAAAGCTGCTGTCCACAGGGCTTGAACCAATTTTTCACCAAGAAATGGGTTTTGTAGAAGTAAGGCTTATATAGAAAGGCCTGGTAGTTACAGTTAGGGGCTTGGCTGCTTATGATATCTGTGAAAGCTTCTTGTTGGTCTTGGCAAGCAGCTCTACTCGAAATGTTTTTGGAGGGATTCTTATCTAACAGTTAGAGTATTCGGGCAGATAATGAGTTCTTAAGAATTCTCCATTTGGTTAAATTCGAAACATTTCAAGTCTTGATATATTTTCATATCCTTGTGGGCTGCATCTTGTCGATTAATTTATTTCCTTATCAAATTGACTAATTCCACCAAGAAATAAACTGCCATCCTCATTCACTGCAGCTGGTATTTTACAGGTGCTGCCCTGCTGATTTCAATTTTCGGCTTCACCCAAAAACCGCGTAGAAACTCAATATAATGACCCAAATCAATTTAATAATTATCTAAATGTAGCCGGAGTGCAAAACTTGTGGGGGAAGCCTATACCCGTTTTCTTTCATTCCAAGGAAAGTATCAAATTATACGAACGTGGGTAAACGACGTCAAATAATTTATTTTTTCCATGACGATCCGACTGATGTCAACACATCAGGAGTGCGAATATATCAGAAAATACATTTGAAACTAGAAACAATCACGGAAGGTGGCGGAAGTTGAACGGCGCAGAGGGTGGTAGAGCTAGGTGGCGCCAGCGCGCATATCGTTGCTCCGCACTGCGTTCTAGTCTCAAACGGAAAAGCTGGGTTTGCAAATTAGACGGGGCAGATCCGTACCATCGGACGGTATCCTTGGTTCATTCTGCACATAAACTTTATAAATCCAACTGAGATTTAAATACACTGCTCAACAATTGATAGGGATCACTTAATTTTTCTAAATTTATTTCTGAATTATTCGCTCCAAGATTATAAATTTAGTCAGATATCAGAGTATTTTCAGTTGATAATATGGTTCACTTGAGAAAAGAATGAAAAAATGGAAAGTTGGAGAGAAAAAAAGACTTTATTAGGAACACTCAAAATTCTGTGTTTGAATAACATACAAATTTTATGATGACACCACAAGAAGGCTGAAGTTTCGGTTAAGCTAGTACCTAGTTGGCCCCCCACGAGCTCGTCTCAAGCATTCTACCCTACGAGGCATACTTTCAATCAAACGATTTATAAAATTTTGGGGCAAATTCGTCCAAATATCCCGTAAAGCGTTAGAAAGGTCCTCCAGGTTATTGATCGGTTGTTCTAAGGTTGACAATTGTCTAGACATCTCAGACCAGACATGTTCAATGCAATTCATGTCTGGAGAGCGAGCTGGCCAGTCCATCCTATCAATAGCATGAGTTTCTAGCGCTTCATTAACCAGACGACTACGGTGTGGACGGGCATTATCGTCAATTAAAATGAAATTCTCGCCCAAGGCAGCCGCAAACGGAACAATTATGGGTTCAATAATCATATCGTGATATCTCTGGCTGGTCATTGTGGTGTTCTGCAGAACAACCAACTCTGTGCGTTGGTTCAAACAAATGCCTCCCCATACACATATAGAACCTCCGCCAAAAGCTGTTGTGGGTACCATAAACTGTTCTGCATACCTTCGACCTCTTTCCCTCCAAGCAAGAATACGTCCATCGGAGTTGACCAAACGAAATCTAGACTCATCCGTAAATAAACATCGGCTCCAATCTTCAACTGTCCAATTGCGGTGCTCCTCAGCCCATTGCCGTCGATGAACCCGGCGTTCCCTATTCAAACGGGGATGTTGTACCCTCCTACGTGCTCTCAAACCACGAACATGTAGTCGTCGTCTTACAGTCTGGTTCGAAATTAGAACTCCTGTTGCAACTCTCAGTGATCTATTGAGCCGCGACGCCGGGTAAGTGGGATTTCTCCTAGCATTAAGGACCAAAAGGCGATCTTGGGCAGCTGTTGTACTGCGCTGCCGACCTCCCCCATGAACATAAGCTACTGAGTCGTTTTGGATGAACCTATCCAAGCCCGACTCACGACACTTTGCGAAACATTCAACCGCCGGGACACTTCTCGATGGGACAAACCTTCCTGTATCCACCGTATGATTTGGTCCAGTTGCACAGGAGCCAAACGTCTTCTCGGCATGACTGATAAGCTAATATTGTTCTCATTTCTTCAATTATTGTCACCTTATGTGTTTGAACGAAAGAAAAAAACAGATTTAATAACAAATACCACATTGCTTTTCACTCCACATGTAACAGCCTACAGATAATAATCGATTTTGTGAACAAGAGCCGATGAAGTGAGGAAAAATTTGATATAATCAACTCAAAACATCTTAATTTTTCCTTAGAGAACATATAATGTACAGATATTCACGAGATAACTTGAAAAAAATACAAATGAAGAGAAGTTCATAAGTGATCCCTAGCAATTGTTGATCAGTGTATTTTTCCGCAAATCGCTAGGAAATTTTTTATATTCGGGACAAAATTTCTTAAAGAAAAATTGGTTGAAGCCCTGTGCACAGGAGCTTTGGTGCTCTTGTTCAAACTTTGACAAATCATATCTCCGAAATTATTGGTCTCTGGGAATGATATAAATGGATTCTTACGATAGAACTGCATCATGAAAGAAATTACATTCAAACAGACCGATTCTCCCCAATAACGAACTTATCCGAGGTATTCATTCCTCAAATCTACTCTGAAAATTATATTATATCAATTATAACTTACACAATATTGAAGTTTTGTTTTTACTGGAGATATTCTGAACCCAATTTGATTATGTTATTATCTCACCAAAGTATATATTTCCCCAACTAATGAAAAATGCGAGAAGCTAATAAATTCGATAAATGCAAGTCGTAAGGAAAAGTGGAATAGTGTCGTTTCCGATATGAATTTCACACATTCGAGTAGGAGTACATGGGATGTTTTGAGAAAATTAGGAGAAGCTACTCCTCTAACATTGTCATCTTCCAAAATTAATCCTGAATTGATTGCTCGTCGACTAGTTGATGTGCCAATTTGGTTGAAATTTCAAAATAAAAAATCAATAATATGAAGTATAATTTGCACAAATTTAGGACATCTTCATCTGTAAACAGTATCTAGAATCTATTCAACTTGGATGAATTAAAAGCTGTACTTAAATGCACTAAATCTCGAAAAGCAGCAGGATTTGATGGAATTTATCCTGAATTCATCAAACACTTGGGCAAAAGGGCCTTGTCCTGGTTATTATCATTCTATAGTGATATATATATATATATATATTCTTTTGAACTCTATAGTGATATTCTGAATACTGGAAATATTCCAAAGGAATTCCGCAAAGCGAAAGTCATAGGAATTTTAAGCAGTTATCGACCCATTAGACTGTTGAGTGTTCCTTTTAAAATTTTAGAACGATTGATTTGAATCGTCTGTAGAAGACGTTCTACAGAATTGGCAGGGGGGCTTCAGGAAAAATAGAAATTGTTGTGATCAGGTTCTTAGTGATTTAACACAAAGGTTTTGGGCATCGCAAGGTACAGCAACTAATATCAATATGACATAGGTAAATGTTTTGCATGAAATTCTATTCAAACAGTTAAATTTAATTTTGAAAAGTTTATCAAAAACAATTCTGTATCTCAGAAACTATTGCTCAGATATCGCTGACATTTTGCAAGCGCCTTCAAAACAATATTTTACAGCCAAGCTCTAGATTGAAACACGGTGGGATTCATATTCTTGACTAAGCTCGGCTAAGCCCCTGGCCACAGTGATTTTGCAACTAGTTCAACTTTTCCTCAGGATTTCCAGTCAACAGTAATTTTCAACCAATGATTCGCAATCCTTAGAAACAATGATATAGGTAGGAATATGGGTTTTAAAATTGTGGATTAGAGTTCACCTATTATTCATGTTGAATGAGGAAATTAAGCACCAGCACCAAACATTTTCAACACTACACGAAGCAAGAAGTTATGATTCGGGAACGTATGGATCCCTCAGAATTCCAAAATTTCTCAAACCACCAATAATAACAGTGAAATATTTGGGTTTCCTTTCAGGGAGTTCTTTCATTCATCAATAGTTGTTACCTATTTCAAACCTATTTATCAAATTACTCTGTTAGCGTTTGATCTACGCCAATGAAGAACCACATCACTCTACAATCGCATTCATCACATGAGTTGTTTCGGCATAAATTTAAAATATTGGGAAATTCATACATCAAATAATTCTCGATGTATATTTTTGCCAACTGATTCGATTCAGTTGTTACACGTGCCGTAACCACAAGCCAAATTGATGAAAGCTCGAGGTATGAATTTTATGTTTGAAAATATAAACTCATACCTTCAATAAATCAGAGCATAAATGTTTTCATTTCCCCACATTTATCTGATTACCACAAAATTACTACTGCCAGGAAAAGGTCTGCTCACCTCTACAAATATAGAACTTTCAATTGATGATTATTTTGAGTTGGTTTATCTGCTCAGGTGTTGAACTTTGTCTCGTAATTGTATATCTTTTTCCAATCTATGTATACTCCAAAGATAAGATTTAATATCTTTGAAACTTAGTGGAGTTGATTCTTATTCAAGAGATGCATGCGGCTACAGAGGATTATAGGCGTTTGTGAGAGGCGACTTTAACATTGTTTTAATGTATCACTTATATATTATTCTCAGAAAATGTGTGAAATCTGAAAAAATTCTTCAAATTTTCTCAAATTGGACTTCATTCCAATGTTAATAACTTGTAGATTTTTGGATCAAAAATCATAATTTTCTAGCATCTATCAGAAGACATACCAATGCTTCTCATTCGTTAATTAGAAATTCAATTGAACATACAGGATGTTTATATTTCAATGACAAAAACTTCAGAAGCCATTTTTTCCAAAAGAGAACGCGTGTAACACATACTACTGCTCTAATGTACTACTCACTCTAATGTGGTACTCTGTAGTAATCATGTAAAAGATGTAAATAACTTGAAAACTATCAATTTTAGGTATGAGTTGGTGACATATCAATCGAAAACAGTGTGTCTAGAATTAATATCTGAAATAAAAGTCATTTGAAAAATCCTAGTTTAAAATAAACCGAATAAAACTTCTTTCATCATTTGTGAGAACATATGCATTGTTGTGAAAAAGGATTATGATGATTTGAATAAACTGCATTTTTTATAGGTAGGTACTCCCAAAGTTTTATTGTTTCACCACAGTCACTGAGATACAAGACGTCAAAGTACCTCTCTTAGGAGTCAATTTTTAAAAAAAAAGGAAATATCTCCTAAACGATCAAAGATTCCAAAGGTATGGTTGAGTAAAGAGACTTTATTTTTGGAAGAGGAATCTAAATGTGGAATAAAAAATAAGAGTTTGCCATTTGAAATAAGGAAGTTGATAGTTACTTCTGGTATTATTATTATTATTATACTGATCCTCCTGGGTCTTCCACAAGGAGACCCCTCATAAGCTCTAAGAGCTTGACCTGAGTTAGGAGAACCAGTTGTGTTCTGTGTAGGCTTTGTTACTGTGTTCTTACGCCACCTTAGGCACATCACTGTTAAATTTTTGCCCCAACAGCGAATGGTGGCGATTACCGTGACTAGAAAATTTCTTTCCTAGCCTCGGAATTGAGCTTGGGGTTTCCGCTCCCAAGTCAATTACTCTACCACTGAGCCAATCGGTATAACCGAAAGAGGAAGAAAACTGCTAGATTTTAAAAAAGTAGTTCAAGGTCGAGAACCTATGTGCGTGAATTTTCATGAGGTTATCATTTCTAATTTCTCATATAAGGCCCTTAAAAGAATGACCCTGTATAAAACGATTTTGTCGACAATGAAATGCGAAAACCTAATGTCCCACTCATTTTATCAATTCGTTATACATTTTCATCAAATAATGGAGCACCATCCGAGAAATCACTTGCTTGTTGACTGATGAAAACATCCGACCTCATGCCATTCTGCGTGTAGCTCTTCCAAGATCAGTCTAATTCTTGCTAATAACTAACAGTCATAAGAAACTACCAGTTAACCGATTGGCAGGCCGTGAGAAGGGGGACTTGGTTATAAGGTGCCACGTGACCTTTAATTAGGCGAGATAGGCGAGAAAAGGACAAGGGCTGCCGGGAGGTTGCGGATAGCGGCCTCGGCCCTTGGGACTCCCCAGAGCGGAAAGTGTACGGCAATCCTCTCCTCTTCCTTGATCAATATCGTCTCTCCGACGCTCCACAATTCACATCTACTTGATACGAAGACGCCTTGCGTCGCGTCGGCAGAAACGAATAAAGTCCGCTTTGTATGAACGAGCCGGAAATCTGGTCAAATTGAAATTGACTCGGTGTGGGCTCTTTAGGATTTTGTGGTTTTTTTAAGGGTTAAATGGTTGAAGGCGTACGTTTGATGTTATTTACAAAAATTGGGCCAAGCACTGACGTGAAGTCAGGAACTTTTGCGCACATGTTCTATTATTTCCTCACCTGTATTGAACACTCTTAATCGAATTTACCACCGATATAGACCGTTTCCTCAGCTTTTATGAGATATGAATACATTTCATATGATTTTTAATGACATATTTGAGTATAGAGAGAATCGTCTAAGATCACAGAATTCTTAATTCTGAGATACGTATTCTATCGGAATTGAAATTCATTAAATATCTAATAATATACGAAAAAACTTACGTCTCAAGTAATTATAGGGTACGACATTCACAAAATTCCGAGAAAATTAGCGCGTTGGCATTCTATAAGTAATAACCGTCAAAATTTCGGAGTATAACATCAAAACCATCTAGCCGATTATGCCTTATTATTAACGAAAATACATACAATCAGATGCTCAACCGACTCTGAAAATTGCATGTCGCTATCTCTTTCCTATCGTGAGATACATTATATTTTTTCATAATTGAAAAATTTTGTAGTGATACGATCCTAACAAAATTTCAGGTACGTCTTTATGTCGATATTCTACAACTAGTTACCAAGTTTCAATTCCTTTGGATCTGACTTTTTTGAGTTACTGAGAAAATATTCCGGATAGGTATAACTCCGAAACCGTTGGGCTGATTATGCCCAACAATAATTTCAACTCTACCATTCAGATGCGCGACCTACCTTGAAAATTGGAAGTCCCTGCATATTTCTATTCATAAGTTATCGTGGAAAAGGTCACCCATCCAGCTACTGAACTCACCCGATGCTGTCTCCAACAATTAAGAACCGATCGTGTTCAAACTTGGATTTGTCTGTAGAGTTAGGTTTTGATGACTCTCACAATTTCAGATGTCGGATGAATAGCTTCTGATATATAAAATTTTTTTCCATGATTTTCAATGATACCTTTAAAATTTTCTAGTGATACGATCCTCACGATATTTCGTTACATTTTCGCGTCAGCGTTCTAATATCCATGTTTGAATTGGATCGGATTCGTTTTCTCTGAGTTATTAAGGAAATAAGAACCAAATATCAGATGGGTATAACCCCAAGACCGTTTGGCGATTATGCCTCTTAACAAACTCAAATGTTGCATTTCGATTAATAATCTACCCTAAAAATTGCAAGTAGCTATCTCTTTCCGTTCTCAAGTTATCATGAGATAGGTATATATAATATCTTTCAGTATTTTTATTTTTAATTTTCTAGTGATACGATTATCACAAAATTTCACAAACGTCTTTGCGTCATTATTCTACAACTGGCTACCAAGTTTCAATTAAATCGGATCTGTATTGGTTGAAGACAAAATTGGTACTCGGAGACTGTTGGGCCGATTATGTCCATTAACGAACTTGTCCGTAGTAATTGGACAGCCATCTGCCCTGAAATTTTTCAAGTCTATATCTCTTTCCGTTCGAATGTTATCGTGGCAATGGTTGGCCGGACAGCCGGACAGATTTAGAACTTGTATGTGAAGTGAAACCGCGGTACTATGTTTGTTCATAGACCGTCAGTGAGACAGAATTCTGAATAACGGTCAACAAAAAATGATTCTGAAGATTTTCGATCGGTGTCTGATGAAGGAGTCGGATTTAGTCTCCGAAACCTTACAGAATAGTTGTTTTATAGTTGTGGTTGTTTAGTTACTGTTTATAACGCAACATTATTCTATATATTGCTTCTGACAAATATCTAGTTTTTCTAACGGATACACATTTTAAAAATAATTGTTTTTATTTCATAGTCATTTTTCAGAATTTGGGAGAGAAAACTCATTTACTGATAAATTCACCCCTGAAAATATCCTTTAATGATTACTTGTTATTCACTATATCAACTGCGATACTAGGCTTAGTTGACATCATTAAAACCCATATTATTATAAGCTTCAAGTCAGAAATTAATCCTTGAGATCATTTTGGGTATTAAAAGTTTAAATTTACTCCAGTGATGGATTTGAGATCTATATTTTTTCAGTCATTATTAAATGGTTTCTTTCTGGGTTTTCTCTCCCAAACTCTGAAAAATATATTGCTTCTGCGAAAAAAACACAAGATATTCGTCAGAAGCAAGTCACAAAATATCTGATTTTTATTCAGTAGATACTTTTCAGAGTTTGGGAGAGAAAACCCACAAAGAAACCATTTAATAATGAATATACTTCCCACAGTATCCTTTAATTATTATTTTTCCAGTCATTTCATGTTCATCGGGGAAATTCAATAGTTTTCATTTGCACATTTCGCTGAACATACGCATAACACAGGGGCTTGAGGACAACATATTTTACGACTGACACAGAACAAAGGTTCAGAGATCAAAGGTGTGTTCATACAGCCTTGTGTTTTTAATGGTATGTCTCAGTTTTTAAGACTCCAGGTGTGATGGAAAGTTGGCTTCTGGGTCAGTCAGGGAACCACATAGCGAATATAATTGTTGTTAAAAATACATAAAGTCTTCCAAATGAGTGTAAATCATCAGAAGATACAAATGGATATTCGATCTGCCAGTTCACATTTTGTGAGACATTGATCTAGTTAGTCAGGTTTTTTTCGAATATATTTTTCTATAATAAGGTTCATTCCTCCTTCTTCCAAAAATTGGAAACTAATAATATACAAACTACACAAGAAATTTGAATATTCAAAAGTTATTCCTCTCATTTTCATTCGAATTTACATAAGCAACATTTCATTCCTTAATTTGATTCTTTCATTTAACAGGAGGAAGAACTCATATAAAAGTCGTCAAAGATCGACAATATAGTAGTGTGTGCATTCCGACATGTTCTCCTTTGTTATTACTTGCTGACACTTCATTACAACAAATTGTAATAAAGTTTACTGCATCAATTTCACTAATTGACTTCGAGATCCAATCAATTCCCATAAAAATTTTCAATTTACTGACATTCAATAACCAATACATCGCAATTTCCCATGATCAGTTATTTGTGTATAATATTAGAGTAGTAGTGGACATGTGGAAAAATAGAGAGGTTATGGAGGGAAGTGAGGAATTTGGATAAAAGAATAATATACCATCGTTTAGAATCTGCAGGGTTTTTCTGCTCGATTCTATGTGAGAGCAATCTAGAGGAATCCATGTTTTCTACATGTTATTGATGTTTTCGATTCTGCAATAGAGCACTCTCGGCGGAAGTAAGCGTCTAAAGATTTCAAAATGTGCTAATGCACTGCATATAAATTATCTATGACATTAATGGTGAACGAGGAAAAGGTTTACAGATTGATTCAGGATTCCAACGCTGGAGGCAGACCCATAAAATTAGTTTAATTTCCGGAATTTCTGATTTTATAACATTCAATGAAGACTATCTCAGAAACGGTGCGTTTAAGGAGAAATGATGAAGAATAATTTAATTTTCTTGGATATCCTTGAAATCGCTCTAGAAAAACTTTATCTGTTTTCTTTATGCTAATTTCATTTAGTTTTATGAATCCACGAGTCTATAACTAGGAAACCAGTGGAAGTAGGAGAAAGCTAATATTTGGAGAATATGTATCGTAGTTTTAGGAAACTTCAAATCGACATTCATTTTATTCGAAAAAAGTACGTCAAAGCTACTAAATACTCTTTTTAAGCGCATGTCCTGGGGAACATCGCGTTATCATTTTGCCCAAATGTATGTTCGAATTTTTGCCGAAAATAGTCTCAAACGATTAGGTTCGATTCACTGACGATGAATTCGAGGTCAAATTTGATTCTGTCCGGCCAGCCGTTGCCACGATAACTTGAGAATGAAAAAAGAAATCGATTCGAAATTTTCAGGTTAGGTGGCGCGTCCAAATACGACGGACAAGTTCATTAATGGGCATAATCGGCCCAACGGTTTCCGAGTGATAATTTTTTCATCAACCAATACAGATCCGATCAAATTGAAACTTGGTAGCTTGCTGTAGAGTACTGACACAAAGACGATTGTGAAATTTTGTGGAAATCGTAATACTCGAAAATAAAAAAAAATATTAAAAAAATCTTATTTATGTCACGATAACCTGAGAACGGAAAGAGATAGCGACTTTCAATGTTTAGGGTACTTTGGGCATCTGAATGCGACATTTGTGCTTGTTAATAGGCATAATCGGCCAAAAGTTTTCGGATTTATAGTCATCTGAAATTTTGTTGTTATTTCCTCTATAACTCAAAATATACAAATCTGACTCAGTGATTACCTATTTGTAGAATGTCGACCTCCTAGTTTTCGCGGAATTCGGTGAATATCCTGGAGTTACTTGAGGCATAAGTTTTTTCGTATTTCAATTTCAGTTAAATATATAAATGAAATAATTAAAAATTATGTGTCCATATAGATTATTCCGTTACTGAAGAATGTCTTTAAAATGGTATTAAATGTTTTCATATATTATAAAAGCTGAGAAAACGGTATATATCGATGCTACATTCGATAAGGAAAGAGTGACCAATAGAGGTGATTAGACAATAGAACATGTGCGTAAAAGCTCCTTACTTCACGTCAGTGCTCGAACTAATTTTTTTTTAAATTTCGACAACCTGTATCTTTTTAGCTCAGTCAAATTTGGAAAAATGGTAAATGAAATAAGGAAAACACAAACACTCAACCTGTATACATGTTGTTTTAATTTGATAGTTTTATATTTTTGGTCATCAGACAATATAGTTGATGATATTGACGATCGTATCAATAGAAATTCTTTTAAAAATCATGAAAATATTCTGTATCTCGGGAGTTAAACGTCCGATATTACTGCAATCTTGCGAGAGCCTTCAAAACCTAATTTTTCAGCTAAGCTCTAAAATGGAACACGTTCGGATCTATGTTGTTGATAATATTGAGAAAAGCCAAGCAGCTGGAGGGGTCACGACAACCTTCGAACGGAAAGAGATAGCTGAATTTGACATGACGATCACATAGTACTGAAGACAAGGACAGCTCTATTGAAAATAAGACATTGCTCCTTAACAAAAGACATGGAAATAGACGATGCGTCTCACTCCATCGAAGATTCCTTGCATCGAAAGTTCACTGAATCGAAAGTTCACTACATCGAAGGTTTACTCCGTCGAAAATGACGCCCACTTACTCCTGATTCGCCCAATGTGAAATATCCTATATCGATCGTCTTCGTCAGTAGTTTGGCTGGATGATAGATAAGTTGTTTCATTGAGTGTACGTCAACAAAGCGAGGTCGACGGCTGTTTGATTATGAAGCTGCGGCTCTTTAGTTCTATACGCAAATATTATTTATTCTTATGAATAAATAGATTAGTTTTATTTTATTACCTGTAGAACTTATATTATGTAAGAATCTATTCTGCTCGAATATCATATCCTGATTGGAAATAAAATTGAAATCTAAATATGAAATTTGTTAAGAAGAAAACAGCATCGAGATAAATTGGCTCGGTGCGAAACCCGTTTAACTACAATAATCTTCGAATTTTAGTTATTGACTTTAAGAACAAATAAAAACAAAATTATTGATTGAAGAATATAAATATTCTTTTCATTGTGCACGTTAGGAATTTTCTCCTTGCCAAACTGGAAACACTGAACAGGAATTGAGAACTTTTAAATCAATTTATACTTATATTTCAGAATTTTTTTGAAATGAACTTAATTTAAAATAAAAATATATTAATATACCTAAATTTTTCCTTCATTTCGGGCATCCTGCCATAGTTCTAGTAATATATTTCTAACTCAGTATAAAAATGTTATATCTTTAAACAAATTTCTTTATTACGAATGAGAAGTAATACAAAAACCAATTTAACATAAATAAAGTTCTAGAGTGTAACAAAATACCCAACTCTATTTAATTGATGAACATTTCAACTTGCTTCGATAGATTTACTAAAATGATATTTATATGTCGTCAGATTAAAAGTGTTATATAATACAGAATACAGCATATTATTCTGATTTCAATTTTATTTCGAATCTGGATATTATACTTGAGTAAATATTATATATTCATATTTTCATAGCATCACTGGAGGATGTTTTCTTCTTGATAAATTTCTGCACGTTACAAAACGCATAGGTACAAAGATTTTCTGTAATGGATCACTAATTGAAACTTTTCGAACACATTCACATTAATCCTTCAATTATTTGAAATTTTAGGTCTGACCAGGGGTCGGCAGCCTTTTGAGTCAGAAGAGTCAAAAATTAAAATTTACAAAATTTCAATAGTTTTTGAAAAGCCAGAAAAATTATTCTTGCCAACAATAAATAGTACTTTCATAAATAAAGTTTTTTGATGAAAAAAGTAATCTATTTATTCATAAGAATAAATAATATTTTCGTATGGAACAAAAGAGCCCCAGCTTCACATCGAAAGAGCCGCATGTGGCCGACCCCTGGGTTAGACGGATAAGAATGCGCTGTGTTGGAGTACACTCAGGGCCGGTTTCTCAATTGCGAGTTAACACCGAAATAACACCGGTGTCACCGGTTAACTCGAGGTTGAAAGTTACGCATGTATTTAGGGATATTCCTCAACGCGTAACGCTCAGGTTACCCGCAACCTCGAGTTAACTCGCAATTGAGAAACTGGCCCTGAATGAAACAAATTACCTCTCAGCCAGCCAAACTACGGACGAAGACGGTCGATATAGGAGATTCCACGTTCGGCGAATCAGGAGTAAGTGGGCGTAATTTTCGATGGAGTGAACCTTCGATGCAGTAAACTTTCGATTCAGTGAATTTTCGATGCAATGATTCTTCGATGGAGTGAGTCCTACCCGAAATAGATAGGATATTCCAGTAGAAACGTGTTGTATGATGAAAATGAAGAAACTTCGAAATTTCCCTCCCAACGGTCTTCTATCCAGTATTGTAAGACAGAGACAATTAAATTCAACACCCAGCAAGTCATCGAAAGTCTTTGTTTCCTTCACGGGGTCCGTCGCAACGCGTCGCCGAACTTAATCTACATAATCACCGTTCCCTCCATTATTCAGTTGCATTCGTCGGAGCGGAGAACAACATAGATTAGTTCAAAGTAATCTTGGGTAGTCTCATGGCGGCAAAGTTGGCCGCTTATAAACTATCGGTGGACGGAGCCATCTTATCCCTGCGTTTCGTCTTCTCCCGTGAATTCCAACTTTGCCACCGCCACGGCACAACAATCACGGATGTCCCTCTGCAATTAATTTGGAATTTCGCAGTATGACGTTACGACAGATCCCAGCTATTCGAGAGGTCCTTAATGAGATGTTTGCAGTGCAACAGCGGCTTCTAGCTGGAAGATCGGAAGTCAATTGGGTGTTATTAACTGTTATCCCTCTGGAAAGGACTATGCTGAGTAGGACAACTTAATTCTTCTGCTTTCTCAAGGTTGGAGCATTGGTCATACGTATTACAGTGACTATTCCACTCGTTCGATATTAAGTAAGAAAATTAAAAAAAGACACACAGTGAAATATTTATTGATTTTATATTAATAAATCGGGACCATACCGTCGTTCGGCGTTGTCCGATGCCTGCTGTCCACCCCTTTCTATCATTCCCCCTTTGATCCAAGTCTTCCCTCTGGTGGTACCCATTCCAAAACCATCTTTGGAAGTCTTTGTTCGTCCATTCTCTGTAAAGGTCCCTACCAGACAAGTTCTTTCGCTTCTATATCTCCGTAAAGCGTTCCTTCCACTCCCTTTTGTCTACGTATCTCCTCGTTTCTGATCTTCACGTGACACTCCCAATGATCTCCTCAGAACATCCATTTCAACTGTTTCCAGTCGCCTTTTGTTTTCTTCTGTAATCATTCAAGCTTCCGCTCCGCAGTAGGTTACTTTTTGGCGCTTTTGTTCCTCGAAAAAAGTGCTTATCAATTTGCACAAATGTCTGTTATTTTCGAATATTTGGCTGAAAATGGTCTTAAACGACTTGGTTCGACTCACTGATCAAGAATACGTGGTCGAAATCCATTCTGTCCGGCCGTCCGACCGTCCGTCTGTCCGGCCGTTAACACGATAACTCTCGAATGGAATGAGCTAGACAGTTGAAATTTTCAGAATAGGTTTGGGAGATAAATATCTCGGCTAAGTTAGTTATTGGGCGAAATCAGTCCGATGGTTTCGGAGTAACAAAAAAATATATTTTTTACATTACAAATTTCAAATTAAATATTTCTCAAGATGCAGTTTCACCATACATTGATGCAATTTTCTACTCTAACAAGCTAATATTTTCGGAGATATGATTTTTCAAAATTTCAATAGTAAATCGTACTCCTGTGTTTTCACAGAATGTTATAATTATTCTATCTATGAAATATTATAATATGATCTGTGTTGATACATGTCAACTTATTTTCCTGAGACATGATAGGTCAAATTTTGATATTTAATGCCCATGGTTAATCCATATGATGATGGGAATGGTAATGTTAAGTTAAAAATATTGAGTTCAGAATATATCCAGTAAAAACAAAACTGAAATATTGGCTGAAGTTTCAAATGATATAATATAATTTTCAGAGTGGATTTGAGGAAAAAATAAATCGTTCATCATAGAATTGAGTAACGAATATCTCGGATGAGTTCGTTGATGTTGGGTAGAATTGGTCTATTGGTTTGGATTAATAATTTTTGGCACTCTTGTTGAATTTAAATTCTTTTATGATGTTTCAATTTAATTGCTGCTATTATGAAGTTCTATGATAAGAATCCATATTGATATAATTCTCAACTCTTACCAATACTTTCGAAGATAGGATTTGTCAAAGTATGAACAAGAGGCCAAAGCTCCTATCCACAGGGCTTGAACCAATTTTATCATTGCGTTATATATACATATGAAGTTTTCTTTTCTTACTAATGCAGGTGCTCCAAAGTATACTATTCAAGCATCCTATGATTTTCCTTGCCTGGTTTATTCTGTATCTGATCTCTCTTTTGTCACTTCCACTCCATGATGACCTGGTCATCCGCAAATTGGAGGGAGTACAAGTAGGTGCAAGTAGTTCAATCCCCATTGGCCCACATTTCTTTTTCCACTTTCTCAGAGCAAAAGAAATATACACCTTGAAAAGCGTAGGTGACACGTAGCTTCCCTGTCTTAGTCCTTTATTCACAGTGAATCCTTGTGATAGTTTGTTGCCAGACTATAGGTGCGATTTTGATCCCATGTACGAATTTTTTACTGCTGATATTAAAGTTTGATTGATATTAGTTTCCTTTAATGTTTCCCAGAGTTTCTTTAGAGGTATACTGTCATATGCTTCTTTCTAGTCGATGTACATTAGATGGATTTCTTGAAAGGTGTTCAATTTTTTCTCTATAATCTGTTTTCAGCAAAAGAAACTGCCTGTACATGACCTGCCGGCTCTAAATACTGTTTTTTCTTCCTCTTTATTTTCACTATATTCTCCTTCGATGAGGTCTCGTAGAATTCTACCATATATTATTGATTTTAACCATCAAGAAATATTCCGTATGACTGGGCTAGATCCCCTCATCGCTCAGTGTTATCCAAAGAGGAACGCGTCATTCAAGGGCAGACACAAACCCAGGGTTTCAAGGTTATTACCAATCATTAGTGTGACTTAGCCAACACTGAATGACACCGAAAGCGTTCTAAGAAACTTAAATCCATCGCAATTAGCATAGTTCACATCATTGAATGTTCACTGCTTGGTGGTTTATCTAACCACACTAAACCAGGCTTTTTAAGTCCATAAAGGTCTTATATAGGTAGATGACATTGCCCTCTTACAGCAAAAGAACGAACCTCGCTGAACATCACTCAAGGTTTCTTCATCGCAAAGGGTCGGAGTTCATAAGGATTTCTATTGTTGCCGCTGGTGGGTTTCTTTCCCTACCAGTTCGCGACCGATGGATTTAAGTTCCCTAGAACGCCATAGGTGTCATTAAGTGTTGGCTAAGTCACACTGAGGTTTGGTTATAACCATGAAACCCTGGGTTTGTATCTGCCCTTGGATGACGCTTTCTTCTTTTCGGAACACTGAGCGATGAGGTAATCTAGCCTGGCCACGCGGAATATTTGTTGATGGTTAAAATCATTAAATATTTCACCGTTTGTCTTTTTTTAGTTATTGGCAATCAGCACAATTCACCTCATTGAAGGAAGTGAGAAAGTTTCCATAGCAAACGCTTGTTTTATAGCGATGAAATATGCACCCCAGCAAACGCAACATCATGGTTTTTCAGCGAAAAATGTTGACATTTCACTGATTCAAAATAGCATAGAAATTGAATATTTGTCAAACGGAAATGTACGGACTAGCCGAGACCAATGTTAGGAGTAATCCACAGAGTGTGTCTTCATCAAAGTTGAGAAGCGACAGACCGGTTCCGTGCTTGTTTGAACTCATCAATGACGCATTGACAACTGGAGTTCAACCAACCAAGCTCTTCGGCTGCAGTCACTCGAAACAAATAGATTCCTGCGTATATTCTTTTCCCCACTAACATATTATTTCTCTTATGTGCAGGTCGGTATCTTCTTGCTTGTGTTGTATTTTTATAAGCTTGTCATTCTTCCATTTATAGTGATATATTCTCGTGAAATAGTCATGTCGAATACGATACTCTTTTGTTATGTTCAAGATTGTTGTTGTGCGGCAATTACCATCGACATTTTTATCCAATATCACTTTCCTGGCCGCTAGTGATTTTGATGCAAATATCATTGGCAAAATTGCAACAAACTCTCAAATTACAATCGATAAATTTTGCCGGCAAGATTTTGTCTCTGATGGTATTATATTATTATATGAGAATCATAGGAATTTTTTGGCTGAAAGACACACGGTGGAATATTCGATGATTAAACATCAACAAATAGTCCCTCCTGACACATTTAGTTCAGTAACCCCTTGTTTACAAATTCCGTGGTTTGTAACCAGTAAAACCTGCCTACTTGTTCCCTTATAATTTGAAATTGTTAATTTATTTCAATCTAAATTAGAAATCTTGTGTCTCATGGGTCACTCTTGATATTCTGCAGTTAATATTTCAATATATTATAGAGATTATTTCAGTGTAGTAAATTAATCGTTTTCATTCCGCATGACAACGGATTCTCATAGTTTTCTGTGGTCATACGGTGGTAGACAACATTTGAGGTTCCATGATTCATGCTTTTCCGAATTGAGCTCGAGTGAACTGTACATATGCATTAGTGCTCCTTTTTGTTATCTGTAGAGATATAGATAAATGGTGTTCAAGAAATCTGGAAAAGCAGTTCGTGTGTTTATTTGTGAAATATACGCCAGGGTTGTCACTTTTGGGCTGGATGCAACTTTAACCTATTAGCTAATTCTGGTCTGGAGCAACACTGTACCTACCTGAGCTTCTATTGGGAGGATTTTCTATACCTTATATCTGGAGGGATCCTGAGCTATATTCGTAAGAGCACATTTAGCTTTCCCTTGAGGAAGTTTCCTACGCCTGAAACATGGAATAATGTGACCATAATGTTGTTGGTTTATATTTAGCTGATAATTTTGAAAAATATATCTATAATACTGTCTACAACAATGATTCGATTTTATTCTCTGCTCTCCAGTTTATGAAATTGTTAAACACGGATTTCTCCTGCAATAGGTACAATGAAGTAATTGTTGCAGCATCTCTGATTTCTGGTGGAGTACGCAACATTTCTCTATCACTTGTGAATTATATACGTATTTTCGAGAAGAATTACAATTGACAACAAGATTGCAGCACAAATCGTTGAAATTAGACGTTTCAAATATTTTTCAGTCTGTCAAATTGAATGAAAAATCCATCAAATCGATAGTTCTGTTGGTCTATGCCTGTTGTGATTTATTATCATTATCCACGGTTATAATTGAGGCGCTTAGAGCAAAATATTCATCAGATAAAATAACAAAAAGAAATTTTGCACCTTTTTGAAGCTTGATCGCGATTTTATAAGTTTTTTAATTTATTTGGTTTCACGTGACTCTTAGGATATTGGCACAATTCAGAAGTGGGTTGGGCCAGTCTTTCTTCAGCAAATTTGAACCGACTATGTGTGCAAAAGTGGATTTATGTGCGACATCTTGTACTGAATGGTTGAAATAGGCTTGGGTCGTTATTACATCAGAAAATTTTATTTATTTGTGGGTCGTTCTTGTTATTTACTCAATTTTAGAAAAAAATTGGTTTAGGCCACTTTTGCTCTAAACGCTTCAATTATTCACAGGCATGATTGTCAACTCGCGTCGTAAAACTCATTCAAAATGTATATATACATTGTAGTCGTGGACTATTTTTGTATTTTATCGATTTTATTACATTCATCTATGAGTTACTTCCATAACTGCCCAGTGCTTGGTTGGAAGGATCTAGTTATTCCATCCAGAATTAATTTTTTCTCACCGGAACCTACCCGAAATATTTCAAATGTGTTAATTCGTATTTTAACCGAAGTGGCATACTTCGAACATATGTTTCGGTAAAACAACTTCTTCCAATTAAATGGTAGATGACTCCCACTGTTACTCACAAAGCCTCGGTGAGCAGCGACAAGGAAGTCGCAACGTTCGGTTGAAGACGCTTCACAATCAACCGCCTAACCGGGCAAATATACACCCTTTAGTAATTCATTCCCACGGATGGGTCCCCGATTGAATCAACGGGGCGGGGAGTTGTGGGCCCGTTTTCTCACGCACCAGATGCGACAGGAGGCCGGATGGCGACCAACGATAAAATTTTCTTACGCTACTGTATATCTGGGTTTTGTGATGTTTTTAGATTTTTGTTGATTTGCTTTCGATTGAGACAGTGCTAATTATACAGATTAGTAATTTACGAAGCCAGTTCCGAAAGTGATATTATACTAGATGTGATGCAAATTTCCAGGACGAGCCGTAGGAGAGACCTGAAAATCCTACGAGTTCCGTAAAATAACTTTTCTGTAGCCGTTTTGTATGTTGAAAAGTATATCGTTGGATAATAACGTATGAACTTTATTTAGACAATTCAATATAACAATCACCCTTATGAAAACATTTCTTATGGATATTTATCACATAATTATGACAATCCTAACAATGCCAACGTATCGGAGGGCAATCTCCTGCTTCTTCTAGGTCTGAAAATGATTTTCATTCAAGAATGCAACAAACCTACATAACAATTTTTTGAAATGTCTGAACAAAATACAGACATTACATTACCTACCTAGTTCAGTTAATTAACGGTCAGCCAAATTATTACAAATCACCATTCAATAAACCTATACTTTGCGTGAAAACAAAGGAAAGTAAAGCATGTCTACAATTCTCAAACCAACATAAAGTTACAAGAAGGATTTCCAACTTCTTATCAGTCAAAACAACTTTAAAATAACTTGCTCCCCTTATCTCCAACCAGAGAGTAAGTTTTTTAAAGATGTTTTGACTGATAAGAAGTTGGAAATCCTTCTTGTCTGCTCATTCCGTTCGAGAGTTATCGTGTTAACAGCCGGACGGCCAGACAGAATCAATTTCGACCACGGATTCTTGATCAGTGAGTCGAACCAAATCGTTTGAGACCATTTTCAGCCAAAAATTCAAAAATTACAGACATTTGGGCAAACTGACAAGAGGGAAAGCCCTGTGGACTGGCGCTCTTGTTCAAACTTTGACTAATCATATCTCCGAAAGTATTGGTTTCTCAAAGATGGAAATTAATTCTTATGGTGAAACTGCATTATAAAAGAAATTAAGCGTCATTAAAAAAAAAGGGTGCCAAAAATTATTAATCCGAAACCACCAGATCGATTCTACCCAATAACGAGCTTATCCGAGATATTCATGGCTCAAATCTACTCAGCAAATTATATTATATCAATTAGCCAATATTCCAGTTTTGTTTTTACTGGAGATATTCTGAACCCAATTTGATTAACTTACCAAAGTATATATGTATTTCCATCATCATAAAGATTATTATCCAAGGGCACTAGAGTTCACCAAAAAAGTATAATATCATATATAATCCTCATAATTCTACGACAGCTGAGGGCATTTCGTTGGTCATTTTGAATTTAATCATACTTTTTTTTCTAGAAGAGGAGCGCTATTTTATATCATGATTAATGAGTAACGAACCAGAAGTAAATTTGACATGTCTCCTCTCGTAGGAAAATAAGATGACTTGTATGAACAAAGATCATATAATAATTCATAGATAGAATAACTACAGCATTCTGAAAAAGCATAATAGTGCGATTTATTATTGAAATTTTGAAAAATCATATGATAGCAATAGATTCTTATGGCTAGACTGCATCTTAAAAAAATTGAATTTGAAATTTATAATTAGTTACTCCGAAACTATCTAGCCGATTTTACCCAGTAACGAACTTAACCGAGATATTTATCTCCAAAACCTACTCTGAAAATTTCAAATGTCTAGCTCATTCTGTTCAAGAGTTATCGTGTTAACGGAGGGCCAGCCAAACGGCTGGACAGAATCGATTTTACCACGGATTCGTGATCAGTGAGTCGAACCAAAACGTTTAACACTATTTTCATCCAAAAAATCGAAAATACAGAAATTTGTGCAAATTGATAAATAGTAACTGGGGTAAATGTAAATAGGGGTAAATGGAAATGACCATGATTCTTCAATAACACCAGAATTTAGGCAAAATCCGACAACACTGGTATAGTTCCCGTACTTTTGTGTTGCCTAGGTATATTTCTTGTGCTTGCGGCGGCATTTTTTGACAAGACATTGTCAGATTAACAAGAACACTTCGCATTTTGTTGAATACAGTTTCGCCGCGTTCTGATTTAAAGTGTGTAGAAGCAAAACCAGGTAAGTTTCACTTAAAATTGTTTGAATGGTAGGTTGTAAGATGATGGTGTTTAACTGTGATCCCTCAAAAACTCCACGTTCATTGTAAATTATCTTCAAAATTCGTATTTACATTTACCCCGGAACAAAATCAAAACTGGGGTAATTGTAAATGACAACTCGGGGTAAACGTGAACAGTTCATTTTATGTAAAAGTATTGAAAAATATTTAGTTTGCATAAAAAAAATTCATGAATTGATTAAATATGGGGAAATTTTAACAACTCAGGAGGTCTTGGAGAAACTTGAAACTGCACAAAACGCAAGAAATGAGAAGACAACAAAAAGGAAGGCCTCCTGTCCTGAAAGCAAGAGCAAGACAAAGAATAAAAAAAAGGCTTCTTGCAGTACCAAGCAAAATAAGAGCCCCCCCAGTGAAGGTGAAATAGACGAAGCCACTTTATGCCAAGATTCATCGGATGATGATAACATTGCAGAAACTGTCATTGCCGAAGCAACACCTGAAGTCGTCTATCATCAACCAAGGTGGGATGAGTTGAAAGCAGGGATTTTTGTTTTGGTCAACTTCTTGGGAGGCCGAAGAAACAAGGTTCATTACAAATATGTATGTCGTGTGCAAGAGATAGATGACAGTGATTGAGAAATAGTGGTGCAGGGATACGAACGTGCTAACAACATTGCAACCGAATTTGTAGAGAAATCTAATGACCTAAGCACTATCGAATTTGAGAATATTGAAGCAATATTGCCGAAACCTACCATTATGCACAAGAATCGAAAGTTATTGTATGTATTCCCGGGCTCAGTCGCGGTTTTTGAAAAGTAAAGACTTGAATTTCATTTATTTGTCGCTCTTTGGGGTAAATGTAAACAAATGATCATTTTGATTAAAATTTTCAAGAAATTTCACGTTGTGTATTTATTCTCATTTACCCCTGCCAGACCAACTATAATTCTACTACCTTGTTGTATCTTCGTTTACATTTCCCCCAACAAGTGGGGGTAAATGTAAACGAATGGGGGTAAAAGTAAACATGTAATTAATTAAAAGCCCTTTGCGCTACATAAAAATTTGTTCGGAAATAAACAGACAACGCATAGGCAATAAGGCTTGCCAAATTCAGCAAAACTTACATAAAAAGAAATGCTGTTTTTTGGGAAGCAACATTGAAGTTGCAAATATTGTTCACAATTACCCCAGTTGACCCTACTCTGTTTCGAGGAACATAATAAACAATTTTTCAGTTCAATTCATATTTATATCGATAATGAGATATACTGCAATATAAATATAATTAATACGTATCCGAATTTTGGTGGTGAGGACAAACGAAAATGACGGAATATACATTTTGTTAAAATCAAAATATTTTAGAGAAACCAAGACTAAACACAGTTTGGTTATAGGTTTGTCCCACATGCAAAATTTCGGTACGTGTTAATTATCTTATATATAGTATAATTTATTATCGATACAAATATGAATTGGACTGAAAAATAGTTCAATACCGCATTACATATTACTCACAAAAATTTCTGTTACACGTTAAGCATGTTTCTCTCTTTTCAGTTCATAATCTTTTTCGGTTACCTATACATATGTTTCAACAGTCGGATATTATATTTGTTTATTTTTGATATTTTCATTTTGAATTTTTTAGTTTCATCAATGAATGAGTTCTTCAGTTTTTCATTGGTGAGGGAAACAAAACAACGATAAGGTTGGGTTGACGAGAGGAATAATACGAAGAATTGTTTATAAGCTAATTATAAAATTATTCAACACATAATGTGGACTTCACGGCGCGTAATTTCATTTACATATTAGTTCATTGCTACCTTTTTTTCTTATCCAATTTCATTAATTAATTGGATATTGAACGGTCTCACCCTTATTTGTACTCCCTATTTCATATTTTTTTAACAAATTGTTACTATAATAGTATTATAACGCATATATATTTGATTTATCTGCTTATTATCTTTCATTTGCATTGCTCCTCTCATCTGTGATTGGAGCAGCAACTCTGTGAATTTTCCAAGAGGAGCGAACCTATATATTGTATATTGTTGTAGGGAGTAACGTTGCACTGCGACCTTATGGTCTATTGTGCCTCCCAGTCAGAGCTGTCGATGTCATCACCATCTACAGTTCGCCTTCCAGTTCCAGAGTTCTGATGAACTCCAGTATCTGAGATGGCTTCAAGGAGGTTACGTCTTCGCTCCTGAAAATGTCTTGCCCAAAGCATTCCTTGCGTTGGTTTGAGATGACGATGCATTCCATTATCTGGTGAATCAGGAGTTTCATCCTCCTAGCAACAGAAGGCCCTGTGAGGAGGTGCAGCGTGTTCTTACGGAGATATCAAAGTTCCGGAGGAATTTCTTGGAGTGATACATTCCGGAGGGAGATTTCCAGAAAATACCTCTTTCAGTTTCTTCTTTCATCCGAAATTCACTTTTGTAGGTGTATCCACCAACCCCATAGTAGGGTTCCGGGCCAATAAAGGGGGTTTGTGCTCCTTTCTTTGCAAGTGTGTTGGCCTCCTCATTTCCTGTGATTCCCGCGGGATCAGGAACCCCGACCTAGGAGACCCTGTTGTTCTTGCCTACTTCATTGAGTTGGGCTGAACCTATAACCAATAGGAAGGGATACACGAAGATTACGAAATATACTTTTTGTAAAAAGTATTTTAGAGAGAATAATATGAAGGGGCGAACCTATAACCAATATATTATTCTCTCTAAATTAAGTATTCTTCGTTTGTCTCTTCCAGCAAAATTTCTATTAAATATATTTATATTATAGTATATTTTATTGCCAACATAAATATATATTGTACTGGGAAATATTTCATTGTGCATTTCCAATTACACGCACAAAATTCTGTTTAACATTAATCTTGTTCATCTCTTTTCAGTTCATAATTTTTATATTGAGGTTTTTCAGTATTATGGTTTTACAGTCTGGTTTTTTATTTATTTTTTTAATGTAAGGAAGTATGAAACACTTAAGAGTTCCGAAAATGCTTTAAGAAGAAATATTCATCTTATCTGATAATCTCATAAAACATCAAACCAGACAGATAATATTCTACGTTTCCTTTTGCCATCCGCAAGCTACGTCTATGAGAATGGTGTATTGCTAGGTAAACACCGTTGGGGTGCGCATGGAGAACCGGAAGGAAACGCGCCGCAAGTGCGCAAACTTTGTTAGCTGTCACCAAAGTGTGAACTAACGACAACCTCACCTATATTTTATCACGGAATAGGTACCGGTTGAACGACGAATACTTGTCTCTCTAATTTATTCACTCCAACGTCCACTGTGACGGGATCAGTTTTAAAAGTCAAGAATGAATGAAAGCCGACAATAAAAGTCCTAGAAATATTATCCAATTTCCCTGTTTTTATCCCGAGCATGCAGCAATTCTATTGTTCCAGTTAATATGCGTTGAAGTTGATTGTTAGGCATACATACAGAAGTAATAAAGCATTGAATAATAAAATAATAATAAAATGAATTGCCTTTATTTCGTACAAAGTACAGGGTCTTCAAAAATGATTGTAACATAGTAGTTGGTTCTGGAACCCTCTCATTTTGCCGCTTCATATGCATGCTGTTCTCAATTGCAATTCCAGCTTCCAGCCACATATACTCCATTCACTTTTATAAAGTCTCCCGGTTGGCCATGATTTAGGTCACGTTTTTGTAACTAAATATCAGGCAGGTTGGCACTCCTGAAATATTGTCAATGTCAAAACAATTTTCTGAGACGTTACCAATTTCTACTCTGAACAATCAACATAATGATCCATCTTAGACAAGATATTTTCACAGGTCATTATCTTCGAATAATGAAGAACTCTTCGCTTCGAAATTGAAAATGTCGACAGCAGTTTTGAAGAAGCAGAGACAAAGTATCAGGAAGTGCTATACAGAACTGAAATCTGCAATAGGAAAACTTTATTCGGTCTTGGACATGTTGAACTCTCGAATGAAATTACTTATAGTTTCCTATCCTATCACTATATTTTATTGAGGTTTAACAGTGACTCGGGTTTCGTAGTAATACTACATTTTGAAACTGGTGTATTTCAAGTTGTGCAACAAGGTATTTAAATGTGTTCTGTGTTATTTTTTGAGAATTTCGAAAAGTGGAGAATTCCACGTCCGTTTGTTTAGAAGTTTTCCTGCCGGATTATTCAGGTACTTTTATTCTTTTTCCAAATGAACTATCACAAACTAACGGACTACTGTATTTTTCAATAAAATTTTAACACTCGATTCTTGATTTCCGTACAAGAAAATAGCGTAACTGAATCTTCCAGTTTATATACGTGGAATATTTCCAGTAACAGTCAACTTCTCACGTTCATTATTTTGCCCAAGAAAAATCACATTGTGAAAAATACGTAATAACTACGACTTTTATGTAGAGAGGACAACGTTGCTCAGTTATCTGACAGGAAAATGAGCATAACCTAACATTTTCAAAATATACACGGTGAAATGTGTCAAAATTTCATGGCCAACAGGGAGACTTTATAAATGTGAATGGAGTATAATTCATAATATACATGCTTAATAAATAAATAAATAAATATACGCATAACCTCACTTCCCCCTTTATTGACAATTTCAATGATAAAGGATTAGTTACAAACTGATTGTCACTTGGTGATTTTTCTCCTCCCATCCCAGTATGTACCAAAAATTTTTATAAAGATTACCTACAAAATAAATTGATTTAATAGTTCGCATTAAGTTTTTAGAAAGGGAAATTTTCAAATAAATGTTTTTTTTTAATTAAATTTTAATTACACGTGATTTTGTATACATAGCATGATTTCTGATCCCAACTCCTTCTTTGGGTTTACAAGAGACCTTGTGATGACCAGAGTAGGGTAGTTTGCTCGGTAATTTGATTGAAAGAATGATAAATTATACTGGAATTTTAGTCCGTTTTAAGAAGTTTTCTTTCAGAAAATATCGAGCTAATGGAATCGAGAGTGAATTATTCATTAGTTGGGATTCTATTCTCCTAAGTCACTTTCAAGAAATATCATATTAGCTATGGAACAGATATGAATAATATGTTCCCTTGTGTTTGAATGGAAGAATATTTGAATTACTATTTAGAATTTTTGAGATGTAAGTAGGTGCTGATATGATAATAATAATAATAATGTCTTTATTTTCCCAGCAATCATACAATCATTATCTACAAATTATAACAACCCAAAAGAAAAATGGCGGAGTCCAGGTGAGCCTCTGGAGAGACTCTCTGATCTACTCAACCATGAAACTGAATGTGTACAACAATGGTGAAATGAACAGGAGGAAACTATCAAACACCTCAATGAGACATGGGCATAAAAAAAAAAAATACAATCAATATCCACCAACACTGAGAGGCACTTATCGTTCATTCAAGACTCCATGAACTAATTTGAATGTTCGAATGGAGTCATTACATCAATACCAATGGACAGAATACATTGAATAACTGTAAGATAACTCCCAGTTTGGGAGTTTGGCCATTTGTGAGAATTTTTACCATTAATTCACATCAAATGTTCAAAATGTGCTCCATTATTCTCAGGGCATACATATTTTTTTTCCTTTGTTTTTAAATATATTTTTTAACATTTGTGGGTCAATATTTTAGCAGAACATTGTTATTGGTGATTGGAGGTCTTTTGAAAACCTCATCTTTCAGATATGCAAAGATGCTAAATTCCAGTGGAGTCAAGTCTGGAGAGCGTGTTGGAAAGGAAAGCTATAGTTCTCGACTTATTATACGGTTGTCGTAGAACTCCTGCGGATAGCTTAGATTTGGAGAAGTAGTGTGGCCAGTTGCCAGTTGTTGAAAATATCCCAACTTATTTCTTCGTCATCTAGTTGGTTTATGAACTGTAGGGATTTTCAGATCTCCAAAGTTCTGAGAATTTACATAACCCGACAACTGAAACCAAGCCTCATCACTAAAAAAAGTTGAGTACAATAATCAGACGACGTTAAGATTATTCAAAAACCAATATCAGTACTCTAGGCGACGTGAAATATCTATAGTTGGGAGTGTACCATCGTTATTTTGTAAAAGTACAAATTCTGATTCTTTTTCAATACTTTGTGGCAAGTATTCAAGGGGACACCAGACTGTAAAGATAATTTATTCAGTGACATTTGAGGATTTTGTTTAACCCGTGTTCTCAGTTCTTCAACAACTTCTTGAGAAACTTGAGGTCTTCCTGTCTATTTTTCCTTGTTAAAATTTCCAGTCTGCATGAATTTATAACACCTCTGATGTGGACTCAGAGAAGATTCTAGAATCTGAACATCAGGATATTTTGCCAGATATTCATTTTTACAGGCCTCTATATACATACATTCACCATTGATTAATGTACCATTGCGGTAATAGGACATCACAATAATTGTGTTTCGTCCTAAAGCATAGTCATTGCATATTTAAATAATTCGGCTAAATTTAGCTTTCGCTACTCATACTTAACCCCCACTAAGTTATTTACACATTTGAACATAAATATGGCAAAATCAAATGGAAACACAATTAAAAAAAGTTGAGAAAGTCCTGACGTTAGATCAGTCTGCTTTGGCACGCTTGTTCAGATCCATAGCCATTACGATCAACCATCTAGGTACTGAGCTCGTCCAAGGATACTGCGCTTCCAAGAAAAAAAATAATATTTTAAAAATAATTACAACAATGTTCAAATCTAGAACTTGGCACACTGATGACCTTATCAATACGGCTTGTTCACTGAGCAATTGAATCAGATCAGAGATGAAGACGTATATTTTTATGTTATCTGCTGAAATAAGGTTGTTTTTGTGAAATTGATTTGAAATAGATATTTAGGGCCAATTCTGGCCCGAAATGAGAGGAAATTGTTATATTAGACGTATAGAATCCGATTAGTTAAATTCTCAAAATATAGTACTATGTTCTGAGGTTCAATTAATCAGAACCATTCATGGAAGATTCACGATTTCAATGATTTTATTAATATTTTTGATTTATACCACAGCTCAGATATAAAATTTACCCTTTTAAACCTTGTTTTCTGCCATGTTCTAGATTTAAACTCGATCAGATCTATATTATTGGACTTAATCTGAAAATTTTAACATTTTTCCTGGAATCCAAGCAGTCTTGGGGGAGTTCATTACCTGGATGGGTGGGTTTTTGTATATCCCGATATAATCCTAATAGAATATGAGGTTAGAAAATAAAGCGTGCAATGTTGAAATTCCTTGAAGGCTTTAAGCAATTTTTCGTGGCTCAATTTATGGGAAATAATAAGCCACCAACATCAATTACCCGAAGAGCGTTTAATTTGAATCGCCAACCAAACTACTCACAAATGTCCCACATTATATCGTGCCGTGGCAAACAAATAATACATAATCAATAACGATATCTCGATAGGACGCTGGTTCGGTTGTCAGCAAATGAAAGGGGGCCATATGTGAGACAAAGCACACATAGGTTTCCCTTACTAATATACTACCCCTGCTAAGTGAATCCCCAATTTCCTAGTTGATTACATGAAGCCAGACAGCTTTGTTCGCCCTTCATTCTTCGATTTTATTCACCACTTGCGATTGTTTTACCCTGTTTGGTTATAGAAGTTGGAAATAATGTTCCCTGTTTAATCTTTCCTCCCGGTTGTTAACGACTTAAGTATATACCGGGTGACACTTTTTAATACTTCACAAAACAGAAATACTAATAAGATAATATGATTTGTATTCGCTGAAATTCTCTACTGTGCTTAATAATAGGGGCCATGATATATCTGGATGGCAGTCAAAGTAAGACACTGTTAATAGATTTTATTGGTGAAAACCCCTAGCTTTCGGACGAGCACCGGTACTTTTTCAGGTCACCAAAAACATAAACAAAACAATACATTCGATTTTTCAAATCGTTTGCAAAATGAATGCAAAACTCATAGAAAACTTAGCAACATTATTTTACTCCCCATAGAACTTTCCATGTTCCAACTCCTTTTTCAACAAATTCAACCACATAATAGTATATTCTAAAACAAGTTGCAGAATGGGCTGATATTCAAACACGAATGCGAAATTCGAAAACTAGCGACGAAGGAGCGAGTTTTCGTACACATGAGTGTTGGAATTGCCTTCTGCAATGAGTATTAGATGATATTTTCTCTATTTCAGGCAAGTTTTGTAAAATACTGTTGAAATTTAATGAAAAATTAGGATTTTACATCCTATTGACTTTTGTTTTGTATCTTGGAGGTTGGTGTGACTGTTACGAAAGTTGACAGATCACGGAATTTGAATTGTACGTAGAGCATGGAGATCAGATTTAGTAGTTTCCTAATATCATGAATGATTTGAAATTAGCAAGAAATAAATCTCTAATACCTTTATTTTTGATGAAAATAAAACCTTTCCTCTCAACAATTATCTCACCTTATCCAGATTATCTTATATTGACAATAATTGACGTCTGTTGAAATTTGATAGGATCGAATGTCAGTGCTGACTACCACAAAACGGAAAATATAACTAGAAACAATGTTGGAATGAGTTCATTCCAGCACTCTTTTTAGTGCTGGAATGAACTCATTGCGATACTGAAATAGAGAAAGTCAATTCCAATTGATGTTTCTCCTGTATACCATTTACCACAAATTCAAGGAATATTATACCTATAAACAGCCTTTGGATTTTTTTTTCCGTTAATCGGTTGTGTCTTCGTTGATAAAACCTTTATATCATTTTGTGTCTTGAAAACGGTTCTTATTTTGAAGTTAAAACCGATTCTTCAGAGTTTTTCTGACAGGCCACGAAAATAAGGGATCACATTAAAAAGATTGGGTTGTTGTTCTTGTTGATAATTGAATTTGATCCCTTATGTTTGTGGCCTTCCGGAAAAAATCGCGCTCTTGTTCAAACTTTGAAAAATCATATGTCCGAAAGTATTGGTTTCTCAGAGTTGGGAATGATATAAATGAATTCTTAGGATATAGCTGCATCCCAAAAGAAATTAAATTAAAAAAATCATGAGATTACGATTAATTATTGTAATGTCGAAAAATCATAACTCCGAAAGTAGTAGTTTGTTAGAGTTGAGCATGATATCAATAGATCCTTATCATGAAATTGCATCATAAAAAAAATTTAATTGGAGATTTGTAATGTAAAGAAAAAATCTTTTCGTTACTGCGTACAACCAGGCCGATTTTTCCAAATAACGAACCCTTACCGAGATATTTATATCCTAAAACCTAAACCTACTGTGGAAATTTCAACTGTGTACTTCATTCCGTTCGAGAGTTATAGTGTTAACGGACTCGGACGTTCGGACAGAATCGATTTTGGCCACGGATTCTTTATCAGTGAGTCGAACCAAAACGTTTGAGACCATTCTCCATTGCATTTGGGCAAATTGTTTCGTGGAACAAGAGTACCAAAAGTTTCATTTTTACCCTGTAGCTACGAAATTAAGACAGATATCAAAGTTTTGTTTTCGGCATTATTCGTTTCATACAAAATTAGCACAGGACTCTGAAAACCACATCATCATATCTCTTACGAATTTTAAAATGGCATAATCATGAACTAAAAATTAAATTTGAATTGTTGGATACTAATTTCTGAAATAATTACGATATACTTTTGTTTGACATTTTTGGATGAGATAAGAACATTTCGCAATTTTTCATAAATAGAACTTCATCATGGATATAATTGAAGATTTAGAGGAAGAAATATTGTTCGTGGCCATACCATGCTGAATATGCTAGATATTGTCCGAACACTGAAGCCAAGCAGCGTCGGGTGCGGTTAGTATTTGGATGGCTGACCGCTTGGGAACACCGTGTGATGTAACAGAGGATTCTATGAATTCTTAGAAATAAGAATAATTATTGAAAATTTCAAAAATCATATCTCCGAAAGTATTAGTTTGCTAGAGTTGGGAATGATATCAATGGATTCTTATCATGGAATTGCATTTTTAAAACAAATGCATTTGAGATTAGTAATTAAAAAAAAATTTTTTTTCGTTAATCCGAAACCAATGGGTCGATTTTGCCCAATAACAAACTTAACTCAGACATTTATCTCCCAAACCTATTCTGAAAATTTCAACTGTCTAGCTCATTCCGTTCGAGGGTTATCGTGGTTACGGCTGGACGGACGGACGGACTGACGGCCGGACAGAATGGATTTTGACTACGGATTCTTGATCAATGGGCCGAACCAAATCGTTCAAGACCATTTTTAGGCAAAAATTCTAAAATTACACACATTTGGGCAAATTGATAAGTGCTCTGTTCCGAGGAACAAGAGCGCGAAAAACGAAGTTGAATGCTACTTCCGGTATAACCGGACAAAAAAACATGAAAATGAATTTCATCAAACTATCTTGAGTAGTTCTCCCTATAATTTTGGTTGAGGTTAAGAAAGAATAACCCTGTATAGTAAGAACGATGAACACAATAACCAACAAGGGAAACGAGTACATTGCAATACATCTTGAATCACTTCGTATCCAGGGAGAGTACCATGAAAGGTGAGAAATGGCATTGCTCGGAGATCCTGCCGAAATGGCTGGAGGGCAATGTGTGTGTGAAAAACTAAGATTCTCGCAACAGTTTCTGTTAATAAATAATTTGTTTTTCCTGGATATCTATGTCGTTGCAGGGTTATATTGTGGCGTTATCACGATTGATTGTGCTTTTGGGAAATCCAGAATATGGCAAATTTAGGAGATGACTGTGGTCGGCGTTCCTCTCTTGTTCCGTGTTATGGTTTTCTGCTGCTCTTTCTTGGGTAATATGAGTGTTTCGGCACAGGGCCGTAGTCCCATAATTTAGCGAACCCGATGTTGATGGTTCATTTTTCAATCGATCAATGATTGATATTTGTAATGTAATGAGTTACTGATCCTTAAGGTATTCATATCTATAACAATCCACAAAATATGTACATATCTACCAGTGGCGTAACTTCGAAACATGAACCGGAAAGCAGGATTTTTTTGGGACCCCTTCTCAGGTTGTAACAAAAACATTGAACATAATGACATCGAAAAAGAGTATTTATAGCAAACGAATAAGTACAAATATAAACATAAATAAGTTTGATTCTGAAAGCACATTAAAATAAAAACAAACTTAACTTAGGTTGATTGTGTAACTAATATAGTTATTTATATGCACTCATTATATTTATCCTTGGCACTCTTGTTCCTCGGACAGAGTGCTTATCAACTTGCCCAAATGTCTGTAATTTTAGAATTTTTGGCTGAAAATGGTTTTAAACGATTTGGTTCGACTCACTGATCAAGAATCCGTGGTCAAAATCGATTCTGTCCTGACGGTCCAGCCAGCCGTTAACACGATAACTCTCAACCGGAATGAGCTAGACAGTGGAAATTTTCAAAGTAGGTTTGGGAGATAAATATCTCGGTTAAGTTCATTATCGGGTAAAATGGACCAGATGGTTTCGAAGTAATGGAAAAAGAATTAATACATTAGGTACATACATATCAGACAGAATATACCCCAGGTTAGGTATATTCTGTGTTTCATCCTTGTCATATCGCACACCTAGATCTAAACAGTAACAACTCAAAAATCATGATTTTTGAGTTGTTACTGTTTAGATCTAAACAGTAACAACTCAAAAATCATGATTTTTGCGATAATCATCAATTCGTAATCTACAAAGTTTGTAGATTACGAATTGATGATTATCGCAAAAATCATGATTTTTGAGTTGTTACTGTTTAGATCTAAACAGTAACAACTAAAAAATCATGATTTTTGAGTTGTTACTGTTTAGATCTAGGTGTGCGATATATTAGTGTTCTGTGATTGTCATCTCATAGAGCAAAAGGTATTGTCTGTGTCTACAGATACGAGAGATTTCAAACTGAGTATGATGCCATATTCATTTCTAGTTCTATTCAAAATTCTTGATATAAAATACCTCCTGTTCTAGAAAACAAAGTATGATTGAATGCAAAATGAACAATGAAACAACCTCAGCTACCATGGATAGCTCTTGGATAATCCATTTCATGATGGAAATATATACTTTGTAAGTTAATAAAATTTGGTTCAGAATATCTCCAGTAAAAACAAAACTGGAATATTGATATAATATAATTTTCAGAGTAGATTTAAGGATAAGTTCGTTATTGGGTAGAAACGGTCTGGTGCTTCTGGATTAAACATTTTTTGCACTACTGTTTTTTTTTCTAAATGACAATTTTCGAAGCATTAAAGCATTGAAAAATTGCAGATTGCTCATTTAATCTTCATGAATAAACTATTATTTGAATTTCCTTTATGATGCAGTTCTATCATAAGAATCCATTAATATCATTCCCAACTCTGAGAAACCAATACTTTCGGAGATATCATTTGTCAAAGTTTGAACAAGAGCGCCAAAGCTCCTGTCCAAAGGGCTTTCCCACTTTTGATTACAAAATTTTTCAACGCACTTTTTGATTTGCGTAAGTATCAACTATATTATTCGTTTAAAGTTCATTTGCCTCTTCTTTCTCTATCAACATTATGCTCAAGCTTGTCAAACGACACTGCAAAATGGCGCTTCGAAAGTAACTTTTAACAACTTCTAATTTTTAAAATGAGCGTTCAGCCTGTACAACCGTGACAGAAAAAATGATTTAAATGCACTCAGTTTGATCTGAAAAGCTAACTCCCCCTTACATTTTTCTATCAATCTCAAAGCAGATATTAACTTTGAGTTCATCATATAATTTGTGAGAAATAAACTCTTTTTTTGAAATGAAAAAACAATTTTAATAGGAATAACTGTATATATGCCAAAATTTAATTTGAATATGAAAATTTACTTATCAATATAATAACTGGAGAAGAATGATTATTTAAATCAGTTTGGACACTAATTACCAGTATGCTTTCGGAAGAAATGCTTCAGATTGAATGAATTGTTGTTCAGAATGAAAACTACCAATACCCAATCAATTAAATAAAATATTGTATCATTAAATTTTGGAGAGTGAAAATTAATACAAAAACACTGAAATGAAAACTCAAAAGTTGCGTATGTGATACGATGTTGCATCTTCTGGAATCTGTTGCTATGCCCTCTGCACTCCTTGACTCTTGCGAGGCCCACTTGAGTCAAGTTTCTTCCGCCACAGGTCCGTATCTGAGTAAACTTCACGCATATTCACATAATTTATGTTTGGTTGTTATATGGTGCTGTAATAATAAATTCGACTCGCACATTCGATACCAAATTTGTTGGAAACAAATTATATTATACCTACCTACTGATGAAAAATTTAATTCAGGCACTGACGTGAAGCCAGGATTTTTGAGCACATGTTCCATTGTCTATTCACGACTCATACAAAGTTGATCGAGCTGAAATTCAGTAATCGGTTGTATGTGCGGAATTTCAGCGAATTCTGACGGATAGTTTATTAAATCAAAAATTTTTAAAGAAAAACAAATTTTATTTCTTTCTACTCATATGATATTCACAAAAGTCGCAGAAATTAGCGCGTCTGCATTCTACAATCTACAAGCAATATAGATCCGATCGTTTCAGATTTGGAACTTGGCTGTAAAGTTAGGTTTTGAAGATTCTCGCAAAATTTCAGTGATATCCGACTGAAAGTTTCTGAGATACCTACTTAGATACAGAATTTTTCCCAACGATTTAAAAAAAGATTTCTTGTTATACGATCCTCAAGAAATTTGCACCACGATGGAATTCTACAACGAGTTACCATGTTTAAATTGGGACGGATAGGTATTTTTCGAATTACTGATGAATTAATAACAAAATTTCAGATGGGTATAACTTCAAAACTGTCTGGTCGATTATGCCTATTAACGAACTCAAACATCGCATTCTGATGCGCAACCCACTCTAAAAACTCCAAGTCACTATCTCTTTCCGTTCTCAAGTTATCATGAGATACATAAAATGTTTTCATATATATTTTTTTTAATGTTCTATTGATACGATCCTCACAAAATTTCAAATACGTATTCTCCAACTTGTTACAAAGTTTTAATTCGATCGGATTTGTATTGTTTAAAAACAAAATTAGTACTCGGAAATCTTTGGCCGATTTAGCCCATCAACGAACTTAACCTTCACATTCAGATGCGCAATCCACCCTGAAAATTTCAGACCACTTTATCTTTCTGTTTGAAAGTTATCGTAGCAACGACCGGCCAGAGAGAATGAAATTTGACCTCGAATTCTTCATCAATGAGTCGAACCTAATCGTTTGAAATCATTTTCGGCAAAAAATTTTAATTTTACAGTCATATGGATAAAATGGTAGCACGCTGTTCCCCAGAACAAGCACGCAAAATTTATAACCAATACTGTGGATCAGTTTTTTGTCAGTCGATCAGTTAAACAATGATAGAAAATGGTTACTGATTATGAGAAACTTCTGTACTGAGAACTATTATCATCTATGTATATGTTATAAGATTGGTATTCATCTACATATCAATTATTATTATTGCTCTGTGGTTAAGAGTGAGAGTTGTCAAAAAAACCAACAGCAAGAAATGTAGATTGCAGATTACAGTCCAATTAAATAAGTTCAAACAACTTGATAAGTTGTACCAATGATAAAGGTGAATAATTTTAATAATGGGTTGTTCAGAATTCGAACAATTCTGAGACGGGAGCAGAAAAAAGAAAGACACGTAAGAAAGACACGAAAGGTCAGTCAGATGTAGTACAAACAGAGAGTGTGTGATAAACATTTAGACATTGTTGTGGAAAATAAATTGGTAAAAGCCAAGTATTTGGCAGGTCTAGTTCATTCACCAAATTGCCAATATGGAATATCTGATATCTGCATATAGCGAAAAAATAGAAGACTACTTTTTTAATTTTAACGCAGTGAATTTATTTGCTTTAACTTTTTATTTTTACCCAATGTGATTTATTTTAAATATATTATACGTCTGTGAAGTTTGTATGATTGTGTTACTTCTGAGTTATTTCATTTGTTTTGTATCTGTTCATTTTTATTATTTTGTATTAACGTATTTTACACTCTTGAATTTTTGTGCCTATATTTATATTCCAAAATTATTAATCTTAGTATTTTCAATAACAGTTCGTCAAACCTAATTCATACTTTCCACCACGTATAAGCAGCATTTGTTGATTCTGTTGGTTTTCTAATATTTATTTAAATAATGTTATCTTGTTAGTGTTATATTTTGTGTTAATAAACGATGATGATGATGTTCCGAGAACTAAAAGAACATAGATTTTCATTAGATGAAAGCGATAAGGTATGCCATTTGTTTTCGACAATGAATTTGAGCAAGCGCACCAAAGCGCTACATTTCCATCTTTTAGGCACTCTCGTTCCTCTGAACAGAGCGCTTATCAATTTGTATGTAATTTTCGATTTTTTTATGAAAATGGTCCTGAACGAATTGGTTCGACTCACTGATCAAGAACCCGTGGTCAAAGACGATTCTGTCCTGCCGGTCCGGTCCGGCCGGCCCTACGTTAACACAATAACTATCGAACGGAATGAGCTAGGCAGTTGAAATTTCCAGAGTGGGTTTAGGAGATAAATATCTCGGTTGAGTACGTTATTGGGCAGATGGTTTCGGAATAACAAAAACAATTTTTTTTTTACATTACAAATTTCAAATTAATTTTTCATTAAGATGCAGTTTTATCATAAGAACCTATCGATATCATTCTCAACTCTAACAAGCTAATACTTTCGGAGATATGATTTTTCTAAATTTTATAATACATCGTATTTCTATGTTTTCACAGAATGCTCTAATTATTTTATCTATTATTATCGTATGATCTGTGTTCACACATGTTATCTTGGACGGAACATACCAATATGAAGTTTGTCACATTAACTACTCATCTATCAAATATTCTGTTACGTTTTACGCGCGCCATTTCTGAGTGCTTTTTTCAGCGGGTATTGGTTGCTTCCTAATAATTCAAAATTAAATATACAATGGTGGTTTTAAGCAAGCGAGTTATTGATTTATCTTGCCTTTTATGTGGTCGTCCCCAGTTCCATTTTGAAATTTTCAATCGTAAACATTAAATATTTGTTAAAATTCTTCATTTCTACCTACTTGGAAAACGTATGAATATAAGGTAACTCTGAATCGTTCAATGTTATCCGCAATTTGAATTTGGTACATCGGTTAACTTTGAATTTTCATTTTAAGGTAGAGAATTTAGGAAAATTGAAAAAAGCGACAACCGGTGTCAGAAAATATGGTAAAAAAGTTGGAAATCCCTGTGGACAGGAGCTTTGGCGCTCTTGTTCAAACTTTGATGAATCATATCTCCGAAAGTATTGGTTTCTCATAGTTGGGAATGATATCAATGGATTCTTATGATAGAACTGCATCATAAAATAAAATAAATTAAATGAGAATCCTTTGATATCCTTCCCAACTCTGAGACACCAATACTTTCGGAGATATGATTCGTCAAAGTTTCAACAAGAGCGCCAAGTTCCTGTCCACGGGGCTTTCCCACTTTTTTTCACAGAGTCTCTGATTCAGATAAGTAACAAATTATCTGTGTATAATCAAGTTCAGGGTGCGGAGGATCAAGCAATAAGTTCAAAAACAATTTGGAACACAGTTATCCATAGATTCTAACTCCCAGTTATGTCATATTGGCCTAATTTGAAGGCCACATATCAAGTGATCGGTACGCGGAAGTGAAGAGAACAATCTTTGACCTGATGCTATTGATACCGCGTGATGCAGACAGCATGCCTACAAGTCGAACCGACTATTAAATCCGTTTAGCTGGTAACTCCCTCTCATACACATACTCCTAAGTACGTTATTGTTACTGGAAATATACATAATATAATACAGTCCTAGAAGTGTTTCCGTATTATGCTTCACGAATACATCTCTGAGCATCCTCGACGGAACAGAAGCGTGAATACATATTTCGAGCATAGTTTGTAATTTGAAGCTGAGGAGAAAATGCGTCATAAACCGAACACGTGCCTCTTACCCCTATGAAATGATTTCGTATTACAAGGACCCCCGCCTCGATTTTCATGCAACAAGCATTATAGTTGAATATGGGGGTGATATTTTAATTGTCCATTGTTGTTATGCATCGGAAGAGGTTCCCATAAAATTTCGTAGATCATCAGGATGAATTGATTTTCGGTCCAGCGGGGAATCTCAGGGGGCTGGTGCTGTTTTATACTGGTAATTTTTTTGTGGGATGAATTGACGAAATATCGATGAAATTTCCAGACCAATATAAAGTTCAAAGTGGAAACAAAACTCCATGAAAAAAATCTTAAAAAGCACTGATGTGAAGTCAGGAGCTTTTGCGCTTATTAACACGTGAAAAAATATTGGGCATCAAATTAATTCAAATTTTGAAATGACATAATTCCAAAAACAAAATAATGATCTATCTGAAACCCGGTTATCTCTTTCAAAATGGCTGCTCGGGGGTTTGTGCGTAATTTCAGCGTATGGCCGATTAAGCGCATTAACAAACTCAACCGTAGTATTCGGATGCGCAACCTACCCTGAAAATCGCCATCTCTTTTCATTGGAGAGTTATCGTGGCTACGGTCAGCCAGCCGGACAGAATCGAATTTGACATGTATAACTAGAAGCAATTAAAATTGTTCTGCATTACCTCAAGGTCATCAAAATTAATTTCCCAAAAAATCAGCCTTACTATATACCTTTATTATCAAAATAGAAAAATAAGGGTTTAAAGGAACCTAAATAACTTAAAGTCGGTATCTAAGTTAACGATTTATTTGTTGCTATGACTTTAATTTCCTATACCCATTCCATTATCAATTTGGTTGAAAAATTTCTAAATTTTTCTGAAATTGTATTTACCTTAAGGGCAACAATGAAATGAGTTATGTGAAAAAGCAGATAATTTGATTATTCTGAAAACTACAATTCTCCAGGATGAGAAAAAAATAATAAGTAATCGATTTCTACTATCAATTTGATTTACTATCAATATCAGTTCACTGGAAATTATAAAAATACAACACTTTTACTGAAATTTATAAAAAATCCATGTATTTGCAATGAAAAGACGTTCTTTGAATGTTCAATGAATTTGCGTATTTATTTTGATGCATATTTCAAACACTTACCACGATATGCCCATTTAAAATTTGGGTTTTTCGAAATATCTGTTCTCTAATTATACACAGATAACTGGAATATCAAATGAATATAAAAAATCATCAAATGAATGATTGCGCTAAAGCTCCTGACGTTACGTAGCTGCTTTCGAAATATTTACATAATTCCACCACCACATACTTATATCTTATATTATTTCTAATAATTGTTCTTAGAGCATTGACATATATTTTGTATTTTATATCAACACCTTGATCGAAAATCTATTCTAGAGACTCCAAATTGCAGTATATACCTAAAAATATAATTTTTTTCGTAAGTCCGAATGTTTTATTCGAGTATATATGGTAGACATAGATCTTGAATTGCAGTTCTAAGCTTCTGAATTACTGTGAATTGGTTAAAATAATTATTTTTTATAATTGTATTCTTTCGTGTGATTTCGTTTGTCCTTAGTAATATTCTTAGGATATAAGAAGTCCAAGAAGATTGAATTCAGACTGAATTTAAGCAGTGTTTTGTCATTCAAATATGTGCGAAACTTAGAAGACATGCATGTACATTATTGTAAAAAAATCAGAAATGTATGGAACAACTAAGTTTTATTTAATTTTTATTATATTTCAAAATTTTCCTGATCCATATTCACCTATACATTTCCTGTCAATAACTGATATATTTTGGACTAAGTCAAATAAAATCGCAAAGGATACGAAGCGAAATAAAGAATTAACAAAACGTGCAAAATAGCTCCTGTAAACAATTCAATAAGGATATTCTCTTTCCAGCTGGTTTTGACAGCTTGCCGAACTCTGCTTTCAATAGTTCGGAAATATACCGCCGTATTCACAAAGCATTCAATCTCCGTTAAGTCCTAACTGAGGTCCTCAGTTAAGGATTAATTTGAATCGCAACCTCAGTTAACGTGAAACCGGCCTGTTTTACCACCGTTAAATACGTTAACTGAGGTTGCGATTCAAATTTATCCTTAACTGAGGACCTCAGTTAGGACTTAACGAGGATGAATACTTTGTGAATACGACAGATTATCAAACATTTATGTGTGTGACATGTCTAAGTTTCAAAATACGAATCTCTCAAAGCGCATGATATATTTTTGAAAGATGTGCACCCCAAACTACAGCTTAAGAACCATTAACTTATCATCTGCAATATTTAGAGGTGATCATTATTTTACCAAGAGTTTGGAGTATAGGAATTTTTCCGGGAGTATACCAGACTTACAATAAAGCAATTAAACGATTTCTCTCCTCCTGTTCTATTTCCTGAGCCCAAACTTCATGGTTTTACAGAACAACTTTCTGCGTAACGTCCACAGTTCATTTAAACGGGTAAACTTTACAACCGCTTTATCACCCCTCTCGAGAGACAATTACCGACAGCCCTGCGTATTTGATTTGCATCTGCAGCAAGCTTCGCACTTGCAGCTGTTCCCTTTTTAGCTCTAATCACTTTCTAATATGTTTACCTCTCTTGTTGGTTTTAGGCAACCGATGCCCCATTACAATTGCAAATTTTCTGATTGACTCTTGCTCTCCTAGTTTTCAACCTTTGACAGCGAAATGACTGAGCTGCCTTTGGGGAAACGATATTCATTGATGATACGTAATTTGGAACAGCTATAACGTTCAGGGAGAGCTTCGATTGGAATAATATCCTTTCCATGTTTCTGGATAATAATTGACACTTTGTTCCTTTTTGACCCGGGCCGGGGTTTTTTTATATTTTGCTTGCGATAAGGTTGTCGTTTCTATTGACATCAAATTTGAGGTTGGATCTCAATAGTACCAATCGACGAAGGAATCGAAGGAATTATTGGATTCTAGGAGCCGAATGAGTTGGCAATATTGTTTCGTTGTGTCAGAGTCGGCGTCGGTCAGATGAGATTGTCCATTTTGTGAAGATTCGACAAAGGAAGCATAGGTTATACGCATTTTCGGAACAGAATTATTGAAATCTTCTTAGTTGGAAATAGTTTCGAAAATCGGATTAAGAGTGAGGGTTATATTGGTTTGATTTGGAAAGATAATAGGTAACCTTCACTTGTCTCGAAAGTTGAACACGTGAATAATCTTGGCGACTTTGACAGGTATGTAATAAATGTTCTATTCTCGTCATTTCTAGTAGAAACTATTCAGGTTGTAATTATCTGTATCCAGAACATTGCTGTGTGCTTGAAGGATTATTTGGTGGAGGCACGGCCAGATTTAGTTTTGAAGCAAACTTATACAGGACAACCCCGAATATCAGGGTATGTACTAAGTATCTAAAAATTTAATAACAACGAATAACTGGTCGGTTTCATATTCTGATAACCGAAATTATTATGTGTTGGGGAAATTCATTTATTTCCTATCTGGGAGGAGTCACTGATGGTTTTTTGTTGTCATCAGAGTTTTTATGTCAGGAAGAGTAAAACTGAGACATTCGAGTATATACCAGGTGGTCCATAAGGGACATAAGGGACTTTGTGGGACATCCAATCGAGTGTTGCAGACTTCGAGCACAGAGAGAAAGAGGGCAGTATTGCGGGACCATCAGCTTGATACTACGTTCAGGAATAAGGATTGCCAGCACGCAAGTTATAGGAAATAGATCTTCGAAATATATCTTATACATACTATATACGACCTGAACAGGATATCATTAGATTATACAAATTATTGTTGTTGTAAAGCAGAAATTGGGGAAAGAGTTGTGGTAATCATATATAATCGTAGATAAGAAACGTGGATGAGCCTGAGCTCAAGCGACGCGTATTTGAATCAAGGAAAAACATCTACGTACACTTTCCGCCACCCTTATTCAGGGTTTCACAGTAGTTTTTTTCTTACTGGAATAAATTGTTTTTTTTAAGCGTGAATATTCTTTTGTTGAATTTAGGAATTATTACATTACGCTGGGGTATCTGGGAGAATTACATTTACCTAGCGCCCATTTACTAGGTTCCCTTTTTGGAATCCACTCCCATCTCCACTGGAGCTAGACCGCGGATCCCCGAGTTCTAGTAGCTCCGAATTTAACCGCTGCGACTTGGGAACAGTCGTAGTCGTTATAACTTAATATAAAGTTAAAGTATTGTCTGGATAGTGACCGTACCGGGAAAACCAAGAATTTAATTTGTCAAAATGAGGTTACATATTTTCTGCCTGTGGGTGAATTCGAAAGAATGGGAGAAGTGTTTTTCAAATCTGACAAATGTCTAACTAACTGAAAAATGATTTGTTGTAATTTTTCCAACAAAGAATCAATTTGTCATCGGTACAGTGAACAATTTTTGATTCGTTGAGGTCGAATAATTTACATAACGAATCGATAAAACTCCTAGTTCTATGTGTTGGTGCTGGAAACATTAATGAACCAATAACATAACCCTAAAAGAACTGATTTGGAGAGTACTATAAAGGCTACTGACATCCTGATTGTGCTACCGTTTCATTATCAAAGTTCTTATTATGGAGTTGCTGTAGCTACCTACACTCCTCTTATGGAACTTTTCAGCAATTGTTAAACCCCTTAAAGAAACAATCCATAAATAGAGTCTCTGATGTAACTATCAATCTCTCTTATACTCTTGGAAGATATTATATTTTTAATTTATCATCTTCTCTTCTGATGGTTGTTATATATACCTATACCTCTTTTAGGTGAAAAATATATCAAGCGTACTAACTACTAACCTTCAATTAATTCAAACAATACAACCTAAATCATTGAATTTAGGTGCTTATCAATTTGCTCGATTCTTTGGCTGAAAATGGTCTCAAACGTTTTGTTTCAACTAACTGATCAAGAATCTGTGGTCAAAATCGTTTCTGTCCGGCCGTCCGTTAACATGATAAGTTTCGAACAGAATGAGCTAGACAGTTGAAATTTTCAGAGTAAGTTTGGGAAATATCTCGGTTAAGTTCGGTATTTGGAAAAATAAGCCTGTTGGTTTCGGAGTAACGAAAAAATTTTTTTTTAATTTCAAATTTTAAATTAAACTCTAACAAGCTAATTTCAAATTAATTTATTTTAAGATGCATTTCTATCATAAGAATTCATTGATATAATTTTCAACTTCAACAAGCTAATACTTTCGGAGATATGATTTTTCAAAACTTCAATAATACACCGTAATTCTATATATTCACAGAATGCGAATTCTTTCTGTCTGTGTTATATCTGTGTTCACTGTTCATACATGTCATCTTCTATAACAAACATGTCAAATTTATTTCTGTTCTAGAAAACAAAGTATGATTGAATGCAAAATGATCAATTTTAGGATATTATAATTTTTGGGTGATAAAACTTATTATTATTATTATTATTAACTTATTATATATATGCCTTAGATAACCCATATGATACCCTTAGGTAATCCATATGATGATGGAAATATATACAGTGAACTCTTGATAAGTCGAACATCGATAAGTCGAACTCTTAGATAAGTCGAACATTTTCTCCGGTCCCAATTCATGGGTATCTAACCCTGTATACTTTCACCTCAATGAGTCGAACAGAGTTCTTGAGAGCAAAGAGTCTAGTAGATGAGTCGAACTGCTGGAAGGGTCCACAAGAGAACCTCCACCTCTATCAGTCGTACTCCTAACCATCATCTCCTCTATGAGTCGAACTGTTTGATCTAACGAATGAAACCGAAAAGAATTCGGTATGCAAACGAATCACCACATTTGGTAGCCTTCATATATATTTTTCAATCGCTTAGTACATTGTTCAATATATTTTTTATTTGTTTATTGAGCCGTCGTGCGCTGAGTTCGTTTTAGTCATGGATACTCGAAAACTGAAAATTGTATCAGTAGCAGATGAACTCGAACTCATTCGGGAAGTAGAGAAAGGAGAAGAAAATTAAACCCTTATCCCTAACAAGATTGGAATTCCTAAATCCCAATTTTTATCTATAATGAAAAATAAAATTAATATCTTCCTCAGAGTTAGAGGAAAATCAGTCCACCGGTACCGTCAGAAATTGCCTCGGCATTCAGATGTTCGCATCTTCCCTAGGCCACGAATTTACAGCGAGTAGTGGTTGGCTACGTAATTCCAAAAAAAGATACGGAATTTCTGGAAGAACCTCGTTAGGTGAAAGGTGAAAGTGCTAGGGTCAATGAAGACACTTGTCATCAACCCTTGATTCTCATTAACTACTGTTGATATCGTGAATACGCGAGTTTTTCCCTCAATGAGTCAAACTCTCACCTCAATAACTCGAACGTTTGGTGAGACGAACCATAGATAAGTCGAACAGTTTTTTATGGTCCCTGGGAGTTCGACTTATCGAGAGTCCACTGTAATTTGGTAAGTTTATCAAATTGGGTTCAGAACACCACCATTGAAAACAAAATTGGAATATTGAAACTTAGCCAATTTCCAGTTTTTTTTTACTTTAAACATTCTGAACCCAATTTGATTAACTTACCAAAGTATATATTTCCATCAACATATGGATTATCCAAGGGCATTATATTATCACCCAAAAATTATAATATCCTATAATCTTCATAATTCTACGATAGCGGAGGTCATTGCATTTTTTATTTTGCATTCAATCATACTTTGTTTTCTAGAACAGGAGGTATTTTATATCTTGAGTAGGTAACGAATTTTGAATAGAACCAGAAATAAATATGACATGTCTCTTATCGGTAAATAAGAAGATATATATGAGGGCTGATCATTAAATTCATAGATAAAAATATGGACGTTAATTCACGATTGCTTCAACATTCTGTAAAATCATAGAATTGAAATTTATTATTGAAATTTTGACAAATCATATCTCCGAAAGTATTAGCTTTATTATTTCTTATGGTGGAACTGCATCTTAAAAATGAATTTGAATTTGAAATTTCTAATGTAAAAAAAAAAACCATCAGGCCGATTTTGCCTGAAAAGGAACTTAACCGATATATTTATCTCCCAAACCTACTCTGAAAATTTGACTAAATTATTTCTTGTTAAAAAGTTGAGCGATATGAAAAGTTATGTTGTGCCTTAATGTGAAATTGAAGATTAATAATATATTTTTTTTAGATTAAATAGATAACATTTATGTTGAATTTGCATCATAGCTTTCGTAACTGTAGGTACATTTTTTTTTACTTTTGTGAAGTTATTTATGAAGAATGGAGACAGTTTCCCTGACACTATTATTGTAAATCCCTATTTAATACCAATAATTTAATGTGAAAATCTTGAGGATATTTGTGAACAACAAAATTTAAAACAGACAAGCTCTGACAAATTTCAGAGTAAATCTCAGGAACGGTCAAAGATAAAGTAACCGTTTATTTCGGTGTTGAAGTAAATTTCTCGGTAACTTGGGATCATTAATAGTCCAACGGCGCTGTTAATTATATCACATAATTCGGATATTTTGCTTCAGCATTCTTCATGTCTGGAATGGCGTGCGGGTTATTTTAAACATAAACCTAAAAATGTTCGCGCCCCTTCTTGAACCTCGTCTAGTTTGTAATGGTAATAAAACAGGCAAATGATGCATCTAATAATACTGGCAAGAAGTTCGAATATAGATTTCTTCCTTGTTTAAAATTAGATGCATATCGCATTGCGAGGGCGCAATAGGTACTATGAATATGATTCTGAGAAAGGGATGCTGGTTTTTCTATAGTCCTACCAATTTGGCTTGTGCTGGTATTTCTGGAGAGAAAGCACATGCTAATAGCGGAAGGAATGAACATCTGCAACTGGTTATTTCGAACTGTTTTCTGGAAGGTCCTCTGAGGCTTTACAGTTCAATTACTTAGAAATACAAGAAGCGAAGGATAAGGGTCAATCGGTGCCAATTGTTATGAAATTTTAACAATATTGATAGGTTTCCCAGGGTGGATTCCATTTTTTATTATAGAAAAATAAGATCCATGAATATTTTTTTATTATTATCAGAAGAACAATTTATTCACCATCAACAAACCTAATACTCGTCTATCCTATAGCCAAACTATTTCTTATTCTCTTTTTATTCGAATATTCTCGTCTCTGTCCACTTCCTTCTTGAATTTGACAGCTTTTGACGATCTTGAACTTGTTATTGGAGGTATAAGATATCGATATTAATTATATATGAGGGTTTATTTTTACCTCCACTTCCACTTTCACCTCAATTTAAAATTTCATTCCCACTATCTAGGATTTCCTATGTAATTTTTCTGCTCTTTCCAACTAGTCATTCTTCAATCTCCACTTTTTTCCGTGTCCATAGTTGTGCCTACCATAAACTACTCCGTAACTTAAATTTTTTAAATTATCGTCATGTCATCATGACAAATATAATTTTGATCTATCAAATTTCTTCAAAATATTATAATTCCAGTCCTAACTTCTAAATATATTCATATTCATATTATTATACTGATCCTCTTAGGTTTTCCCCAAGGAGATCCCTCATGAGCTTTTGAGAGCTTGAGTGAGTAGTAATAAAATTTCTATGAAAAACTTGATTTTCTATCAGTTAGGATATTTTCATCAAATTTGATGTACAGGGTTATTCACTATAAATTACCCACCCCTTATTATTGTTATTATTGCCTGCAGAAAAAAAAGTTAACCGTAAAAGGTTTGTGCTTGTGACTAAATTTTGATAAAATGCTATAAAAAACCCAGTGGCGTGCAGATTTCAGGGGATACAAATTTTTTAAATTTTTTTTCAGATGGGATGCCCTGTATATTATAGAATTTTTGGAATGCTATTTTTTCCTGATTTAAAAAATATACCATATGTTACCCCTATCTTATAACGTTTTTGAGTTATTTGAGGTGAGGAAGAAAAAGTTCAAATATTGATAAATAGAAAACAAAAAATGTATTTAGGAAATTTAAATAACAAGATAAGTCATAAAAGATGTTCAATATGCCCACCATTATGGTCAATGCATAATTGATAACGTCTTCTTATATTTATAAATGCATCGGAAATTGCTTCATTATTGACATTCAGATTCATTATTTCAAGTAGAATCGTGTCTTTAATTAATTGAACATTATTAATATTATTGTTACTAACAATGTCTTTTAGAAATCCCCAGAAAAATGAATCCATAGGGGTCAAGTCTGGACTGATAGGTGGCCGTTTAATGTTTCCATTAAGTCGTTAAGTCGCGTGCATGAACATTACCATAAAAAATTATACCTCCGTATTCACAAAGCATTCAATCTCCGTTAAGTCTTAACTGAGGTCCCCAGTTAAGGATGAATAAGAATCGCAACCTCAGTTTAAATGAAAATTAACGTATAACAGACCAGTTTCAGCACCGTTACATACGTTTACTGAGGTTGCGAATCTTATTTATCCTTAACTGAGGAACTCAGTTAGGACTTATATTAACGGAGATTGAATGCTTTGTGAATACGGTGGATTGTTTCATCTTAAGTTTATGATTAAGTTATGCTAAGACTATGTTTCGTCCTGCATGAATTCACCATTAATCGACGTCTAATAACTCGAAAACGGTATAAGATAGGGGTAACATATTGTATATTTTTGAAATCAAGAAAAAAAGACCATTCCAAAAATTCAACAATATACAGGGTATCCCATTTGAAAAAGATATTAAAAAAATTGTATCCCCTGAAGTCTCCACGCCTCTGCATTTTTGATAGCATTTTATCAAAATTTAGTCATAAGCGCACAACTTTTACTTATAACTTTTTTCCCTGTAGGCAATAATAACGATGATAAGGGGTAGGTAATTTATAGTGTACATCTGTACATCTACATCTTTTGACGCAAAAGTTTTCATATGAAATAAACAAAAAACGGGTTTCGCATAAAATTACCATTGCAAAATATCTAGATTGCAGCAGATGCTCGAAAATGTTTTTTTATTTTTTCTAACCGAAAACCAAGCGTCGTACGGAAGGAAGTCTCTGGAACGAGAATACTCCAAATTGACTGGGGAATTCAAAAATAGATTTTGATTTCAGCATAATGATTGGCCTAGTCCAAACTCCTGGAAAAAAAATTAAAAAAATTGCTTTCGAAACTGCTACTTAATTATTAAAATATGTGTAAATATGTAGAATGCCAACGCCTAAATTTTTGAATTTCGTGACGAGTCTAGAAAATTTTGAAAATATCATTGAAAAACTTTACAGCCAAGATATAAATTTGAATACGATCAGATCCTCATTGTTTTAGATCATAGCAGCTTTGGGTGAGTTCAGTAGCTGAAGAGATAGTGACTTACAATGTTCAGGTTAGGTTGCGCATCCAAATGGGACATTTAACTTCGTTGTTGGGCATCAACAACGAACAGTTTCGGAGTTATACCCATCTTAAATATTGTTATTATTCCTTCAATAACTCAAACTATACAAATCCGATCCAAATAAAACATGGTAATTACTTGTAGAATGCCGACGCGATTGGTGGTAGAAGACTACCAAACCGACTGTTCCCGGCCAAATCATGACCTTATAATATGGTTTACTGCTAAATCAAGAAGAATGAGGGTAAATTTTTAGCCAAACCTGAACTTCCTCCTCGCATACATGACACCATCACCGTATAATAATAAATGTATGAGTATCTTTGAATAAATTTATTATTATTCTTCAATCATAATCTAATCTGCGAACTTATCGTAATAGTACCAGCTAGAATTATAAATGGTTTGAAGAAAACGAAAAGATTGGACATGTTTCATACCAATGGTTATGACATCTTTCCCGACATCAGACTGAATTAACTCAATTATCGATCCAGCAATTAACTCTAATTAAACCTAATTAATCTTATACCCACATTCACTAAATGAAGAGTATAAGCAACATGAGATCTATTAAGTAATTGATGTTTCTTTCAATATAATTGGATTATATAAGAAGGACAAATGAAAACACGAATACCAAACACACTATGAATTAATGGGACATCAGAAAATGTTTCCCATATAGAGGATATTCCCTAAATGGCAGACTCCACAAAACGTTGATTGATACATCGATTCCTTGATTTTACGTCCAATTCAAATAATATTAAAGTTCGGCTAATAATCTTTAAAATGTTATAGGAAAATGCGAAAAACCAATATTTACGGAGGACCTATTAATCTCAGAATGATAATATACAGGGTGAGTCTTTGACCACTGCATTAATTTTAACCAAAGATTCCTCTCATCAAATGAAACACTTTTTTCATTTAACATTTTTCCAAATTCAGCTCAGGTAAAAAGATACAGGCTGTTGAAATTTTGAAAAAAAATCAGTTTTTATTTTGTAGCTTTGACATCCTTTTTTCGAATATAATGAATGTTGGCGTAAAGTTTCCTATAACTATGATACATATTTTCCAAATATTAGTTATTTTCTGCTTCTACTGTTTTTCTAGTTATGGACTCGTGGATTCATAAAACTAAACGAAATTAGCATAAAGAAAGCATATAAAGTTTTTCTTGAGTCATTTCAAGAATACTCCATCGTTTTAGAACATTATATTATTCTACATCATTTCTCCTTAAACGCACCGTTTTCGAGATATTCTTCATTGAATGTTTTAAAATGGAAAACTCCAGAAATTTCACTACTTTTATGGATCCGAACCTGAGCGTTGGAATCCAGAATCATGCTGTAAACCACGTTACCATGCCTTATTCTCGTCCGCCAACAATGTCATAGATAATTTATATGCGGGAGTGTATTTGCACATTGTGAAATCTTTAAACGCTTGTAACTTTTTACCTGAGCCGAATCTGGAAAAATGGTAAATGAGAAAAGTGTTTCATTTGATGAGATGAATCTTTGGTTAAAATTAATGCAGTGGTCAAAGACTCACCCTGTATATTCTTTTGACTGAGAGTTTTATATGTGTTAGCAGAGGTTGTTGTAACGGGGTACCATACAATTCTGCGTATGATACAAGAGCTTAGAGAAAAACCTCGGCAAAAAACTCTGTCTCCCCGTGATGCTGTGATTTGTAACTAAGTATTGTTCACAAAATTGGCTGAAATTTAGAAATATTGATAGGCATTTATTTCTTCAATATGGACTCCTTCGTCAAAAAACGGAGAGGATTCTCCAAGGTACCCGAAACTCAACCTGAAAAATGAAAAGACCAGAGAAGAAGAACAAACAAACTAAAAATAATACATAACCTTTCAAAAGTCTCCTCTCACAAATATACTCTTCTGTAGGTGCATTGGATCTCTTGGAGAAGAATCGCCTCCGCTAGTTCTCAAAGATATTGATCTTAGAAATCCCTTCAATATTTGAATTAAAAAAGGAAATTGTTACTCGTAAGGCCAGGAGGGTCTCTTTCAAAACCAGGTCTGAACAGTCCAAGTGAATGATAATGAACGAAATGCACAAAAACATATGGGAAATTGACTATCAGAAAATTGTTCGAAAGTATATTATATTGTAGTGGAATGGATGACTACAAAAATGTGTGAGTTCAAATTGTTTTGTAAGCTTAGTTTCTGAGACATAAGCGGCCAAATTTCGTACAAAATTCGTATTGGGGCTGCCTTGACAAAAAAAATGTTTTATTAGTCGAACTAAGACAAAGTCAGCATGAAAAGGTATTGATCAAAACTCGTTAACATGTCCAATTTCAATCTTATTAATGATAATAAATTTGGGTGTATATGGGACAGTAAAAAAAATCGTTTTTAGCCATTTTTCTTCCAGTACAAGCGCAGTACGACAATGTATACCACTATGAGATATACAGTTTACTGTATTACGGCATATGGTAGCGAATTTCAAATCTATTTAGTAAAAAATAGAATATTCCATTTTTAATTTGTTCGTTTTCTCCTTTCCCTTTCCAGATTGAGTTTCGGGTACCTTGGAGAAACTTCTTTGCTTGTTGAAAGAAGAATCGAGAGTAAAGAAAAATACGTCCTTCAATATTTAATATTTCAGCATATTTGGTTAATAATTTAAGTTTTCATAAATCACAACACTAACAGGGAGACAGAGTTTTTTTGCTGAGGTTTTTTCCCTAAGCTCTAGTATCATTATATCGAATTCTATGGTACCCCGTTACACTAACCTTTGCAAACACTATCATCATACTTGTAAGCTGATAGATAGATTGTGAGACCATAATTCAGAGACAGTTGATGTTTTCGCGATAACACGAGCTGTCTTTGGCCTGTGGTTGGTCAGATTTTGATAGGAAATAGTCAAATAAATTTTTGACACATTCAATTCCATTATAAAACTTCAAATATTTTGATATTCAATCATAAAACTGGTTGTAACTCGAAAACTAGTTGTAACTCGAAACTAAACGCCAGAATTTGCTGAAATATGTACCAGGAGGCAGAAGATAGATAGAGATATCCGAGAAATCTTTATAGCTTTCTAACAAAACAAAAAATAAAGTGATCTTCTTTAAATGTTCAAAGGATTTGCGTATTTAGTACAGGATATTTTAAACAACTTCCAGAAAATGCCCATGTTCTCATTACGGTTAAATATTTGATTATAATGCTTGACTACTATTCCGGAGCCTACTATAGACGATGTTTCAATATTATTATTGCAACGTATGTTACATGATGCAAATTTCAGAGAGTTTATTTAAGTGGTTTTCCAGGTTTTATACATATTTACTTTGAAATTAATTCGAAATCTTTGAATTGGCGAATCAATAGCAATTGTTACTTCCCCACAACGATTTATAATAAATACCCATGATATCCAATAGGAGGAAACACATTCGCAGTCTGATAAAAATCCTTACGTCGACGGTCGACGGTTGAGTACAAGCAGAGCAAGTTCGTAAAGTTAACAGTTTATTAGATAAGGTAATGAAATTAGAGGTTGATATTTACACATGAAATGTAGGTGGGAGAGTATTCCAGGAGATAAGGGAAAGATTCAACTGTATAGAGTGTGGAAAAGCCAATTGGATCAAATTAATTATCTTGGTTACTGTACATATTTAAGGAAAATCCTAGAACACGTCAAATTCATTTATTAAATCGTCATTCTTCTTCGTAAAAATGTGAACTCTACCTTCAACCCTCTTCGAAAGACAGGTACAACCTCCAATTTTTCAAATAGGAAGTAAGGGCTTGTGATACATACTTTGAAAGGTCCCGCCATTCTTTATTCAGAAAAGTTTAATCTCTTTCATGTTTATTGCAAAAATCCAATCAAAAAAAAATAAAATCAAGTGATCAGCGAAATTTGGTACAATATCAAAAACTAAAATGTAATACAAAATGTAGCAAAAAAATAATGTAGATGTTCTAAGTGTTCACTGGGAATGCCTTGGTAGCACTATAACCTCAAATAAAAATTTCTTTGATCATTATTCAACATCTCAGGAGTGATCGACCTAATCGCAAACGATATTTTAGGTCATTCAATGCAAAGGGTTTAGTTTTGTACACATATTATTCACATTTTCCCATAAAAAGAAATCTAATGGTTTAAGATCAGGTGATCGCGCTGGCCATTCGTTCGTTCATCGCCTTCCTTTCCGCCGATTTGGAAATATTGCGACAAGGTACTGCCGGACATTACGTTGGTAATGTGGGGGTGTTCCATCCTGTTGGAACCATATCGTATTGGAACTTGAGGATTTCCTTGATCAGGATATAAATTTGCCAAAGTTGAAACGATCTCATTTTGAAGTAGTGCTAAATAATTATCGCCATTCAAATTTTCCTCAATGAAAAAGGGGCCTATGATATGGTTTCGAACATTACCTGCCAAACATTAAACTTTTGATGCAATTGCGTGTGCTCCTCTCTCATCCAGTGAGAATTTTTACGATTAGCCTGGCCGTTGAGACAAAAATTGTACTCATCAGAAAACAAAACGTCTACTAATTGGATAATATTGTTATCCAACATGCCTATCATTTGTTCACAAATATGAGTTCTCCTATCAAAATCGTCTTCCGAGAGCTCCTGGGTAGGTACCATTTTATATGGATGCATTTTATTTAGTTTTAATATGTTAGAATCGATGTATGGCTGACATTGAATGTTGTGGATGCATCTCTACTCGATTTATGTGGATTTTCTTCAAAGTCAAGTATCACATCTAATTTCACATCCTCACACAGGGTATTAGCAGCTGCTTTTTTAATCTGCCTTACATGCCCCAACTCGTGAAACTGCTTCTCTATTTTACTTATTGTCCTTTGGGTTATAGGTGGCAAATTCAGAAATTTCTCATGACCTACTTCATTTTGTGTTCGGCTTTTTTATCGCCGTAACCATTAATTTGTAAATTTTCAATTTGTTATTTTATGCATTTCCGTTAATAGAACCATTATTCAAAATTGCAGTTAATGAAATTCAAACACAAATTAGAAAATTTATAAACTATAACTTACCAGCGCAAAACATTTTGCGAAATTTATCGGAAATTACATGATTTTATTTTTTTCGTTTTGAGTTTTGCAATAAACATTTTTGATTAGAGACCTTTCGAACAATATATTACAAGCCAATACTTCCTATTTGAAAAATTGAGGGATGTACTATTAACACCTAAGGTGTGAATATGTGCGCTTACCAATAAAATATGAATTTATTCCATTTAGCTTTTCCACACTGTATGTACATAGTAGGTATGTTTAATTGAAATTTATTATAATTTAATATCTAAAATTTTGACCGTAATGTTTCACCATAAGTAACGTGCGAGTTGGAGAAAATTGCAGACAAATTCTTGAAACTAGGAAAAAATCTGTTGTTATGCCATTTAGAGCTCCAATCTTTTTGACATTTGACCCTATTGATCCATTAAAAAATGTGAATATTAGGGTATAACAATTATTCACAGAGATCCAACCAAATAATATAAGAAAAATTCTTCAATTTTGCCTATTTTCGTACGTTCCATGGAATTTGTTTCCTCCGCAATTTCATACAATCAGTGGTTTGAGAGATAAAAATAAGTGGTGGTGGATATGTGAAAAAGTATTGAATATGTATAAAGAATGGAGGGAAAATGTTCAGTTTGATGAGAAGTTTGAGTTAAATATTGAGTAATAGTTTATTCCCCTCGCTTCCCCAATATTTAATTCAGCGCGAATGCAAATCCGGGCGCAAATAAATGAACGCACGAAGTCTATGGCCACTGAGAATCAAGATCTCTCAGAGTAGTCGATCGGGTCATCCTTGTCCTCTACACTACTCCGGTTGCAGCATTCTTGTCCCGGTGAAAGAAAAAGACATCTCTTGTGAAATTAACATTTCCTTCTCACTCTCCACAATAGAACTAAGTTCAATGAATTTATGATGCAACTAAAAAACCCGAAAAATATAAATTATTTTAATATTGTACTGTTTGCTTTGTTCTATGATATTCAAAACGAATTGTAATAGGAGAATAATAATTTACTTAAATTGTGGTCTGCATTCAGTGCATCCTACTAATAGATATTCGAGAAAATCACTAACTTGAATTAAGGAGCTTCCGCACGCTTGTCAATATTATTAAACTTCAAATTCGGTAGTAGTGTTTGTTAGATTTAATCGAAATTATAGACAAAACTAATTTTCAAAATATGAGGGCAATAGGGAAAACATTTTTCTTTTCGATGGAGAACTATTAAACACCTGTATGACTCTGAGAAAAGGCCAAAAGAGTTTTAAACGTCTTTCGTTTTTAGGTATTCCCTATATTGTTGCGTTGGTATTCCAGCTACTAGGAATATTTAGAATTTTTGGAATTTCATACCCATTCCTCAGAAATTGATCGATGAATTCGTTAATTTGGTAATATACTATGGTCTAATATGCTAAAGAGACATTATAAAGGGGAAATGAAAGAATCAATTTCCCAGAATGAGTTTTCTATAGTGGATCACTGCGAAATAATTTTTTTTATATATTTCGATAATTAATTTACTTCGAATGCTGATTTCAGAGGGAAAATATTGCCACTATGATGGGGCACCCGCTAATTTTACTTAAAATATTGTCAAAGTGAAAAAAGTGATCCGATCGAATTGAATCTTAGTAACTAGAATAGTGACACAAAAACTTATACGAAATTTTGTGACGATCGCCTCACTAGAAAATGAGAAAAAAATTATTAAAAAATATTCTATCTAATTTGCCTGCCCGATGTCGCTGAAATTTTGCAAGAGCCCTCAAAACCTAATTCTGCAGCCAAGTCTCAAATTTGAACACGATCAGACCTTTATTGTTAGAGATATTAAAAAAATATAAGAAACAGTGCAGTGTTGGCGAGTTCAGTATCTGCATGGGTGGTCGTTACCAAGATAACTTTCGAACAGAAAGAGATAGCAAAAGCAATTTTCAAGGTAAGCTGTGCATCCATATGCGACAGTTGAGTTTGTTAATAAAAATAATCGTCCAAATGGTTTTGGAGTTGTACCCATCTGAAATGTTGTTGATTCTCCAATACCTCAAAAGATACAGATCCAATCCAATTTAAACCTAGTGGTTATTGTGAATTCTGACGTGCAAATTTTTGCGAAATTTCGTGAGGATCGTATCACTAGAAAATTAAAATAAAGGCTGTATCTCAGAAACTGCCCGTTCGATATCGCTGAAATTGTGCGAGAGGCTTCAAAACCTAAATCTACAGCCAAATTCCAAATGTGAACACGATCTCTCTTATATTTTCGGAGGTATTGGAAAAATATTTTAACGGAAAGAGATAGCAATTTTCAGAGTAGGTTCGAAAGTTCGTTAATGGGCAAAATCGGCACAATGGTCTTGTAGTTATACCGATCTGAAAATTTGTTATTATACAGATCTGATCCAATTAAAACTCACTAATTTTTGCGAATGTTCGTGAAAAATCACCATCACTAAAAGAAAGAGACAATCTTATTTGAATTCGAAAATTACAGACTTCATGCAAAGTCTCTCAGCGGGAAGATTTGTTTCTGTAGCCGGATGGATATCTTGTGGAAGAATCACTTCTTTTAAATTTGTTGATCAAAGTTGTCGTTAGAAATTCCTTCAATATTTACAATAAAAAATTTAGGAAAGCCCTGTGGACAGGAGCTTTGGCGCTGTCGTTCAAACTTTGACAAATCATATATCCATAAGTATTGGTTTCTCAGAGTTGGGAATGACATCAAGGGATACTTATGATTGAACTTCATCATAAAAGAAATTGAATTCAGACATCATAAAATAATTTAAATACAAAAAGAGTGCCAAAAATTATTAATCCAAAACCAACAGACTAATTCTACCGAATAACGAACTTATCCGAGATATTCATTGAATCTATGAATTCATGGAGTTAGGACTTGATATTGTAATTTTGAATAATCATATCTCGGAAAGTATTAGTTTGTTCGAGTTTGAAATGATATCTATGTAACCTTATGATGAAACTGCATCTTGAAAAAAAATTAATTTGAAAGTAGTAATGTAAAAAAAAATTTTTTTCGTTACTCCGAAGCCATTAGGCCAATTTAACCCAATATCGAACTTAACCGAGATATTTATCCCCCAAACCTACTCTGAAAACTTTAACTGTCTAGCTCATTCCGTTCGACAGTTATCATATCTACGGCCGGACCGGCAGGACATAATCGATTTTGACCACGGGTTCGACTCACTGTCGAACCAAAATGTTTAAGACCATTTTCATCCAAAAATAACAGACATTTGGGCAAATTGATAAGCACTCTGTTCCGAGGAACAAGTGCTTATCAATTTGCCTAAATGTCTGTAATTTTAGAATTTTTGGATAGAAAATGGTCTCAAACGATTTAGTTCGACTCACCAATCAAGAATCCTTAATCGAAATCGATTCTGGCCGGCCAGCCGGTCCGGCCGGCCGTAGGCACGATAACTCTCGAGCGGAATGAGCTAGACAGGTGAACTTTTCATAGTCGATATTGGGCTATATCGGCCTGATGGTTTCGGAGTAAGGGAAAACAAAATATTCACATTAAAAATTCCAAAGTCAATTTTTTTTAAGATGCAGTTCCATCATAAGAATCTATTGATGTCATTTTCAACTCTAACAAGCGAAATCTTTCGGAAATATGATTTTTTCAAAATTTAATACATCGTATCTACTTCTATGTTTTCACAGAATGTGAATTCTATCTGTGTTCACTGCTCATTCATGTCAGAATTCGAGCATAATTTACGAGTCATTCTCTACTTATGGAAGATAAAGAACAGGATTTCCAACTAATGTACAGGTATTTATTCCTCAGTAACACTATCTAAGGTTTTCTACATAAGTTCAGGTTTGAGTTCTCTCTCGACTTATTACATTAGATTTGTTTAATGAATCAAACTGGCTATTTCATTTACTCAATTTTTCAGAATCACTAATGATGGTTTTGAAACAATTGTGGCCAAAATTATGTCATAATATGAGCATATCTTTCTATTGTAAAAACGAATGAAAAAACCTGCATTCGACATTGCTAAATGGTGAAATAGAATAATAGAAACGAAGCTTTTTAAATTTAAATCCCCGTATTTATTCTCCTTTTTAAAGTACTTTTAATGTGGTCTTTTTGGCGCTCTAGTTCCTCGGAACTGATTGCTTATCAATTTGCCCAAATGTCTGTAATTTTCGAATCTTTCGATGTAAAAGGTGTTAAACGATTTGGTTCGACTCACTGATCAAGAATCCGTGGTCGAAATTCATTCTGTCCGGCCAGTTCAGCCGGCCGGCCGTAGGCACGATTACTCTCGAACGGTATGAGCTAGACAGTTGATGGTTTCGGAAAAATAAAAAAAAAATTTTTTTTACATATCAAATTCCAAATTAAATTTTTTTCGATATGCAGTTTTACCATAAGAATCCATTGATATCATTTTTAACTCTAACAAGCTAATACTTTAAGAGATATGATTTTTCAAAATTTCAATATAAATCGTATTTCTATGTTTTCACAGAATGATATAATTATTCTGTGGGTATTCTATGAATTTTTAAAATATCAACTTATTTTCCTGAGACATGACGTTGTCTAATTCATTCATTCCAGCAATCGTAGAAATATGAGAATTCTAATATATCATACTTTTTGTTGGTTGATATTTTCATGCCGATGGTCAATCCATATGATGATGGGAATGGTACAGGTAAGTTAATAATATTGAGTTCAGAATATCTCCACTAAAAACAAAACTGGAATATTGGTGTATTGGAGTGGATTTGAGGAAAGATATATATTATCGTTCATGATAGAATTGAGGAATGAATATCTCGGATGAGTTCGTTTTTGGGTAGAATTCGTCTATTGGTTTTGGATTGATAGTTTTTGGCACTCTTGTTGAATTCAAATTCTTCTATGATGTTTGAATTCAATTTCTGCTAAGATGAACTTCTTTCATAAGAATCCATTGATATAATTCCCAACTCTGAGAAACAAATACTGTCGGAGATATAATTTGTATGTTTTCAACTCCAACAAGCTTATACTTTCGGAGATATGATTTCTCGAAATTTCAATAATGAATCGTACGTCTATGTTTTCACAGAATGCTATAATTATTCTATCTAAGCTTTATTATATGCTCTGTGTTCATACTCGTACATGTCATCCTGTTATATAAGAGAGAGTCAGATTCATTTCAGCTATTTTAATTTGATTTCCTCCATGGTGCTGTTCTCATTCTCAGATTGCTCATTTAATCTTGATAAATAAACTATTATTTGAATTGAATTTCCTTTATGATGCAGTTCTATCATAAGAATACATTGATATTATTCTCAACTCTGAGAAACCAATACTTTCGGAGATATAATTTGTCTGTCTGAACTTGGAAAGCTCCTGTCCCCAGGGCTGGAACCCATTTTTTACTTAGAACGTTGAAAGTAGATAATACTTTAGTTTCGTCTGAAGGAGAATAATTCTCCATTATGAACACATAACAGCCATCAGCAAACCGAATGGAATCATTTGAGGCCATTTCAGCTAAAAATTAGAGAATTATGGGCATTCCGACGCAATGATTAGCGTTCTGTAACCAACGCTCAAAAACAAAATTCCACTAGGTTAACGCGTTGGGGCTCCAACCGAAATGAATAACCTTTTCAAGTGCATTACACCTTAGTAGAATAACTGCTCATATCATCGAAACTGTTACATAACATTACCGAAATGTATTCTTAACAAAGAACAAATAACTTCCTGCCTGATAATTTGTTCATACAAACGCGGCAATTGAACACAAGTCGTCGCCTTTCACATTTCCGCCATATGAATGGGATTATGAAAAAGCGTAAGTACCTGTAAACTACTTGCTGACACGTGGTTGAGAGAGATATTTTTAATTATACATCTGCCGTATTTGCTGTTGAAGAGATAAGCCATATTTATTTAATTCGACGGCACACAGATGCACCTGCACCTTGCTTTCTGGTAGTTTCTGAATGATTTTATAAGAAGACTATTGGACCGGACCGGAAGTTCTGCTTGAACATTGGATTGTCTGCTATCAGCAAACGGTTTTTTCAATGAAAAATTGGTTCAAGCCCTGTGGACAGGAGCTATTTGGCGCTCTTGTTCAAACAGACAAATTATATCTCCGAAAGTATTGGTCTCTTAGAGTTGGGAATTATATCAATGGATTCCTATGATAGAAATGCATCATGAAATAAATTAAATTTAAAAAAAGCGTCGTTTAAAAAAATGCTTCAAAAATTATCTTATAAAGAAAAAGAGCAATCTACACTGCTTAAATTCCTTGATGCCTCAAACATTGTCATTAAATTTATTTATCAAGACTAAATGAGCAATCTGCAATAATTTAACCTCGTGGAATGGGTTGTTGCAACTTAGACTCGGTGCATAGTTTTCACAACAATACCTAAGGAAAGTATCATCGAAATGTCTAGAGCAAGGCTGGAGACAATCATAGCAGATTGTCCATTTATTCCTGATATTTAAGTAGGTAGTGGATTACGAACAAATTATTTTAATAGTTCAAAATATATTAATAAAATTCTATCCTCTTTTCATAATTAAAAATTTCATAGTCCATACCACTAACACATTCTTTTCTGTATTATGAACCTTAACTCAAGAAAAAATGGTTGATACACAAATAAAGATCCATATTTCAGCATTTTTTTGCTAGTAACATTATGAAAATACTGTATATAGGATCATGTCTCACTACATAAGGAAGTAAAAGGTAATATTAACCTCAGTGGTCAACGAACAGTAATTTCTTTTGATGATTCCATTATGTTCTTCTTTCCTATTGCCTCCATAAACTACATCAAAACAGTTGTATATATTCACAAATTCAAGAATCGAATACTTTTCAAGAGAAAATAACAACTATGAATTGAAAATATCTAATAGCTAGAAAAGATGACATTTATGAATAGTGATCACAGACAGATTCTGTGATCACATTCTGTGAATACATAGAACTTACGATGTATTATTGAAACTTTGAAACATCATATCTCCGAAATTATTAGCTTGTTAGAGTTGAAATTGATAACAACGGATTCTTATGATGAAAGTGCATCTTAAAAAAATTTGAATTCAAAGGTTGTAATGTGAAAAAAAATTATTTTTCGTTACTCCGAAACTATTAGACCGATTTTGCCCAATAACGAACTGTGAAAATATGTGAAATACATCAAAACTGCTGTTTACGAATGCCAAAATTTAAAGTTTTCATTTACAATTCATGAAAGGTTTTCTCTTCACACATTAATTACACTTTAATATATGTCTCACACTTTATTTTTGCTGCGTAATATTGACTAAACTTAAAATTAATAACGAAAGTCAGAGTGACATCTCCAGGTCTCTGAGATCTGAGAAAAGTTGATGTTCCAATAACTGGGTCAGCGCGATTTGATTAACTAAAAGCTCTCAAGCTATTATGGAAGCATCGAAAACGATATGAAGAGAATATTGATGTATTGGGCATCGATCCTTAAGGATCCTGTGAAACCTAAGGAATTGGCATCAGAGATCTCCTCATTTCCAAAAATTATGTATCCAGGCATTGTTAATTATTCAGTAAACACGAAGAGGGCTTTCAATATGTGAAATGAAAGCGTACAAGAGCTATGAATTATTAACACCATGGGCAATCAGCATTGAAGATTACACTGTTGTTATTGCTCACTGCGATTGCATAGCAGGTTTAAGGGAGGTTTGTTCTTATGTGTCTCCATAGATGATGCAATTCGAAAAGTAGAGGAAATTACAATGATGGGGAGAAAAGCTTTTGAATGCCACAAAATAATAAACCGGCAGAGTTTTACATTTAAGTCTATCAAATAAATAAATATATCCTATGTAATTGAATGTGGCTCAGGATGTCTCTGATTTTTGTCTACTGTTTGGTTCCTTTCAACGAAGGGTTTTGGAGGAGAGAAAGCAGTAAGCTGAAGGATTTATCATTCCTAAAGATCTTTTTTCCCTAAATTATATCCAGGACACAGTGCATCAACCCCAGTTCTATATTGTATAAGTCCAACCAATGTAAAATTTAGGGATGTATGGTTATTGGAAATGCCAGATTCCAAAATACTTATTGAGAATTTTATATGCACCTTATTTTACAGCCATGTTCTAGAATTAAACTAGATCAGTAGCTGGATGGGTGAGCGCTCTGGCTATATATTTGAACAAGCGCGTCAAAGCTCATAACCTCAGTGCTATTCCAACTGATTTTGGGAAACTCCGAACGATTTTGTCCAAAGATTCATTTTGTTGAGAATTTCCCTCTATTGAAAAACGACACCTTTGACAACAGCCTCTGTAGTAATATGAATTAAGGTAAGGAAATGTACTTTTTCTCTCTTTTTGCGGACTTTTTGCATAGCATGTTCTCAAACAACGAGGTGAGTTGCTTATAGACTAAATGACCTAGCATTTCGAAGTCGTTAATATTGCCATATGATTAGACAACATCACAGCCCTCTACTTCCTCTTACGACAAGGACGAAAGCATGGACATCGCTTGAGACTCCTGAATCATAGTGGGTTAATCCTAGGTGATGCTGTAGAGAGTGTCAGTCAGGTACATCACCATAATAGGGTTTAAGTTACCAAGAGTTCCTTCACATGTGATTTAGTTAGGTAAAGTTACGCTGATGATGCTTACAATTATGAAACAGGTACGTATCTACCTTGAATGACACTTTCCACTTTGGAGGCGCTTTGAGCGGCTAGCTCGGGTCAACAGGAGTTTCATAGACGAATATTTCACCTTGTATCATATATACCATATTCATGTTGCTTACTTGTAGTTTATAAGTGTGGGCTTTAACAAATGTGTACTTGCAGCAAGATATGGGAGAGACTTACTTCTCCAGAACTCTTCCATCAAATGCTTCCAAGAAGAAACAAGTACCACCAATCTATTGACGCAAAACAGTTCACCGTGTAAGTTGACAGAACGTTGTATGTTGCAAATGAAGAACGTCATGACGTTTGGACTGATATTGCGGCGAGTTCAAATCTGTTATTGTTTGAATATTCCGATAACCACACGTTGAAGGTGACGCTTCGTAGACAATAAATCGAATACATATCACAATATTTCATCAATAAATATGTTACTCCCTGACGAGTATTTGGGGTTCCCTATGACAGTGCCGTAGCAGGCGTTAGTCGTCCTTGAAAAACTTAGTTCAAATAAAATATACCTACAATCTTGCGCGTATGTTCTATTGTCCATTCGCCTGTATTGGACATCATTAATCGAATTTACCATGGTAAATTCGAATTAAGAGTGTCCAATACAGGAGAATGGGCAACATAATTTACCATGGTAAATTCGATTAAGGGTGTCCAATACAGGAGAATGGACAATAGAACATACGCGCAATAGCTCCTGACATCACGTCAGTGCTTGAACCAATTTTTATATTTAGTATTGTTCTGTGTATATATAAATTCCTATTTCTTTGAGTTGCATACAATTTTAAAGTGTTCTTGTATTGTTTTTATGACCAATAGAACTTTGTTTTTAACAATAATTCTTACATGCTGAAACATTTATTTTTAATTAATGTTATGTGAAGTTTATTTGGACGGTTATTTAGGAACATTTTCTTGTTGTTTTTTGTCCTGAAAATGACACGGATCTAGTGTCGAAACGTCGGCTGTTCGGATGTTCAATAAAGATTGTGCTAAAAGCTGAGAACTTGTTTTTTTTATTATCATTTAATATTTCATCATTTTGGGTTAGAATAACCCCCCAGGGTCCAAGTAATCCTTACTGATGGAACATGATTCACCTGTATAGTCTGACTTCATATTCTAGCATACGCCTGCATGATGAATTTAATTGGAAAAGCACTGATGTTAGATCAATCTGATTTGGGGCACTTGTTAAACTGCATTATCAGAGTGGTCAGCCATCCAGGTTCTGAACTCGCCAAAGGCCTCTTGGCCACCAGGAATAAAGATGATACTGTTCCAATATTTCCAAAAATATGTACCCAAACGGAAAAATCTAGAACTTGGCTGTAAAAATAAGGTTCTGAAGGCTCTTGCAAAGTTTCAGCTATATTTCTGAGATACCTACAGAATATTTTTTTATAATTATTTCGAAATGTGTTTTCAACTAACAACTAAGTATTAATCAGAATAATAGTTTTCTAGATATGGGAAAAACAAGATGGTTATAATTCGGTGGTTTTATCCCATTCAAACCTACCCTGCAAATTTCAACTAAAACTCATTTCGTTCAAGAGTTACGGCCGGACGGACAGAATCTATTTTGAACTCGAATTCTTCATCAGTGAGTTGAACCAAAACGTTTAAGACCATTTTTGAACGAAAATTCGAAAATTACAGGCATCTGTGCAAAATGATATTCATGAGAACAAGCGCGCCAAAAAAAGGAACTCCTGGGTACAACAAATTATCCTCATGCCTTTCAAAGAAATTGACGAAACTAGTCTGGTCCCATAGAGACACCTACGTCACCCAAAAAAAAACACTGATGCAAAGGTTCATAGCCGACTATACCGGACAGTTTTGTACGCTACTGTTCTTTTTTCAGGGCCTGCCTGATGTTAATGCAGCATTATACGGGCGCCGTGGCGTCGTCGATTTGCAGTCGAGTGCCGTCGTTTCAAGTCTAACCACGTGTCCCATATTTCATCATCACCCCGTCTGTCAACGGTCGTCCCTCCCGATGAGATCCGAATATTACCGACTCGGCAGGGATAATGGAGAATAATAAATAAAAAAATATCTTTCTTTTCCCTGTGTAGGCCAGATTGACTCCGGTTGCTGGGCAACAGCCAGGCACCGATCGATATATGGAAGATTTCCACGGTAGAGAGTGGAACAAAGCAACAGCGCATCATCAGCGTCAACTGGAAAACAAACATTTCACGATGAACTATCCGACATTTCACAACTTTTAGGCTGAGGGAAGAGCAGCGTGAGGCGTCGAAGGATTTCATCATGAATTTATATAATAACACTTCCTCGGGTTTGTTCTGGGAAACTATTCGAATAAAAACTTGGAAAATGGGAGGTTGTTGGTTCTTGAAATATTCATTGCCGTTTTTCAGGATCCTTACCACTAATCAACTGATTTTGATAAACATTTTCTGATTCTTACAACCAACCAATTGAGTTTAATATAAATTTCTAGTGTTCATGTTCACTCAGCTTGTTGATGATATTACCTAAAACTTGAACGGGGGAAAAAAGAGCCTTGGTGTGGTCTTCAACACCCCAAACCATGATATATAATTGCGAAAATTAGAGAAAATGGCTATGCAAATTTATTTATACGTCGGCAAATAGGGGTCGTTTTGGGAAATGCCTGCAGTGACTTATCTCCTATTACCATCGGAGTCCCGCAAGGAACGGTACTTGGTCCCATTCCATTTTTGATGTACGTCAATGGCATAATCAGAATAAAGTTGCTTAGAAATCGTATAACTGTATACGCAGACTACATGGATCTTTATTCTCTGCGGATTGATGGGAGGAAGTTTTCTCTATCGTGCAGCTGGATTTACTGTTGATCGTCCGGTGGATTGGGTGAATAATTTCACTGTATATGCCGGTAGGTCCAGCTTCTTAACATTTCTTGCATCATGGACAGATCAACCGATGAGGTATCTACTGAGATTATACAGAAGGGCAGAGGGTTAATCGATTTGAGGTTGGAGGTGGAGGGATCATGTTGACTTTCTGTGTGTTCTAGTGAGGTTAATTTCATATAGGTACAACCAACACAGAGAAGTCGTATATAGGAATAGTAACCTGGATGTCGCACAAAATATGGTCACTAAGATTATATTTAGAAAGAATAAAAGGTTTCTTTTTTCAACCCTGTTTCCGGTTTATATTTTGCAAGGAAGCTTGCCTCTAGTTTTCACTATGTCATTAACGTATACCTGGGCATTGAAACTGCCTGCCGAAAGCCTTTCCAGAACTCCATCCATGGCAAGGCTCCACAGCAGGGTTGATAGGACCCCACCTTGTGGGCAACCCCTAAATTTCATGAAGATCACTTCTGTCTCTCCCAGGTAGAACGTGATGGCTCGCCCTTTCAGCATTGACGATATCCATTCAACAGTGGAGGGTTCTATCCTTTGTACCAGGCAGTATTGCATATGGAGGTGTGCAAGGTATTGTCAAAATCAACCTCAATATCACCAACCATAGCAAGTAGGATTTCTTTTGCAGAGAAGGTCTTCTCCAGCTCTTGAATGAGATGATGGGATTCATCTATCGTAGATTTGCCTGATCTGTAGGCAAATTGTTTTTGGTGAAGCTTTATAATTTGTGTCAAATCTATTATTTTCTGCATGGCTTTTACGAGAAAGGAGGTAAGACATATGGCTCTATAAGATTTAGGTTCTGAGGAGCCTTTCCGTCGTATTTTGAAAACTATTATCTCCATGATTTGGGAATGTATACCCATATATAAATAGCTCTAAAGAGCTTTCTAAGTGGAGTTACAATATATTAAGCACCTTTCTCAATCATAGCCGGAAATATACTACCCATGCCTACCAATTTGAAGGATTGGAAGCTTTTTATCGCCCATTCAATTCTATTTGGTGTGAATCGTTAGCTAGATTTTTGATAGCTCCACTTGGAGGGCTTAAATGCTTCGTCTGTGGAGATCTCCTCTCTGCCGCAGACTTTCCTAGAGCCAGAGAAATGAGTCGCCGGCAAAAGTCTCAGGCTCTCTTCGTGACCATTCTTGAACCTCCCACATGCATATCTTATCTGGCCAATTGGGTTGGAGTGATCTTTTGTTAGTACCTATCGAAGCCTAGCCGAGGGGCAGTTCTATCCACTCCCTCACAGAAGCTTCTCCAGGAATGTCTTTTGGTTTTTCTTACCTCGTTGTTGTAGTCTATTAGAGCCAGGTGATCTATCTCTCAGCTACCTTCTCGCTTAGCCCTGTTGAAGGCTTTCCTTGCCATTCCTTTGAGGTGATCAGGGAGCTTCTCTGGAGATCGTTTTTTTCCTGAGTAGACAATTTTCTTCATATGCTCTTTTCACACACGATGTGAAATGGGCGGAAGCATTTTCTAGTTCCTCCAATGTACTGATGTTATATTCCAGGCCTTCCAATTTTTCTCAAAGATCTTAGCCAACACAGAAATGAACAAGTAGTGATTATCAGGCACGGGCCTAAGGAGGGGGATGGTCTCCCCCCAATGTTGAACGGAGTTGGCAAATTTTCAACACAGTTGGGAAAATTTCGAAGGAGTTGGACAAAATTGCGAAGCAGTTGGAAAAATTTCGATGGAGTTGGAAAAAATTTCGAAAGAGTTGGAAACAATTTCGAAGCAGTTGGAAAAATTTCGAAGGAGTTGGAAAAAATTTCGAAGCAGTTGGAAAAATTTCCGAAAAATTTGTACTAAAATGTGAACGAATTTGATCGCCTGACTGAATAAATGCAAAGCAGGCAGACAATAGCATAGATTAGTTAGAGTAGTACTCTAATCTATGGATAATAGGGACGAGATATCATGGAATAGCACCATGTACCCTTGTACACATTCCTGTTGCCGTAAATTCAATACTCAAAATAATCAAATACACAAAAATAATATTTATCATAATATTGTATTATCCCAAAGTGAGTATGTCATATAACAAACCATCTGGTACTTTAAAAAGCTTTTATTTCTATTGAATTTAGCAACGTAAATATGTAAGTACATACGCACGCAGTTTGCTCCTTTCTTTCAATTATAATAGAAATAGATAAGTTTGAATTTCCGAAAACGAGTTTTGATGTTGATAACTATTACCAGGGACGGGCCCCTATAGGGGGGGAGGGGATCTCACCAATGTTGGCAAATTTTCAAAGCAGAGTTGAGCTGTTTTCCACTGTCGACTTTGACACCTCCCCCTCCCCTTCACCAACGGTTTTTTTTTATGTAATCCTTCATGCACAGTTGGAAAATTTTCAATGCTTTCCCCCTTCCAAAATTTGGCTTCGGCCCGTCCCTGGTGATTATTGTCGGTTTGAAGGCAATTGGAATTTGTTCATTTGTGAATGTTTGGTTTATATAATGGACTAATATTACAATTATATTTTGTCTTGTTTCTTTTACTGTTTTTGTATTCATTTTGTTAGTTCCTCAATATTTTAGTAACATTTGAACGGTATTTTTTTCATTAAAATGACGCTTCCACATGGGTTTTCAGCGGTTTGGATATCGGAGTATTGAAGACTCAAACATAAGCAATGACGAAAAAGCTGACTGACGTTAGGACTTTTCCCAATTTATTATAATTTCATTTGAAGTTATTTCGAAGAAAATCGCACAACATAAACTAACTTTGTGATACAATGGTACATTTTCCTCCGTTTTAAGTTGAACCAAGAATGATGTTCAATCATCTGAAATTACCGGATCATTGATTATTGTTAATGAAACCTTTCCATTATACTCATTCAATCGGAATGTGACGAAAGCCTTCATCTGAATTCCGTGATACATGACAAGGAACTATATGCAACCTTTTTATCCGGAATATTATAGGAATTCGAGTTAATATTCAAGACCACGAGTGACGCACATTCCGACTCAAAACTATTTCGAAACGGTACAATTATTAGAAGTCATAACTTCTGGGTGCAATATGTTTGCTGCTGCAGCTCATTGCAACTGTATTCCTTTGTTTTTTCGTATATTATCGGTAAGAGTTCTCGATAGCCAGGGACAACAGTAGAGAATGTGTCAAGGTTTATTTGTATCGGCATTGTAGTTAACTGTTATTTTCAAGTCGTGAAAAGAGGCAAGTTATTTCGTGTCAGGAACATAAATCTCGTCCGACCTGGAAACAATAATTATGACTGATTTCGATGTTCCACAGCTAGAGATAGATATTCTAAAACGTGCTAACCGAAATTTCAATATTCTATAAGCTGCTTTAAATTTTCCACAGAATATTGTTATTTAAGAACGACAATTGTTTCACCATACTGTGGCTTTTTCAGGTTTTAAATTTGAACTCATTCCATATGATTCCATTATTGTCACTATGCACTCTTCTGACATTGGTGTTAGCTTTTTATATTTTCAAAAAGCAGATTATATAGCATTTAATACTTCCTTATCACAACTAAATTGGATCGCCTTATTCTCGGATCATGCTGGGGTCTGATTCGGTTGATATTTTTTATAATGTGATGTTTAAGGTCATAGGTCTTAGAGCCGATATATTCACCTATCTGTGAATTATCAAGTAGTCTTAGCGAAAGGAAAGTAATCTGTAAATGTTTATTAACCTCTTAGTTATACGAAGTGATCTGCAAATATGTGAAACATCTGTGGAACATGAACAGATTTCATTACTTTAAACGGGGTCAATAAATTTAACGAGCACGGAGTTGACGAATGCTTTAAGGAGAGGTTGAATAAATCGGCCCTTAGACTATCACATTATATACTATTGAGAATTCATAAACGATGAAGTCATGAATGAGGCGTTAAACATATGTTTCAGTTGGGTGAGATTCTATCTAGCCCTAGGATGAGTACAACACATAAGGTGGGTTTCACAAAGCTTTACAGCTCTTAGTTGCCAAATCAGAGTGATTCTATGTCCATTCCCAGTTCTTTTTTGGCGCTCTTGTTAATCGGAACAGAGTGCTTATCAAGTTGCCCTAATGTCTGTAATTTCCGAATTTTTGGCTTAAAATGGTCTTAAACGATTTGGTTCGACTCACTGATCAAACATCCGTGGTCAAAATCGATTCTGTCAGGCCGTCCGTTAACACGATAACTCTCTAATGGAATGACCTAGACAGTTGACATTTTCAGAGTAGGTTTGGGAGACAAATATCTCTGTTAAGTTTGTTATTGAGCAAAATCGGCCAGGTGGTTTCGGAATAACGAAAAAATTATTTTTTATATGCAAATTTCGAATCAATTGTTTTTAAGATGCAGTTTCCTCATAAGAATCCATTGATATCATTTTTAACTTAAACAAGCTTGATTTTTCAAAATTTCAATAGTACATCGTACTTCTATGGTTTCAAATAATGAGAATTCTATATGTCTGTGTTCCATCTGTGTTCACTGTTCATACATGTAATCTGATCTACCTATGACAGACATGTCCAATGTATTTCTGTTCTTACAAACAAATATTGAATACAAAATGACCCATTATAGGATATTATAATTACCCCTACCCTATATATCCTTGGATTATCCATATGATGATGGAAATATATAATTTGGTAAGTTTATCAAATTGGGTTCATAATATCTTCAGAGAAAACAAATCTGGATTATTGGAATTCAATTGATATAATATAATCTTCAGAGGAGATTTAAAAAATGAATATCTCGAATAAGTTCGTTATTTAATTTGAATACAGCTTTTTTATGATGCAGTTCCATTATAAGAATACATTGATTTGATTCCCAACTCTGGGAAACCAATCATTTCGGTTATGAGTTGTCAAAATTTGTATAAGAGCGCCAATTCTCCTGTCCACAGGGCTTTGCCACTTTTTGATGCAAGCATTGAATTAAATCCACGATTAGGCTAATCGAAGCTTCATGAAACCCACTGATATGAAAACAAATACACATTGGAAGTACTCGATTTTCCAAGCCGTCAGTCAGATCAACACAGAATATCGATAACCACATCTGACGTATATCATGAGTGACATCAAGTAAATCTAAGAGGTTGTATCATCAAATACCATCATATTTCTCCCATTTTCCACTACCAGCCAGCATTAAAGACTACGTCCATCTTTGTAACAAACATGGTCAAGTCCGACTTCTCCATCACCTTCATTGACACAACAGAAGCCACACTGAGATTCCGAGTTCAAGGTTTCAGCAAAATCCAAGGTCCAAGGTTCTCGCCACCGTGCTATTTGCTAAATATACCTTGGAGAATCATGATAATGCCGATGGCTATTTTTGACAAGAAAATGGGATGGAGCAAACGTTATCTGGGATATTATCTGCAATGCAACGCAGAATGTAAATCTAAGAAATGGTCATGTTATGCGGTTGGGGATTTAACACTTTTGGGTGCACATATGGAGGTAGAACCGTATAGAAGATCTATAAGGCATATTTTCAATGCAAAGCAGAATCATTACGGTCACAAATTTTATATGCCATGGGAAGATATACTTGATGCAACGAAAGGGTATATAGAGAATGACGCGATTACTCTTGAACTCCACATCCTTACTGAAGCTCCCAAAACTATGGGAATATCCTTAAATTGGGGCGACTACAAAGGACGAATTTTTGTACCAAAAAAGAAATGGTCTGATGCTTGTAAGAGCATGCGGGAAAGGAACTATATATTGGAGGAGGAGAGGAGTTCTGTGATCGCACAGAAGGAAAAGGTAGTAAAAGCTGAGGAACTATTCGCACTCCTACATAAAAATATGTATCCATCTGAAAACGAAGATCATAAGAAGATCAAGAAATACTTCGCTGATAAAATAGAAGAAGAAATAGAGAACGACATATTCACCTCTGCATACAGTATGGAAAAAAAACAATAAATAACTGAATCATGATATTATGTTCATTATGATTCCTTGGTTAATCAATTTGCTTCAAGCTGTGTGATTATCATACATACTGAAGAATTATTCTCATGAGTGCCTATCGAATGTTACTCTGAATCTCCTAGTGGTATTTCCGAATCACTCCTTCTGACACTGCAGAGTAGTCCCTACTTCTTCCTGCATCCAATAATATTGATCTATTCTCTTCAAAATATTGAATTTGAACTAGAGATTCCATCTCTCCAGTGAAAATAATCGAATATTTTGATTATTGAAAGCTCTCTAGATATCTCGCTAAGTTCTGAATTCATTCGAATGACCTTCTGTCATTTATCGAGTGGCACCGTCATGAGATAACGCTACTCGAGTTACGAGAATGACGGGATATATCGTCAATGTGTAACGCTGAACCTCCCTTTAGATGTCTGCCCGACTATCTGGAAGGTCAACGATAGACTAATGATTCCTGGGATATGTGGTGATAATTGATAAAACTGGTTTTTAGAAGTTTAATAGAAAAAAATCCTTTGATCCCAAAGAAAACACTTAGCTCAGATTTTCCAGGGAAGGTATTCTTCCTGATGGATGGTCAGGATCCTTCCAGGTGATGTATATGTGTTCTCCCAAATAGAACTCATAATGGGATCAGTTCCAGTACAAAATCAAACATAAAATATTGATAGGGTTCAGTAAGGTTGATATTCACCTCAATCCAAAAATAGTTTCAACTTAACATAATATGTTAGGCATGCAGACTTTTAGCCCTACAAAAACGTAGCAGCAATTCTCTTGCCTCAGCCAAAAAATACGAACGATGGACCCAGTGTGGCATATACTACTTTGCAAAATACGTTATATAAGTTAATATCACACAAACTTTATTGATCGGAATTCATTAAACCGTTGAAAAACACGAGGAACATAATCCCTCGAAAATTGAAGAAACTCTCCCCTCATTCGTTCAGAACAACATCAATATTAAATTCACTTATACGAGAAAAATTAGTTGGAATGGAAAAAATCAAACACAAAGTACATTATTTTCTAACAAAAATGTTGTGCAAAACTATATTAACTGATTTCAATCTGAAATCATCACGTAAGTTAATTTACCAGAACAAATTTCAACATCACAAAAACATATTCAAATATTATTCGCCGCCAAACTTAACGTATAGATACCTTTACAAATAATCACACACACTGTTGAGAGATATTCAGACTACCATTTATTTTACTTCAACTATTGAGAAGAACGAGAAGCTTTAGGCGGAGGTTACACGGTCAATCTGGTATAAATCTGGCATCAATCTGACGTCAATCTTGCCATCAATCCGGATCATCAGTCCATCAGTTTATGCGTATAGAATCAGTTTCCCATCAATCTGACAACAATGCACAATTGATGTCAGACTGAACTGATGCCAGACTGACCGTGTAACCTCCGTCTTAGAAGAAGTGACTCACTCATCCGTAAAGAAGCAATAATTCCCCGAGACCAGGCAATACCGGTTGTACCACAGAAAATTCTGGTCGCACATAATTGAAACGATAAATTCACGCTATTGAACAAAATTTTACTAAAATGAATTCTATAATATACTGAAATATTAAATGTGGAAAATCAATACGGATTCATAATACAAAACATTTTTAATTTAGACTGAAAATAAATTAATATTAATAAACTGAACAAACTATCAGCTGACAAATGACGTGTTTAGAGCAAAAGTGGCCAAAGCCACATTTTTCTAAAATTGAGTAAATAGCAAGGACGACCCACAAATTTATTTTTTTATTTTTATTTATATTATTATACTGACCCTCCTATCTTCCCCAAGGATACCCCTCATAAGCTCTCAAAGAGCTTGAGCGCGTGAGTAGAACCAGTTGTGTTTTGTGTAGGCTTTGTTACTGTGTCCTTACGCCAGGGGGTATGATGAACCACGAAGTTAGAGATAACGAATGAATGTCGAAAATATTCGATCTGTATGATTGAAATAAACTTCAAATGTAATATTTAAAAGAGTGACGGGTCTTAATACCGTTACAAACGTTGTGATATTTTGAATTTCGATTTCCGTCATTTATGATTCAAAGACAAGATATGAAAAGTTCGTTTAAACATCGATACAATTTATGGGTGACCTCTGGTGCCTATTGTTGACATTCTCGAATTTATTCTTGGGAATTTTAGGTGCATACTTTCATACTTCATTTCGAATAGCTGCTAATAAATATGGTATATTCCAGAATTTGGCATAATCTTTCAGCGGTGAAACGCAATTAAATGATAAACAGTAAATACTGAATACTGTTAAAGCGAGCCAATGCAAATCTATCGGAGATAAGGGATAACGGAAGCTGCTGACACGCTAAGGAGTGAGACGAGCACCAAGCGCTCAATATCTCAAGTGATCATTCGATTATTGAAATCTCTCGAGAACCAATGTACCGATTATTGAAATCATTCGATTATGCTCTAATTGCTAGTACACCGAAAACTCATTTACCTACTCTTCTGCAATCGATTGCAATATTAAACACATCATCGCATCGCTAATGCTGGGACCAGCCTAGCGTGATTCTGCGAATATTCGCGGTTTCACGACAAGTGTAGACAGTGTATTTGTGCTTCGTCAGATCGTGGTGTATTCTGGCGCAGACGAATATACTTCGCCGAGCTATCGGTAAACTGGCATGCATCAAAGGGTTTTTCATGATACAATATTCGAAATCAGAGTTCAGTTCAGTTGCGCTGCAGATTTTGAGTGCAACTTTGGTTTCGGAGGAAACTTACGACTTGTAGTAGATAATTATTCAACGACATATAATAGACCGCTACTGCTTCCTCCATTTCAATTCGCAAGAATAATCGTCACGTCAGGTTGACTGCAGATGTAGACAAAAACATCGCCATGTTTTCGTCTCGATAAAGACATAAAAATCTTCGCCCGCTAGTGTAGCCCCAGCATAAGAGTATGGTGTAAACAAAGCCTTACAAAACAAAATATCAAGGGATTTTCCCTGTTTCGATGTGACAGTCCTCTCAATGTTGGTTTTGATGGTGTGTGTATATACATAAGTGATGGCATCTCTGGGTCTTTTAATGTTGAGACATTTTCTTATGACATGCCTCATATTGATAATCTATTCGTGAGGTTGGCCTCGCCCACCTTCTCCATCTGTGTTGGCTGTATCTATAGGCCCCATCCGTCACCGTCAGATGAATTGCTTCTGGACCACATACGTTCCGTGTCCGAAGCCTACCCTAATGTCTTCATTGCTGGTGATTTCAACTTTAGTGGAATAAAGTGGCCAATACGTACCCTCCCCTCCCTGAATACTGTGGCCGGTCGTTTTGTCAGCTTGCTTGATGAAACTGGCCTCCAACAAATCGTTGATAGACCTACTCGTATCGTGCATGGCCAGACTCCTTCTACACTCGATCTTCTGCTGACTAGTGACGCGGAGTTGGTTTCTGGGACGGAGTACATCGATCCTCTCGGTCGGTCTGATCACAGGATGATTGTTTCCACTCTTCAGTTTTCCTCATCCACTGAAAGCAAAACTACGAGAAAACCAATTTCAATAATTGATTTCAATTCTCTTAATCGTCATCTTTCTGGTATCGACTGGACCCACATGTTGGGTGGATTGGATGTGGGCGGTGCCTGGGAACGTTTCTGTTCTTGTCTCAAAGAGTCCGTATCACGTTTCACTAGAAATAAATTTATCAGCTCTGAGGCATCTAGACCTTGGTTGACTGATGAGATTTTCTCCATGCTGCGTCGAAAGAGAAAGTTGTGGCAGTGTTATCTTCGTGATGGGTCGCAGCAGAGTTACAGCATTCATCGCCGCTACTCTAATGCTCTAAATCTGAGAATCAGAAATGCTAGAAAGGTGTTTTATGATTCCTTAGCTAAACCTTATAGCAGAAAGAGGTTCTACAAGCATATCCGAAACTCACTGAGTTCGAAGGTATCAGTCCCACTGGTTAGAAATGAAGCGGGTGACCTGTGTTCTGATGGTTCCGAGTGTGCTACTGTTTTTTCTGACGCCTTCTCTGATTCTTTTTCTGATGAGCCTTGTGATCTTATGCCGACAATTTCTGCCCCACGTTCAGCCAATTCACTAGATAACCTCGATGTTCGAGAGGAGGAGATTTTGGGTATTCTTTCCAAGTTAGACCAGTCTACTGCACCAGGCTTGGATAATATCTCAGCACGAATTCTGAAAAGGTGCTCTACAAGTCTGTCATTCCCCATAACCATGATTATCAGATTATCATTTCATACCTGTCGGCTGCCATCTGCTTGGAAGATGTCTAGAGTTACTCCGGTTTTCAAGAAAGGGGACAAGCTGTGTCCCAGCAATTACCGCCCTATTAGTTTACTCCCTTTAATTTCCAAGATTGCTGAGAAGGTTGTGTCTGATAGACTGCTTAAATTTTTTATTGAAAATGATATAATCCCCGAACAACAGCATGGTTTTCTGCCGGGACGTTCTGTTATCACATGTCTTCTGCAAGGTCTCCAGCATTGGACCAAGTCTATCGACTGTGGTATACCTGTTGATGTGATCTATCTGGACCTCTCGCGAGCCTTCGATCGTGTTCCTTTTTGTCGTTTGCTGTTCAGGCTTGAGCATCTTGGTGTGAGGGGTAGCGTCTTGGACTGGGTGCGTTCTTTTGTTGTTGATAGGTATTTCTCAGTGAAGGTTGGTGACTCATTATCTGACTTCAAACCCGTTATCAGTGGGGTACCGCAGGGTTCTGTTTTGGGTCCCATCCTGTTTTTGGCGTACGTATCAGACCTGCCCCGTTTATTCTCGTCCTTTTCGTCCCAGTATGCTGATGATGTCAGGCTCTTTTATGATGCTCGCTTTCCTCATGTTCTGCAATGTGACCTGAACAGAATGAGCCAATGGTGCCAGGAATGGCTTCTTCCTATGAACGTGGACAAGTGTAGGGTCGTTCACCTTGGAGGTCACAATCCACGTAGCCAGTATCTGATCGATGGCAGACCTCTGGTGTCCACTACACAGCACTCCGATCTCGGGCTGGTGATAACTGAGGATCTATCTTGGTCAGCCCATGTGAGCAGTATATCATCCAAATGTAATAGGATTTTGTACTTGATACGAAAAGTTTTTCCTAGATGCTCAGTCGAAACGTGCAGGCAGCTTTACATTACCTATGTTCGACCAATTCTGGAATTTGCTGGCCCTGCATGGTTCCCTTACCTGATCGCTGACCAGCAACGTTTGGAGGGTGTGCAGCGTTCTGCAACGAGGATTCCGTTCGGGAGGGTTCGCCCATCATATGAAGATAGACTCAAAATGTTTGATCTGGACTTATTTAGTGATCGTAGAATGCGTGGCGATCTCATAGTGACTTACCGGAAAATGCATGGTTTCATTGGCGGCAATCTGGACAATATTTTCGCGCTAAATAGAAATCACCTTCGTGGCCACCAATACAAACTTTATCGTGAATTTTTCCATTGTCGTGCGAGACAGTTTTTCCTGCCGAATCGCGTGTTCACGAAGTGGAATTCTCTTCCAGAGAGTGTGGTTTGTGCTGGGAGTGTGAATTCCTTTAAGAACAGATTAGACGCATTAACAATTTGAGTTGAATATTTTTTTCTTTTTTGTTTTTTTTTTCATGGCAATGTTTCTTTTTCTGCATGTTTCTGAAGTGTCAATTAATTTTTATTTCTGTTCGAGATTTATAGGCAATAGCCTCTTCTCTTAATCATTTATAATAATAATAATAATAAAAAATCTTAACGTGCTTTCCGAATGGAAAAGTCATTCACATGCATAAATCTGCAGCGATATCTCAAAACCAATAGTATAGTAAATCTATTCGAGAAGGCACTCTTTGTCAGATATCACCAGTCCAATCTTCCACTTCTATTATCTACCTTCTACTAACTGCAATCGAATATGGTTCGTTACTGAACTTGCTCTCCTATTAATGCAAAATTATCTCCGAAGTAACCTTATAAATAAGCATATTTATAACGGCCAACCAGTATGGTGTTCCGAGCAAGTTCTGGATAATGGCATTAGTTATCCGATGCGTCTCAAGGCTACCTGAGGTTACCTCAAATCTACAAATGACGGATTCACTGCGATCTGGGAACAAGGTGGGAATAATTTTGCAGTCGTACGATTTGTTATTTCGAAACATCCCTTCAATTAGCGGCAGAAATTATTAGAACTGGTTTCTGGAGCTTTCTGTTGCTCCTTTTTATTCGTCTTGGATTGGCCATTCGAGGCATTTAAATAGCGTACCTATATTTAGTTTGATTACTTACATTTTTCTGTAATAGCTTCAAAATTCACCAGTATAATGAAGATTCTGGAATAAGGATTATCGAGCTTCAGCGCGCTCGTTCATTTACGAGTATAATGGTCAATATTGTATTTCACGGATTTGTAATGCCATTATTTCTGGTTATAAGAATTCCGTTGAATCAATCAATAAAAATTTCAAATTTCGATCGAAATCTGTTAATGGTGTATCTATGACAGTAACGCCGTCTATAGATAATTTTCAGAGATCAATATACATATATATATATATATATATATATATATATATATATATATACATCAATAATAAATTAAATTGAGAGCAAAGATTGAATAGGGATTAGAATTTTCGGATAAGGTTTGGGAGATAAATATCTCGGTTAATTTCTTTATTGGGCAAAATTGGCCAGATGGTTTCGGAGTACCTAACGAATTTTTTTTTTAATTACAAATTTCAATTTCAATTTTTTTAAGCAGTTTCATTATATGAATCCATTGATATCATCTACAACTCCAACAAATAAATATGCTGTAACCGAGAATTAACGTCCGTATCTATGAATTTCATGATCTGTGTTCATACAAGATATCATTGTCATTTCTTCTAAAGATAAGAAACATGTCAAACAAAGTTTGATTGAATGCAAAATGACCAATGAAATACCCTCAGGTATCGTAGATAGCTCTTGGATAATCCATGATGATGGAAATATATATTTTGGTAAGTTAATCAAATTGGGCTCATAATATCTCCAGTAAAAACAGATCTGGAATATTGGATAGGTTTAAATTGATTTAATATAATTTTCATAGTAGATTTGAAGAATGAATATCTCGGATAAGTTCGTTAGTGGGTAGAATCGGTCTGGTGGTTTCGGATTAATAATTTTTGGCACCCGTGTTATTTCTTTTTTGATGCAGTTCTATCATAAGAATTCATTGATATCATTCCCAACTCTGAGAAAGCAATAATTTCAGAGATTTGATTTTACTTTTCTCTCTTTGCTTTCTCAACCAGTTTAAATTCTGATCTTTTATTTGTAATGTGAATTATTTAACGTTTTAGATTTTCATAACGTCTTTTTTGGTGAATTCTCCCGAAATATGCCTGAGGGGGCGAACAATTAGGGTGGAGCAGGACCCTTGTATTCTAACATTCACTTTCACACTTCTTCGATTCAACAACGCTGTTCCCGGTACTAAAAAAGACTCCAGACGTGCCTCTGAGCCAGAGAAACCATCATTGAACCCGATACTCAACCGAGAATACCCCTGACGCCCTGCTGAAATAGAAGAGCCAGCATCGAATCCTGCGACATGACGGCCCAAAATCTTGTCTACAGCTGCCATGCTATTATCTCACTTAAAAGAAGATAATAATATTAAAATCTTACCTGCTGACAAGGGAAACGCTACAGTCATTTTGGATTCAAATGAATATCATAATAAACTTTTGGATATTGTTAACGATACGAACAAATATACCAAAATCAATAAAGATCCCACTTCTGTAACAGAAAGAAAAGTCAAAAACATTTTATCAAAGCATTCAAAAAACCCTTACGTATAGACAGAAAAAATAACTTATGCCCTCTTACAGTAAGCCACCACATTTATGGTCTTCCAAAAATACACAAACCTCTAATTCCACTGAGACCAATAGTAAGATCTATTGGATCTCCATGTCAAAATTTAGCGAAATATTTACTACAATTTTTAAACCCATTAACAGGAAATAAAGATGGTTTTTTGAAGAACTGCAAACACTTTCTTGAAATACTACAAAATTCAAATTTGAACCAATTTGACATTCTGGTGAGCTTTGATGTTGTCAGTTTGTTCCCCAATGTTCTGTCGATAAGTCACTTCAAATGGTTCGAACGAAATAAGAAAATGATGACTCGGTGATTAAAGATTCAAAATTTAATGCTAATGATATTATGGAAATGCTTGATGTATGTTTGAATACCACCTATTTCCAAATAGGAGATGTTTTTTATCGACAAAATTTTGGAATAGCAATTGGTTCGCCTTTATCACCTATCATGAGTAATATATTCATGGAAAATTTCGAAGAAAAATTTGTGGATACATATTTGTTGAAACCAAACGCTTGGTGGCGATATGTTGACGATATATTTGAATTTGCCAACATGGTAGAGAAGAGTTAGGCAAATTTTTCGATTTCATAAATTCAAAGGAACCTACAATGAAATTCACTCTGGAAATAGAGAAAAATAATCAGTTTTGTTTTCTGGATGTTTGGATTATTAAGTATCCGAACCATTTCGAAGCGAGTGTCTTCAGGAAGCGTTGGAAAGGAAGAGGTGTTATTAAAACACTTTATGCTAGAGCTATCCTAAGTTGTTCTACTCCTGAAATTCGAAATAATGAAATTGATTTCATAAAAAAAATTCTTGAAGATAATGGATATCAGAGGCAATTCATAAATACATGTATCATGAATATAGAATATAGAAGAGCAAATAATCAAGAACAACATAATAATCAACAAGTATAACAGAATAATCAACAAGAACAGCAACCCAATCTGTTGAATGTGATCCCTTATGTTCGTGGCCTTTCTGAAAAAATCAGAAGAATCGGTTCTAAGTTCAATATAAGAACCGTCTTCAAAACACAAAATGATCTTAGGTCTTTATTAACGAAGACAAAACCCATTAATGAAAAACAAAAATAAAAAAACTGTGTATATAATATTGCTTGTATTTGTGGTAAATCATACACAGGAGAAACATCAAGACCACTAGAAGTAAGAAAGTCAGTGCGTAAGAATAACTTGAGAAATAGAGACGTACAGAAATAAAAAATAGCAGAACATGTATGTACAATCCAAGGAGATCATGATGGGTTGGAGTAATACAAAGATTCGAATGACAGAACCTGATTATATTAAAAGGAAACTTAAGGAGTCAACTTGTATTTTATTGAACAGAGAATGCCATTCTGCAAATTGCTCAATTGGTATTGACCATATTTGTCTGAATTTATTGAAAAAGGAGTTGGAACTTGGAAATTTCTATGCAAAGTAAAACTATCTTAGCTATGCTTTTCAAATACTGTCAATGTGACAATCTCGAATATTGGAATAACTATCAACAAAATGATTCTAAAGATTTTCGTTTTGTTTGTTAGGCAACATTGTTCAATTGATTGCTTTTGACAAATATCTTGTGTTTCTTATGCAGAAGCAAATCGCAGAATAATTATTTTTTTTATTTTATAGATATTTTTCAGAGTTTGGGAGAGAAAACCCAGAAAGAAACCTTTGAATATCTAAAAGAATATTTATGTTAATACATTTATAGAGGTTCTTAACGATGGAAAAAGCAATTCACTCAACCGAGAAAAAGATCTATCATCATTATCAATTTTTGATACGATCATACCATGTAAGACTCTCACGACTTCAATGTCAACCTCCTGAGGTCTATTCCCAAGAATCCCATCCTCAATTACGGGATTGCTATTGCCACATTAGTGTATTCTAATGTATTTTATGCGCTTCTTGTTCTCCATACCAGTTAGGCCATTCCTTAGGCCTTATCGATGAACTCAGAGGTGAGCAAGCTAGTAGATACTCCTACAATATATCGTTAAATCCATCAATTGTAACACTGTTGCAGGGTCTAGGAACTCTTGTTCAGAGAATCCTTTGGAAACATCGCAGAAATTTATGGATTACTTGTAAAAAATTCGTGATAGGTCTGAAGATTCACATAGACGTACTGCTGTGGTGGAGGCGTTTATTAATAACCATGGATAAAATGATGGTACTTCCTATTAATTTCGAATTGATTTAAAATTAAATGGTTCATTTAAACTGAATCTGAAATTAACTTATTATTAAACATATTGGAATCATAGTTCAATTGATTATGAATTATGTCGTAGAACGAACTAAAAGAATTTGGAATATAATGTTAATTAATGAAATATTCAAAGGAACGTCAATAAAAAAAATATAAAGTGGAAATCCTGCAAAATTGCAAAAGTTGATTTTGAGCAAATATTCTCAATCCCTCCAGCCATTGAATCATTATGGAGATGCATTTGGGACGATGTCAAAGATACATTTAATATAAGAATATGCATCTGTAGATACTATTCTGGGTAGCGATCAATATTTGACATAATCTCTCCATCCTTTAAAACATTAAAAAGAAAAATTGGTTCAAGCCCTGTGGACAGGAGCTATTGGGCGCATGTTCATCTTCCTTGTGGCCCGTACTGACCAGTAAAGAAAAAAAGCAGTATCATGTTGAATACCTTAATATTATTGATTATTATATAATAATCGATGAAAATACTGAGAGAGACCCAGGAAATTTGACACATTTTGTCTTATATCTCCAGAAATTGAAATCGTATAGAGCCAAAATTTTGCACAATGTTGCAAAATACTACAATTGACGTTAGTACAATTTTTGTACAGTTTTTGTTGCAATCTGATGAATAGTTCACGAAAAAAAAATTTTTTTTTCGAAAAAATTAAAAGAAATATTTTTTTAAAAATTACCAACATTTCGATCATAACAGAATTTTGCCAAAAGTTGCGCGTTTATATCCTCGAACTGACTACCAAGTTTCGATTCAACATCTTCTTTAGCTCCTGAAATATCAGGGAAATAACCTCAAAATTTTAAATGTCTATAACTCCTAAACCGTCCGGCCGATTTTGCCCGTTAACGAACTTAACCGTCGTATTTTGATCAGAAACCTACCCTGAAAGTTTGATGTCGATAGGACCTTCGGTGCTCCTGTTATCGTGCCTAAGGCCGGACGGCACCCAAAATTCTGACACCAGATTCGTGATCAGGGAGTCCGAATTAGTCTATTAGCCAATTTTCAGCTCGAAATTCGAAAATTACAGACATTTGGACGAAATGATAGGACGATGTTCCCCTAGAACATGCGCCCAAAAAGTGGGAAAGCTCTTTGGATAGGAGCTTTGGCGCACTTCAAAAATTATATCTCCGAAAGTCTTGGTTTCTCAGAGTTGGGAATTATTTCCATGGATTCTTTTTACAGAACATCATCATAAAAAAAATTAAATTCAAAAGAAATTAAATTCAACAAGAGTGCCACAAATTATTAATCCGAAACTACCAGACCTATTCTACCCAATAAAGAACTTATCCGAGATATTCATTGATCACATCTACTATGAACATAATATTATTTCAAATTATTCTTAACCAATATTCCAGTTTTCTTACTGGAGATATTCTGAACCCAATTTGATCAACTTGCCAAATCCATCATCATCATCATATGGATTATCATCATCATATGTATTATCTAAGAGCTGGAAATCTACGATCCACGAAAGCTGAGGTTATTTCATTGAACATTTTGCATTCAATCATACTTTGTTTGACATGTCTCTTATCTGTAGATGACTATGATGTCAATTCATAGATATGGACGATTATCTTCGATAGGTACAGCATTCTGTGAAATCATAGAGTTACGATTTGATATTGAAATGTTGAAGAATCGTATCTCCGAAAGTATTCATTTGTTAGAGTTGAAAATGATATCATTGGATTTTAATGATGAAACTGCATCTTAAAAGAAATTGAATGCAAAACTTGTAATGTAAATAAAGTTTTTCGTTACTCTGAATTCATCTGGCGAATTTTGCCCACTAACGAACTCAGTGGATATTTATGTCCCAATTCTACTCTGAAAATTTCAACTGTTTAGCTCATTCCATTCGAGAGTTATCGTGTCAACGGCCGGCTGGACAGAATCAATTTTGACTACGGGTTTTTGATCAGTGAGTCGAAACCAAATCATTGTCCTCCAAAAATTCGAATATTAAAGACATTTGGACAAATTGATAAGCACTCTGTACCGGGGAACAAGAGCGCAAGATACCAAAATATCCTTCGTGATATTAGCCATTCGAATATGAATTAATAGGAAGGAAATTAAACCTATTGCCATCCCTCCAGATTGTCAGTTCATAATTAATTTATCACATTTAATAAATTGTTACTAATTATTTTTATATGACTGAAATATCATCCTGAGTGTGACCTTATAAAATACCGTACGGCTGGTGTTTGTTGTTACGTCTGTTTCCGCCTGAAAATTAGTATTAGTCCCTTTAGGTATTGAGATACCTATGTATATGAAAAAAATGGGTTCGAGCCCTGTGGACAGGAGCTTTCTGGCGCTCTAGTTCAAACAGACAAATTATATCTCCGAAAGTATTGGTTTCTCAGAGTTGGGAATTGTATCAATGTATTCATATGATAGAACTGCATCATAAAGGAAATTCAATTTAAATAATAGTTTATTTATCAAGATTAAATGAGCAATCATGAGAATGAGAACTGCACCATGGAAGAAATCAAATTAAATCTGGCTAATTTTGCCCAATAACGAACTTAACCGAGATATTCATCTCCCTAAACTACTCTGAAAATTTCAACTACCTACCTCATTCCGTTCGAGAGTTATATCTATGTCTATGGATGAAAAGCAGTCTCACTACTCTCAGATCTCTTACTTCATGTTCCGTTCCGAAATGTAAGAATTTTCTGAGAAAACCTAATTTCGGTGAAAACAACTGAGATTTTTCTCACTTCACTCACAATTCTTCGATTGATTAGATAATGTCATGTCTCAGGAACATCATTTGACATTATGACAATTCATACATAGAATAATATCATTCTGTGACAACGTTGAAATACGATTTATTTTTTTTTATTGTTACTCCGAAACCATCTGTCCGATTTTGCCCAATAACGAAATTAGCCGAGATATTCATCTCCCAAACCTACTCTGAAAATTTCAACTGTTTCAGCTCATTCCGTTCGAGAGTTATCGTGCCTACGGCCGGCCGCCGGACCGGCCGGCCGCCGGACTGGCCGGACGGCCGGACAGAATGAATTTCGACCACGGATTCTTGATCAGTGAGTCGAACCAAATTGTTTAAGACCATTTTCATCGAAAAATTCGAAAATTACAGACATTTGGGCAAATTGATAAGCACTCAGTTCTGAGGAACTAGAGCGCCAAAAATGGGTTCAAGCCCTGTGGACAGGAGCTTTCTGGCGCTCTAGTTCAAACAGACAAATTAAATCTCCGAAAGTATTGGTTTCTCAGAGTTGGGAATTAAATCAATGTATTCTTATGAAAGAACTGCATCATAAAGGAAATTAAATTCTAATAATAGTTTATTTTTCAAGATTAAATGAGCAATCTGAGAATGAGAACTGCACCATGGAAGAAATCAAATTAAAATAGCTGAAATGAATTTGACTCTTTCTTATAGAACAGGATGAAATGTACGAGTATGAACACAGATCATATAATAAAGCTTAGATAGAATAATTATAGCATTCTGTGAAAACATAGAAGTACGTACGATTCATTATTGAAATTTAGAAAATTCATATCTCCGAAAGTATTAGCTTGTTGGAGTTGAAAATGATATCGATGGATTTTATTGGTGAAACTGCATCTTAAATAAAAATTACAGACATTTGGGCAAATTGATAAGCACTCAGTTCCGAGGAACTAGAGCGCCAAAAAGTGTAATTCCCTTTCCGGGATTTGAGCCCGCCTACGATCTTGTCGATCTCCGGTATTAGAATAAATCGTTGGTGCTTACCTGGGATATATATTCTTAATTTTCACTTTTCGACATCAAATCGCCACATGGGGGTTTATTTGACGGTTTTTTACCCTTGTCTCTCTAAGTTGATTTTGACGTTTCTCGAACCAACTATTAGCAAGGAACTAGACAATCTCATGTCTCAGGAAAATAAGATGACATTATGACAGTTCATACCTATAGAATAATTATATAATTCTGTGAAAACGTAAAAATACGATTTATTATTAAATTTTTGAAAAATCATAGCTCCGAAAGTATTAGCTTGTTGGAGTTATAAATGATATCATTGGATTCTTATGATAAAACTGCTTATTGAAAAAAATTCAATTTGGAATTTGTTCTGTAAAAAAAAAATTTTTTTTTTGTTACTCCGAAACCATCAGTCCGATTTTGCCCAATAACGAACTTAGCCGAGATATTTATCTTCCAAACCTACTCTGAAAATTTCAACTGTCTAGCACATTCCGTTCGAGAGTTATCGTACCTACGGCCGGCCGGTCGGACAGAATGAATTTCGACCACGGATTCTTGATCAGTGAGTCGAACCAAATCGTTTAAGACCATTTTCATCGAAAAATTCGAAAATTACAGACATTTGGGCAAATTGATAAGCACTCAGTTCCGAGGAACTAGAGCGCCAAAAAACACACCATTTATCTTCTCAGAGAACACTTCTGTTAAGATGCATATGTCTGCAGAAATATAATGTTCTTTGTAATGATTTGATTTCCATCAAGTTGAAATCTTGAGGTGATTTTTATAAAACGATACGTACTTTCAATGATTTATTATTTTCGGTTTTTTTCTGCCAAACTCTGAATAAATATGTATCATAACAATTTTTGTAATTCTTTGGAAATTGCTTCTGCCTTGGAAACACAAGATATTTGTCAGAAGCTATTTATGGAGCAAATATCTCGTTTTTCTAACGCAAAAGCAATTTCAAAACAGTACGATTTTTTTGTATTATTCCAAGATATTTTTCAGAGTTTGGGAGATAAACCATTGAATGACGTACTCTGATTTATAATAACTTAACACACACTTTGTTAATTCTATATTATAATGACTTCAACGGTTTTATCAACAAATTGATTTATTGCTGAATCTATAGGAGTAAAGTAATTAATATCCTCTTATCTACAGAGTAGAATTAGTCATTAATAGCTGACATAATTACTACGTAATCGTAAATATTGATTGAAATTCAATTTGTAGCTAAGTGTTTGGTTTGAAGCCTTTATCCATTTTTTTTTCATAAAATACCATCCAATTCAAATGGTATATACAGAAATGAAAATGATATATAATAATCAGAGAAACCAATAAATTTCGTCTGATGATATGAATCAATAGTATATTATTTTATTCGGAGAAATGTGACTTTCCATGACATGCCAGAGATTACTATCCCAAAGGATTGAGGCGGGTAATAGAAGGCAAGCCAGGAAAAGTTACTTCTCCTCCAAATGAATTCTTAAAAAAAAAGTTATCAAACTGTAAACTATAATCACACGTTCACAATGTTAATATCAGGCACACCAACGGATATGGTAGAACTTTGACATGATAGAGACAGTTATTACTCAGAAACAAAACAACAAAGGCCTCCCTGGGACGTCTGTGTGAAATCATGTTTGGGCATTTATGGGAACTTCTATTGCGAGCTCCTAGCGAGCACTATGCGAAGTAACTAATAGATAATCTCATTCACGTCACAAAGTGAGTTCAATAAGCTATATGCGTGGACTTCTTGTAGTAATCTCCTGGGGATAGATAATATGTAACTAAAATGGGATATTCACAACGTGATCGCCCAATATACAATAGTAACCTTTTTAAGTTATTAGCAATTAGGTCACAATGCGAGTTTCTGTAGAAGGAACCATTTTAGAAGAGGATGGATATAGTTATCTAGACCTCAGCGATCGAGAGCAATATATTTGGTAAATATAATTTGTACAGCGTCAAGCTGTCGGCTATGCTCTCAAAGATGCCTGTATGCAAACAAACAAAAATTTTATCAAGTTTCAGTTCCACCAATCCTTCGAACGTAATTAATGTTTTGGAAGAAAGTTAATTTTATATGTTCTACATTCCGTAAAAATTCTCTATTTTTGGCGCTCTTGTTCCTCGGAACAGAGTGCTTATCAATTTGCCCAAATGTCTGTTAGTTTCGAAGTTTTGGCTGAAAATGGTCTTAAACGATTTGGTTCGACTCACTGATCAAGAATCCGTGGTCAAAATCTATTCTGTCCGGCCGTCCGGCAGGCCATTAACACGATTACTCTCGAAGGAAAGGAGTTAGAGGATTGAAATTTACAGGGTAGGTTTGGAGCGTAAATATCTCAGAAGAGTTCGTTAACAGACGGAATCCATCGAGTGGTTTCGGAGTTATGGCCATTTTTAGTAAAAACATTTTTTATGAATATTCCCGAAACCGATCACTTGTTCTCTCTGACATTTGGCATCAAATTGTATACTAGTGACCTCTATATACATGCGAAATTTTGTATTGATCGGGTTGCCGTAAAGTGTAAAACTTTTTTTTTTTTTAATTTTTAAATTTTGTTTCTACAATAACTCTCGAACAGAATGAGCTAGGCAGGTGAAATTTTCACAGTAGGTTTGGGAGATAAATAACTCAGTGAAATTTGTTATTAAACAAAATTGTTTCGGTATAACGAAAAAAAAATTTTCTTTTTCTTCACAAATTTCAAATTCAATTTTTTAAGATGCAGTTTCACCATAGTAATTCACTGATATCATTTTGAACTCTAACAAGCTAATACTTTCGGAGATATGATTTTTCGAAAGTTCAATAATGAATCGTACTTCTGGTGGGTATAACTCCGAAACTGATGGATCGATTATGCCCAAAAACGAATTTATCCCTTCCATTGAGATGTGCAACCTACCCTGAAAATTGAAAATCCCTGTCTTCTTGCGTTCGAAAGTTATCAAGCCAACGGTCACCCATTCAGCTACTGAACTCACACAAGGCTACTCGGAACTCCATCCATAAAAATCCGATCGTGTTCAAACTTGTAACTTGGCAATAGAGTTAGGTTCTGAAGGTTGTCGCAAAATTTCAGCGATGTCGGAGGAATAGTTTCTGATATATAAAAATTTTTTCAATGATTTTAAAAAAAAATTTAAGTTACACGATCCTCATGAAATTTAGCAGGAATTTTTGCGGTGGCATTCTACAACTGACAACCATGTTTGAATTGGTTCGATTTTATATTTTTCGAGTTATAGAGGAAATAATAACCAAATTTCAGATGAGTATAACTCCAACACAGTTTGGCCGATTATACCGTTCTCAGGTTATGGTGACATAAATAAAATTTTTTGATATTTTTTTTTATAGTGATCCGATTCACACAAAATTTTATGAGAGTGCTTAGTTTTGTATTCTAAAACTACTCACCAAGTTTCAATTCGATCGGACTTGTATTGGTTGAAAACAAAATTATTACTCGGAAACCGTTGGGCCGATTATGCCCATTAACGAACTTGTTCGTCGTATTCGGATGCGGCACCTACCCTGAAAATGTCAAGTCGATATCTATTTCCGTTCTAAAGTTATGGTGGCAACGGACGGCCGGTCGGCCGGACAGAATGAAATTTGACCTCGAATTCTTGATCAGGGATTCGAACCCAATCGTTTGAGACCATTTTCGGCGAAAATTTCGAAAATTTGAGCAAAATGATAGCACGATGTTCCCCAGAACATACGCGCAAAAAAAAGCAGTTTACTAACAGTTTATTTAATATTTTTACATTTCAATATTTCTCAATTATCATAGATTTCAACGTCAGTGAGTATAGATTCTGTATTTTTCAATATCGATATCTGAAGGTAAAAATAATTTGTTGATTTTTATATTCCCGTAATCCTTACTAGTTGAATCACCTAATTTGGAGTTGAACTTCATTGAATATTTCCTAACTCTCATTGCATCTAACCTTGCAATTATCAGAAAATTGCCGATTTATCGGAGAGAAAATACACTGTCACGTTCTCTCCCACAGAGATGATGACTTCATGAAGAATTTATTAGGTAACTCAATCAGGTTACCACATTTTAAAGAAATTATATACCATTATGTAAGTTATGTCGACAAATATACGCAATAAATCAAGGAGCAATGAATGCAACGAAAAAGGAACAACACCTTTAGTCTCTTAGCTGATCTAAATATCCCGGAGCATTTTTTATTTCGAGAACTATGCGGTTGGTTTTCTGAGATCACATTGCCCTTATAAGGCAATTTAATATGTTATTTCAAACACTACAAGGTGAATTTATACAAGGAAAAGTAAAAGTAGGTGCTGCCAATGTTCGGATATAATGGGGACGCCATTCTAGTAAAAGGATTATTAATTTACATTCGGATCAATAGAGGCCTTTTTAATATTCTATATGAATCGATTCTATTCGGTATTTGAGTGTTATTGGTGATAAATCAGGGTGCATTTTTGGCTGTTGATAGGATACCTATATTTAACGTAGAATGGAAGTGCTTGATTACCATATATATCCCCGTTTTTAGTTCATATTTGGCAATAATATAAATGAAAACCACCACAACATACTTCGCTAAAAGATAGAGAGCAATATTCTATACCGATGCTTAAAGCTACGACTTGTTTGCATTACTTCCCAAAATACCTTAGAATTCAAGTTTTGAATAGTGTTCAAATCAGAACTGAAATAAATATAAAAAAGCACTGAGGTGAAGTCAGTACTCTTTGGGGCGCGTGTTGACGTTGGCTAATTTGAATTGCATGATGAGGGTTTCAAGCTCAGCGGATAGAACGAGCCGGAGATCTACCCAGAGGGTAGTGGACACCGTTCACTGTCAAGTCATGAATTGAAAGTGCTGTGTCTAAGCTGGCATAAGGATAGAGTAACAAAGTCGATAAAGAGCACAACTCAGTGATAAAAACTCCTAGGAGCTTCTGAGGAATCTCCATGGGGAAGACTTGGGAGGGTTATTATAATCATAATCATGTTTATAGTAAGCGTGCCAAAGCAGATTGACCCCACGTCAATGCTCTTTCTGTCTTTTTTTCATTGTGAAGTCAATCTGCAATTGGCGTGCGTGCTATGAACATCATTATGATTATACTGACCCCCCAAATCTTCTTGTTACTCTATCCTTATACCAGCTTAGACACAGCACTGTTAATTTATGACCCGACTGTGAATGGATCCACCACCCTCTGGGTAGATCTCCGGCTCGTTTTTTCAGCTGAGCTTGAAACCCTCATCATTCAATTCAAATTAGCCAACGTGAAGACGCGCGCCAAAGAGTACTGAATTGACGTCAGTGCTTTTTTATATTTTTTATGATCTTTTAACAAATCTGGCTATCGATACAGTCTGGCTTTTAGTTTTAACATAGATCAAAATAAAGAAAAATAAGCACTCAGTTCCGAGGAACTAGAGCGCCAAAATGCGGTTATTGGACCCCTGTTGGGAAAGCCATTGCTTACGCCTATTCTCCAAATCGGAACGTAATTTAATATAGAATTCCGAATATAGTTATTCATAAATTGGCCCCAGGGCCACGATACAGACAACTCAGCTCGGAAACAACGCTATTTCCTCGAAACTAACTTGTCGGTGTCCAGAATTGCTATGAAATATCTCTTAAAAGCTCACAATATTGGCTCAGCACCAAACCACTCCCAACATAAGCCCAAAAACAGCAACTTCTCCTCTGCGCATGCGTAATCTACTCATGGCTGAAAGGCCTCTCAAAATAACACACCTCACACAAAACTCTGATTCTTCGACACCATTGGTTCAGGAGATATCGCAGCTTCCATCCACGCATGCGCGGACACTCCCAAGGGGATTCTATGGAGTAATAGCATCCTCCACCCCAAACCCCAATCATCTCAGACGAAATCTCCAGCAGTTAAATGCTAGGAAGAGGCAGCATGAACTTAAAAAAATTCGAATTAAGTGTCCAATACAGGAGAATGGACGACATAATTAACCATGGTAAATTCGATTAAGGGTGTCCAATACAGAAGAATGGACAATAGAACATACGCGCAAAAGCTTCTGACTTCACGTCAATGCTTGAACCAATTTTTTTTTTCGTGATTTTTTTTTAATTTTCTGGAGGCGCGGTTCCTAAAATTCTTTTTTTCGTCATTTTTTTCAAATTTTCTAGGAGTACGGTTCTTACAGAATTTTAAACACGTCTTTGTGTTGATTTTCTACTACTAGTTACCAAGCTTCAATTCAATCGAATATTTATTTTTTGAGTTATCAAGGAAACAATATTCCAGGTGAATATAACTCGGAAACCGTTAAACCGATTATGCCCAAAAACGAACTCAACTCTCCCTTTCGGATACGCAACCTACCCTGAAAATTGCAAGTCCCTATCTCCTTTGGTTCGAAAGTTATCGAGGCAACGGTCACCCATCTACTGAACTCACACAAGAATGCTCGAATCTCCAACAATATTCAACCGATCGTATTAAAACTTGAAACTTGGCAGTAGAGTTAGGTAATGAACGCTCTTGCAAAATTTGAGCAATTTCAAACGTATAGTTACTGATATATAGATTTTTTTTTTTTTATTTTCAATGATTTATTAAAAATTTTCTACAGATGCTATCCTCACCAAATTTCGCAAACATTTTCGCGTTGGCATTCTACATCTAATAACCATGTTTGAATTCAATCGGTTCAGTATTTTTCGAGTAAATGAGGAACAAAAAACCACCAAATTTCAGAAAATTTCAGATGGCTATAACTCTGAAACCGTTTGGTCGATTATGCTCATAAACAAACTCAAATGTGGCATTCATATGCACAACATAACCTGAAATTTTCAAGCCGCTATCTCTTTCTGTTCTCAGGTTATCGTGACAAAAAAAATTTTTTTTAATAATTTTTTTAAAATTTTCTAGCCATACGATTCGCCCAAAATTTCACAAACGTGCTTAGGTTCATATTCTACAACTACTCACCAAGTTTCAATTCGATCGGATTTATATTGGTTGAAAACAAAATTATTACTCGGAAACCACTGGGCCGATTATGCCCATTAACGAACTTGTCCGTCGTATTGCGATGCGCCACCCACCCTGAAAATTTCAAGTCGCTTGCTCTTTTCGTTCTCAAATTATCGTGGCAACGGACGGACGGCCGGCCGGACGGCCGGACGGACAGAATCAAATTTGACCTCGGATTCTTCATCGGGGAGTCAAACTTGATCGTTTGAGACCAATTTCGTCAAAAAATTCGAAAGTTACAGACATTTGGGCAAAACTATAACGCGATGTTCCCCAGAACATACGCGCAAAAATGGGTATTGGTATATCGAGCAAAATATTCCGCAAATTAGTAGTAATTTTTTGAATCTTTTCATGTCATGTGATCCCCCAATAACCAATCTTACGAAAAATATCTGACAATTTCAACTAAATGATAATATCTAACTCTATAAAACTATTAATATCGAATAAGAAATTTTAAAAACATTGTCTAATATTTTGAACAAAAATATCATAATATGAATGAAGGTTTTTCAAATTTCAATATGAATAATTATAACTCCATCTGGCAAAATTGCCAACTGGCAAAATTGTATTTCTGAACATTCAACCAACATTTTCAACAAAAATATCACAAATGGCTTAAGGTTTTTTGGAAATTCAATATGAAAAAATTATAGCATTGAAATAACGAACTGTTTTTTGGAAATTATAAATATTCAATAATAAATTTGACCACCCACATCTCCGAGAATAATCTCAAATGAATTAATGATTTTTCAAAATAAACATAAATATCCTATCAACAATTTGTCATCAACAATAACCTAAATTTGTTCCAACAGGTGTTGTTGGTATCGCTTCAAAACAAGTATCCCAGCTTAAATGAGCACTTATTTAAGTCTAATCAAATTTTATTATTAAATATTTTGCTTCAATCATAATTCAATAAATATCTGTTTGACAGTATGTATTTTTTTATTTCCTCTTAAAAACCCTTTCTGCTTATCAATAAATATTGTCTGAATAAATATTTATGAGCAATAGAATAGAGTTGTTCTCATTATTAATAACATTTTTGAATGATTAATAAAATGTATTTATTATAAACTACGAAATAAAGTATTATTAATTATTTACCCTAACACTTCTCTCAGTGTGGCAGATGGGTAGAGAAGAATTGAATTAATGGCTTCAACATTATCAAGTTTCGTCTCGCATTGTTTATTCTATCCCGACATTTTGAAGTTCAGTGTATTTTCTGATTTGAATGGAATTTTCCATTATGTCGTTCTATTCTTAACTGCGTTGGTTTATTCCTCAGATCGTTACCAATTCTACTGTTAATTGGAGTCTGGAGAATGATATCATTTTCCCCCTTAAGGCGTATAGAGCCCCAATCGTCACACTCTATTTTTAAAGCACATTCGCTGTTTCCCAAAATATTTCCTGTGGAGCGATAAAAACCGAAAGGAAAAGCCTACCGAGACTCCAGTCAAGAGAGTTAATAAGAAGAGTAGTGGATATGTCGGGGTGACTAAAACAGGCCTGTTGTGAGAGATGATAAAGCGATCTAGAAATAAAAAGCTCAACTAGTGCCTTGTTAGAAGGCCGGCTAGGCTCCGTAAGTAGATGGAGAAAATAAGGCAGATAAACATTGAATATTATCTAAAGGGTTTTCCAATAAGAGGTGTTATTTTGAATAGCCCGCTATTTCGGTAGATGTCACTTTTGAAGCTGTAATTTTTTGACATTTGGCAAGTAGAAACTACGACATTGATGAAAATGGAACGATACACGCTTCAAGAACGCATTGAAATTATTAAAATTCACTATGAAAATGGTGATTAAAATTCACTACAAAAATGGTGAAAATTTGGCAGAGACGGTTCGTAGAACTCGAACATTTTTGGGTCGTCGTGAAGCACCTTGTCGGGCCGCGTTAAAGAAACTGGTGGAATAATTCGAGCTGTTGGGGCAAGTTACTTATGTGAAGAATAAAACCTGTGCACGTCGCTCAAGAACAGCCGAGAATATTGCTGCTGTAGCCGAAAGTGTTGAAGAAAACCCAGGTTTGTCCATTCTTCGTCGTTCTTTGGAATTAGGCATTCTACAAACGTCACCGTATTTTGCATAAAGATTTGGGTCTTAAGGCTTATAAAGTTCAGTTAACACAAGAACTCAAGCTGGCCGATCATCAACAACGTCGTGTCTTTGCTGATTGGGTCGTTGAAATGCATGAAAATGATCCAGAATTCCATCGAAAAATCATCTTGAGTGATGAGGCCCATTTCCACCTCGGTGGCTTCCTCAACAAGCCAAATTGTCGCATCTGGGGCTCCTAAAACCCCAGAGTTATTGTTGAAAAGCCTCTCTATCCTCAACGTGTGATTGTTTGGTGCGGTTTATGGTCCAGCGGAGTCATTGGACCTTACTTTTTCGAAAATGAGGCTGGAGCAACAGTTACGGTGAATGGATTGCGCTATCGAGAGATGATAAATGATTTTTTTGGCCAGAATTGGATGGTATTGATCTGGACAACGTTTACTTTCAACAAGACGGTGCTACGTGGCACACAAGCAACGAAACCATTGATCTTTTGCGGGAAAAGTTTCCGGACCGTGTTATCTCTCGAAGAGGTGATCACAATTGGCCACCGAGATCTTGTGATTGTGATCAATGCGTTTATCCAAACACCAACGATAGATTCATATACTGGCAAGTAAATCATGCGAATTCGATATCAAACAATCATTGGAAACTCGGCATATAAGAGATCAAATGTAAATTGTTATTTTAAATGCCCCCATCCTATGAGTAATTTATGGATTGAGTAATTTTTTGTAATTTCGATATCATAGAGATAACAAAATGGTGAATGGATATTAAAAATTTTAATTCTTCCCTCGATGGAAAATATACTTTTCATAAAAATTTATCTGAATTCAATAAAAAATAGATTTACACTAATTTATTTTATATTGTGACACGTTTTGCCGTCACAGCGACTTCATCAGACTACATCATACTAAATTATTTTTCTTCCTTCTATTTCATCCTTCTTCTTACGACTTATTTAAAACTAGTTAGATAATCTTATACTGCGGGAAAAAATTGAGATCTAATTGATCCTTATCCCAATTACCCGTATATTTTTCTCTATTTATTTCCATGATTTCCCACTAATTGAGTTACGCACCTTCAATCAAATTGTGTTGAATTTTGAAATCCGGGCTAAACTTATGCCCTTCTGCTAATAAATAGTTAGAATAATAATCAGAATTAATTTTGTTGTTTTGGTAACTCTGGTGATGTTCCTTAATTCTTATGCCAAAATGTCTACATGCTTTTCCTACATACAATGTATCACAATTACGCCAATTTAACTGATAACCCTGTATTTATCTTCTTTATTGCTCTTTATTTTATTACTCTTAATGAGTTTTGCCAGGTTATTGTTTGTCCGGAATGAGATATTTACCTGTTGGTCTTAATGAAACCTTTTAATTTTGGGACTCGGTTCGCAAATATATGTTAAGCTATAGAATATTTTATTTGTATCCTTAATTTCTGCAAATACTATATGGATTGTTTTTCTAAATTGCTTTTTCTTCAACATTTTTTCGATTAACTCTAGATCATATCAATTCCTGAATATTTCAACTTACTCTAGGGTGGAATACACAATATATCAACTGAAGAGGAACAACAAAAGTGGATCATCAAGAAGGGGAGCTTAACAAGGGATGATAAGATGGTTGAGAAAACATGTGAAAATCCAATATAATAAACAGGATATTTGTAATCTGTACATTAAGGTATATTTCGAAATTTTGAACTTGTACACCGACACCATTCTGTAGAATTTGTTATTTTAGACCAGGAAATAACAGGAAAAATTCGTGTAAGATTCATAGGACATTTTGTAGTCGAATGCGGAAGCTTAATTCACTGAAGGAAAATAAACCGCGAATTGAACACCCAAGGTTTCAAATATAATATAAGCACTCCGGTAAATGGAAAAAAATTTGCACAAATTGATATACATATAGAACCAATACATAATCGACAAAAAAAATCAATTGAATGTCGAGTTTACATACATAATTTATTAACGGGAACATTTTTTGCAACCAAAAATTATTAAATATTTAATAGGGATCCGGCTACAACATTCCAACGAGAATTAAAAAACAATTCGAAAGACGTACAGTGTTTAGTAGATGAAAATTAAAAATTTGAATTAATTTTCAGTAACCATAAACATTGTACGCGTTCATTAAATTTAATGAACTGGATATAAATATGAGACCAGTAGTTTCATACATTTCAGCACCAGCAGTTAAAATTTCGCCCTTTCAAAGAAACCCAATTAAAAATAATGCTAAATTGGTACCAACACTTTCGACCAATAACTCGCTTAAACTCGTAGAAAAAATTGAAAATATTTAGGAAAATAATTATATATACCGGCATTGGCCGGTAGGAACCGACCAATGCAAAATTAGTATCAATCGTCAACCTTTTCCCTAGTATTCCCCCTCAGAATACAGTGAAATTAGTCATGAATTTATTACATAAGAATAAAGTTAATTTAGTGATTCAATCAAAATTATTTTAGTTTCAATGATAAAATTTATACCAGAATAAGGAAGGTTAATTCCACAAGTGATTGTCAGTACCTTGGCAGTTTATTGAGTTGAAATTTACAAGGATACTCTCCAGAACAGTAAGTATGTATTGCTTTTAATTTAATAAAAATTTGCAGCCTTGGACGAGTTCAGTACTGGGATGGTTGACTATTCTGGTTATAAATTTGAACAAGCGTGCCCAAGCAGACTGACTCCACGTCAGTACTTTTCCACTTGAACCCTCTAGGTTTTGCGAGGACACCCCATGTAGCTTTTAGAAGCTCGTATGAGTTAGAATAATTAGTTGTGTACTGTGGAGGTTTTTGTTGCTGTGTTCTTACGCCTCCTTAGTCACAGCACTGTTAATGTGTTTCCCAATTGTCGGTAATAGCTGTTACTATCTGCCTAGAAAATTTCTTTCCTAGTCTCGGGATTGAACTCGGAATCTCCAGTCCCCATGGGGACTCCATATAGATTGATATTTACCTGTTTCGATAGACATGACCTTACGTCAGTGCTTTTTCCAATTATCCTAAATATTTCTAAAGATTAATCTATTTTTTACGCCAGCTAAACTTCACCACATTCGATACAAAACGAATACTCAAGAATGATATAATAAATAATAATATGTTTACGCCTCGAACAGCTAGCAGTAGAGAGAATAAATTCATTATGAATATCTTAATTGTTATTCATACGTACTTTGGATGATCCATCGTAGCGTGAACCTTTTGATTTAGCTCAATCCTTGATCGCTGATTCGGTATTTTTATCGTTAGGAGTCCTTGCTTTTATTGCGCTTTGTTCGTCTTGAGAGCATCGATATATAATATTACGTATTTGTAGCGGCAGGCGACTGTTTAGTGTCGTAATATATTTACTTTTAAATAATTGTACATGATATCATGCGCTGGTCTGTTTGTCATACCAGGAATTTCGCAGAATATCGGCCACCGTGTCATGCATGATAGAAAAATACAGACGATGAATCACTTAATACGTATCATCGAGGAAATTTATCAAGATTTTTCCGATGTTCATATTCATCACAAAAATCCAAAATTATTATAATGTCCATCAGTGGATGAAGGGGTTGTATTTTGCTTTATTATATTTGAATTAGCAATGACTTCTTGAAATCAAAGAAGTCATCAGAAAGTGTGCCAAATTTAAAAACTGCAATTTTTCCATTAGCCGGAGTGGTCTCAAGGGCAGGTTATTTGAATAATACTGTTATCCTGCAAAATAATCCAGAACAATTCAAACAAAAAATTTAAAAATTTAAGTTAAATTATAGAGTTGTAGATCTACTTATCAAACGGAATTAATTTTTTTTAATGCGATTAGATATAGTCCATTATATAGAATTTTGACTAGAAATTAGTGACAAAATTAGTAGATGTTAATCAATAACGGGGAGAAATGTTACATACTTAAATGGTTTCTTTCTGAGTCTATAATATCTATAAAATGAAGAATTTATTATTTTGTGATTTGCTTCTGCGTAAAAAACACAGACGATGTTGCCTAACAAACAATAACGAAACAACATCAACGATGAAACAATTATATCCCACAGTATCCTTTAATGATTACTTAGAAATGTTACATATTTATTAGGAAATAACAAAATTTTTCTGTGCGTGTTGTAGTGAGTTATGCATCATATTGGATATTCGTTTGGGCTATTTAGTATAGATGGCAACATCAAATGCAAGAAGTCAATCATTTTTGGGGGTATTACCTACAATATCTTGCAGAGGGTTACATAATGAAAGCAGATAAAACCAAGAGATTTTTCATTTAAAAAAAAATTTATAAGCACTGTCTCGAAGTCAGGAGCTTTTGCATGTTTGCTCCATTGTCAACTCAAGCCTCATATAAAGTCAATCGAGCTGAAAATCGGCATTCGATTGCAAAATGGTGGCTCAAAGGTATGTGTGGAATTTCATCGGATTCTGACACTTTATGAAATATAAAAGTTTTGAAGGAAAACATTTCGATTGATACGATCCTCACCAAAATTAATGCGTTGGCATTTTACAAGTAATAAAGAAGTTTAAATTTTTGAGGCTATATCCAAATAGCAGCGATACCAGATGGATAGTTTCTCAGGTAAATCTTTTTTTTTTTTTTAAATTTTCCGTTGATAGATCCTCATGAAATTCCTCGGTAATTTGCGCGTTGGCATTATACAACTAATTACCAAGTTTTAATTGGATCAGAAATGTGTTTTCTGAGTAATTGAGGAAATAAAAACAAAATTTCAGATGGGAATAACTCCAAAAACGTTTGGTCTATTATGTCTATTAACGAACATAACTGTCACATTCGGATGCTCAACCTATCCTGAAAATTGCAAGTTGCTATCTCTTTCCGTTATAGTGGTAACGGTCATCTATGCAGATACTGAACTTGCCCATCGCTGCTCGGTTTCCAATATCTGATGCTCAACTATCTCCAACAATATAGATATCTAATCGTGCTCAAATTTTGAATTTGACTGTAGAATTTGGTTTTGAAAGCTCTCGCAAAATTTCAACGATACCGGACGGATATTCTTGGCGAAGGCATTCTACAACTAGCCAAGGAGTTTCAATTCGATCGGATTTTGTATTATTAGTTATTGGAAAAACAAAATTTCAATTCCGAAACCGTTTGGTCGATAATGCCGGTTAACGAACATATCCATGGCAGTCGGATGCGCAACCTACCCTGAAATTGCAAGTCACTATATCCTTCCGTTCAAAAGTTATCGTGGCAACGGCTAGCTAGACAGAATCGAAACCTCGAATTTTTCATCAGTTAGTCGAACCTAATCATTTGAGACCATTTTCCGCAATAAATTCGAAAATTACAGATATTCGGTCAAAATGATAACAGCTGCGTGCAAAAATATCAATTGATTTTCCACATTTGAAGATATTTATTGATATGATAAATTCTTTTCATTTTGATGCCAGAACATATATATGAGAAAATTGTTGAACATTAATTTATGTGTGGTCTTCTTTGTGTCTCCTTATACTGAAAGAATTATCCCCCATTGTCATCAAGTTCCGGGAAGATTGTAAAGATTGAAAATTTTCAGGAGAAAAGAGTGTAACATAATAGGAGTATGTGTGGAATTTTTAACTAACGTACACATTCTGTAATATAATAATAGGAAGAATACTCCATATCCACTGGCACGATTTCTATTATTTAGCGTTAGTACCCGTATCATTTGTTTATTGTTTATACCACCCACAGCTTATTGTTCCATAACGCCAGTGAATTAACAAATCAATATTATGGTACTGGCTAATAGGATGCTCTTTCTGAGTGCAGGATCGTAATCGCATCTACTACAATGCATGTTGGCATAATCGTTCAAGAAATTGTCTGGTTCTGTGCAATGGAAATTATCTGTGCATATTTGTATATTGAAAACCGATGTGAAATGTGAGAATTGGAATGATAAATTTTGTCTACTATTACCTTTATGATCAGGCAACGACACAAAATGATAGAAAATAGACTCTAAATAGTTTTTGAATGTTAATAACTAATTAATAACGGCATGGTAAAAACACTAATAGATCAACCAAGTTGAACACCATGAAGGTGAATGCATGGATTCCTGGCAACGACCTATATACGACCACAGAAAGTATATATTGGTATCTAGGAATTAGATCCATGTGCATACATGTCATTTTGTTGACAGATAAGAGACATGTCGTATTTATTTTATAGTTGTATTCAAAGCTCATTAGGTACTTATGATATAAAAGAACTCTTGTTCTAGAAAACAAAGTATGATTGAATGCAAAATGAACAGGTAAATAACTTCAGCTATCATAGAATTATGAGGATTATAGGATATTATAATTTTTGGGTAATAATATGATTCCTATGGATAATCCATTTGATGATGGAAATATATACTTTGGTTAGTTAATCAAATTGGGTTCAGAATATCTCCAGTAAAAACAAAACTGGAATATTGGCTAAGTTTCAATTGATATAATGTAATTTTCAGAGTAGATAAGTTCTTTATTGGGTAGAATTGGTCTGGTGGTTTCGGATGAATAATTTCTGGCACTCTTGTTTTTTTTGAATGACACTTTTTTAAATTTAATTTCTTTTATGATGTAGTTCCATCCTAAGAATTCATTGATATCATTCCCAACTCTGAGAAACCAATATTTTCGGTGATATGATTTGTCGAAGCTTGAACAAGAGCGCCAAAGCTCCTGTCACCAGGGTTTTTTAAATAAAGCCAGAAAAACTAAGTGGAGGCCACAATAACACTATTTCCTCAATAAAATTAAATTCTGGTAATCCGACCATGAAAACGGAACACCGAAAAATTTGAACTTTCGAAATAAGAAACATCGGTACTCGTAATTTATATTTGAATATTTTTGGGGTGAAATTGATGAAAAGCCAATATCCTGGTTTCGGAAATAATCCAATTTGAAATTCTCCATTCATAATATTTCCGAATCTGTAGATCCAGTAGAGTTGAAATTTAGTATGCAGGTGAAGAATAACGACTAGAAAGTTCACACTGTATGGCTAGGAGTAAATGATTTCTTTTTAGAAAAATTCAATATCTCTCCAAATATTATTAATATTCGCTTCATAGCTTTTCATCATAATAGTAGATCAGGTTTTATTATAAAAGATATAACTCAATATTGTTATATAAGTAGATGATTTAGTCGTTGCTATTAATTTTACATTGGGTAACTGAAAAATATAAATATATGTCATGATGACATATTGAACTATAACGTAAATTTTCCAGTTAATTTTTTTCCTTCTTTAATACTATAGAAAATGAGGCATATATCTAAGGGAGATGAAAGTCCTACACTAGGGTCCAGTATCGGTGTTCGGACATCTGAAGTTCTGAATAATCATCGCTTGGATTGGCCAAACCTGGATTCGAAAAAAACCCTATACATTTTCCTTTTTAAATTCAAATATTGAAGGGAAAGGACAAGAGTGAATATCTTTGACCATTGGAGGAAGCGATTATTCTTCAAGAGGTCCATGCGGCTACAGAGGAGTATATAAAGTATATATTGGTGAGAGGGAACTTTTAAAATATTATGTATTATTTTAAATTTTTTCATTTTCTCCTCTTGTCTTTTAATTTTTCAGGTTGAGATTCGGGTACCTTGGAGAAACCTCTCCATTTTTTGACCAAGGAATCTACATTGAAGAAATAAGTGCCAATCAATATTTTAAATTTCAGCTGCTTTTGTAAACAAATTCAATTTTTACGAATCACAGCACTCACAGGGAGACAGAGTTTTTGTGCTGAGGTTTTTTCTAAGCTCTTTTATCATACGTCAAATTGTATGGTACCCCGTTACACTAACCTCCGCTAACACATCTAAAGCTCTCAATTAAAAGAATATATTTATCAATATGTATATATGACGTTACATTGACAGATTCACAAAACTGGATCAAACATCTGAAGATACGTTCTTTGAATATTCATGGCATATCCGAAATTTTCTTGATAGTGAATTTAACTAACCATAAATTTCAGTACCTTCTGTACAAACCAGTGAAAAAGAGTGCATAAAGTTGGTGAATTTAATTTTTTGCGCGTATGTTCTGGGAAACATCGCGTTATAGTTTTGCCCAAATATCTGTAACTTTCGAATTCTTTGACGAAAATGGTCTCAAACGATTTAGTTCGACTCCCCAATGAAGAATTCGAGGTCAAATTTGATTCTGTCCGGCCGTTGCCACGATAACTTGAGAACGAAAAGAGCTAGCGACTTGAAATTTTCAGGGTGGGTGGCGCAACCCAATACGACGGACAAGTTCGTTAATGGGCATAATCGGCCCAGTGGTTTCCGAGTAATAATTTTGTTTTCAACCAATATAAATCCGATCGAATTAAAACTTTGTGAGTAGTTGTAGAATATGAACCTAAGCACGTTTGACATATTTTGTGCGAATCGTATGAATAGGAAATTTTAAAAAAATTATTAAAAAATATTTTTGTTGTCACGATAACTTGAGAACGGAAAGGGTTAGCGGCTTGAAGTTTTCAGGTTAGGATGTGCATCAGAACAAGACATTTCGGTTTGTTTATGAGCATAATCGGCCAAACGGTTTTAGAGTTATAGCCATCTGAAATTTGGTTGTTTTTTGTTCCTCATTAACTCGACAAATACTAAACCGATTGAATTCAAACATGGTAGTTAGTTGTAGAATGCCAACACGAAAATTTTTGCAAAATTTCGTGAGGACAGTATTTGCAAAAAAATTTTAAAAAATCATTGAAAATTGAAACAAAAATTTCTATATATCGGTAACTATTCGTTTGAAATTGCTGAAATTTTGCAAGGGCCTTCATAACCTAACTCTACTGCCAAGTTTCAAGTTTTAACATGATCGGTTGATTATTGTTGGAGATTCGAGCATTCTTGTGTGAGTTCAGTAGATGGGTGACCGTTGCCTCGATAACTTTCGAACGAAAGGAGATAGGGACTTGCAATATTCAGGGTAGGTTGCGTATCCGAAAGGGAGAGTTGAGTTCGTTTTTGGGCATAATCGGTCAAACGGTTTCCGTGTTATACCCACCTGGAATATTATTTCCTTGATAACTCAAAAAATAAATATTCGATCGAATTGAAGCTTGGTAACTAGTAGTAGAAAATTATCATAAAGACGTGTTTAAAATTTTGTAAGAACCCCTAGAAAATTAGAAAAAAATTACAGAAAAAAAATTTTAAGAACCGAACCCCTAGGAAATTAGAAAAAAATTACGGAAAAAAAATTGGTTCAAGTACTGACGTGAAGTCAGATGCTTTTGCGCGTATGTTCAATTGTCCATTCTTCTGTATTGGACACCCTTAATCGAATTTACCATGGTAAATTATGTTGTCCATTCTCCTGGACAATGGAACATACGCGCAAAAGCTTCTGACTTCACGTCAGTGCTTGAACCAATTTTTCTATTTATGATAGTTACATGTTCTCTCATATAACAGAATCCATTGTATGGATATTTTTCCGAAGGAATTCAAACAACTCCGAAAAGGTTTACTGGTCCAAAAACTACCTAAGCCGAGAAAAATTAAACCAGTTGTTTTCCCTCTCACTCGAGTCTGACAAACAGTTATTGTCACGCACTCGACTTTATTTTCAGTCGCAGACGCCGTTATTAAAGAACGTATGGTTAAGTTAAGCGAGCAAGCGAGCCGTGTTTACCTGTGAAGGCCAATAGTAGGTTGAATACTCGAATTAACTAATAGGTGGAGGAACCTATTACAAATTCATTTGGTAATCTGACTAAGGTACTACAATTATCGTCGGATAATTCAATCCAGACTTTTTTGAAATTTGAGTCTGAGAAAAATTCTTAATAAGCACTGATGTGAAGTCAGGAGACAGGAGCTTTGTTCCATATTCTGTTGCGCCTCATGCGAAGTTGATGAAGCTGAAATTCGGTACTCGATTGTTAAATGGTGGCTCGACGGCAAGTGCGGAATTTCAGCGGGCTCTGATGAACAGTTTCTGAAATACAAAAGAAAAAAAATTGTAATAATATATTCAAAATTTTCTAGTGATACGATCCTCACAAAATTTTTCATAAAATTGAATGCATTCCATTTTCAAGCAGAACACGTATCCATATCATAAAGATATTCGTTGCAGTACCTAGCGATATCCCAAACCTTTGAGCTACTAATCTGATATATTTACACATATTCAGAGATAAGGGTGCATGTAACAATAGAGATGTATATTGTATATTGATGTAGGGGGTAACGTTGTACTGCCACCTTAAGGTCTATTGCGCCCCCCCTCCCCATCAGAGCTGTCGATGAAATCATCATGTACAGCTCGCCTTCCAGTTCCAGAGTTCTGATGAACTCGAGTATCTGGGATGGCTTCAAGGAGGCTACGTCTTAGCTCCTGTAAATTTCTTGGCCAAAGCATTCCTTGCATTGTTTTGAGATGGCGAGGCATTCCGTAATCAGGTGATCAGGAGTTTCCTACTCCTCCCCACGGAATCTACACTCCTCAGTTTCCGCTAGCCCTAACCACATCATATGCTTCCTAAGGCAGCATTGCACTGTGAGGATAGCAATGGGGAGGTGCACCGTGTTTTTGCTAAGATCCATACTTATATTTCTTGGATCTGACAGTGTCAAAGTTCCGGAGGAACTTTTTGGAGTGGTTCATTCCTGGAAGGGATCTCTAGAGTATACCTATTCGTGCTCCTTTCTTGGCAAGTGTATTGACTTCCTCATTCCCTTCAATTCACGAGTTACCAGGAACCTGGACCAGGGAGACACCCTATTATTCTTGCCAACTACATTAAGTTTTCTTCGGCACTCCCATATAAGCTAAGACTCGATGACATGGGAGCTCAGAGCTTCAATAGCAGCTTGGGTGACAGAATGGATTGCTATATCACACCTCTGAAAGTTTCTTCGATTGCAAGTATTTCTGCCTGATAGGACCCTAGCGAAAGTGAGTATTTGTTGCCTGCCTGGAAATTATGTCAATGAATAAAAACGAATTTTTGGATAAATGTTGTTTTCGTTGCCGGAAACTTCTTTATCCATGTGTTATATAGAAATATCGATAGTGCGGAGAAGTATATTTGAATGGGAAGGTTTTGTGGGTAATTCCCTAAAAGGAGCAGACAATAATCATTCTACTAGTACCTGCCGACACGTGTTTCTGCTAGTTGGCTTCTTCAGGACAGGGCAACCAAGAAACTTGTTTCTTGTTTGAAGAAGCCAACAAGCAGAAACACATGCCGTCAGCGCAATTACCCACTAAACCTTTCCATTTAAATCCATGTGTTATGTTATGGTTCTATAATAATTCTACTGATCGACTGGAAAAACTGTTCAATTATATTCTTTGAAATACTTTGATATTTCCCCAATACCTTCAACGCTATAGATCCGATCGAGTTTAAATCTAGATGTAAAAGAAGGTACTGAATGCTCGCAAAATTTCAGCTATGTCTGACGGATAGTTTCAGAGATACATAATTTTGTTGTTATTTTTCAACTCATGCAATCCTCACGAAGAAAGGCGAAATTCTTCTACTAACCACCAAGTTTTAATTGCATCAAAATTTTTGGCAAGATACGTAGATGACATCTTTGCAATTGTAAATGACAATATTGATATTAACGAATTTACCAGTGTCTTGAACAGTAAATACCCATTTATTAGGTTCTCTTCCGAAATGGAAAGGGCGGCTTCTTGCCATTCTTAGATTTGAAATTATCTAGAGATAACTCAAATTTAATCAATTTTGGCATTTTCAGAAAACCTACTAATTTGGGATATTTAAATTTCATCAGATTCGGTAGCTAACTGGTCACATAAAACAGCCAGCTTACATTTCCTCGTCAACCGGTTATTTAATATTCCGCTAAGCAATATGAACTTCAAGAAGGAAAGAATAAAGATTTTCCAAATTTTCGAAAGAAAGAGGTATAGTCATCAACTAGTTCAGAAATATATCGAACAAACAGAAAGATAAGAATTTCATCAGTAACATTACCCTAACGAAAGAAATAGAAACGGTAAACGGTTTCATCCGAAAACAAACAACAAACTGCAGAATATTTTTAAAAAGGTTAATATAACACTTGGTTTGAAAACTTCCATGAAAATTAAACAATTTCTAGGAAATACATTCGATAAAACTCCAGACACGTTAAAATCGGGTATATTTATATGGAATTAAACTCTCAGATTGTAACAAGTGCTACGTCGAGCAAAAAACAAGAAACATTCTCACACGGTATAAAGAGCATAAATCTACTGCTGCAAATCACGTTTGAACAACTGGCCACTCAATTCCAGAAAATTCCGTCAAATTGTTGAAAAATTCCAATAAATTGTACTTAGGAACACTTGCAGGAATCGAAATGTATAAGAGAAAAGATATTTTATTCAATAATGATCTAACCCCTATAAACAGTTCATTATTCTCACTAATCGATTTACAACTGAGGGTATAATTTCAAGCCATACTAGATTGTAGAAATTGTTTGCATGCTTGAGTAACGCTTCGTCTTTGAAGATGAAAACTTTGTTTCCGTAACTTATGTCAGACGATAAAAACTGCAGTGGACAAGAGTGTAGTGTTCACAAAACATTACAACGTTTCTAAACTTTGATATTTCGGAAAATATTCTTCAGTAGTCAGCGCATCTGAATGCTATCCTGTGCAAACCATAAGTCCATAAACATCTATTTGCGTTATACTAATCGTAAATCAATTACGCTAAGTACAAATACCTAATAATTCTATTAGCAAGCCACTCCCATCCATCTAGATACGTTCATATTCGCTTAAATAATATAAATAATATTATTACGGATCATAATTGACCGGCGACAAATAACAGCATTTCAAAATATCGGTCACCTCACTGTATGGGATATTATGCTAAGGTCAATGAGTCAGGTCGCAGACGTTTTGTTGTCAGCGAAGTTAAGACAAATGAACAAAATAAGCACATGATTACTGTCTGCAATTGGAAATGGAACCATGAGAATTATTGTCTCATTGTAATTATTGTCGTCAATGGACGTTTTCCGTAGGAAGAGAAAGACGGTGTGACGCAGAATGATCTTCGAGTTTGTGATTCAGGATAATGATACTTTTGAACTTTGTGCATCTAACTATAACTGCCTTTTGTATAACATTTAATTCCTTTAAATATGTCTGCCCGACTAGCTGGGAGCTCAACGATATATCTATTCTTCCTGGGATATAAGGTAATAACTGACAAACTGATTCCTTATAGGTTTAATCAGAAATTCTTTGATCACAAAAAAATGAAACTTAGCTTAGGGAATTCCTCCTTCTCCGGGACTTCGTCCAACGAAAACCAAGGTAGGTACTCTTCCTATTATACCAGGCACTGGCAATTCTTCCAAATAACCGTTCAGAATCGTTCCAGTAATATAGATCCGATCGAGTTTAAATCTGGATCTTGTCCGTAAAATAAACTGAAATATTAAATATTGAGGGGCATTTTTTGCGCGTATGTTCTGGGGAACATTGCGTTATAGTTTTGCCCAAATATCTATAACTTTTGAACTTTTTGACGAAAATGGTCTCAAACGATTTAGTTCGACTCCCCAATGAAGAATTTGAGGTCAAATTTGATTCTGTCCGGCCAGCCGTCCGGCCGTCCGTCCGGCCGTTGCCACGATAACTTGAGAACGAAAAAAGCTAGCGATTTGAAATTTTCAGGGTGGGTGGCGCATCCCAATACGACGGACAAGTTCGTTAATGGGCAAAATCATCCCAGTGGTTTCCGAGTAATAATTTTGTTTTCAACCAATATAAATCTGATCGAATTGAAACTTGGTGAGTAGTTGTAAAATACGAACTTAAGCACGTTCGTGAAATTTTGTGCGAATCGTATGGCTAGAAAATTTTAAAAAAATTATGAAAAAATATTGTTGTTGTCACGAACTTGAGAACAGAAAGAGATAGCGGCTTGAAGTTTTCAGGTTAGGATGTGCACCAAAACGCGACATTTCAATTTGCTTATGAGCATAATCGGCCAAACAGTTTTATAGTTATAGCCATCTGAAATTTGGTTGTTTTTTGTTCCTCATTAACTCGGAAAATACTGTAGAATGCCAACGCGAAAACTCTTGCAAAATTTCGTGAGGATGGTATTTGTAAAAAATTTAAAAAAAAATCATTGAAAATTGAAAAAAAAATTCTATATATCACTAACTATTCGTTCGAAATTGCTGAAATTATGCAGGAGCCTTCATAACCTAACTCTACAGCCAAGTTTCAAGTTTTAACACGATCGGTTGAATATTGTTGGAGATTCGAGCATTCTTGTGTGAGTTCAGTAGATGGGTGACCGTTTCCTCGATAACTTTCGAACGAAAGGAGATAGGGACTTGCAATTTTCAGGGTAGGTTGCGTATCCGAAAGGGAGAGTTGAGTTCGTTTTTGGGCATAATCGGTCAAACGGTTTGCGAGTTATACCCACCTGGAATAATATTTCCTTGATAACTCTAAAAATAAATATTCGATCGAATTGAAGCTTGGCAACTAGTAGTAGTTGTAGTAGTTTAGTCAGTGCTTAAACCAATTTTTATCTTTAATGTATATTCTTTCTTCAAATAAGCTGAAATATTAAATATTGAGGGACATTTCTATCTCCAATGTCGATTCTTTCATGAAATTAAATACTCATTGTTTTGGAAACTGCAATCATTTATGAATAAAACAAGTCATCTCCACTAAAAACAATTTTTTTTTGAAGCTTTGAATGATTGTAGTCATCGCTTGAACAGTTTGTGTTCATCCTACCCAAAACATGCCTGGTTATATGTTACTTAAGTAAAGCAATTTTGCTATTGAACTCTATTCCACAATTCTTACACATTGACGGAGGTTACACGGTCAATCTGGCATCAGTGGATTGATGGCCAGGTTGAAACCAGATTGAAAGTGTAACCTTCGTCTCAGTTGTGTCATTTTGATTGTCTAGTAAGCAAAGGACTCTTCGTTGTATATTTAATCTAAGATACATTTAGTTATCTAGAGTAAGAGAGATTGTTGAGATGTTCAGGAGGGAATTAAATAAAACCATAATATAACTTGAATAGGTTAATCTATGAGCGGCATCATTCACTTAAGATTGGGGAAAAGAACCCCTCTCTTTCCGAATATTATATCATTAAAAGTTGATATTCATCGGTAGGTATATGTAAAATGGTTAACTCAATAGTATATAGATGTATGCTGGATCAAAATAGGTATTAATGGCAATCTGAGATTTCTAATCCAGCAGGTATGTTTTTTGGATATACATGATAATGGATCCATCACTCACCTGTGGTAATTATACTGGCTATCTTCCAGCATAATTATTCAGTTGCACATGATATTTTTTGTCAAGATGTTATCAGAAAAGACTATTTCTCTCTTATTGAAACTCAAGGCCTTTTTTTGTTCTCTCATTCAGAGAAAATCCATCTTGTTTATATATGAAGCGCTTTTAGAATAAATTTTCAACAGATGATGTGTCAAACAATCCAGTAGCATTGGTAGGGAAGCCATAAGACGGTAGCTCTTTATATCCTGTTTATTCTATGATTTAAAAATTTGACGAATGTCCAAGTTTATTCAATGCTCAAATTCTGTTCTATTTAAAATCAATTTGATTTGTACTATAGGCATTATTTTTACTGGGTTGGGTGCTTGAAAATCTTCCGACGACAAATATCGAGTCTGACACGAAAGTGATAAACATTTTCTTACTATAGGTACTGATTTTCCTTGATAAGTAAGTTTATTTGTTACTGCTGAAAAGCAGTAACATATATAATCCCCTGATCATAACTTACTTTTATTCTTCCACATTTTTGAATTAAACTAATAAATCAAATTAAAACAAGCCCTGTGGACAGGAGCTTTCTGGCGCTCTAGTTCAAACAGACAAATTATATCTCCGAAAGTATTGGTTTCTCTGAGTTGGGAATTATATCAATGTATACATATGATAGAGCTGCATCATAAAGGAAATTCAATTCAAATAATAGTTTATTTATCAAGATTAAATGAGCAATCATGAGAATGAGAACTGCACCATGGAAGAAATCGAATTAAATCGCCAATTTTGCCCAATAACGAACTTAACCGAGATATTCATCTCCCTAACCTACTCTGAAAATTTCAACTACCTAGCTCATTCCGTTCGAGAGTTATTGTGGAAAAACATATTTTAAATTCTCAAAATTTTTTTTTTTACACTTTGCGGTAATCTGGTCAATACAAAACTTCATATGCGTATAAAGGTCATGATTCAACAATTTGATGCTAAATTTCAGATAGATCGAAGGAACTTGTCCGAGATATTTACGCTCCAAAACCACCTTGCAATTTTCAATCCGATTACTCCTTTCGTTCGAGAGTTATCGTGCCTACGGCCGGTCGGCCGGCCGGACAGAATCAATTTCGCACTCGGATTCTTGATCAGTGAGTCGAACCAAATCGTTTGAGACCATTTTCAGCAAAAATTCCAAAATTACAGACACTTGGGCAAATTGATAACCACTCTATTCCGAGGAACTAGAGCGCAAAAAAAACAAGTTTCGTATGACAATTGCCCAAAACAGGTTTAAAGTACCTACAAATAGTAGATATTCCATAAAACATGTATTAAAGAAGAGAAGAAATAATGAAGAAATTACCTTGTACCTAATCGATCAAAAATTTCCTCATCTACGTTCACCAAATTTTCTCCTCTCTCGAACTACAGAATTATGCTTTCAATATTTACGTAATATTTTCAAACATTTTCGGGTGAGGTCCCCGTTGCATCACTAAAATACGAGTATTTCAACCCCAATATTTTTGAAGTTACAATATTCCCTTCTGTCAAGTTGACATTATGAAAATTCATACATAGAATATCAATCATATATATATCAATCTGTGAAATACGATTTACATTGAAATTTTGAAAAATCATATCTCCGAAAGTATTAGCTTGTTAGAGTTAAAAATGATATGAGTGGATTCTTATGATAAAACTGCTTATTAAAAAAAAATTTATTTGTAATTTGTTTTGTAAAAAAAAAATTTTTTTTTTATTACTTCGAAACCTTCTGTCCGATTTTGCCCAGTAACGAACTTAGCTGAGATATTTATCCCCCAAACCTACTCTGAAAATTTCAACTCTCTAGCTCATTCCGTTCGAGAGTTATCGTGCCTACGGCCGGCCGGCCGGACGGCCGGACAGAATGAATTTCCACCACGGATTCTTGATCAGTGAGTCGAACCAAATCGTTTAAGACCATTTTCATCGAAAAATTCGAAAATTACAGACATTTGGGCAAATTGATAAGCACTCAGTTCCGAGGAACTAGAGCGCCAAAAACTAAGTAAATCCCGATTCTTTAAAATATCTCCATTTGCAACATATTTAACTCGTCTCGACCCGTGATAGGCATTCAATTTCGATTTAAATCATTTTTTAAATAGAATGGAATTGAATCTTAAACTTTAACCTTAACAGGACAGATTCTCAGACATGTCACATACATGTCATCATATGTTTATGTCAAGATCATAGAGGAACATGAAATTCATGAAGGACAGATATACGATCTATGGAATATTTCGGTAATATCTTCACCAATATAGATCGGATCGAGAACTTTACTGTAAAATAAGGTTTTGATGGATGTCGTAGAATTTCAACAATATCTGACGGATAGTTTCTGAGATATAGAATGGTAGCACGCTGTTTCCCAGAACATGCGCGGAAATATCCAAAAGTGCAGACATTGGTCCAAATTGATAGGCAAACTCGCCAAAAATCATTGTGAAAATTGAAACAATAATCGTAAAGTACTTGACGGAAGTACTTGGACCTGTAATAGTCAATTTCTTAAACTGCACAAATTACCCAATATACATGGTAACACATCCCTAATGATCGGATTCCGGTGGGGAACAAATGTCGAAACTGATACATCGTCTAGGCACGGGACAACTGGACTGGCAGATGTGGGCCGGACTGCGCGATCCTCACCTGGCTACTTGGGCGCGTTGCCGCCCGTTCCAGGTGATCCGCACCTGCTAACACCACGGGCTCAACACTTTACCACCGCTGTCCGCGGCGAAGAACATCTTGACGCTGGGTTTCTTTGTCAGTTTCACGAAATTATGAAGAGGTAATTGCAGATGCAACAGCGGATATATTGATGTTGACCCGTATTCGAATTGTGGAGTTTCGATGTTTAATTTAAAGGAAACAAGAGTGCCAAAAATTATTAATCTGAAACCACCAGAACGAGTCTACCCAATAACGAACTTAGCCGAGATATTCAAGTAATCATTAATACCCCTATTACACAGTGCCTTTTTTCGCGTATGTTCTGGGAAAAATCGCGTTATAGTTTTGCCCAAATGTCTGTAACTTTCGAATTTTTTGACGAAAATGGTCTCAAACGATTGAGTTCGACTCCCCAATGAAGAATTCGATGTCAAATTTGATTCTGTCCGTCCGGCCGTCCGACCGTTGCCACGATAACTTGAGAACGAAAAGAGCTAGCGACTTGAATTTTTCAGGGTAGGTGGCGCATCCCAATACGACGGATAAGTTCGTTAATGGGCATAATCGGCCCAGTGGTTTTCGAGTAATAATTTTGTTTTCAACCAATATAAATCCGATCGATTTGAAACTTGGTGAATAGTTGTAGAATATGAACCTAAGCACGTTTGTGCAATTTTGTGTGAATCGTATGGCTAGAAAATTTAAAAATAATTATTAAAAAATATTTTTGTTGTACGATAACTTGAGAACCGAATGAGATAGCGGATTGAAGTTTTCAGGTTAGGATGTGCACCAGAACGCGACATTTCAGTTTGTTTATGAGCATAATCGACCAAACGATTTCAGAGTTATAGCCATCTGAAATTTTCTGAAATTTGGTGGTTTTTGTTCCTCTTTAAATCGAAAAATACTGAACCGATTGAATTCAAATATGGTTATTAGTTGTAGAATGCCAACGCGAAATTGTTTGCAAAATTTGGTGAGGATAGCATTTGTAGAAAATTTTTAATAAATCATTGAAAATAAAAAAAAAAATTCTATATATCAGTAACTATATGTTTGAAATTGCTGAAATTTGGCAAGACCCTTCATAACCTAACTCTACTGCCAAGTTTCAAGTTTTAATACGATCGGTTAAATATTGTTGGAGATTCGAGCATTCTTGTGTGAGTTCAGTAAATGGGTGGCTGTTACCTTGATAACTTTCGAACGAAAGGACATAGGGACTTGCAATTTTCAGGGTAGGTTGCGTATCCGAAAGGGAGAGTTGAGTTCGTTTTTGGGCATAATCGGTCTAACGGTTTCCGAGTTATACCCACCTGGAATATTATTTCCTTAATAACTCAAAAAATAAATATTCGATCGAAATGGTGCTAGGTAACTAGTAGTAGAAAATCAAAATAAAGACGTGTTTAAAATTTTGTAAGAACCGTACCCCTAGAAAATTTGAAAAAAATGACGAAAAATAAATTCAAGAACCGTACCCCTAGAAAATTAAAAAAAAATCACGAAAAAAAAAATTGGTTCAAGCACTGACGTGAAGTCAGAAGCTTTTACGCGTATGTTCCATTGTCCATTCTTCTGTAGTGGACACCCTTAATCGAATTTACCATGGTAAATTATGTTGTCCATTCTCCTGTATTGGACACTCTTAATTCGATTTTACTATGGTAAATTCGAATTAAGTGTCCAATACAGGAGAATGGACAACATAATTTACCACGGTAAATTCGATTAAGGGTGTCCAATACAGAAGAATGGACAATAGAACATACGCGCAAAAGCTTCTGACTTCACGTCAGTGCTTGAACCAATTTTTCATGTCTATGTTTGCGCCTTTTTTCATGGCTATTTGTTGGCTGAATTTCCCCCCTATTGAATGGCGCTATTACACCACGCTTTTTGCGAGCTTGTCTCAGGCAGTAATTTCAGAGCTGCAAACATTGAAGAAATTGACATATTTATCTCAAGTTCTTGTTTTGTTCTATTTTTAAAACAATACCATAGTGTTTTAAGAATGGCTGAAGAAACGTTTAATATGCTACTACATAGAGTGCAAATTCACATACAGAAAAAAGACACTGTAATTCCAGAAAGCATTTCTCCACAAACGAAATTAATAATTACTTCGCGATACTAGGCTACTGGTGAAAACTTCATATCACTGTGGGATAGCCATCACAGATTATCTGACCTTCGTAAGTTTAGTTAGTTTACGTCCTCAGAGTAATAAACATAAATTTATTATTGAATTTACGAAGGCTGTGATTCACAGGATAGAATAAACTAGGTTATGTTCAGACGTCATGACATTTCGACAAAAAAGGTTGAAATCCCCACGATTCAGAGGGAACGAATAGATCCAGTTCTATTTATTTTCAAGCCTGAAACAGTCAGGCTGACAAATAGGCACTAAAAAGGCATAGTGTAATAAGGGTACTGTGGGAGGTATACTCATTATTAAAAGGTTTTTTCTGGGTTTTCTCTCCGAACTCTGAAAAATATCTATAAAAAAAAATTAATTGTTTTGTGATTTGCTTCTGCGTAAGAAACACAAGATATGTCAGAAGCGATCAATTGAACAATGTTGCCTAACAATCAACGAAACAACATCAACGAAGAAACAACTATATCGTAACGTTTCGGAGTCTATATCAGACTCCTTCGTCAGACGCTTAATGAAAATCTTTAGAATTATTTTGTTGATAGTTGTTGTGAAATTCAAGATTTGTCACATTGACAGTATTTGAAAATCATAGCTAACATAGTTTTACTTAGCATAGAAATTTCCAAGTTCCAACTTTTTTTTTCAATAAATTTAGCCAAACATGGTAAATACCAGTTGAGCAATTTGCAAAATTGCGTTCTCTGTTCAATAAAATACAAGTTGTTTCTTCGTTGATGTTGTTTCGTTGTTGTTTGTTAGGCAACATTGTTCAATTGATTGCTTCCGACAAATATCTTGTGTTTCTTACGCAGAAGCAAATTACAAAATAATTAATTTTTATTTTAGAGATAATTATCAGAGTTTGGGAGAGAAAACCCAGAAAAAAACCTTTTAATACCGAGATATTCATTCCTCAAATATACTCTGAAAATTATATTTTATCAATATAATCTTAGCCAATATTACAGATTTGTTTTTACTGGAGATATTCCGAACCCACTAGATTAACTTCCAACATCATATGGATTATCCACTGGCATTATATTATCATCCAAAAAGTATCATATCATAATATTCTTCCAAATTCTACGATAGCTGAAATTATTTCATTGGTAATTTTCCATTCAATCATACTTTGTTTTCTTGAAAAGGAGGGTTATTTTATATCATGTGTAACGAACCAGAAATAAATTTGACATGTCTCTTATGGGAAAATAAGATGACATGTAAGAATACGATCATATAATAATTCATAGATGGAATAATTACAGCATTCCGTGATAACATAGTACCATAGTACCATAGTACCATTAAATATTGAAATTTTGAAAAATCATTTCCCCGAAAGTATTAGTTATATTATATTATATTAGTTTAAAATGATATGAATGGATTATTATAATGAAACTTCATCTTGAAAAAAATTGAATTTGAAATTTGTAATAAAAAAATTTTTTTTTTTTCGTTGCTCCGAAACCCATTTTGTCAAATAACGAACTTAACCAAGATATCTATCTCCCCATCCGGAGCCCAAAAATTCTTATTTTTGCGATTATTATGTGAAAATTGAGAGATTTTTTTTAGCGCGCTTGTTCCTCTGGACAGAGTTTCTATGAATTTGCCCGAACGTGTGTAATTTTCGAATTTTTCGCCCAGAATGGTCTCAAACGATTAGGTTCTTTGACACGATAACTTTCGAACAGAAAGAGATAGCGACTCGGTATTTTCATGGCAGTTGCGAGTACCTAGCGAATTCCAGCACGATCGACTTTGATGAGGCGTTAATAAACAATGGAACATGCGCACAAAAGCTCCTGACTTCACGTCAGTGCTTTTTAAGAATCTTTGTTTAAATGGAACAGTTTACCGCCATAATTCACTAAGTCTTTCCGTTATCAATTTATCTCAAGTTATCGTGAGATACAAAAAAAATTTACATATATTTTTTTTCAATTTTTAGTGATACGTTCCTCACCAACACATACGTCTTTGTGTTGGTATTGTACAACTAGCTACTAAGTTTCAATTTGATCGGATTTATATTATCTTAAAGCAAAATCAGTACCTACCCATCAATAAACTTGTCCACCGCATTTGAATGCGCCACCTACCCTGAATATTTGGTGTTGCTATCTGTTTCCGTTCGAAAGTTATCGTGGCAACGCCACGTCGGACGGCCGGAAAAAATCACGTTTGAGCTCGAATTCTTCATCAGTGAGTCGAACCTAATAGTTAAAGTCCATTTTCGGCGAAAAATTCGGAAATTACAGCCATTTGGGCAAAATGATAGCACGCCGTTTCCCAGAACATGCGCCTGAAAACTAAGATAAGATGTGTCACATTATAACACGTGACTCTGTTAATTTCAGAAAAGACATCCAAAATCTGAGCTAAGGATTCCTAGGAATCGTCTCAGAAACGAAGAAATGAAATTATTTCAATATTGAGTCTTTACTTGTAGTATACCCGTTTATCCAACATTCCTACACCACATGTTCAATAATTCATCAAGCGGTCGAAATCAGATTGTTCTTCCAATTCATAAGATTCTGATGCGTAATAAATACAGAGTAGATATTATCCCAGTCTCGAATTTTTTGACGATTGGAAAATTGAATAAGAAAGTAAGTTCGAATTTTTGTTTCATTTGTATAGTTTTTTTCTATTTGTGCCTGCATTTTTTCACAATTAAAAAAGGTATAAACTTATTTTGATTTCGATTCATAGTAGCCTGTTTTTTATAGCTCAATATTCCAATATCTGTACAGTTCTGTTTGTTATATTGGAGCCCTGAAGATCAAACAAAACTCATTAATTAGTAATGTTGTCAGTGAACTGAAAAACTCCGACATAAAAATTGATTTTTAAGAGTTTGCATAAGCTTCAGTTGTTTTCATTCACTTTCATGTTGACACTGAATGTGATAACTAATTTTTAAAGGTTTATGTGAGATTCAAGTGGTTGCCAAATTCGATTGTATAAAGTAATGAGAAATCATTATTTCACATGTCTACCGAAATGAGCACTTATTGTGTAAAAATTTGGTAACCAGAATGCAAATATCAAGTGAAGGGGTCACCATGTAATGGTGTCCTCTTCTTGATGACAATTTCGATCATATCAAACGTTCACTCACTTTCCACTGAGACAACAATGAAAATATTGACAGGCCCAAAAAAGTCGACTGAAATATATGGAATATAACTTGTGGGAGAATCTTATATTTTCTGTTGCACTCGTCTCTCTACCCAAATGACTGGTTTGTTCGAAATTCCAAGAAGTAGGGTGGCATCAGGCACATCGAAATATCGTGCAATGCAACCGAGCAGAGGCGTGCTCCTCATTGATTATTGAAATTCTATCTTGGGAATTCTATATTAAAAGCTCAATTTTATTTTTTTAAGTATATCTCTAAATTTTTTCATATTTTCAAAACCACTGATTTATGAGTCTTTTAAAAACTGATCCTAAAATGTTGACAAACTTATACCTCGAATTTCATGTCAAAATTTTAACCCCATATATGGAACCGGATTCTACTGAATTGAAAAATCTCTAGTTAGTATTGAATAAAATTTTGGAGGCTTTTGTTTCCTGTGAAATCGAGAATATGGTAGAAAAAATGTCTACTGAAACATATAAGAGTCTCATGTCTGAGGTATAAGTATAACCTCTAAAATATATTTTTCTGCTATGGTAGCAAGAAGCAAGAAAGCTGTTTTGTGGACATTTGATCTTTTTGCAAGATTTTAATCAAATACATATATAATAATGAGAGCTAGTTATAGTAGATAAGGAATTATTAGGGAAGGCAGTTGCAAAACAAAACTAAAGCGTTCGAGCATGTATTTCCTTTCTTCAGGAACAGCTACAATAATAAAAAATTACAATATTTTTATAAATAATATTTAAATAACAAAGTTGTTATTACTTAAATTGTTGATGTCCATATCGACACAAAGGAACATTATAGGTAAGTAAAAAAAAATGGTATACAGGGTGAATCATAACTATTGCTACATAAGCTAAGGTAAGGTTATTTGGATCAAAATATGGCTCTAGGCCCTAATATGACTCGATAAAATATTGCTGTGAAAAAAGATACCGGTTGTTAAATTTAAATTTTTTGTTTATTTTTTGCTGATAATTACACTGTTTATTTCTCAATTGATATCAGAACATGAGCTGTAAATCAGCCCTGCAAATTTCTAATCCATAAGTTGTATCTACTGAAAGTAATAGTTCTTAAAAGTTGACGGACGGTCGGATGCACAGAACCCAATTTGACCACAAATTCATTATTATTCTAACAGAATCGTTTCAGAACATTTTCGACCCAAAACTCTCATGATACGAAATTATACTCACGAAAGTACTGCCTCCTGGTAAGAAATACTGAATATTTTATGAAGTTTCAAAAATTGCTCTTCGATGAACGGAATTCTTCGAAATTCACAATAAACATTACATCAAGAAAAATAAAAACAGAATTTGAATTTGAACAATAATAATTTTCATCATTGATGAATTTTCAGTTATCTACATATCAGTTATAATCATTAGTGAAGACTTTTATTATCTTTAATTGCATTTATATTATTTTTGTGTTTTCAAAAAATATCTGATAACCACAGTACCTATTTCCAGAGACGCCGCTGGTTATATGCATGTGAGAACGATCCGACAGCACACCCTCTTCCCTTAACGATCTTAATAATTTCACACGACCTTCTTTTGGTTCAACTAAAATCTATAAAAAGCGATTTTTACCACACAACAGGACCCGCTAATATAACATATTCGTCCTCAAGTATGTGTCCAATAATACAAATTCCCACAACTCCTAAGCGGATTAACTTTTATCTTTCATTTATGGTCAGATTTAATTCACTAAAACGAAATTTGAAATTAATTTTTCATTGTGATAAGTGATTGAAATGAATTATTTAAATTTTCTCTAATTTGTTCGATTTATAAAATTTTTTTCGTTCACAAACATTTTACATATAGAATAATTTGATGATTGAAGAATAATAATGTAATGTACCTGAAAAAACAATGTTGAACTAAGGCATAAATGGTATGTGTATCGAGGCATATTCTCTTGGGATATAACGGTATAGGTACATAATTCAGTTTGAGTTTTGATTGCAAGAGAAGATATTACTATTTTCAAGGAAGATAAATAAGTTGCACCGATAAAGTTAGGGATATACCTTGAATTAATTCCAATTTTCGTCATATTCAATAGGCTACAGCTCGCAAAAATATGATCATAAAGCAAGATTAAAGGAGTAAATTTTTTATTTAATGAAGGAAAGAAGGATATCATCAAATTATTTTTCTACCAAGAAAAACCCTGAAAATTTGATGGCACTGCGAATCTTTTTTCTTGGTGTCCGAAATAGTCGTTATTGTTTTTGCAAAAAATCACAGCAATTTTTCAATTCATTAATTTTTCTAATAAAATAATTTTTTTATCAAATTCAACAAGGAATATTTTCTTTTGAATAATGATAGCTCCTAGACAAATCATCGTACAGACTGCTCAAATTGACGGTCATTAAATTTCCTAAACATCTTTAAGGTTGATTCAAAATAAAAAGTCGCCCAAAAACCTTTTTTAAGACAAGTAAGGATATAAAAGAAATCTCTTCTTTTCTCATGGTTAGTGCGGAACCGCACATGGCATATAATATGTATGGCCAGATCTTAAAACAAGACATTGGAGCTACTATTTCCTTTTTCTTTTCTGTATGATTATTTCCCTCGGAGTTACAGGCCTGTTTAAATTTGAAATAAATTCAATGAATATCACTATTTTTCTTGGAGAGCTTATTTCCCAAATATTGTGAATAACAAACATACGTTTTTTAAAGATAAATTGGAAAAATAAATAATATTATCTCTTTTTTCCGATGTGTACTCAATTTTATTTCTACTGAATTGAAAAAATACTCTATTTATTCTAAGAAAACTTGGCAACCCTAACTGCTGATGAGATCGATTCACTATGAGGCTTGGGAACTGTGGGTTGAAAATAAAAAAATATTGGTTCAAGCACTAACGTGAAGTCAGAAGCTTTTGCGCGTATGTTCTATTGTCCATTCTTCTGTATTGGACACCCTTAATCGAATTTACCATGGTAAATTATGTTGTCCATTCTCCTGTATTGGACACTCTTAATTCGAATTTACCATGGTAAATTCGAATTAAGAGGGGTGCGGTTCTTAAAATTTTTTTTTTCGTCATTTTTTTCAAATTTTCTAGGGGTACGGTTCTTACAAAATTTTAAACACGTCTTTATGTTGATTTTCTACTACTAGTTACCAAGCTTCAATTCTATCGAATATTAATTTTTTGAGTTATCAAGAAAATAATATTCCAGGTGGGTATAACTCGGAAACCGTTAGACTCAACGCTCTCTTTCGGATACGCAACCTACCCTGAAAATTGCAAGTCCATATCTGCTGTCGTTCGAAAGTTATCGAGGCAACGGTCACCCATCTACTGAATTCACACAAGAATGCTCGAATCTCCAACAATATTCAACCGATCGTATTAAAACTTGGAACTTGGCAGTAGAGTTAGTTACTGATATATAGAATTTTTTTTTTCAATGATTTATTAAAAATTTTCTACAAATGCTATCCTCACCAAATTTTGCAAATATTTTCGCATTGGCATTATACAACTAATAACCATATTTGAATTCAATCGGTTCAGTATTTTTCGAGTTAATTAGGAACAAAAAACCCCCAAATTTCAGAAAATTTCAGATGGTTATAACTCTAAAACCGTTTGGCCGATTATGCTCATAAACGAACTGAAATGTCGTGTTCTGGTGCACATCCTAACCTGAAAACTTCAAGCCGCTATCTCTCTCCGTTCTCAAGTTATCGTGACAACAAAAATATTTTTTAATAATTTTTTTAAAATTTTCTAGCCCTATGATTCGCATAAAATTTCACAAACGTGCTTAGGTTCATATTCTACAACTACTCACCAAATTTCAATTCGATCGGATTCATATTGGTTGAAAACAAAACTATTACTCGGAAACCACTGGGATGATTATGCCCATTAACGAACTTGTCCGTCGTATTGGGATGCGCCACCCACCCTGAAATTTTCAATTCGCTAGCTCTTTTCGTTCTCAAGTTATCGTGGCAACGGCCGGCCGGACGGACAGAATCAAATTTGACCTCGAATTCTTCATTGGAGAGTAGAACTGAATCGTTTGAGACCATTTTCGTCAAAAAATTCGAAAGTTACAGACATTTGGGCAAAACTATAACGCGATGTTCCCCGGAACATACGCGCAAAAAGATATTTCTAAGGATGAAGTCAACAGACATACATACAAGAAATTTAATCATATCGAAGTGAAAATTGCTGAATATATCTTCAGTCATGCCAATATTTCCGCAGACAAAATTGCAATCTAGACATCCTTCGTAAGTGAGATATTCAAACAATAAAGAATTTCCCTCAGATTGAACCATTGGTAGACAAAGCATGTCCATCTCTCCTCGAGATAAGAGGCTGATCTGACGGATCCATTTCTGTGTATGCATCTGATATAAACACATCTCGTTAAGAAGCAAAATTTTACGGGTCTGTCCTGTCTTCTAAACAACAGGTTCCTCCTCCTCCGTTGTTGTGACCGAGCACTGACCGCGAACTCTGAATTATGACCATATGTTGCCGGGATCGCGATGCCTTTTATGCTGCTCTAAAAGATCTTCCTACACAGGGTGATCTAAGTCGGCGATAGTGGAGACATCAGAATATTTCGAAGATGGCTGGTAATTGAATGACTTTGAAATCTAAAATATATTCTTAGCCGATATAATTTTGCGTTGTGTGGTAATATTCAACAATTGAGGAAAACAGAATTCTGTAATATCTTTCAAAATAATATCTTGTCGATATTTATATTGTATTGGGGGGGTACTTAAAAATTAATATGTATGAATGACGAATCGAAATTAAGAATCTAGTATACAATAGAGAACCTGTGTGTCCTTGAGATTCGACACTAGCGCTCATGGTGGCGAAATTTAGCATTTATTAGGTGAGAGGAATAAGATTTTGTACTGATGCCATACAAAGTAATTATTAGTTATTATTAATAAGAATTATATCTAGTCTATGGTAATTATGAATTTTGAAAAATTTCAAACGTTTTAATTATTAAAAGAGGTTATCAAACAAAAAAGATGAACATGTATTCAGAAGTAACCATGCGGAAAATGTATAAGAATGGAAGACAAACTACTATTAAACAACATTTGATTATTATTATTTATTAATATCATTTAAAATAACAAATAAACATATGACCTTGTCAAAATACATTTAATTCCTTTTTACTATTTTGAAAATAGGTTTTTGTAAGTTTACTAGTACACAGAATATATGAATAATTATATCGGCAAAGTGCAGCACAAGCTCAATGTAATATACTGTAAATGATAGTGGTAGTGGCACAGTTTCTTTCATATTCTATTTCATTAGGCCAGAAAATATATATTTTTTGTTTTCTGTGCTAATGAATCTAGATCTACATGTTGGATATACATAAAAAAATTAAGTACCATAAAAAAATAGACCTGTCTTGATTTTAAGTATAAAAATTAATAATCTGTTTCCAGAGATATTTTGTTGGATTTTGATGAGTATTTACAGATCTAATAATAATTTAAAAACTTTTCCTCTTGCAGCGGTAATAGCCAAAACTTGTTTCTCATTTTTTATAGAAGTACATCCTCGAAAACTAGATAATGAAATTGGTATGTTAGGTCCACAAAAAACTGTTTGACTCACGATCAAAGTCACATGAAAAAACAAAGTCATCATTTATGTGCTCAAATGGCACCACTGGAATCGATTTTTTGACTGTTGCATTGATCCTTGTAGCTAACTGAACACCATCAGATTAATCATTTATTAATTTCTTCACTTTCATCGCATGACACTTCACTTCAGATACTAATTTTCTTTTCTTCCAACGATTAAAACGATCTACATTGAATGTTTAACGCTCTTTAAATCTATAATTACATAGTTTGAAAAATTGTCGTATGATTTGCTGGATGACCTGGTGTTTCCGCCAATGAAATGATTACTGCATATTCTTGAGTTGTTTGTAGATAGCAATGGGGTACCATCGGCACTAAAAAAATAAAAAAAATAATGTGGTAATAGAGTTAATTTCAACACATTTACACTTACTTGATACGATGTACGGCTTTCATTCGCTTTTGTTGACGTTCTAACAATGTTGGTTTTGAATAAAATGTTATATTTGTATCAGTCTTCCATAAGTATTATATGACATGATACAACACAACAACTTGTGTTACCAGATCTGAATTTGTTTTTAACATTATTTCCAATCATTACCACTCAATTATAATTTTACATGTTTGGATTTCTACGTTAAGTGACAGTTCAACATCACCTATGAACTTACGAAATTACCGAAAGAGGCGCCACTAGTGTTTATGCAGTTTCTCTATACTTAATCCAAGGAAACAAAAAATATAAATATTGCCTAATTATTGGAACCCCCTTTTTTGTAAAAATTAAACAATATGATGATTCAAATGCCTGATTTTTATTCTCAAATACCTGAAAATAAAATTAGAAAAAGGTTGTTGATACATAGACGAGTTACTCAAATGCAGAAAAGTCAGCTTCATGGAGAAAAAATTAAGTGTAAAACAACATAGCTACTGTAAAAGATGATGCACCACAAAAGGTCTCTTGTATGTAACACGCAATACCATATGTTTATGTTTTTCTTAATCTACTTCAATACCAGATAAACATGTATGCCCTCATACACTTTGATAATTTATAAAATTTGAATATTTTGGTTTTGAAAATCGGTAAATCAAGAAGCAGTTTCAAATGAGGTGAAACACTTCTGAATCGTTGCTATGACGGATGATGTAATCAAAATTTACCATCTGCTAGTTACAGCCAATGCTGACTACGAGCCCTTTATAGGGAGCTGTGTTACATTGGAATAAACAGTGAAACGGACACGAGAAGAGGGTGAGAGTAGATATGACGGGTTACGTCACAGCCTGGCGCCAAGTTTCGATCGTTTCAACAGGCATTATGTGCAACCAAATTTGATTGATCGTTTTCTCGTTGAAAATTGAAATTTTTGACGGCGGTTGAACTTTTTCACTATTCTTATTGATATAATAATCGATTCCGATAATAAAAAAAAATTCATGCAAGAGACCTATTGCACTGCTCAAAATGATGAACTTTGACTTTAGTTAGGGTTTTGACAGCATACCACATGATATACTACAGTCTAAACTACATTGTTATGGATTTATAGGCAACATTTATAACTTAATTAAATGATATATCACATATAGACCTGAACCTGTACACATAAACAACGTATCTTCCAAAGAAGCTGACATAAAACTGGTTATTCCTCAGGGCTCAATACTATGACCTCCCTTGTTTTTGCTCTATCCAAATTATCTGCGGGTGGATGGCACGATTCTCATCTCCCTTTACTTTGATGTAATATCCTTCCTTTAGGGCAATGATAACAAAAATATCTTAGAGTCAGCTAATACATTGAAAATAAATGCAGATAAGACAGAACTCGCTTTGAGAAAACAGCAGAAAATGAAGTCTACAAAATGTTTGGACAGTTAGCTGGATACCCTACTGAAGGGAAATGAACATGTAAATATGATGAGCTAGAAGTTAACAAGCATACTTTCTAAGTAAACTTAAAGATATTGTATCAAAAGAAGTGCTAAAGATAGCTTATCATGCTAATTTCCAATCACTTCTCTCATATGGGAATGTTTGTGCAATTTTATGTTATAATAGATACAATGGTAAAGTATGACAAATCATGTAAATTATTTGGATGACATTATAATACTTATATTCTACTTTATTCTATTCTATCACACCACTGCGGAACAGAGGGGACATACCTAATATTGATGAATTTTGATTTTTATTGATATTCTTCTAGATTTAAATTTTGTTAATCATTTTATCATGCACTATTTTTGTTTGAATTTTTTTCTTGTTCCTTTAAAACTTAATTCATCCAATTTTCATGGGATATATCCAACCTGGATGTATTTTCTAATACATCTCTCAACCAGAAATAAAATATTTGTATTTATTTTTTAATAGTGGTACCCTGAATACATTTCCAAGAAGGTGGAAATTTACATAAACGTTAGGGATACCATTATAATGAAATTGTGAGAAGCCACCATGAACCCATCTGACCAAAGGTTAAAATTAGCAAAAATTGGTTTTTCGATTTTTTTAGCGAAACTGTTAGTTTTATGATGAAATTAATAAAATTGTAGATCGTGAAATTATCAACTAAATTACTTGTACACTTATTCTCCTAAGATCCAATATTTCTGAGAAAAATAGCCACTTTTATCTTCTAATAATGAATAATCTTGAAGCAAGAATCTTTGATATATCATGCAACTACCTATGTACATGTACACTTTATTCTTCGACAAGGAATCCCTTGAAAAGCAGTCACCCCCATTTTTCCTATTTCCTGTCAGTCAACCGAAGAGTGTCCCGAATTCACAAGAAATCCCTGAAAAGATTCCACAAATGTGTCGACAACAAGGCTACCGACTACCTACCTACCTACTTTGTTTTGTCGTTTTGTAAACTCCGATTTGTGAATAATACAGAGAGTTTCCGAACGTTGTGTCGGTATTTACGGTTGAGGGTTGTTAGTGGTGTCCCTGGGGTGCGTTGTGACATGAAAGCCCCACCAGCCCTGCCCAGATCATAACTAACGCACGCACTAATAAACGGATTTGATGCCTTCTTTCTCGCTTCTGAGACCTTGTCCATCCGGTATCTTCTATAATGAAGTTGTACCGGTAGTTCAAGGATATGGGGCTGAATGATGGTAAATGAAGAAATGGACTGCAGGCCAGTACTAAACTTTCTCGGGCACGATATTGTACGTCTTGGACTGAGTTCAATTAGTATAAATTCTTCAGAAATAATTGAAATATCTTTCACTATTGTCAATGGGCTTGCAAAAATGCATACAGGGTGTTCAAACGAAAAGAACGAGGATATGAGAGGTACCGGCCCCGACAGGCGTTGTGCTGCTTGAACGTTGGCTGGCCTGCAATAAGCGGGTTCAGAAAACGTATCTCGATGCTCAAATTTCGATAAACTGTACACTAAGCGACATTTTAAATTTTATTTTTGGCGTTCTTGTTCCTCGGTACAGAGTGTTTATTAATTTGCCCAAATATCTGCAATTTTCTCATTTTTGGCTGAAAATGATCTTAAACGATCTAGTTCGAATCACTGATCGAGAATACGTGGTCGAAATCAATTCTGTCCGGCCGGTCCCGCCGTAGACACGATAACTCTCGAACGGAATGAGCAAGACAGTTGAAAATTTCAGAGTAGGTTTGGGAGATAAATATCTCGGTTGAGTTCGTTATCGGGTAAAATCAGTCGGATGGTTTCCGAGTAACGAAAAAAAAATATTTTTATTACATTACAAATTTCAACTTTATTGGTTTTTAAGATGCAATTTTATCATAACAATCCATTGATATCATTTTCAACTCTAACAAGCTAATACTTTCAGATATATGATTTCACAGAATGTGGTCATCATATCACACAGAATATACCCCAGGTAAGGTATATTCTATGTGTCGTCATTGTCATATATTAGTGTTCTATGATTGTCATCTCATAGAGAAATAGAAGGTATTGCCTCTGTCTACAGATAAGAGATTTCAAACTGAGTATAATGTCATATTTATTTCCAGTTTCTATTCAAAATTCTTGATATAAAACACCTCCTGTTCTAGAAAACAAATAATTATTGAAGGCAAAATGAACCGTGATACAATCTCAGCTATATCATGGATAGCTCTTGGATAATCCAATGGTGATGGAAATATATACTTTGTAAGTTAATAAAATTGGGTTTAGTATATCTTCAGTAAAAACAACACTGGAATATTGACTAAGTTTCAATTGATATAGGTAATATAATTTTCAGAGTAGATTTAAGGAATGAATATCTCGGATAAGTTCGTTATTGGGTAGAAATTGTCAGGTGGTCTCGGATTAATAATTCTTGGGACTGTTGTTTTTTATTAATGACAATTTTTGAAGCATTGAAGCATTGCAGATTGCTCGTTTTTTTAATGATAATTTGAAGCATTTTTGTTTGATCGACACTATTTTTAAATTCAATTTCTTTCATGATGCAGTTCTATCATAAGAATCCATTGATATAATTCCCAACTCTGAGAAACCAATACTTTCGGATATGATTTGTCTGTTTGATCAAGAGCGCCAAAATGCTTCTGTCCACAGCGCTTCTCCACATTATTTTATTTCCAGCTGCTCACTACTCGAGTCATGGCAGGACAAACTTTGGTTCCTGTCATTGGCACATTTGGTGAAAAAGGCGGTACGTTTTTTGAGATTGAGGGTATGTATACTATGACTACAAAAGAGGTATGGTTGTTTATGTTTGTGTAATGGAGGGTTTCACTAAGACTCGATTAGCTTAATTGTGGATTAAGTTCGATGGTTGCATCAGAAATGAACTGGGAATCGACATAGAATCACACCAATTTGGCAATTTAGAGCAGTCGAAGTTTTGTGAAAGCCACCGTTAGTGTCTGACATTTGTGCTTTTTGCGTGCATATTCCAGGGCACAGAGCAATCATTTTTCCCAAATGTCTGCAAATTTCCAATTCCAATGGTCTCAAACGATTAAGTTCGACGCACTGATGAAGATTTCTAAGTCAAATTCGATACTGTCGCTGCCACGATAACTTTCGAACTGAAAGAGATGGCAATTTTCGGGGTGATTGTGTATCCAAATGCGACGGACAAGTTTGTTAATGGGTATAATCGGCCAAACGGTTTTTTTTACACTAAAGATCCGATCGAATTGATAATTAGTTGTAAACTACCGACATAAATACAGGTATGTCAAATTTCATGAGGACCGTATCACTAGAAAATTTTGAAAAAATTATTGAAAAATATTATGAATCTCAGATTCTATGGGTCCAGTATCGCAGAAATTTAGCGACAGTGTTCAAATCCTAATTCTACAGCCAAGTTCCAAATTTGAACACGATCGAATATCGGATATTGTGGGAGTTATTGAAGAAATAAAGGAAACCGAGAAGCGTTGGGCGAGTTCATTAGCTGGATAGGTGACAAGATAGTGACTTGTAATTTTCAGGGTTAATAGAAATAATCGGCCAAACGGTTTTGGAGTTATACCCATCGGAATTTTTGTTGTTATTTCCTCAATAAATCAAAAAAATACATATCTGGTTCAATTCAAACATGGTAATTTATTTGAAGAATGCGGACGTGACAATTTTTGAGATATTTCGTGAGGATAGTATCACCAGAAAAAAAATAAAGAAAATTTTTCCTACAAAATTTTATATTTCAAACCTTCGAGCCATCATTTTACAATCGAGTATTAAATTTAATTCCGATCGAGTTAGTATGGGGCGTGAGTAGACAATGGAACATGCGCGCAAATGATTTTTTAAAGAATTTATCATATACCTATTCGCTGAGTGAAGATATACCAATTCGCTGTCGAATTCAGATCTGTACCGTTGGATAATATCTCTAATAATTTGCGTCATGATAGAGATATTGAATGCCATTGAAAAATGAAATCATACGGGGTGATCCATTTAAAAATTCACCCACTTGTTGAATAATATTTTTTGGGACCCCCTGTATATTAGAAAATAATGGGAGTCACTTCCGTATGCATTGATGCTTACGTCAAATACAACAGAATTCGATTTCGTAGTCACCAATGGTTCCTAACCATGACTGGGAATTTTTATCAGGATTTCAATGATTACTCAAAAATACATTAATTTAAGTAATCATTAAATGATACTGTGGGAGGTTTACTCATTATTGAAAGGTTTTTTTCTGGGTTTTCTCTCCCAAACTCTGAAAAATATCTATAAAATAAAAATTAATTATTTTGTGATTTGCTCCTGCGTAAGAAACACACGTTATTTGTCAGAAGCAATCAATTGAAAAATGTTGCCTAACAAACAACAACGGTTCAACATCAACGAAGAAACAACTATATCGTAACGTTTTGGAGTCTATATCAGACTCCTTCGTCAGACGCCCAATGAAAATCGTTAGAACTATTTTGTTGATAGTTATTTTATGAAATTCAAGAATTGTCACACTGACAGTATTCAAAAATCATAGCTAACTTCTGAAAAGGATGATTGAAAAAGGCCCATACCTTTGTTTTAAGTAATCATTAAAGGATACTGTGGGAGGTATACTCATTATTGAAAGGTTTTTTTCTGGGTTTTCTCTCCCAAACTCTGAAAAATATCTATTATATAAAAATTAATTATTTTGTGATTTGCTCCTGCGTAAGAAACACACGATATTTGTCAGAAGTGTGTTTCTTACGCAGGAGCAAATCACAAAATTATTAATTTTTATTTTATAGATATTTTTCAGAGTTTGGGAGAGAAAACCCAGAAAAAAACCTTTCAATAATGAGTATATGTTGGATGGGTGGCTACAGCTCAGAACCCCCGCCCCCTGGCTGCGCCAGAGGCCTTCAATAGATATATATTATTGCTGGGGATATTGGTAAAATATAGAAACATTAAGACACATACAAACAGTGGAACAGTTTTTGCAAGTCGATCAGCAAAATTTTCATACACCAATGATTGAAATTGGTTTCCAATTGTGAGAACATTCTGTGGTGAGAACGATCAATCCCTGTGTATGTGTTGTGAGATTATTATTACTCTACGAATAAGAATGACAGTTGTCAAATTAACACAGAAATGCAGATTATGTCCAAAATAAATAAGTTTTAACAACTTGAGAGAATTTGATCAGTTGCCAATAATGGCAGAAAAGTTCGACTTCCCTGTTTCAATGTTGCAGCCAAATGTTTTTGATAATAATTTATCAGTGCTTCAGACTTCAATCAAGTCTGAAACAAGAATGATATTCCGGGATATTTTTGATATATCGACAACAAAAACAGAGTAAAAGAATGACATGAGGAAGATTTGAAGGCTCAGTCACTAGTTATCACTTTAAAATTCTAACCGTCTCTGAAATTATAGAACTGCGACAGAAAAACTAGTTCAATGTATATCAAGAGTAAAGAGGTGTTATGATGCATTTATCAAGTTCTAAATTGCCAAAGAGTTATAATTAATTCGGAATAAGTTTCAACCTTGATTTAAACTGCAACCAGATTCACCAGTAGTGCTCTGAACAAACGATGAGACTTGTCATATGTACGAAAAACAGAATGTTGCTTGTATTGAGTTCAAGTTCAGAACAACACAAACTTGACCGCAATTGAACATTTTCTTGAAAAAACAAGTTTTTTTGAATTAGTATGAAGGATTCTCAAGCTTGAATTTGACGAAATAAACAACATTTGTCGCAGAAGAAGTGTATTGTGGATATACAGGGTGTACCAGAATTCCTTCCAGAAGCAGATGATAGGCCAAGTCATAAATGTTACAAGAAAAATATGAAAGAAAATTAAAGTTACGTATTTTTAAAATTATAGGAACTAAAAAAAAATCTAGACATTTATCACCCTGCGATGCTTGTATGAATTTTTGCCTAATATTTCGAGCCAATGTCACTTTTTGCCTACTTCGGTATTAAAAATTCTTATTTCGCCCAATTTTAAATGTTTACACTGAAGAAAAAATGTTATGTGCATTTATTAAGGATTTCAAAATGGTATGGTAACACTTGCTAGTAATTTAGCATGTTTCTTGGGTATTCATTTTTGAAAAGAAAAAGGGAGAAAGCCCTGTGGCAGGATCTTTGGCGCTCTTGTTCAATTTTTGACAAACCATATCTCCGAAAGTATTGGTTTCTCAGAGTTAGGAATGATATCAATGGATTCTTATAATTGAACTGCACCGTGAAAGAAAATTTAAATAATTATTAATGAAATGAGCAATCTGCAATGATGTAACATCGTGGAATGGGTTGTTGCATCTTACACTCGGTGCATAGTTTTCACAACTCGAAATACCGAAGAAAAGTATCATCGAAATGTCTACAGCAAGGCTGAAGACAATCATAGCAGATTCTCCATTTATACCTGATATTATAATAGTTATAGGCTGACAAACAAATTATTTTAATAGTTCAAAATATATTCATAAAATACAATCCTCTTTTCATAATTTAATAGTTCATACCACTAACACATTTATTCTGTATTATGAACCTTAGCTCAAGAAAGAATACTTGATACACAAATGTACATCAATATTTCAGCATTTTTTTGCTAGTGACATTATGAAAATACTGTATATAAGAACAGTTTTTTCTTGCTTCTTGAAATGATTATAATCCGCAATGCTTTCCTCGAGGATGTATTTTTAGAGAAACTTTTATTGTCTGATGAGTCTACATCCAAAAAATTGGTTCAAGCACTGACGTGAAGTCAGGAGCTTTTGCGCGTATGTTCTATTGTCCATTCTCCTTTATTGGACACCCATTATCGAATTTACCATGGTAAATTATGTTGTCCATTTTCCTGTATTGGACACACTTAATTCGAATTTACCATGGTAAATTCGAATTAAGTGTCCAATACAGGAGAATGGACAACATAATTTACCATGGTAAATTCGATTAAGGGTGTCCAATACAGAAGAATGGACAATAGAACATACGCGCAAAAGCTTCTGACTTCACGTCAGTGCTTGAACCAATTTTTTTTCTCCTGTATTGGACACTCTTAATTCGAATTTACCATTTAACAATTTTTTTTTTCGTAATTTTTTTGAAATTTTCTAGGGGTACGATTCGGACAAACATTTTTTTTCGTCATTTATTTCGAATTTTCTAGGGGTACAGTTCTTAAAAAATTTCAAACACGTCTTTATGTTGATTTGCTACTAATAGTTACCAAGCTTCAATTCGATCGAATCTTAATTTTTTGAGTTATCGAGGAAATAATATTCCAGGTGGGTATAACTCGGAAACCGTTAAACCGATTATGCCCAAAAACGAACTTAACTCTCCCATTCGGATACGCAACCTACCCTGAAAATTCCAAGTCCCTATCTCCTTTTGTTCAAAAGTTATCGAGGTAATGGTCACCCATCTACTCACTTCACACAAGGCTGCTCGAATCTCCAACAATATTTAACCGATCGTGTTAAAACTTAAAAGTTGGCAGTAGAGTTGGGTTCTAAAGGCTCTTGCAAAATTTCAGCAATTTCAGACGAATAGTTACTGATATATAGAATATTTTTTTTTATTTTCAATGATTTCTTAAAAATTTTCTTCAAATACTATCCTCACGAAATTTTGCAAGAAAATTTTTGCGTTTGCATTCTACAACTAATAACCATGTTTGAATTCAATCGATTTAGTATTTTTCGAGTTAATGAGGAGTAAAAAACAACCACATTTCAGATGGCTATAACACTAAAACCGTTCGGCCGATTATGCTTATAAACAAACTTAAATGTCGCGTTCTGATGCACATCTTAACCTGAAAACTTCAAGCCGCTATCTCTTTCCGTTCTCAAGTTAACGTGACAACAAAAATATTTTTTAATCATTTTGTAGCCATACGATTCGCACAAAATTTCACAAACTTGCTAAGGTTCATATTCTACAACTCCTCACCAAGTTTAAATTTGATCGGATTTATATTGGTTGAAAACAAAATTATTACTCGGAAACCATTGGGCCGATTATGCCCGTTAACGAACTTGTCCTTCGTATTGGGATGCGCCACCTACCCTGAAAATTTCAAGTTGCTAGCTCTTTCCGTTCTCAAGTTATCGTGGCAACAGCCGGCCGGACAGAATCAAATTTGACCTCGAATTCTTCATTGGGGACTTGAACTAAATCGTTTGAGACCCTTTTCGTCAAAAAATTCGAAAGTTACAGACATTTGGGCAAAATGATAACGCCATGTTCCCCAGAACATACGCGCAAAAAGTGCGCAAAATGATGGGTACCTAAACTTGCAAATTTTAAACGAGTGACATGTAGAAAATCCTTTGATGAAACAAAATATATCACAGTAACGCCTCACAGTGAACATGCGCAATTTTAAATTGAACAATCATTGGACCTTTTGAGCTGCCGGAGGTCTTGAATGGCAAAGTTTATTTGGATTTTTTACAAAAGCATTCACCCAATTTACTGGAAGACTGGAAGACTTGCCACTAAGCATCTACAGAGATATGGGGTTCCAGCAAGGCCGCTGCTCGGCGCACTATACCCGTTCAGTTAGAGAATATCTCGGAAGATTTAACGGGTAATTCCACAGAAGAAGCAGAGAAAAATCATTCTGCTAGTACCTGCTGACACTAGTTTCTGCTAATTTGCCTCTTCAGGACAGGGCAGCAAAGAAACCAAGGAAAAGATAGAAATAAAACTGAAAATGGGTGACACCACAGAAGGAGCGAGCAACCAATTTCTGCCTTCAGCCCTAGGACCGCCGATTTGGAGGCAAACTATGGCATCGGCACGGAAGAAGCATAAGCAGCCTGTGCGATGCGACCTCAACCTGAGGATATGAAATATAGAAATATGGATAGTGCGGAAGAGTATATTTAAATGGGAACATTTAAAGTGTAATTCCGCAAAAGGAGTATTGAAAAATCAATCTTCTGGTACCTGCCGACACATGTTTCTGCTAATTGGCTTCTTCAGGACAGGACAACCAAGAAACCAAAAAACTGAAAATAGGTGAAACCACCTTGATTGCTCTGTCCTGCGAATTGTAGGTAGTAGCGCTGAAGGCACAAATTGGTTGCTCGCTCCTGTTGTGGTGTCACCTATTTTCAGTCTTCTTACAATATTTTTCTTGGTTGCTCTGTCCTGAAGAAGTCAATTGGCAGAAACATGTGTTGGCAGGTACCAGCAGAATGATTTTTCTCTGCTCCTTTTGCGGAATTACCCGTTAAACCATCCCATTTAAATATACTTCTCCGCACTATCCATATTTAGTTATTTTCAGAAATGAGGTGGATTTATGTGATCTGTTCTGAATGAAGGTTTTATTCATTATAATAATTTGAAATCGACATATAAATGCTATAGGTACTGGCTCGAATTTAGTGGAAAGAATATGGAATATGATAACTGATTAGTTGAATTCTTAGTATAGTTCTATGTTTTTAGGTTGAATTAAATAATGATCAAAAATCAGAAATTATTGAAATTTTGCTAGAGCCTTCTGAACTTTATTCTTCAGCCAAATTCTAGAATTAAGCTCGATCATGTCTCTATAGTTTTAAGTAAATATTGTGAAAACATTATTTTTTTCCTGGAAACCTTGGGTCAATTCGTTACCAGGAAGCATGACCTCTCTGGCAATTCATTTGAACGAGCGCACCGAAGCAGACTCATGTTATCGCTTTGGAACGCTTTCATGAGTAAAGAAAAGGATACTCTATAATAAATGCATGAATATTATGTGTCAATGCTCTTCAAAACTGACATTAATTATTCAGAAGTTGTTGCTATGGCGAAAACCAACAAGAAATTTGCCACTTTGAAATGAATATTCATCATCTTATGAAACCATAGCTCGACAAAAATTATACACGAAGCAAGAAGCCCTCGCCGCAACAGTTCTATCTCTCGTTGCTCCCCTGGTGATACTTGCTAGGTATGAAGGGTATCGATAGAAATATTGTGTCACACTTCACTGACAAGTATCACAATTTCAGTTGTGAATTTTCAATGAACCTTCTGCCCAGAAAAACAACCGGACCGGATATATAACTGCAAGGTTAGGTTAAGTGACCGGCAAACAAAGATGTTTGATGTGATGGGCAGATGTATTTCGTAATATTATAATTGAAGGTCTGGTAACTGGGTTCGAAGAGCTTGTTGTTGTCGGAAGTGCCAAGACGTGATATTATTATTAATCCAATACTTAATTTTGCCACGTAGAAGTACTGAGCTGGAGAACACTTGGTCATTCGGTCATATGAAGAGCCGAATTCAAAAGTTTATTTTCTCTTGTGGAAGATATACATTTGTCAAAAATAAAACTAAGATACTCGAATAGCCATGTTTTTGGATTATTACTTCCTCAGATATTACTTTTATTATTAAAATATGAAAACAGTTAGAAAAGCAGTGAGGACAAGAGTTTTGGGACGCTAGTTGGAATTCATAAGAAGAGCAGTCACCTACTCAGGTAGTGAACTCGACCAAGGCAGCTTGGCTCCAAGGAAAAGAAATAATATTTTCATAATACTCCCAACTAAACCCGCATGCAAAAAAAGGCAACAAGTTGATATTTGATAAAATTTGAGGTCTCATATTTTTTTATTTTGATTTCAATTTCTAAATTTTTTTAGCAAACTGTAGATATAATTATTGGTTTTGACTCGCACATTGAGTGTTTTGTTGAATGCTGGCTTATTAATCATTATATAGGCTTAATTAGAAGTTTGTTTTTAAAACCTAATTTTTAAACATTGCAATGATTTCGGGGTCATATTATTCCAAAATACCAATTTTTGTTATGAACCATTCCTTTCCAACATTTTGTTTTTGAGTTCATGCCTTTAAGAGCACTAGTCTATTTAAGAGAGAAATGAACTCGAAACAACATTCCACCCAATTTCAAGAAATTTTATTTTTTCGAGATTAGTCTAGCAATGAGAATGCAACAATATATTGTTCCACTATAATAATTAGCAGTTATTGCAAAAGGTATTTATGCAAACTTATTGAATTCAGGATAAAATCAAACTTCAAAACAATCAAATTCAACTGTAACTTAAATAACCTGAAGAAATGTACTTTTTATTTTAATTTTTTGAAAAAACATGCTACAGTTCAATTGGTTTGTTTGGAAGTTTGATTTTTAATGTGAATTGAATTAGTTTGCATGAATAAATTTTGCTATTCTTATTATAAGTACTGAACAATATATTGTTTTACCTTTCCATTGTTAGACTCATAAACTGTCAAACTGACATTATAGCACAATGAGCAAAGCTATTTCGTGAAAAAAAAATTAGAGAATTGGGTAAACTGTTGTTTGTAGTTCATTCCTCTCTTAAAAATGAACTAGTGCACTTAAAGGCATGAACCAAAAAACAAAATATTGGAAAGGAATGGTTCTTATCAAAAATTGGTATTTTTAGGTAATTTGACCACGAAATTATTGTACAAGATGTTTTTAAATTACGTTTTAACAAGAAACTCCTGATCAACCATATCAAATGACTAATAAGCCAGCATTTAACAAAATAATGAATGTACAGGTTGAAATTAATAATTTCATCTACAGTTTGCTGAAAAAATTAAACTATGAGACCTCAAATTTTACCCTCGTGTCAATGGCCTGAGATGTCGAGACACGTTAATTTAAATAAATAAACAAATTTAACTAATTACATTCAATTCACCATATTTGATTCTATTTGACCAACGAAAAGTTTTAAATATCGATTTAAATGCATCAAAATAACTGCTCTGAAACTGACATTTGAATATTTTCAGTATCATTTTTGCGCGCGTGTTCCGCAAGGAACAGCGTGCTATCATTTCGTCACAATGTCTGTATTTTTCGAATTTTTTTTCGAAAATGGTCTCAAACGATTAGGTTCGACTTCCTGATGAAGAATTCGAGGTCAAACTCAATTCTGTCCGTCCGGTCCGGCCGGCCGTTAGCACGATAACTCTCGAACAGAACGACTTAGAGCGTTGAAATTTGCAGGGTAGTTTTGTAGCGTAAATATCTCGGACAAGTTCGTTAACGGGCGAAATCCACCGAGCGGTTTCGGAGTTAAGGCCGTTTTTAGTCAAAACGTTTTCAATGAATATTTCCGGAACCAATCACTCGAGCTTTCTGAAATTTGGCAGCAAATTGTAGAATCATGACCTTTATATGCCTGCGAAGTTTTGTTTTGAACGGACGGCCCTAAAGTAGCAAAAAAAAATTTCAAAAATTTTAAAATTTTGTTTTCAGGATAACTCGAAAAATACTGATCTGATTAAATTGAAACTCAGTAGTTAGATGCAAAAGACCAATGCAAACACTTTTGCAAAATTTCGTGAAGATCACGTGACATGAAAAAAATAAAAAAATTACTACTATTTTGCGAAATACTTTGCTTAAAATGCCGAAACCTATTTTTTTGAGGTTCATGCTGCCCTTTCCGGACATTTTTCGTTGTGCGCATGCGCAGATGAGAAGTCATTTAACTGCTGTAGTTTTCGTCAGAGAGGATTGGGGTTTTGGGGTGGCGGATGCTATTCCTCCATAGAATCCAGATCCCTAATGAGGGTCTGCGCATGCGTAGATTGAAGATGCGATATCTTCCGAACCACTAGTGTTGGAGAATCGGAGTTTTTTGTAAGGTGTGTTATTTTGAAAGGACTTTTAGCCGCGAGTAGATTGCGCATGCGCAGAAGAGAAGTGACTGTTTTTGGGTTGTATGGGTTATGTTGGGAGTGCTGACCCGATATTGTGAGGTTTTAAAAGAATATTCATGGCAATTCAGTGCAAGGACAAGTCAGATTGGGGGATGTAGCGTTGTTTCCGAGTTAAAGTGTCCGTATCGTGGCCCTGGGGCTAATTTCGAAATTGATGTAACCCCTTACGGGCATTTTTCGTTAGGCGCATGAGCAGGCCATCAGTGATTTAACTGCTGAAGTTTTCGTCAGAGAGGATTGGGGTTTTGGGGTGGCGGATGCTATTCCTCTACAGAATCCCCTGGTGAGGGTCTGCGCATGCGTGGATTCAAGAGGCGATATCTCCTGAACCACTAGTGTTGGAGAATCGGAGTTTTCTGTATGGTGTGTGATTTTGGGAGGACTTTCAGCCGCAAGTAGATTGCGCATGCGCAGAAGAGAAGTGACTGTTTTTGGGTTGTATGGGTTATGTTGGGAGTGCTGACCCGATATTGTGAGGTTCTAAAAGAATATTCATGGCAATTCAGTGCAAGGACAAGTCAGATTGGGGGATGTAGCGTTGTTTCCGAGTTAAAGTGTCCGTATCGTGGCCCTGGGGCTAATTTCGAAATTGATGTTACCCCTTACGGGCATTTTTCGTTATGCGCATGAGCAGACCATCAGTGATTTAACTGCTGGTGCTTTCATCAGAGAGGATTGGGATTTTGGGGTGGCGGATGCAATTCCTCTATAGAATCCCCTGGTGAGGGTCTGCGCATGCGTGGATTCAAGAAGCGATATCTCCTGAACCACTAGTGATGGAGAATCGGAGTTTTTAGTGAGGTGTGTAATTTTGGGAGGACTTGCAGCCACGAGTATATTGCGCTTGCGCAGATGAGAAGTGAATGGTTTTGGGTTGTTTGGGTTATGTTGGAAGCAATGAGCCGATATTGTGAGGTTTTAAAAGAATATTCATGTCAATTCAGTGCACGGACACAAGTCAGTTTGGGGGAAATAGCGTTGTTTCCGAGTTGAAATGTCTGTATGGTGGCCCTGAGGCGAATTTATAAATAACTATATTCGGTAGATCTATATTAAAATACGTTCGGATTTGGAGAAGAGGCAATTGCGTTCCAAACGGAGGTCTCACAACCGCATTTTTTTTCGATCTACGGTAAAGCTAACAACCAAACTGTATTGATGGCTATATTTGTTAAAGGAACTTGAAAAAAAAAAAAAAAGCACTGACGTGTAGTCAGTACTCTTTGGCGCGCGTGTTCAAGGTGGCTAATTTGAATTGAATGATGAGTACTTCAAGCTCAGTAGATAGAGCGAGCCGAAGATCTACCCAAAGGATAGTGGACACCGTTCACTGTCGGTTCAAAAATTAACAGTGCTGTATCTAAGCTGCCATCAGGATATATTAACAAAGTTGGAAAAGAACACAAGTGACTCTCCTTAGTCGCACAAGCTCCTAGAAGATTTGGGAGGGTCAATATAATCCTAATCATGTTAATCGCACGCGCGCAAAAGCAGATTGACTTAACAATGAAAGAAAAAGTGTAAAAAGTCAATCTGCTTTGGCGCGCGTGCGATTAACATGATTAGGATTATATTGACCCTCCCAAATCTTCTAGGAGCTTGTGCGACTAAGGAGAGTCACTTGTGTTCTTTTCCAACTTTGTTAATATATCCTGATGGCAGCTTAGATACAGCACTGTTAATTTTTGAACCGACAGTGAACGGTGTCCACTATCCTTTGGGTAGATCTTCGGCTCGCTCTATCTACTGAGCTTGAAGTACTCATCATTCAATTCAAATTAGCCACCTTGAACACGCGCGCCAAAGAGTACTGACTACACGTCAGTGCTTTTTTTTTTTTTTTCGTAATGTATGAGTAAAACATTGTGAGTATGCACAATTCTTGAAGATTATAAGTCACTTAGGCTTTTTCATTGTTCATTGTTTTATATTATGTAGAATATTTATTTATATATTTTTATAAATCATTATGTATCAATTTATCCTCCCGCTTCTTTCTTTGGGGGCAGTAGCAAAGCCAATCCTGCGAAAAGATTTCGATTTCTTTGTCGCTCACATCGCATGCTTCAGTTCACCTCGAAAATAAACATTTCATACAGTATCATAACTGCATTTATCGTATATAAATCCAATTGCTAAGCAGTTTTATTTCAATGAAGTGGAAAAAATATAAATATTTCATCCAAAGTATGAATCATGTTATCGCCGTTTCCAATATTACTTCAATGAATCCACCAATATTCACTCGTTCGTGTTCAAATACTTGGATGTGGAATTAGAATTTGAAGGCTCTCGCAAAATTTCAGTGACATCAGACGAATAGTTTTCGAGATGATATTTAAAAAAAAAAATTGTTTTCAAATTTTCTAGTAATACGATTCTCACGAAATTTCGCATAAGTTTACAATTAGTTCCCAAGTTTCAATTCGATCGGATCTGTATTGTTTCGGTTCTTGGAAAATCAACTCCAAAACCGTTTGGCCGATTCTGCCCATTAACGAACTTAACCCTCACATCCGTATGCACAACCAACCCTGAAAATTTCGCTATCCCTTTCCATTCAAAAATTATCGCGGCAACGGACGGCCGGCCGGACAGAAACCAATTTGGCCTCAAATTCTTCACCAGAGAGTCGAATCCAATCGCTTGCGGCCATGTTTAGCAAAAAATCCTAAAATTATAGAAATTTGGGCAAAATTATATCACTCTGTTCCCTAGAATATGCGCAGAAAAATACGACCCCTTTTGGTGTTCAGATTCCTATGTCGCTGAGTATATTTATTTGCAAACATCCCATATGTAGATTTAAGCTTCTGATCCCTTCAGTTCACTGTCCCTTCAGTATGAGACCTGAGATTTAATAGAAACACAAATTGCTTTTCGAAGTGTTAATTATTCAAATTAAAACATCAATTTCGAGATAATCGAATAACATGAAATGCGTAGTCAAATCTTGCCAAGGTCCATCGGGTGGAAATACTTTAATTTTCAACAAATGGATGATTGATTGGTGGAGGAGTTGGCGTCCCCGCTATAAATCAGTGAGGACACTCACTGATCTCACCCCACCTCGAGGGTGATTCATAAATGAACGCTCTAATCGATGATCACATATCTTGTATAGCGACAGGGTGCTTATAATGTCATTGAATTTAGTGTTTATTTCGCAGGTCTATATAATACATCATTTTCACTACCATCCACTTAATCAGTGATTTACGATATCGACAGATATGAATTTGAAAACACCATTGCACAGCTTTCCTCCCAGATTTATCCGTTAAAATGGACAGAAACCAAAGTATGCCTAATATAGCAATTGAATACACATTGGAGGAACGTATGAACTATACTGAAAGGAATTCAATATTTATGTCTTCAACATTCACTGAAACAGGATGTGTTTCAAATCAATAATTATCAATTTATATAGCCCATATCTAGTGTACTAACATGAATGAGTAGTGTAGATTATACGTTTAATTCTTTCGAATTGCACCTAATCTATTTTGGGCGCTCTTGTTCCTCGGAATAGACTGCTTATCAATTTGCCCAAATGTCTGTAATTTTCGAATTTTTGGCTGAAAATGGTCACAAACAAGTTGGTTTGACTCACTGATCAAGAATCCGTGGACGAAATTGATTATGTCCGGCCGGCCATCCGTCCGGCCGTAAACACGATAACTCTCGAACGGAATGAGCTAGACAGTTGAAATTTTCTGAGTAGGTTTGAGGGATAAATATCTCGGTTATTGGGCAAAATCGGTCTAATAGTTTCGGAGTAACGAAAAGAAATATTTGTTTTGACATTACAACTTATGAATTCAAATTTTTTCAAGATGCAGTTTCATTATAAAAATCCATTGTTATCATTTTTAACTCTAACAAGCTAATACTTTCGGAGATATGATGTTTCAAAGTTTCAATAATACATCGTAAGTTCATAGTAAACAGAATCTGTCTGTGATCACTATTCATAAATTCAATGTCATCTTTTCTAGCTATTAGAGATTGCCAATTCGGAGTTGTTATTTTCTCTTGGAAAGCAAGTATTCGATTCTTGAATTTGTGAATATATACAAGACTGTTTTGATGTAGTTTATGGAGGCAAAAGGGAAGAAGAACATAATGGAATCATCAAAAGAAATTACCGTTCGTTGACCACTGAGGTTAATATTACCTTTTACTTCCTTAAGTAGTGAGACATGTTCCTATATACAGTATTTTCATAATGTTGCTGGTAAAAAAATACTGAAATATGGATCTATATTTGTGTATCAATCATTTTTTCTTGAGTTAAGGTTCATAATACAGAAAAGAATGTGTTAGTGGTATGAATTGAATTTTAAATTATGAAAAGAGGATAATATTTTATTAATTTATTTTGAACTATTGAAATAATTTGATCGTAATCCACTACCTACTCAAATGTCAGGAATGAATAGACAATCTGCTATGATTGTCTCCAGCCTTGCTCTAGACATTTCGATGATACTTTCCTTAGGTATTTTGAGTTGTGCAAACTATGCACCGAGTGTAAGTTGCAACAACCCATTCCACGAGGTTGAATCATTGCAGATTGCTCATTTAATCTTGATAAATAAATTTAATGACAATTTTTGAAGCATTAAAGCATTGAAGCATTGTAGATTGCTCCTTTTTTATTAGATAATTTTTGATCCATTTTTTTTAAACGACACTTTATTTTAATTTTAATTTCTTTCATGATGCATAGGAATCCATTGATATATTCCCAACTCTAAGAAACCAATTCTTTCGGAGATATAATTTGTCTGTTTGAACAAGACCGCCAAAAAGCTCCTGTCCACATGTCTTGTTTATGAGTATGCTATATACTTTGAATTATTCATATATTAATTTCGTTGCTGCTAATTCCAATCGATAATCAACCCCATCAATTCAATGAATATTTCATGTTTGTAAAGGAAATTATTGATTTTTTTGAGTGGAAGTAGGCATTGTAATTCTCATCATTCTATTCTTCTGCATATCAATACATCATAAACAATTTCTTCTGAATGTTTGCAAGTACTAAACTGAAAATTATCAATGAAAATTCAGTATGTCTTCCTGGTAGAAAATAAATACATTTTCGGGTCCCCTTGTATACTGCTCACAAAAGTTAAGGAAGTTCAGAAATTTTGAGACTGTTTCAAAAGCTTCTATTCTATTTCATCAATTTTTAAATACGACAAATCTAAATCATTCTTTTTCCCATTTCTTTATAAATTTAACAGTTTCGGATGAAAATTTATTTTCAGTATTTGTAGTGCAAAATCAGTTCACTCAAACTCGAACACCAACCACGGCCTGACAATGTCTTTGCATACTTTAGATCAGATTGTTGAAGTATCCTTGATCAATTTCTCTCCAGAGTTGTGTCAAAACCCGTATGAGTTCTTGAAGTGTACCTATATGGAGGTAGTTGACGAGAATCCAAATCTAGTTGTACCTGATCCCAAGCGTCTTCAATGGTATTGAGGTCTGGCGACCGAGAGGGCAGGGCCAAATGTGGAATACTATGGATTTCCAGAGCTTCGTTGACAATTCTCGCACTATGGGGTGGCGCATTATCGTCCAAAAATAATAAATTTGGCCCGATAGCAGAATAAAACAAAGAAATAATATTGTCAATAACTTGCTTTATATAAATCTGCGCATTCATGGTAGCATCAAGCACCAACAGTTATGTACGTCCTTTGAAAAAAATGCCTTCCCAAACCGTAACTGTACCCATGGGGTGGAAACTCTCTCAGTAAAGTCTGGGCGAGTAATTAGTTCGTGAGGTTCCCGTAAAATTTTGAGGATGTCTCTGCCTCCGCGTTTCGTAGATCACGTGATGGTTTAACAGCTGTCCGCTACCGACTTGTGTTGTTGTTGTTGAAGGTGTAAAGTGTTCGAAAGTTTTGTTTTGCGTAGTTGTGCAGTTTTGGCGATCAAAGTTTTGATATATATTACTCAATAATTCATCTAATAATTAGTTCCCATCAAACGAACAACTTTAATTCATGAATCTGAATAAATACTTTTATAAAAGAGAGTTTTGGGATCTAATTTGTTTCCTTTCGATTAGAACTAAAATCATTGTCCCAAAAACATTGTCAAAAGTCAGGTGTTTGACGAAGTATCGTCTAGTTGGTGTTTGGCAATGTTTTGGAACGATATTTTAAAATAGGATATAGGATATTATAATGTGAGATACATTTGAATTTCCCGCTCGGATGAATATCTAGAGATTCATGCAACGTACCGCTAGTGTTCCAAGGAACCAAAATAAGGCTAGAGTGGCCCATCTATATATATCCCTTCTCTATGACTGTACCACCTCTGAATGGCTGAACCGATATGCGATTTCTGGGCACCAGAGAAAGGGGTCGATACTCGAACACGCCGACTATCCGAAAACGTACCATATCTTGACTCATCTGTGAACAATAGAGACCACAATTTATCGTGCCAACTAGCCTATTTCAATCGAAGTGGCATATGATTTTGAGTCAGTTGAACCCTTCTCAAAGATTGTCGAGAATGTGGAGTAACATCTCGAAGTCTTCGACGAACTGTTTCCATCAAAACCAAAACACCTGTATCGTTCAGAGGGCGCTGTTGCATGGGTGTCACTTTTGTCAAATTACTAGCTAGTAATTATTCAAACTTTGACAAATCATATCACCGAAAGTATTGGTTTCTCAGAGTTGGGAATGGTATCGATAGATTCTTATGATAGTTAACCATAAAATTAGGATTAATTATTGAAATTTTAAAAAATCATATCTTGGAAAGTATTAGTTTTTTAGAGTTGAGCATGACATCAGGATTCTTATGATGAAACTGGTTCAATAACGAACTTAGATGAGATATTTATCCCCCAAACATATTCCGAAAACTTCAACTGTCTAGCTCATTCGGTTCGAGAGTTATTGTATTAATGGCCGGACGGCCCAACAGAATTGATTCTTGATCAGTGAGTCGAACCAAAACGCCATTCTCAGCCAAAAATTTGAAAATTAGAGACATTTTGGCAAATTGATAAGCACTCTGTTCCGAGGAACAAGGGCGCCAAAAATGACATGACCACAGACATGACATTTCTTATTCTATCAATTCAAACTGCATCAAGAAATTCATCAAAAATCAAAAACCGTAGGCAAGATTGTTGATCGAGTGTAATACAGTAGACTGTAATCATTTTGTAATTTCGATATTTCGCCAATATCTCCGACAATATAGATCTGATTCAGTTCAAATCTAGAACTTGGCTGTTAAATTAAGTACTTCTGCAATAACGAGTAGAGCTGACAAACACATCAAATAACAGAATAGCTGTAGTACTTCAGCTCTATATTTTGATTATACTATTGACTCTCGATAAAAGATTAAAGATGGCATAACATCTTACACAACTCTGGTTGCTACTCTGTTATCTCCATTGGAAAAGGAATACGGAACATCCCCAGCCTATCTTGCCCGATTCTCCTTGAAGATTTTCGCAATAATATCGTGGATCTAAATAGTGCTACAATACTCTTTTTGTATACCTGCGCTTACAACTATTACTTGACAATCAAATGGATCTACAACTCTATTTGGAAACAAATAATCTTAGGCTGTGTAGGAAAAAGGTATCATTCGATTGAGCAACAAACCGCTAAATTGGATAGAAATATCAGCCTGACGAGTCACCCATGATGAGAAGCCGGGGGTGCGATGATTTGTAGCCCCATTTCGGTTCCAAGATGGAATATCTGCACACCATCCCCATTGCCGCTCTATCAACCCCACTTATGATTTGCTTTATGGCTGAATGAGTGAATGACGTTGCGGAAATGGATCAAACTTGAGGATGTCTCTTTCCCCTTATTCAATACGATGAAAACGTAAATAACCCATTGCCGGAACAACGAGATGAGCGAGAAGTAATATTATCGGGAAGGATGACTTTCTGAAGCAAACTAAAAAGAAATTTCATGCGAATATCCTATAAAAAAGCCTATTCTCATATTGTTCGATAATACTGTAAATATTGAAGACACTCAATATTTTAAATTGGTGATAGAACATTCAAAGAACTTCACTCTTGGATGATAATTAATTTATGTATGAAAATCCAAAACGTATTTTGGTTCCAGTTCTCAAGTATTTCTATTGATTAAATGTAGAAGGAACTAAGAACGTCGTGAAATGTCAAAGAAACTATTATTCATCAAATTCCCCTCAAAAATTTCACATTTCTTGATCCTCTCCTGAAGAAAAGGAATATCCTTTCAGATTTCGAAGGTTCCTGAAGCTAACTTCAATATTTTGACTTCCTGTTGCAGCTTCTTGATGTTCCACTGTTATTCTCAGTTCAAATGTAATAAAAAATAGGGGTTAATGACACAGGTCTTTCCAAAGGTACTCTGGTGATAACACACAGCTCTACCAAAATAATAAAACAATCTAAAACTCAAGAAAACTAAATGTAGCTAACTTACTTTCAATTCAGATATCTGAAATTATCATTATCAAAAAATAATGACAGTTATATGTAAATTTTCATTTCAATATAGAATCAGGAAAAATTACATTGCTTTTCACCTAGGAGAGTTATAATGCTGATATTTCAGATAACTCATCTTATCGTAGTTCTGAACCCAGATATGCCTAATGTACTACATATAGTACACCGCTTTTAAGTCTCATACTGTATATGGTTCGGTGGTCATGTTTTTCATCGCCATGTTTATCACTTCAGTATAAATGTAGCTTCTTTGATATACAGACGTTGTTAACATTCGGGAATCGTAAGTGCAGTTTTTGGGTGTTCAAAGTTAGCGTATTTCGAGAAATGGCTGAATATGTTATCCGCTTTGCGAGGTAAGTGAATTTCGGCTATAAAATCCTTGAATATATCCCTGTCCTTATTATTTTCCAAAAGACGAATAATCAGTGTGTGCAATAGCACCTAGAAGTATTCAAAAATCATTTAATTTTTTCGTTTACAGGGATTTATTTAAAGGTGTCCTATATGTAGTACATTAGGCATATAGGTAACTGTCAAGACAATTTAATTACAGGGGTTTTTCACTCATGGACCCTCTGGCTATGTTGGAAGATGATGTTGAAAATACGGAAAATGTCGACGAGGTGATTCCACCGGAAAATGCTACGAGGTACATAACAGATGAAGATTCTGGGGACGACAATATGATGTCAATGAATAATTTACCTGCCTCGATTATTTTTCCGAAACTATGCACTCAATTGATGAAGCCATGGTACCTTATTTTAGGCAACATGGTAACAAGCAGTTCATTCAAGGTAAACCCATAAGATATGGTTTCAAACTATTGGTTCGATGTACTAAACTTGGTTACTTGAATTGGTTCGAGTCAACTATCAAGGTGCTTCAACGAATATAAGCAAGTGGGAAGTGGTTGGTGAAGGAGTGGTATTGGAATATGACTAGGTCTCGCAAAAGAAATGGCCACATAATAAATTACATCTGTTTTTCGAAAAATTTTCACTTCGCTGCTTGAGAAGCTGACGAAGGAAGATTATTTTGCTTCTGGACCATCTCGTAGCTCCACAAGCCAAACAGACACGTTGTGGCTTTTGTCATGAAAAAACTATTACAAGATGCACAAAATGTGGTATTGGGGTACACGCCAAATGTTTCATTCCATTTCAATCAAAATAAAATTATGAACATTGTAGTAGTGCATTTGCCTAATGTCCCATATATAGGCCGGCCTAAATTTTGTACTTAATTGAAAAAAAATTGTTTTCAATATACTCGTCTTTATTTCTTATTACCCGAAGACCCAGAATATACTTTGATTGTTTTTAAAAATCATTAGTTTCTTCAATGAATGCGTTGTTCACTATGGTTGAGTGAAACCATAAGGTTGGGTTAACGAGATAGTGGAATAGTAGGAAAGATTTTTTTTCAATTATAAATGGTTCCTTCCCGGGTTTTCGGTCGCAAACTCTGAAAAATATCTATAAAATAAAAAATTTATAATTTTTTGAATTATTGCTTCTGTGTTAAAAGCACAATGTATTTGCCAGAAGCAATGTATAGAACAATTTTGCCCAAATAGTTGTTTCGCCATTGATGTTATTTCTGACAAATATATTGTGTTTCTAACGGAGAAGCAATTCACAAAATAATACATTTTTTATTTTATGGACATTTTTCAGAGTTTCGGAGGGAAAATCCAGAAAGGAACCATTTTATAATGAATATACCTTCCAAAGTATCCTTGAATGATTGCTCAATACTTTTTTATTTAGCATACACTTATTCAACACATAGTGTGGATTTGACATCCCGTCAACTTTTTCTTTCAACTACCCCTCATTTTCCATTAGCCCAATATTCCAATTATCAATCCCTTTATTGAGACGAATCCAACGACACCTCATAATATTCGAAGACGATACAAATTAGCAAAAAATTACTGGTAAAATATGTACTCAATTTCAAGGTTGTCTCGTTTACTTCATATGATGTAACCGCGTATTATTTTTTGGAAGCTAGATAATTTTTGAATAATCATTAAAGGATCCTTTGGGAGGTATATTCATCATTAATTGGTTTCTTTCTGGATTTTCTCTCACTAACTCTGAAAAATATCCATAAAATAAAAATTTATTATTTTGTGAATTGCTTCTACGTAAGAAACAAAATATTTGTCAGAAGCAATAAATAACGAAATCATTAAAGGATACTGTGGGAGGTATACTCAATATAAGAATCGTCTTCAAAACACAAAATGGTCTTAGGTCTTTATTAAAGAAGACAAAACCCATTAATGAAAGACAAAAATATAAAAACTGTGTATATAATATTCCTTGTATTTGTGGTAAATCTTACACAGGAGAAACATCAAGACCACTAGAAGTAAGAAGTGAGAAAGGCAGAGCATAAGAATAACTTGAGAAATAGAGACATACAGAAATCAAAAATAGCAGAACATGTTTGTACAATCCAAGGAGATCACATGATTCATTGGAGTAATACAAAGATTCTAATGACAGAACCTGATTATATTAAAAGGAAACTTAAGGAGTCAACTTGTATTTTATTGAACAGAGAATGCAATTTTGCAAATTGCTCAATTGGTATTGACGATATTTAGCTGAATTTATTGAAAAAGGAGTTGGAACTTTGAAATTTCTATGCAAAGTAAAACTATATGTTAGCTATGATTTTCAAATACTGTCAATGTGACAATTCTCGAATATCACAATAACTATCAACAAAATAATTCTAGAGATTTTTGTTAGGCGTCTGACGAAGGAGTCTGATATAGACTTCGAAACGTTACGCTATAGTTGTTTCTTCATTAATGTTGTTTCGTTGTTGTTTGTTAGGCAACATTGTTCAATTGATTGCTCCAGACAAATATCTTGTGTTTCTTACGCAGAAGCAAATCACTAGATAATTAATTTTTATTTTATAGATATTTTTCAGAGTTTGGGAGAGAAAACCCTGAAAGAAATCTTTCAATAAACAGTAACGAAACAGCATCAACGATGAAACAACTATTTCGTAACGTTTCGGAGTCTAAATCAGACTCCTTCGTCCGACACTTAGCGAAAATCTTAAGAAATATTGTTTGTTTATATAGCTATTCTGAAATTCGAGAATTTTCGTTGAGTGTCTGATGAAGGAGTTACGAAGTAGTAGTTTCATCGTTGATGTTGTTTCGTTAATGTTTGTTAGGCGACATTGTTCGATTTATTGCTTCTGACAAATATTTTATGTTTCTTACGCAGAAGCAATTCACAAAATAGGTAATAATTATTTTTTTAAAAGATATTCTTCGGAGTTTGGGAGAGAAAACCCAGAAAGAAATCATTTAACAGATAATTGTTGTAATTAGCGAGAAATCCATGAATTTTGCACCTATCAGTTTCCCTTATTTGATCCGTACCTTCATGTGCCCATTTCGAAGCGAAGGATTTCAAAGGGGAAAGAAATTTTCCCTGTTGCCCGGTCCCTCATGTTTATAATTGGAAAGAATATTCCAAAATTAGATCCGATCAGTTGCAACAGGGTATTCATCGTCGAGACATGCGAACTATTCGGAATCTACAAGGCACCAGGCAGGACAGACAAGAAATCCACGTATTGTAATTCCTGATGATTCATATCCATACTGATTCCATTCACCCCCGGCCCTTGCTCTTTGTGGAAAGCGTCGCGTATTTCATTGATACCATTATGTTTATTTCAAGATTGAAGTTTTGAGCCAAAGCGGTAAAGTGATTCAGCCACCGCATCCCGACGGAAATACGGGTAGCCATGGCAACTACAACGGATCCTTCGACATCTGAGCATCGCTCAGGATTAAACAATCCCCAAACTGGGTAAGGACGGAACGCCGCATCGTTTTCACGACTTTTCCGGGAAACTGGAAGGCGCGTCAGTTACACTGCCAATTCGAAAATTAAAAATGAAATCTTAAGAAATAGGATATTATTTGTTAATGAATTCGGTATATAAAATTGGTTCAAGCCCTGTGGACAGTAGCTTTTAGGCGCTCTTATTCAAACAGACAAATTATATCTCAGAAAGTATTGGTTTCTCATACTTGGGAATAATATCAATGGATTCTTATGATAGAACTGCATCACGAGAGAAATTGAATTTAAAAGAATCATATCTCCGAAAGTATTGCTTTCTCAGAGTTAGGAAGGGTATCAATGGATTCTTATGATATAACTGCATCAGGAAGGAATCTCAATTCAAATAATAGTTTATTTATCAAGATTAAATAAGCAATCTTCAATGCTTTAATGTTTAAAAAATTATGATTTGAAATAATAAGGAAAGTATCATCGAAATGTGTAGAGCAAGGCTGGGGACAATTTTCATAAAAAAATTCGAAAATTACAGACATTTGGGCAAATTGATAAGCACTATGTTCCGAGGAACAAGAGCGCCAAAAATACAATTTAGAAAATAGATTTATTGATGATTAGATGATATTCTGAATGTTTCAACATTTTCTTCTTTTGGCTGCCGCTGAGGTTTCCTCATTGCAGATGTTCTCTATTAGAGAGAAAGGAAATTCTCTTACCATCCTTTCTCCCATGTAAGAGAATAACAAAATAACAGATAATCCCTAATCGTGGTCAACCAACGTAACGTGACAATAGTCGTGACGAAACACTGTAGTTTTCTCACCGTTGAATTGAAAATGTAGTAATTGGAGTAATCGTTCAATCAACTATTTGTTGAAAAATACCTTCATTGTTACGTAACCCGGCAATAATTTTTGTTAACATTCGCTTACTTTCCTAGATATTCAATGGTTTCATTGCGAAATTTCTGTTAGTCGATATACGTACCAACAGGGTCTGATCAAGCATAAGTTTGCCTTAATTTCTTGATAATTGCTCCAGTTTGGCAACTTTCATGTATACAAACAAGCCGTTGGATATCTGGTACATGAATTTTAACATTTTATGAACATTTCAATCGAACATTCCAAGAGTTAGCTTATATCTTTTTACTATTATCTGTTGTAAGTTGGATCTAATAAACATTGTTCCACATAACGCAATTGGGGTATGAGCATTATCCGGCAGGAAAAGTATTTTTTCCAACTACTGAAGGGATGGAAGACCATGAGGCATCTATATGTCGCGGGACAATTATATTCCCTATGATGAATAGGGCTTTACACTAGACGAGAGTAGGCGAGAGCATAAAAAATCTCGTCTCGTTCTCGTCTCGTTATCAGTTGTCTCGTCTCGTCCCGCTTAATTGTGAATAACAATAATAAATATTATAATATGTATATTGTATATAAACGAAATGGTATATAATAACGAATAATTTTGTAAAGCTAAATTTTTTTCTCTTATGCAAAATATTCGTACATGTACATATTATTTTTAATTTTAAACACTGTTAATTTCATCTTTGAATTTACGCGATGTCCAAGAACTCAAACATAATCACGCTTGCATCACATAATCTTTCAATTATGTACGTGTTTTTGCTATGATCATACCTGCTGTAGAAAATAACCTTTCAAGAGGTATATATGTAGCCATTAATAAATCACCGGCCATTTTGGAAAGTGTAGGAACTAATAAACGCGTTTATTACTGAGTAGTTTATAGACATATTATATACTCAACCGAGAGTAAAAAATCAATTTTGAAAAAAATACATTCCAACCTAAAATATAAAAATCTGCGGGGATAAATATTTATGATAAGAGATACGTTACTATGAGAACAGAAATATTTCACAGATAGTCAAAAGAATTGATATTTTGTTAAACATATTGTTTTCTATGTAGACCTTTCCTAATTTTTTGAATGAAAAGTCCATAAAAAAATTTAACGAGACCAAAAACGAGACTCTCGTGTTGGGCTGTATGTGGTTTCGGTATCGCTTTTACAAGACGAGAACGAAATGAGATGAGAGAAATATCGCTCTCGCGTGAAGCCCTAAATTGATGAATACCCAATGAAACCTACCAACTGCCATGAGTGATAGTATCCGATTGTTTTATCATCACTCTTCTGGGCACAATTATTGCACGTGCTCCGCAGAATTGCTTATGTACTGTATGTTTCTCGTACTTAAATAGTGATACACTCTGCAGCAAACGGCATAACAGCACTCAACGTCATCATTTCAAAGCTGGTATGGGAGTATAGAGCTTATTGCTGATAACTAAAAGACAAAAGGTGGAATATTCATCGATTTCAACCATCTGGCTGGTCACCACATCGCTCAGTGTTCCCCCAAAGAGGAAAGCGTTATTCATGGCAGATACGCACCACTTTCATGGTTCTTACCAATCATCTTGAACTTAGCACACTGAATGATAAACGAAGGAGCTCTAGGAAACTTAAGCCCTATTGTTGCGAACTACTGGAGAGCAAAATCTCATCAGCGCTACCTAGGGAAATCCTCACGAACTCCAACCCTCTGTGATGCGGAAATCAGGAATCAGCAGTAGAGGAGGCCAACATACTACCTAAAAAAGGACTTAAGATCCCTTTGTAGGACCCGAACCTTTAAGTGGCTTAGGGAAGCACTTTGATGGGATCTCCTAAGTTTGGATCACTCCAAAACGTTACTTCACAAACTCATCTGGATCTCAGCAAGTATATGCCTCACGGCAAACTGTCGCCTCAGAAAGCACCTAGAGATTAGGATTAGCAGAAATCGAAGATTGCAGATACCGTGAGGCAGGAGTGAGATACTCCTATACACCTGCTAACAGAATGCCTCACCATTGGGAGTTACGTAAATGTGCAAAGGCCATGAAACCATAAAGGATTGAGACTCTCCTTGAAGTCGTCCTATTTACTGGAGTTCATCAGAAATCTAGATCTGCATGAGGAGCTGCATCTTAGGATATACCTGATCAGCTCGAGAGAGGGAGGCACCTAGATTACAGGACGCGGTGCACTCACATTCTTTCAAATAATAATGATAATGACACTCATACGGCCTTCATGAATCGGCATTCATTGCTGAACCTACGCCACATTGAGTTGCAGTGCAGTCACAAACTACACCACTTCAAAATTTAGAAGTAGGCATTGAGTAGATGGTGATAAAACAAGATGTGGATTGCATGCCAAAAGCTTATATTTTGTGGTAAGATATCGAAAAGGTTCCGGTCGATCTTAGTAAGGTCACAATTGATTGGTATTGGATCTGGTACTGAAGAAGCGATCTTTTTTTGCAATTCGTCACAAAAGCACTTCCTAATTTGTTCCTCTTCCCTGCCTTTTCTTCTTCTGCGGCCTTCCTGATGACACTGCCTATTCCATGCGGGATGGTGTAAGGGTGTATTGGGTCTAGTTGGGACAATTTGGACTTTAACGGAACGAATATAGGTAGTACCTTCTCGCAAACTAACAATACGATCCCTGTTCAGTTAGTTTTGCTCACTTTAAGCATCATAAACTAGAAAGCTGAATTCTGGCAGACTAGAATTGTCGCACAAACAACACGGAAACTGAGGAATATTTGACTTTTATCCTCCAACCCCCATAGAGAGGGTACAGATCTGTATATTCAACTAATAAAACTAGGATACTTACCGAATTCCTACAAATCTGAAATTTGGTGAGCAAACTAAATTCAGCGAACAAACAGAACAGATAACTTAGGATATTTGTAACTTTCACCCTCCATTCCACATGCTATAATTTTTCCCAAATGTCTGTTTTTTTGAAATTTTTACTCAAAATGGTCTCAAACTATTAGGTTCAACTCACTGATGAAGAATTCGCAGTCAAATTCGATTCTGTCCGGCCGGACGTTGCCACCCATGATAACGAACGAAAAGAGATAGTGACTTGCAATTTTCTGGGTAGATTGCGTATCTGAATACTGCGGTTAAGTACGCTAATGGGCAAAACGGTTTCGGAGTTGAAATTTTGTTCTCCTAGTGACTCAAAAATTATAGATTAGATCAAACTGAAACTTGGTAACTTCTTGTACAATGCCGACACGAAAATTTCTGCGAAATTTTGTGAGGATCGTACTACTAGAAAGTTTAAAAAAAAATCTTGAAAAATATACTGTATCTCAGAAACTAATTGATTTGCGAGAGCCTACAAAACTTAATTCTATAGCCAAGTTACAAATTTGAAGACGATTAGATCTATATTGTTGGAGATATTGTAAAAATATTGGAAAAAGAGGTGCGTTGGTCGAGTTCAGTATCTGGATTAGTAACCTTTACCATGATACCATTTGAAAGGAAAGATCGACTTGAAATATTTAGAAGAGGTTGCACACCCAAATACGACAGTTAAGTTCGTTAATATACATAATAGGCCCAATGGTTTTGGAGTTATTTTCATAAATTTATGTTGTCATTTACTCAATAATTAAAAAACTGTGAATCCGATCCAACTTAAACTTGCTATTAAAAGGTTTCTTTCTGGGTTTTCTCTCCCAAACTCTGAGAAATATCTGATTGAATTCCAGGTATCACATCTGTCTACTTTCTACTCACATGTGACTGCTGGTTTTTAATGAACCAGCACTAGTACATGAAGATGAATGGACTAGCAGAGACCAAAGTTCTGGAGTAATCCAGAATATAGACTCCAAAACGTTACGATATAGTTGTTTCTTCGTTGATGTTGTTTCGTTGTTGTTTGTTAGGCAACATTGTTCGATTGATTGCTTCTGACGAACATCTTGCGTTTCTTACGCAGAAGCAATGTAATCAATAATGTGACAAAGATTATTGATGGGAATACGGGGAAAACCATTTCATTTAACATGAAAAAGCCTTTTTCATCTTTTCATAATTTCTTTTGATTCCGCCTCTGGAACAATATGGAAACGCGAAGACTTTACCAGCTAATAGATTAAACAATCACTTCAGTATCGTCGTTATGGCATTGCAATTGATAGATTGCTCAACAATAAGCATATTATTAACGTATACCGTTGTTTGAAATAACTTCGACCTATAGGTCCGCTTTAATTTCGTTAAATGAGCATGGAGATTATGAACGATCTCTTTTGCAACCGTTAACTATTTGAGGAGAAAATATTCTTTGTCTCTAGCTTTCATCAACTGGTTTAAACGTTGCTCACTACGCGAACTGACATTTGAAAGTGACCTGAATAATTGAATCCTTCGATTTTTCATCATTTTTTTTTCATACTGTTTCATTGACATTCTAGTGTAATAACTTCTCACGTGAATAAACAGAGTTGAATATAGTATCGTTGCGTAATTGTGCCTTTATTGAATTGAGGATATGGTGAATTATTCAATATTGAATGAAAGTTTCCCAACTGAAATGAAAACGACGTAGTGTGGTGATTGACTTCCCTCTATCTGAATTACACTATAGTTGGAACAGTGATGGTGGGTTTCACGAAGCTTTGATTAGCTTAATTGTGGATTTAATTCGATATTTTCATCAAAATTGAACTGGGAATCGACATAGAATCGCACTAATTTGGCAATTAAGAGCTGTCAAAGCTTTGTGAAACCCACCGTGAGCGTTCGTTGCTATCGAGTGATGTGCCTAAGATAGTGCAAGGACACCGTAACACAGGATCCCTACAACTATTTGAAAGAATTTTAGCGGTCCTCGGAAGTTCTTACCGGCTATGAGTAATCTTCACTCATTTCATTGACTCGTTTATTGTCAAATACAGGATGTTTCTACATGTGACTCATATTTGGAGGAGGTGAAGCTCGTCAGAATAAACCATTATATCAAATATCGACTCTTCAGGGAGTTTCTGATCCTATTGCATCCTACTATACTGAATTGAGAGAATTTGGGCAATTTAGTCAAATATTTCCGGAATAAAATAGAAAGATACCTATTATATTTCCTTAATAAGCAAAACCAGAATGCCACGTTGATGAACCCAAAACTCTGTGATGAATTTCACAAAAATATATACCTAGCTTCTCAATAACGACTCAACCAATTCTGGTAATTTTTTGAATTTGGGCCCATATTATTTCAGTTATCAGTAATTTTGAATACAAAATCTGGTAGGAGGTAGATTAATACTCATACAAAGGAAACTACTCTTATGTCCCTAGGATGCACCGTTTTCCAGGAAAATTGATTCTTCATGTACCGTCTAGAACACTTTGTATTCGAAATACCAAAAAATATGGAGCATTTTTGTAACGGTATTCTTCGTCACTGACTTCACCTTAGCCATTTGTTTCTATACATTTCATAGAGGCCTACCTACCTAATGAATGCACAAATTTTCAAATAGTTTTCTCCTTAAGTTTTGGAAAAAATAAAACTAGCTTTCTTCAGGGAATTCACTTCACGAAAATGTATTCTGGATTTTAGTTTTCATCCTATTTTATGACGTAATAAATCATTTAATTTTTTCAAATTAATTATGGGACACCTGTATATATTATTCCTCAGAAACTAATTATCTATAAATGACAAATTATAGATGATATAAACTGTGAAACATTTCAGTAGGTGATTCCTTGGCCTAAAATAGAACTAGTTTGTTATATAAAACTTTGCCGAATTCACACCTCTAGCTGAGTTATAACTCTTGAAAGGATGAACTGATTTTTATCTACCGAACCAAAGTAGTCAAACTAATAGATCTTGAAAAGTTGTAATACACCATACGTGGTACAGGTACCTCTACCAGTATTATTTCATCTCCCTACCATATCTACATGGGGTTGAAACAAACAACCCCTACCAACAATAATTCCACAACTGTTCAGATATTCGTGAAATTTGAAAAGTGAAAATATTTCCTGAAAGAAAATGAAATTTTGAAAATTTGTATCCCTTGCATTTACTTCGTAAATCAAGTAATTTCGAAGGAAATAATTGAAATGTTAAATCACTTTGTCCACGGTTGATACCAGGACCCCGAGTTATTTGTGACTCGGAATAATTTAAGGAAGGGGTTGTTTGTTTCAACCCCATGTAGATATCGTAGGGAGATGATAAATTGTGCTACTTGTACGACGTATGATATATATATTACAACTTTTCAAAATCAATTTTTCTGAGTATTTTGGTTCAGTAGATCAAAATCAATTCAACCTTTCAAGGGTTATAACTCAGCTTGGGGTGTGAAATTGCAAAAGTTTATATCATAGTTCTATTTTTGGCCAAGAATTCCCAACCTAGAATCTTTCGCTGTTATTTTTCAACACTCTTTATAATCGACAGTTCGAAAAATGGGGAAACATGTAATAATCGAACATAATCCGAAGATAGTATTATTAAACGTTAGTTAACCTAAAAATCTAATTGACATTATTATCATCATATCATAACAAATACCCTTCTTCCATAAAAAAACGAAATCCAAGATAAATCCACCTCAAAAAATTTGTTCTAATGTTATTGATACAAGTTCTAGTAAAAGACAGTTTCGTACAGTGCATCCCAGCCACTTTGCAACAGAATAAAACGAGTTATGGTCGAAAATTAAAACAATTGCCCAAGAACCAAGATGAATATTCATGCTGACAGAAATATTGTCTAGTTGCCAAAAAAAATCTGTTAGGTAATTATTCAATTTTTAAATTTTTAATATTTTAATTTTTTTTTATTTAAAAAAAAATTGGTTCAAGACCTGTGGACAGGAGCTTTGACGCTCTTGTTCAAAATTTGACAAGATTCGTTGTTATTTATCAACATTAAATGAGCAATCTGAGAAAGGGGACCATGGAAGAAATGAAATTGAAATAGGTGAAATGAATTTGACTCTCTCTTATAGAACAGGATGACATGTACGAGTATGAACACAGATCATATAATAAATCATAGATAGAATAATTATAGCATTCTGTGAAAACATAGAAGTACGATTCATTATTGAAATTTCGAAAAATCATATCTCGAAAGTATTAGCTTGTTAGAGTTGAAAATGATATCATTGGATTTTTATGGAGAAACGGCATCTTAAAAAAAATTGAATTTGAAATTTGTAAGTTAAAAAAAATATTTTTTTCGTTACTCCGAAACCATCCGGCCTATTTTGCCACTAACAAACTCAACCGAGATATTTATCTCTGAAACCTACTCTGAAAATTTCAACTGCCTAGCTCATTCTGTTCGAGAGTTATTGTGGAAAAAAAAATTTTAAATAAATTTTTTTTTTACATTTTATGGCAATCCGATCAATACAAAACTTCGCATGCGTGTACATGTCATTATTCTACAATCTGATGCTAAATTTCAGGTAGATCGAGTGATCGGTTTCGGAAATAATCATAAAAAAATGTTTTTACTAAAAACAGCCATAACTCCGAAACCGCTTGGTGGATTTCGCCCGTTAACGAGCTCGTCCGAGATATTTACGCTCCAAACATAACCTGCAAATTTCAATCCTCTAACTTCTTTCGCTCGAGAGTTATCGTGTTAACGGATGGCCGGCCGGACAGAATCGATTTTGACCTCGGATTCTTGATCAGTGAGTCGAACCAAATCGTTTGAGACCATTTTCAAAAATTTCCAAAAATTCGAAAATTACAGACATTTGGCCAAATTGATAAGCACTCTGTTCCGAGGAACAAGATTGCCAAAAACGAAAAAAAAATTCAACAAACCATCCAGGGAGTCCCCTTAATACTTACACAAAAATTTCTCAAAATCTGTCAAGTCGTTTAGAATAAGTTTCATGACATACAGATTTTCATTTATAAGACTAAGTATTATTGTAACGTAACGGTTGGTGGGATTTTGGAATGGCGAATATAGTGGAAAGCATTTGAAGAATGAAAATAATTTGAATATTATACAACTTAATCAATGAAAATCTTTGATCGAAGTCGAGGGGTAAACCGCTAGGAATTCTGGTGTACAAGAAACTGGAATTCCATTGGAATTCCTATTGAATTCCTGGAGTTCCGCAGAATTCCTATTGAATTATAAAGAATTCCTATTGATGTTAGAGTGCGACACCTATCGGACAATCCGCTCCAAATAGTTGGTTTTAACCTCGATTGAAGTATATTTTTCGAACAATGTCAGCTAGTATTGTTGACATGTATTTCCTCGAGATTAATTTTGCATGTTACCAACGTAAAATGATTGAAACGTTGCCATGGAATAAGTTGTAATTATGACTAAACAAAAGGTAGTTTTCTGCGGACATAACAATATGTCCAAATTATACGAATTCGACCTCATTTGATGGCACCGAAAAACATTGTTGAATTCATAGAAAATTTGTAGGTATGCTGAAGCGAATTCTTCTACGATTGCGCCAAGTTAATTTAATTGTTCGTATTCAGGTCCAAATGAACCATCCTTTATCCGAGCCCGTAATGTATCGCGCCAGAATCTCATCAAAGAGCCGCCCGTTGCTTTCCGTTCGTTTTTAGCATCTTGTTTCCCCCATGTTGTCAGATTTCCACGTTATTCGATGGAAGTTTCCGTGAAAGACCTGACTAGGCTGTGTTGACACAACTATAAATAAGATTGAGTGGGAAGATCGAATAATGCAATTAAATGGAATAAATAGATTGATGGTGATGAGATATTGAGTCTGAATTTGATTGCTCACAAGTTACCTATGCAATGTGGAACAACAATACGGTGAGTAACAGATTGGAGTGGACAACGCAATATGGTTCGGACCTAGATTTTTTGGGAATTAAGAGTACTGCGAAGGATGGGTTATAATTTATCTTGAGAGCCCAGGACAACTAACAATTCCTTAATTTTCTGCGAAGCTTTTAGCTCTGGCATATAGTATGAGGAAAAATTACGTAATATACTAATTGGACTTATGTCAGGGTGATTTTATAATCTTAATAATGAATTTCTGGGGTAAGTGTGTATGTCGTCGGACCCCTGCTAAACCACGTGACCAATTTTGTTGAAATTCTGTGGGTGCCTTTGAGTGGGTCCCCGGATGATTTAAAGTCAATAACTCTTGAATCAATCTACTAGCAGATTCCACTTCTGGCAGTTATATATCACTCTTTCGACCGTTTCCGTCTACCATTTGTGAAATTAAAAAAATTAAGAACCGAAATGGAAAACTTATTGACATTTGCTATCTTTGTGAATTTTAGATCACCCTGTACGTGAAAACTTGAAATTTCTTAAATCTTTGTTGGCATAGAAGAGTTATTGAGCCGAATAAATTAATTCCATAAATGGTAAACCAAAGCGGTGAAAAAGGGTGATAAAATTGAAATATTTGGAATAAGTCAGTAGATTGCTACAAGATTTATTGAACTCTGAAACTTCACTCAATATTCGAATATCATTATAGTTTCTTTCTAGATTTTCTCTCCCAAAGTATGAAAAAATTTACGAAATAAGAAAATTTTTATTATGTGAATTTCTTCTGCATAAGAAGCACAAGTTATTTGTCAGAAGCAATCTATCGCACAATGTTGCCTAACAAACAATTTACGGAATTCAACTTACACATATTATCTTTACTGATTATGCAGCTTATTTATAGAGATTTTTCTTCATGCCACGTAGGTACCGGGATTGATTCCCGCAACTGAAATTTAGTGAGTTTGTGTTTTCAATTCTACCAAAATAATAACTTTGAGAAAAGGATTGTGGACAGCACCCTGAATATGAGCTTCAGCATTTTGGGATATTCTTCATTGAAATAATCACAAACTTCTTGATGGGTACGTGTTCTATCTCCAAAATTTCTAATAACCATTGTTTCTATTCTGTCTGATGCCGATAAATGCCGAACCATTTTTGCGCGTATGTTCTGGGGAACATCGCGTTATAGTTTTGACGAAATGTCTATAATTTTCGAACTCTATAATGAAGAATTCTAGATCAAATTTGATTCTGCCCGGCCGGCCATCCAGCCGTTGCCAGGATAACATGAGAACGGAAAGAGATGGTGCCTTGAAATTTTCAGGGTAGGTGGCGTGTCCTAATACGATGGACAAGTTTGTTAATGGGCATAATCGGCCCAATGGTTTCCCAGTAATAATTTTCTTTTCAACCAATACAAAACCGATCAAACTGAAACTTGATGAGTGGTTGTAGAATATAAACCAAAGGACATGCGACATTTGAGTTTGTTTATAGGCATAATCGGCCAAATGGTTTTTGAGTTATACTCATCTGAAATTTTGTAGTTATTTCCTCAAAAAATACGAAACCAATTGAACTACACATAGTTATTAGTTGAGGAATGCCAACGCAAAAATTCTTGCGAAATTTCGTGAGGATCGCATCACTAGAAAATTAAACAAGCATTGACGTGAAGTCAGAAGCTTTTGCGCGTATGTTCTATTGTCCATTCTTCTGTATTGGACACCCTTAATCGAATTTACCATGGTAAATTATGTTGTCCATTCTCCTGTATTGGACACTCTTACTTCGAATTTACCACGGTAAATTCGAATTAAGTGTCCAATACAGGAGAATGGACGACATAATTAACCATGGTAAATTCGATTAAGGGTGTCCAATACAGAAGAATGGACAATAGAACATACGCGCAAAAGCTTCTGACTTCACGTCAATGCTTGAACCAATTTTTTTTTTCGTGATTTTTTTTTAATTTTCTGGAGGCGCGGTTTCTAAAATTTTTTTTTTCGTCATTTTCTTCAAATTTTCTAGGAGTACGGTTCTTACAGAATTTTAAACACGTCTTTGTGTTGATTTTCTACTACTAGTTACCAAGCTTCAATTCAATCGAATATTTATTTTTTGAGTTATCAAGGAAACAATATTCCAGGTGAATATAACTCGGAAACCGTTAAACCGATTATGCCCAAAAACGAACTCAACTCTCCCTTTCGGATACGCAACCTACTCTGAAAATTGCAAGTCCCTATCTCCTTTGGTTCGAAAGTTATCGAGGCAACGGTCACCCATCTACTGAACTCACACAAGAATGCTCGAATCACCAACAATATTCAACCGATCGTATTAAAACTTGAAACTTGGCAGTAGAGTTAGGTAATGAACGCTCTTGCAAAATTTCAGCAATTTCAAACGTATAGTTACTGATATATAGAATTTTTTTTTTTTATTTTCAATGATTTATTAAAAATTTTCTACAGATGCTATCCTCACCAAATTTCGCAAACATTTTCGCGTTGGCATTCTACATCTAATAACCATGTTTGAATTCAATCGGTTCAGTATTTTTCGAGTAAATGAGGAACAAAAAACCACCAAATTTCAGAAAATTTCAGATGGCTATAACTCTGAAACCGTTTGGTCGATTATGCTCATATAAACAAACTCAAATGTGGCATTCATATGCACAACATAACCTGAAATTTTCAAGCCGCTATCTCTTTCCGTTCTCAGGTTATCGTGACGAAAAAAATATTTTTTAATAATTTTTTTAAAATTTTCTAGCCATACGATTCGCCCAAAATTTCACAAACGTGCTTAGGTTCATATTCTACAACTACTCACCAAGTTTCAATTCGATCGGATTTATATTGGTTGAAAACAAAATTATTACTCGGAAACCACTGGGCCGATTATGCCCATTAACGAACTTGTCCGTCGTATTGCGATGCGCCACCCACCCTGAAAATTTCAAGTCGCTAGCTCTTTTCGTTCTCAAATTATCGTGGCAACGGACGGCCGGACGGCCGGACGGACAGAATCAAATTTGACCTCGGATTCTTCATCGGGGAGTCAAACTTGATCGTTTGAGACCAATTTCGTCAAAAAATTCGAAAGTTACAGACATTTGGGCAAAACTATAACGCGATGTTCCCCAGAACATACGCGCAAAAAAAATTAAAAGTTTGAACACGCTCGGATCTATTTTGTTGGAGTACACCTGGAATATTATTTCCTTGACAAGTCAAAAAATATAGACTCGATCGAATTGAAGCTTGATAACTAGTTATTGAATATCGACATAAAGACGTGCTCATAATTTCGTAAGAAACATACCCCTAGAAAATTAAAAAAAAAACTAGGAAAAAAAATTGGTTCTAGCACTGATGTGAATAAAGAAGCTTTTGCGCGTATGTTCTATTGCATTCGCCTCTATTGGACACTCTGACCACTATTACCATGGTAAATTCGATTGAGAGTGTTCAATACAGAAGAATGGACCATAGAACATACGCGCAAAAGCTTCTGACTTCATGTCAGTGCTTGAACCAATTTTTTTTTCGTGATTTTTTTTATGGAAAAATTACGTCAACTACGGAGTAAATCAGATTTCAGCACACTTGAAATAAGGTTCAACCTTAACCTCGTGAACCCTTCTTTCCCATTTCCCACTTTTCAACCTCAACCGTAGACGCGGCAACTTCGCCTCCAAAGTTCTCCTATCCCGCTCCAATCCTCCAAGAGCGGGTGAGAATCTGATTTGCCGAACCCTGCAATCTGCCTTCCGACCGCCCCCGCATTGTGACGTCGCGTATTCGGCCGCAACTCCTACGTCACCTGTTTCGGCCCACTCGGCTATCCGGAAAACCCGTGACGTAAATATAAATATGCTTCTTCGCAATGGAATCGTGTATGAAGACGTTTTCCTCGGATATTGTTGGGGATTATTGCAATTATCTCAGCACGTGGGCTTTTGATGCGAATTCAAAATGACAGACGCCTCACGACAGTCCTTTGTCTCCCTTTTATCAGCCAGTGACTGGGCGTAATTTGTTTTCATTAGGTGATTTAAGTTGACTGAGGCGTTAAGCATTGATAGTGAGGCAAGAATTATGGCCTTAAGAGTCTGGCTCGCTTTTGATATAAGCATGTTCCAACAGCTCGTTGAAATAGAGCACTGTCAGCTCTGTGTGGTCCACGAAGGAATCTGGAATCAGGTGTTAGGGGGGCAAACAATTTTATGAAGAGGTTACGTGCATTTTGGTGTATCGGTTCATTGTGAATACTGTCTATACTCCATTCACTTTTATAAAGTCTTCCGGTTGGCCATGAACATTTGACACATTTCACCATGTATATTTTGAAAATGTTAGGTTATAGTCATTTTCCTGTCAGATAACTACGCAACGTTGCCCTCTCTACATAGAAGTCGAAGTAGTTACGTATTTTCACGATGTGAATTTACTTTGGAAAAATAATGAACTTATGAATTCAATAATTCCACAGTCCTGACGAAGAACATTTTTCCTCTGTTGTTACTGGAAATATTTCACGTATATAAACTGGTTGAAAGATTCAATTAAGCTATTTTCTTCTATGGAAATCAAAAATCGAGTGTTGGAATTTTAATGAAAAATAATGCAGAGAGTTGTCCGTAACTTTGTGAAAATTCATTTGAAAAAAGAATAAAAGTATCTGAAAAACTATGTAGCTATGGAATTTCCCACTTCTCGAAATTCTCAAGAAATAAGCCTACAGAAGACATTTAAATATACCTTGTTGCACAACTTGAAATACACCAGATTCAAAATGTAGCAGTACTACGAAACCCGAGTCATTCTTATACCTTAAAATGGGTTCAAGCCCTGTGGACAGGAGCTTTCTGGCGCTCTAGTTCAAACAGACAAATTATATCTCCGAAAGTATTGGTTTCTCAGAGTTGGGAATTATATCAATGTATTCTTATAATAGCACTGCATCATAAAGGAAACTCAATTCAAATAATAGTTTATTTATCAAGATTAAATGAGCAATCTGAGAATGAGAACTGCACCATGGAAGAAATCAAATTAAAATAGCTGAAATGAATTTGACTCTTTCTTATAGAACAGGATGAAATGTACGAGTATGAACACAGATCATATAATAAAGCTTAGATAGAATGATTATAGCTATCTGTGAAAACATAGAAGTACGATTCATTATTGAAATTTAGAAAAATCATATCTCTGAAAGTATTAGCTTGCTGGAGTTGAAAATGATATCGATGGATTTTAATGGTGAAACTGCATCTTAAATAAAAATTGAAATTGAAATTTGTTGCTTAAAAAAAATTTTTTTTTTCGTTACTCCGAAACCATCTGGCCTATTTTGCCCAATAACGAACTTAACCAAGATATTCATCTTCCTAACCTACTCTGAAAATTTCAACTGCCTAGCTCATTCCGTTCCAGAGAAATTGTAGAAATTTTTTTTTTATTTTGAATTTTTTTTTTGTTGACACTTTGCGGAAACCTGGTCAATACAAAACTTCACATGCGTATAAAGGTCATTATTCTACAATTTGATGCTAAATTTCAGGTAGATCGAGTGATCAGTTTCGGAAATATTCATAAAAAATGTGTTTTACTAAAATCGGTCATAACTCCGAAATGCTTGATGGATTTCACCCATTAACGAAGTCAACCGGGATATTTACGCTCCAAAGTCACCTTGCAAATTTCAATCCTGTAACTCCTTTCGTTCGAGAGTTATCGTGCCTACGGCCGGCAGGCCGGACAGAATCGACTTCGATCTCGGATTCTTGATAAGTGAGTCGAACAAATCGTTCGAGACCATTTTCAGCCAAAAATTCGAAAATTACAGACATTTGGGCAAATTGATAAGCACTCAGTTCCGAGGAACTAGAGCGCCAATGAAATATAATGATAGGAAACTAGTAATTTCATTCAAGAGTTCAACATGTCAGAATTAAGTTTTCCTATTGCAGATTCGGTCTGCACTTGTTGCCTCTGCTTCTTCTAAACTACTTTCGGCATTTTCAATTTCAAAGCGATGAGTTCTTTATTATATTCCATAAAGATAATGGTCTTTGATAATATCTTGTCTAAGATTGAAGATTATGTTGAGAGTATAAATTGGCATATAAATCGGTGAATTGTTTTGACCTTGACGATATTTCAGCAGTTCCAACCTGCCTCTGTTTTAGTAACAAAAATGGGTTCAAGCCCTGCGGACAGGAGCTTTCTGTTGCTCTAGTTCAAACAGACAGATTATATCTCCGAAAGTATTGGTTTCTCAGAGTTGGGAATTATATCAATGTATTCATATGATAGAACTGCATCATAAAGGAAATTCAATTCAAATAATAGTTTATTTATCAAGATTAAATGAGCAATCATGAGAATGAGAACTGCACCATGGAAGAAATCAAATTAAATCTGGCCAATTTTGCCCAATAACGAACTTAACCGAGATATTCATCTCCCTAACCTACTTTGAAAATTTCAACTACCTACCTCATTCCGTTCGAGAGTTATATCTATGTCTATGGATGAAAAGCAGCCTCACTACTCTCAGATCTCTTACTTCATGTTCCGTTCCGAAATGTAAGACTTTTCTGAGAAAAACTTATTTCGGAGCAAACAACTGAGATTTTTCTCACTTCGCTCACAATTCTTCGATTGATTAGGTAATGTCATGTCTCAGGAAAATAAGTTGACATTATGACAATTCATACATAGAATAATTATATCATTCTGTGACAACGTTGAAATACGATTTATTATTGAAATTTTGAAAAATCGTATCTCCGAAAGTATTAGCTTGTTAGAGTTAAAAATGATATCATGGGATTCTTATGGTAAAACTGCTTATTGAAAGAAATTTTTTTTGGAATTTGCTTTGTAAAAAAAAAATTTTTTTTTTGTTACTTCGAAATCATCTGTCCGATTTTGCCCAATAACGAACTTAGCCGAGATATTTATCTCCCAAACCTACTCTGAAAATTTTAACTGTCTAGCTCATTCCGTTTGAGATTGATCGTGCCTACGGCCGGCCGGACGGACGGCCAGACCGGCCGGACAGAATGAATTTCGACCACGGATTCTTGATCAGTGAGTCGAACCAAATCGTTTAAGACCATTTTCATCGAAAAATTCGAAAATTACAGACATTTGGGCAAATTGATAAGCACTCAGTTCCGAGGAACTAGAGCGCCAAAAACGTTATAGACCTAAATCATGGCCAACCGGGAGACTTCATAAAAGTGAATGGGTATAGCTGAAAATCTGTAGAGTCGTAGTAAATAGAAGATTTCCAGTTTAAATATACTGTCCTACACTCGCACATGACTCGATGGCCTTCATTTTTGGCACTCTTGTTCCTTGGAATAGAGTGCTTATCAATTTGCCCAAATGTCTGTAATTTTCGATTTTTTGGATGAAAACGGTCCTAAGCGGGTTGGTTCGACTCACTGATCAAGAATTCTCGGTCAAAATTGATTCGGTCCTGTCATTCGGCCTGCCGTTAACACGATATCTCTCAAACGGAATGGGCAGTGAACAGTTAACATTTTCAGAGTAGGTTTAGGAGATCAATATCTCGGTTAATTTCGTTATTGGGCAAATTCAGCCTGATGGTTTTTTCTATTACAAATTTCAATTTTTTTTCAGAATAAAGTTTCATCATAAGAATCTATTCATGTCATTTTCTACTTTAGCAAGTTAAAACTTACGGAGATATGATTCTTCAAACTTTCAATATCAAATCGTAATATATACCTACCTATATTTATACATATTCTTTTGATTGAGAGCTTGAGATGTGTTAGCAGAGTTGATTGTAAAGGGGTACCATACAATTCGACGTATGATACAAGAGCTTAGGGAAAAATCTCAGCAAAAGGCTGTCTCCCCGTGAGTATTGTGATTTGAAAAATTTAATTTGTTTACAAAATTTGCTGAAATTTAAAATATTGATGGGCATTTCATTCTTCAATATGGATTCCTTTGTCAAAAAAAGGAGAGGATTCTCTAAGGTACCCTGAAAAATGAACAACTATACATGAAGGTATACTGAAGGTATTTGTACCCAATCGCAAAAGGAATTAGATTGCATCCCATGCCAGCGCATTCGCCATATTGTTACAATGATGATTTGATAGCTTCCTATTGTTTATGTCGAAAGCAACACACATATTTTTATGTCATTTTGAAAATTATGAAAAGCTATTTATTGATCAGGAGGAACAGGATAGACTAGAAATATCTCGAAGTGCTTGGTTTTCAAAATGAATTTAGTATGCTTCGTTTTTTCTGCGCACTTCCTTCCTTGAACATGGTGCCTATCAATTTGACAAAATGTCCGTTATTTTCGAATTTTTGGGTGAAAATGGTCTCAAATCTAATTCTGTCCGGCCGTAAACACAAAGTCTCTCAAACAAAATGCGTGAGAGAGCTGAAATGAGCAGGGAGGGGTTGAGGTAACAAATGCGCCAGTTGAATTCATTAGAAGACAAAATCCACCGTGTGGATAATATATCAGGTATTTGAAATTTTGTTTTGCCAATGAGTGGAATAATATTAATCTGATCGTACTTGTATGATGTAGTCTGATGAAGTCGCTGTGTCGACGAAACGCGTCACAATATTGAATAAATGAGTGTAAATCGTATATAATTTTTCATTGAGTTTATATGGATTTGCATCAAGTAAAAGCCACAAGCATTAAATTTTTAATCTGATCGAATTAAAACACAATAGTTAGTTGAAAAATATCGACATAAAGACTTCTGCAATTATATATTTTTGAAAAATTCACAGAACACTGACAAGAACCAAGAAGCCCGGAACACGTGTCGATTCTTGCTTCCGTAGGGGAGATGTGTGTAAATAGCAACAAAAAATATTCGGTACTTGATAACATTTTAATGAATAATCACAGCAGAATAATTTTTTGGCTGAAATGTAAGCTACTTAGTACTTATTCATCTAAATAATAAAATATAAAATTGGACAGAAATGTAGATCATAATAGTAAAAATGGCCCTTATTGAGATCAAGTCCTATTGTTACACTAAAGGAGCGAATTGTACCAGTAGTGAGGTTCAATTGTAACACACTATAATAACAACAATAAACTTGTTATAGGATGCCTAGGCGGAATGAGAGCGAACTACGTGACCGAATTAAAGATTATTCCGGCCTGCAAATCTCTGGCCGAGGATTTAGCGTATAGAATGCAGAAAGCGGGGTTGCTCGGATCACTTCGACTCATCAGGTCCCATCAAATATGAAGGCCGCTTGTAGCTCATCTCTTTTGTTAAGGGACGCTGCAAGGGCAGGACGAAGAACTATTCCAAGGAACGTGCAATGGGGTTTTGGCGCTCTATATAGTTCCTCGGAACTGAGTGCTTATCAATTTGCCCAAATGTCTGTAATTTTCGAATATTTCGATGAAAATGGTCTTAAACGATTTGGTTCGACTCACTGATCAAGAATCCGTGGTCGAAATTCATTCTGTCCGGCCGATCCGGCCGGCCGTAGACACGATAACTCTCGAACGGAATGAGCTAGACAGTTGAAATTTTCAGAGTAGGTTTGGGAGATAAATATCTCGGCTGAGTTCGTTATTGGGCAAAATCGGACAGATGTTTTCGGAGTAACAAAAAAAAATTTTTTTTTTTACAAAGCAAATTCCAAATTAAATTATTTTCAATAAGCAGTTTTACCATAAGATTTCAATGATATCATTTTTAACTCTAACAAGCTGATACTTTCGGAGATATGATTTTTCAAAATTTCAATAATAAATCGTATTTCAACGTTGTCACAGAATGATATAATTATTCTATGTATGAATTGTCATAATGTCAACTTATTTTCCTGAGACATGACATTATCTAATCAATCGAAGAATTGTGACCGAAGTGAGAAAAATCTCAGTTGTTTGCTCCGAAATTAGATTTTCTCAGAAAAGTCTTACATTTCGGAACGGAACGTGAAGTAAGAGATCTGAGAGTAGTGAGACTGCTTTTCATCCATAGACATAGATATAACTCTCGAACGGAATGAGGTAGGTAGTTGAAATTTTCAGAGTAGGTTAGGGATATGAATATCTCGGTTAAGTTCGTTATTGGGCAAAATAGGCCAGATTTAATTTGATTTCTTCCATGGTGCAGTTCTCATTCTCATGATTGCTCATTTAATCTTGATAAATAAACTATTATTTGAATTGAATTTCCTTTATGATGCAGTTCTATCATATGAATACATTGATATAATTCCCAACTCTGAGAAACCAATACTTTCGGAGATATAATTTGTCTGTTTGAACTAGAGCGCCAGAAAGCTCCTGTCCACAGGGCTTGAACCCATTTTTTATTGAGTAACCAATCAACAACTGGGGTCTCACAATCCTGAGAGAATCGGACCCTCTCAGGGCAGGCTTATAAAAGCTATTTCCTCTCCAGCGAAAAAAAAAACAATAAACTTCAAATACAACAAAAATTAAACATCTGTTGAAGGTAAAAACATACTTAACTATCGAAATGAGTAGCAGTTATTCCGAGAAATAATTTATAAATACAAACATTGGATCATTTTTGGCACAGGTGGAGTGGGCCTGTTTATGATAGCTAGGGCTTCACGCGAGAGCGAGATTTTTCTCGTCTCGTCTCGTTCTCGTCTCGTAAAAGCGAGACGAGACGAGACGAGACATTTTCAAAAATATTATAGGCGATACTGATACCACATTTTATGTGCATTGATCGTTCTAGAAAAACACGATTTTTTAGAAGATTACTAATTCGTTATCACCTTGCGATAATTGTATTATTTTTCAAGAAAAAATAGAATTCACAACCATAAAAACGGATGCCATTATGAATTCAATACTTAACGGACAACTTTTATTGCCCCTAAATTCCAATGCCTTGAAAATTCCGTCTCTATCTGAATATCTGGATAAATTTATTCTCTTGTGCTCCTTATAGTGAAGATGTGAACAATTATTGTATACAGCTGTGGAACTATGTATAATAAAACTGGTAAAGAAAAGAAGCTATTCAATGTTTCGAGAAGTGTTATGAGAAACACCAAGAACACCCTCATCCTTAATGATCTACCCACTGGGAAGGTAATCTTTGAAAACTATACCAAATTGTTCAGTCTATTAAAAAATGTATCGACATCGACAGCCTATTTAAAACATCAACAAAACTTTCGTAATATAGGAAAGCTGAGTTTGAAGAATATTTGCTGTTAGGAAGAGCAAATAGGATTCAAAATATTTCACAGTGGTGGAAAGTGATGAAAAAGTTCTTCCTACACTTTCCAAAATGGCCGATGATTTATTATTGGCTACATGCGTACCTATTGAAAGATTATTTTCCACAGCAGGTATGATCATGGCAAAAACACATACATCATTGAAACATGATGTGATGCAAGCGTGATTATGTTTGAATTCTTGGTCATCGAGTAATTTGAAAGTTGAAGTTATATAAGTGTTCAAAATTAAAAATAATATGTACATGTACAAATATTTTTGTATAAGAACGAAATAAATATAGCTGTACAAAATTAGTAATTATTGTATACCATTTCGTTTTTATATCATAATATTTATAATCATTATTCAGAGTTAAGCGAGACGAGACGAGACAACTGATAACGAGACTTAAACGAGACTTAATTTTTTGGGAATTAGCGAGAGCGAGACGAGATTTTTCACACTCTCGCCTACTCTCGTCTCGTGTGAAGCCCTAATGATAGCTTCAGCATTGCAACCAATAATCTGTACTGCTCTCATAATCTTCAAAACATATACAATACGATTGTTGCCATCAATTCCATGTGTAAATCAATGTCATTATTTTATGTTTTAACGGTATTTTTTTGGGATGGTTTCTTCATTACAATTGAACCTCTTTGTTTTGTGACTTTTTTATTAGAATAGAGTTTATTTCAGTAATAAATTACAGATAAACCCAAAATGATACAGCTGTTGAGTATTCCCTCAATGAGGAGAACAACTGTGCACAGCAAAAAAAAAAATCTTATTCTAAGGTTTTAAATAATTCATAAGTTTCGCCAATTTTGAGCAACAATATAACACCAAATGAATATTCCATAATGCCATTGGACATTGTTTTTGTCCAAGTCGGTGATTTTCCTATTTTCCGGCACATATTCCTTATCTTTCTCTTCATCGATTTTTTCTCTCCGTCTTCTTCGGTTTTCTTGTCATATCATTAATTGGAATTTATGATTCCATTTATTAGATTACGATTTCCTTCCATCATCCACATTTTCAGCCTCTTAGAAAATTTTACTTTATTCTTAACTATTTTTATATCCTGTGGTATAACCGGATACAACCTCGAAGCCAGGTACAAACTACGTCTTTGTCCAATCCTCTTTTCCGCTTTCTCTCTTTCGTAGTTATTTTCTTCCGATCTAGTTGAATACTTATGTTCTCTCTTCTTAATAATTATTTTCTTCTGATGGACATTCGTCAGGATTTTGTGTGCATATATTTGCCTTAGATCGAGTACTCTAGATATCTGGTATATTCTTTCACTAGAGAATGTAATTTTTTTTCCATGTATAACCTTCAATATACGTTTTTGTAGTGTATCTATGTTTGTTTTGTGTCTGTCCAGTACGCCTCCCCATCCTATTACTCCATAAGTGAGCTGAGGTACAACTAATGCATCGTATATCATTTTAAGATGTTCCACAGAAGCTATGCTATCTTTTTTAAATTTCAATCTATAAAGTATGCCTCTCAGTTTTCTTGAAATATACAATGTGTGTTCATCCCATTTGAGATTTTCATCGATAATTATACCAAGATATTTTATGGCTCGTGAATTTGAAATATAGATTTGCTCATCGATCCTCAAATCTCCCCAATCCGGGATCCCCTTCTTATTCGAGGCAAATGTTACATATTCAGTTTTTTTTGTATTCAATGTCAGTTTATTTCCTCTGAACCATTTAATCATTTTCTGAAATTCATTAGATGCCTGTATTTTCAGGTTTTCCCATGTATCATCCTGAAGCAAAACCAATAAATCGTCCGCAAATCCAACAATCTCTCCCCTAGCATCCAACCTGAAGATGCCATCCAGATACAGAATAAACAAAAGAGGTCCGAGTACAGTTCCTTGTGGCACTCCATAATTAAGCTGGTGTTTCTTGCTGTATTTTCCATTTAAATATACTCTTTGTGTTCTTTTTGATAGGTAGGTTCGTAAGTAATCCAGAATTTTACCACGAAATCCATAACTTTCAAGTTTTTCTAAAAGCAGGTCATGACTGATGGTATCGAACGCCTTTGCTAGGTCTATCACTATCGCTAAATCATGTTCATCTTTACGTATCGAAGACTCCGTTACACGAATTTCATTATAAATTTTATCAATTGATATATCTGCATATGTAGACTGGATGCATCTTTTCCGAAAATACTCACTGAATTATCCGAACAATGTTTTATTTTATAATAGTACGAAAAATAGTACACTCATGGTGGGTTTCACGAAGCTCCGATTAGCTTAATTGTGGATTTAATTCGATGGTTGCGTCAAAAATGAACTGGGAATCGACATAGAATCGCACTAATTTGGCAATTAAGCGCTGTCAAAGCTTTGTGAAACCCAATGTCAATGTTAGTTCGCTTTTTGTTGGTCATGGCTTACTGACGATTATTAACAAATCAGGCGCGTCCTGTCAAAAGCTGTCAGTTTGGTCCGTACAATAATATCCTATGAATATTGGCTTCGGAAAACCCAAACATGTAACTGTTTGGTACAGTTTTTGGGCAATGTGGAACATGGATTGCGTGATCGCACCGCGTTTAATTAATTTTCATGGCCAGAAATGGAAGAAATTAATGTGGACGATGTTTATTTCCTACAAGACGGTGCCATACAAGTGGCTAAACTATCAGGTCAAATGGAAAGTTCCCAGGCTGAATGCTTTCCCAAACGGTGATCAAAATTGCCTGAGGATGCATCTTGCGATTTAACATTTTGGACTTTTTCCATTGTGGTTCCGTAAATGTTGAGGTTTATGTTGCTGCTCTCCAGTCAATTCAAGAACCCATAAGAAAGCAAATGATATGGATTATTCGAATTCAGTTAATAAAAGAACAGACATAGATGGTTTGAGTGGTTGGTATTTCAACTTATTAGGAAGAATAAAAACTTTAATTATTTGGCGGCATATTTAACGAACAGTATGTTGTTAGATATTCTTGCACTGAATGCGTGTATTCCCTACTCATTTTATGCTATCATCTTAATTGATTTTATTGTATGTGAACATAAAAACAACTGTGAAAGTGAGTAGAAAAACTTATAAATGTTTTTTGGCGCTCTAGTTCCTCGGAACTGAGTGCTTATCAATTTGCCCAAATGTCTGTAATTTTCCAATATTTCGATGAAAATGGTCTTAAACGATTTGGTTCGACTCACTGATCAAGAATCCGTGGTCAAAATTTATTCTGTCCGGCCGGTCCGGCCGGCCGGCCGTCCAGCCGTAGGCACGATAACTCTCGAACGGAATGAGCTAGAGAGTTGAAATTTTCAGAGTAGGTTTGGGGGATAATTATCTCGGCTAAGTTCGTTATTGGGCAAAATCGGACAAACGGTTTCGGAGTAACAAATAAAAATTTTTTTTTCACGAAACAAATTCCAAATTAAATTTTTTTTAATAAGAAGTTTTATCATAAGAATCCATTCATATCATTTTTAACTCTAACAAGCTAATACTTTCGGAGATATGATTCTTCAAAATTTCAATGTAAATCGTATTTCACACATTGATATAATTATTCTATGTATGAATTGTCATAATGTCAACTTGACAGAAGGGAATATTGTAACTTCAAAAATATTGGGGTTGAAATACTCGTATTTTAGCGATGCAACGGGGACCTCACCCGAAAATGTTTGAAAATATTACGTAAATATTGAAAGCATAATTCTGTAGTTCGAAAGAGGAGAAAATTTGGTGAACGTAGATCAGGAAATTTTTGATCGATTACATGGTATTTTATTCATTACTCATCTTCTTTCATATTATTACTCATCTTCTTTCATACATGTTTTATGGAATACCTACTATTTGTAGGTACTTTAAACCTGTTTTGGGCAATTGTCATACGAAACTTGTTTTTTTGGCGCTCTAGTTCCTCGGAACAGAGTGCTTATCAATTTGCCCAAGTGTCTGTAATTTTGGAATTTTTGGCTGAAAATGGTCTCAAACGATTTGGTTCGACTCACTGATCAAGAATCCGAGTGCGAAATCGATTCTGTCCGGCCGGCCGACCGGCCGTAGGCACGATAACTCTCGAGCGAAAGGAGTTAGCGGATTGAAAATTGCAAGGTGGTTTTGGAGCGTAAATATCTCGGACAAGTTCATTCGATCTATCTGAAATTTAGCATCAAATTGTAGAATCATGACCTTTTACGCATGTGAAGTTTTGTATTGACCAGAAAAGTGTAAAAAAAAAATTTTGAAAATTTAAAAAAAGTTTTTCCACAATAACTCTCGAACGGAATGAGCTAGGTAGTTGAAATTTTCAGAGTAGGTTAGGGAGATGAATATCTCAGTTAAGTTCGTTATTGGGCAAAATTGGCCAGATTTAATTCGATTTCTTCCATGGTGCAGTTCTCATTCTCATGATTGCTCATTTAATCTTGATAAATAAACTATTATTTGAATTGAATTTCCTTTATGATGCAGCTCTATCATATGTATACATTGATATAATTCCCAACTCAGAGAAACCGATACTTTCGGAGATATAATTTGTCTGTTTGAACTAGAGCGCCAGAAAGCTCCTGTCCACAGGGCTTGAACCCATTTTTTATCATAATAACTCTTTGTTTTTATTATATGCATATTTTGAATATTGTTCTAAGAGGTAACGTTGCACTGCGACCTTAAGGTCTATTGTGCTCCCCATCAGAGCTGTCGATGTCACCACCATTTACAGCTTGCAGTTCTAGAGTTATAATGAACTCTAGTATCTGGGATGGATTCAAGGAGGCTGCGTCTTCGCTCCTGCAGATTTCTTGTCCAAAGCATTCCTTGCAATGGTTTGAGATGGAGAGGCATTCCGTAATCAGGTGCTGCTAGCCCTAATATCATCATATACTTCTAGGACTGCAGTGCACTGTGAGGAAACCAGTGAGGAGGTGCAGCATGTTTTTACTGAGATCCATATACTTACCTACTTACCTCCCTCATTTTCTTTCTACATCCAAAGTTCATTTTTGCAGGTGTATCTCCCTACATCACAGTAGGGTCTTGGACCAACAAGTCTGTTGGCCTCCTCATTTTCTTTAATTCCCGAGTGACCAGGAAACCAGTCCTAGAAGACCGTATTGTTCTTGCCTACTTCATAGTTTCTTCGGCACTCCCATATTAGCTTAGACTCGATAATATGGGAGCTCAGAGCTTTAATAGCAGCTTGACTGTCAGAATGTCATACCTCTAATAGTTTCTTTCTAGGTTAGTTTCCACGAATCTTTTGATTGCAAGTATTTCTGCCTGAAAGACGCTCGGATAGGAGCCTGGCGATAGTGAGCATTTGTTGCCTGCTCCATATACTCCATCACCAGCTTCTATATTGGTTTTTGAACCATCTGCGTACCTTTTAATGGCATTTTTTTGAGGACTCAGGTGGTGGATTCCCTGTCCCAGTCTTTGTTCGTACCTAGCATCATAGTGAAGTTCTTTTTGATACTCTCATTACGTTTTCCTTACCTAGATATTCTGAGAATGGCTTCATGGGCCATTTTGTCTATCACTAGATGAAGGTGCGTCAGATTTGTGATAATCTCAAGTACCGTGTTAGGACAGTTCTCCACAGCTCCAGCGATACACACACAGGTCAGCTTTGTACTTTGTTGTGAGTTTTGCCCTACTATTCTGGCTTATTTTTGTATACCAGACTACTATCTTATACGTGATTATGGGTCTCATAATCATGACGTGCAGCCATCACAGAATCTTAGGGTTGGGCCCTAAGTTTCACCGGCTAGACTTCTGCACGCCTTTAAAGCCTTTTTTGCTTTATTAGCAATTATTTCAACATGCTTATCGCCGTTCAAAACTAGGGATCTTACAGTTGGAAATTTCCGTCTCCGAGTAAACGGAATAATTATACGCCTATATTCTTGTTCATATATTGTTTTATTTTGAGGTTTTGTTGCATTTTGAGGGACTTTTTTTAATATACCAACATGTTTCTAGTACCCTGATGCAAAAATAAAATTTGTGGAAGGTAGGCCATCACAATCAAATCAGTATATACATTTTATTATACTTCACAATAAAATTTAAATATGGAACCTTTAACTTAAAAGCCATTTCGTTGTTAAGTGGTCGTGAAATATAAAGAAAAAAGCCACGAGAACAATCGCAGATTGCACTGACCTACACAATGTAAGAATATTTTACCGAGATAGTTAAACAGAAACTCATTTGACGCACTTATTACGCTCTCCGCTCTGATTTCTTCTCTTTTGTTACAGAAATATTCCAATGAATTGTCCTAGAAAATATAGCAATCTCCTAGAGAGCAACCGATATCCAAACTTTGCCACTCCATCTCAAGTTCTTTGCCCCAATAATGAATTGGCATCTTTTATTGCTGTGAACGCTTAATAGAGTATCCTACGTAGTGGAATGAACCGATAAAGAGAATCAATAAACTGCGAAGAATAACTCCTTGTCAACTACAAATATTCCGAACAGTTAATAACCTCTAATAATAAGCCTAAGGTATTTCATAAGTGGGAAAGCAATACCTATTCACTATCTCCTTCAGAATTGTAAGAATCTTCCGAGCTCTAGAAAGAAGTAAAGCTGGTCATGTACTATCCATTCTTGATGGAGACAATACGTTTTACGGAGGGAATCCGAAAACTAATCAACTAAAATTATCCATAGGCACCAACTCAGGTATGAATTAGATTTTGATGACAATCTTACAAAATAATCTGAATATTTATCATTATCATTTCGATTTTTACTACCACATTTGGTCGATATTACTGTAATGTTACCCTTGTAAGACAAATTTTGATTTTTCTTTACCGTTTCAGACTAACAAGCAAACTCCGCAAACTAAGAGAAAAACAATATATCTGGGATTGAACATACTTCATAATAGTCAAAAACGTTATAACATACTGGTAAAATCTTAAAGACTAATATTATAGGTAAGTAATTGCCTACTTGATCACTTACTCTCTGCGGCAACTTGATTCAAATTTTTGTCCTTTTATTGAATACCAACTAACTGCAAAAATTTTAGATGTAATTTCCTCGAAGCTAACTGCTTTGAACGGATGGGCTATAAATTATAAAAAGCATGCCAAATCAAACTAACCTCATATCAGTGTTTGCTAATTTTTTTTTCTTTTCCATTCTGCGATTAGTTTCACACTGTACCATCGATCATGAATATAGAAGGCACAACCCCAATCCAATCAGGAAGCCTTTTTTGGTTTGTTCCTCGGAACGGAGAGTGCTTATCAATTTGCCCAAATGTATGTAATTTTCGAATTTTTGGCTGAAAATGGTCGATTTGGTTCGACTCACTGATCAAGAATCCGTGGTCGAAATCGATTCTGTCCTGCCGACCGTTAACACGATAACTCTCGAACGGACTGAGCTAGATAGTTGAAATTTTCAGAGTAGGTTTGGGACATAAATATCTCGGTTAAATCGGCCGGATGGATTCGAAAATGTTGAAATTTCGAATTTACTAATTATTTTATTCAGTTCAAGTATATTGAAGCTTATTCACCTCGCTATGGAAACTAGATGGACAAGAAACCTTCAGATGGCTATAACTCCGAAACCACTTGGCGTATTTTCCCCATGAGCGTTCTTAACCTGCGTATTTGTACTCCATACCTACCCTGAATATTTCAACTCTCTAACTCATTCCGTCGAGAGTAATCGTGCTTACGGATAGAATTAAGTTTGACCTCAGATTCTTCATCTTTTGAGACCATTGTCGGTTAAAAATTCGAAAATTATAGGCATTTGGGAAAATTGATAGATATAGGTACTCCATTCACTTCTATAAAGTCTCCCGGTTGGCCATGAAAGTTCGACACATTTCACCGTTTATATTTTGAAAATGTTAGGTTATAGTCATTTTCCGTCAGATAACTACGCAACGTTGTCCTCTCTACATAGAGGTCGTAGTAATTACGTATTTTTCAAAATGTGAATTTACTTCGGAAAAATAATTAATCTGAGAAGATATTATGTGAATTCAACAATTGCAAAGACCTGCCAACTGTTCAAGAATATTTTGTCTCTGTTATTACTGGAAATATTTCACGAATATAAATTGGTTGGAAGATTCAGTTAAGCTATTTTCGTGTACGTAAATCAAGAATCAAGTGTTGAAATTTTAATGAAAAATAATGGATAGAGTAGTCCTTTACTTTGTGATAGTTCATATGAAAAAATTAGTTTAAGCACTGACGTGAAGTCAGGAGCTTTTGCGCGTATGTTCTATTGTACATTTTCCTGTATTGGACACTCTTAATCGAATTTTCCATGGTAAATTATATTGTCCATTCTCCTGTATTCGACACTCTTGATTCGAATTTACCATGGTTAATTCGAATCAAGTGTCCAATAGAGCAGGGCCACCTACCCTGCACAAATCTTATTTTGTTCTCAAGTTATCGTGGCAACGGCCGGACAGAATAAAATTTGTCCGCGAATTCTTCATCAGGTAATCGAACCCAATCGTTTGAGACCATTTTCGGCAAAAAAATTCTAAAATTACAGACATCTGGGCAAAATGATAACGCGATGTTCCCCAGAACATACGCGCAGAAAGAATGAATGTACCTGAATAACCCAGCAGAAAAACTTCTAATCGAACAGACGTACCTATGGAATTCCCCACTTTTCGAAATTCTCAAGGAATAAGCCTACAGAAGATATTTAAATTCCTTAGTGCACAACTTGAAATACTTTAGTTTCAAATTGTAGTAGGTAGTACTACGAAACCCGAATCACAGTTAAACTAAAATATAGTGATAGGAAACTAAGTAATTTCGTTGGAGGGTTCAACATTTCCTGAGACAGAATGAAGTTTTCCTATTGCAGATTTCAGTTCTGTATAGCACTTCCTGATACTTTGTCTCTGCTTCTTCAAAAGTACTTTCGGTATTTTCAATTTCAAAGCGAAGAGTTTTTTATTAGTCGAAGATAATTATCTGTGATAATATCTTGTCTCAAGATGGAAGATTATGTTGAGTAGAAATTGGCATTGGCAATGTCACGGAGAATTATTTTAACATTGACGATATTTCAGGAGTGCCAACCTGCTTCAGTTTTAGACACAAAAACCTGATTAACCTAAATCATGGCCAACCGGGAGACTTTATAAAAGTGAATGGAGTATACGTAGTTCAGATGAACAAGCTCGCCAAAAACTTTAATACAGCATTTTGTTACTCCATTCTTTAGGTGGACATTAAATCATTACTTCCACAAGAAAATAATGTCTTCCACCTTTGTCGCTACAGGTCATAGCTATACCCCCGAGTTCAAACCACAGAAAAATGATGGATGTTACCATCCAGTGTACTCCGACCCTTAAGATTCCACCGAGGCCTCAAAAGAAATAAACCATACAGCCAGACCGCTGGAACAACAAGCCACATATTTATGTTTCTCTTTCTTGGCTGCCGTTGAACGATCAGACAGAGAGAGAAGAACTGCGTTCGGAATATTAAATATTGGATAACATCTAGCTTAACGCCCGTTAAAATCTGATCGTCCGGTTCATTGGCTTCAACGAGAGCTTCATAATAAATCATTTGCCACAATCAACGCGTATGATTCTTCGTTGTATATGGATCGTGGGGTATGGCAGAGATACAAACATGGCGATTCGAGCAGGAATAAGCAAATTATGGTTATTACAAATAGAAGAACAGGATTTCACGCTAAGGGTATTAGCGTAGGTCACGAACAAATGATATCGAGGGAAATACAAGACATTGTTTGGATCCTGCCCAACCAGCAGAGTTGTCTTATACAGGGTGTCCGGGAAAATGTGGGAAATCTCTCGGATTCAGATAAAATATAAAAAAAATATGTTGACAAGTTTCCATAATTTTTTTTCCTAGTGGCCCTCCCTACGAAGATACGGCCTCCTAAATGACGCCAGTGGAAATCCATTTTACTGGAATAAATTTTAAACTACTCAGTATAATCTAATGAAAATTTGGTATGATGAACAGTATTAAGGACCTCTCAAAATACTGCTCTTAAATTTAAATTAGCTTTTTTTTTTGGTTTAGTTTACCAGGTGCGGACTAGGCTGTACATTTTAATGCTTACATTTTCAACACCCTGTATGATGAGGAGTTAAAAAAAACAAATTTGGATACCTTGAACATTAAGCTAAAGAAAAGGTACTCTTGTTCAGTGAAAATAAAATGAACCGTTTTCAAGGTATAAAAATTTGTTTTTCCAGGAAATGGAAAAGAATCGAAATCAATCGGGAGATGGAAGAAACGAAATATGATTTTATCGCAATCTTCATTAGCCTACCCTAGTTTTATAAATGTCATGTTTGTACAACTAGGGTAGGCTAATGAAAATTGCGATAAAATCATATTTCGTTTCTTCTATCTCCCGAATGATTTCGATTCTTTTCCATTTTCTGGAAAAACAAATTTGGATACCTTGAAAACGGTTCATTTTATCGAGAATGAACAAGAGTACCTTTTCTTTAGCTTAATGTTCAAGGTTTCCAAATTTGTTTTTTTGATTCCTTATCATACAGGGTGTTAAAAATGTAAGCATTAAAATGTACAACCTAGTCCGCCCCTGGTAAACTAAACAATCTGATTTAAATTTAAGGGCAGTATTTTGAGAGATCCTTGCTACTGTTTATCATGTCAAATTTTCATTAAATTCTATCAAGTAGTTTCAAATGTATTCCTGTAAAATGGATTTCCAGTGGCGTCATTTAGGAGGCTGTATCTCCGTAGGGAGGGCCGATGGAAAAAAAATGATAGGAACTTGTCATCTTATTTTTTTATGTTTTATCTGAATCCGAGAGATTTCCCACATTTTCCTGGAAACCCTGTATATAACTCCGATAATTCACGTCTCATATATATTTCATTATATTAGTGCTTCCTAAATATCAATGGGGGTGTTTTATTGGTAAATGGACATACGTTAAGCTGAGGTAGAGCTAATCTAGACGAGTCCAAAAAACCTTTATATATGTATAATCAGCTCCATGCCGAGATATAGGGATTTATGCATTCGCCAATATTTTTAATTGCTTATAACTTTTGAACCACCCAGTAGTATCATATTGTTGATATTTGGAACGTAAAATATACTCCATGGGTCGATCGATTAATCTTTGATTTGATTCAGAAATCCAGGTCCGTATTAGACAAATTTAGAACTTTTCGCAAGCTAAGATACATCACCCTGTATGAAAGAATATTGGAATTTGTCTAGAATTCTTGGAAAAAGCAGAAAACTTTCGATGGGAATCAGTAGATCTCAGTATCCCGCATGATATTTGACTCATCTAAATTATTGTCGAAATATTTAATTCGTTAGTGAAATTCCAGTTAATTCTCAAAAATATTGTACATTAAGATTCAATTCGAAAAATTGTTTGTTCCATTTATTGAAAATTTGCTGTTCTCGATATTCTTAAAATTATTTTTCAAAAGATGTGGATTTTGATTTTTTTTTCAAAATGATCAACAGTGGAAAAATAAATAAACCAATGAGTAAAGAATACTGCATGTAGGATTTTATTCAGCCCATCCATACGAATTCCTCAAATTAAAGACTCCATCCCTCGTAAACATTGCTGATTGTCACAGAAAAAACACCTGAACAGCAGATTAATTTGTGTTGTATCCCACTAGTGTTCATTCAAGTAGGCTTCAACAATATCTATGACATAAATTTTGACAACTAGCATCGACAATATTGTGGTCTGATCTCTTATCATTTCAAAATCGATCGTAATTTTTCATAACAATGCCTCAGGAACTTCTTGGATGAGCATTTTTCAAATATGTGGATAGGCAGAGGTGGACCGCATGCGTGGCCCCCTAGATCTCCAGGATTTCAATCCTGTCGATTATTTCGTTTGGGGATATTGGGTCTATGCGTCTGAGATTAGAAGTGAGTATTGAAGTTTCCTGCAATGAGATCCATAGTGATACAGAACTGATAAAAAAGTCTATAAGACATAATTTGAAAAGAGCAAGAAGAAGAGCTTGACACCAGTTTACAATCCAATCTTATCTGATACTACAGCAAGGAAGGGCAGGCGTAGAATATCCAAATTCAACACATTTTCAATATCTCGTGCGATTGGCTCAGTGGTAGAGTAATTGACTTGGGAGCGGAAGCCCCAAGTTCAATTCCGAGGATAGGAAAGAAATTTTCTATTCACGGTAATCGCCACCATTCGCTGTTGGGTCAAAAATTAACAGTGCTGTGCCTAAGGTGGCGTAAGGACACAGTAACAAAGCCTACACAGAACACAACTGGTTCTCTTAACTCGGGGCAAGCTCTAAGAGCTTATGAGGGGTCTCCTTGTGGAAGACCCAGGAGGATCAGTATAATAATAATAATAATAATAATAATTTGGAGAGGAGACATACAGAAGACCAACTAAACCAGTTAGTAACGTAATGTCTTATGATGAAATGAATGAATGAAACGTCCATCAGACGTCAAAAGTATTAGAGCACTTGATATTAACAAAACAACAAACATAACAAATAACAAAGCTCTGGATATTAACAAAACACAATTCAATATCAGTTTTACTTAATACTGTATCATTATAGACCTAAACCAATTGAAAAGCTACAACCACAAGTACCTTCTCAATTATTCGATAATGATCGGGGAATCATGGATTCAATAACGTTGTCATTACCAACAAAGCTCTTTCATTTCATTCATGAGGATTCCCGTATCAACCTGGAAGTTTATGGATACAGGCTATTGAGGTGTTAAGTGGTACACAATAGCTATATATTGTCGTATTATCATAAAATGTACACTTTATGTACTGAATCCGAGAAGAGATTTAATATAAAACGATAATGTTCTCACCGGAGTGAATCAAAATTAGAATTTAAATTCGGAATTCAATATAAATTTTTGCATAGGTCAAGAGCCATTTTGGTGCCTAAGAATTTTCAGGTGTTCCTGGTTAAATTTTAGGTGCAGAGATAATTGGCTGAATTTATCGAATTATTTTTTGGGTGCATGTTCCGGGGAACAGCCTGCTATTATTTTGCAAATTTTTTTTTTTCGATTTTTTTGCCGAACATGGTCTCAAACGTTAAGGTTCGACTGACTGATGAAGAATTCGAGGCCAAATTTGATTCTGTCCTGCCGGCCGACCGTTGCCACGATAAGTTTTGAACGGAGAAAGATAGAGATTCAACACCCTGTACGAAGGAATATTAACATTAGATTAGAATTTTCGGATCAGTAGATTTCAGTTTCCCGCACGACATTTGACTACTCAAATATTTGCCAAATGATATAATTCAATAGTGAAATTCTCAAAAATGTCGTACATTAAAATTGAAATCGAAAAATTGTCAATTGTATAGATAGAAAATTTGTATTTTGTGATATTTTAATAATTTTTTATCTAGCATTCCTCGAAAAATATGGATTTCGAATATTTTATTCAAAATTATCAACGGTGAAAAACTAAATGAACAAGTAGCACAGTTGAAAGAAATCATAAAAGTTCTCCAAAAGTGCCACCGTTTTCTCGGTGCACTTTGCTTAATTTCTTCTAGGGGAACATTTGCCATTCCTCTAAAACCACTTATATACCTATAACATAAGTATATAGGTCGCTCTGTGTTACCAGGGTTGTACTAATAAGTGCTCTATAGGATTCAGATCGGTGAGCAAGAAGGCCGCTCTAAAACTGCAATACCTTGCCTTTCTAAGAAAAATGTTGCCAATCTGCTGATATTTGGAGGTGCATTATCTTGCATAAATAACAAAAATCGCCAAAACCACCTTGCCAGAGCCTGTCTAGAGGTTGCAATACTAAATCAACATACCTTAGGGTTTGTTAGGGTGTGTCAAATGGGAATTAAAGAAGTTCTTTGACCAATCATAATTCTACCTCAAAATATTACAGTATCTCCTTTATATTTCGGGATAGGTTAGGTTAGGTTAGTTAATAGTTAGTAGTATCTCCTTCATATTTCGGCATAGGTTTGGCAGCACGGAGTTTAGCTTGTCGCCCTTCACCCCTTAAAATGCGTATTCACCGGTTATCGGATCGTAGGTCGATTCTGGTTTCATCCGAAAATAAGACATTTTTCCAATATTCAGTACTACAATTTTCATGCTCCAAACACCACTTTAAACGGTCAGATTTATTTTTCCTTGAAAGATCAGGAACTGTTAACTGTTTTCTGCTAGCTAACTCTAGAGAGTGTCTTCTTTTGATAGTTTCGACAGAAATACATGTAGCTTGCAAAAGTTGTATTTGAAGCTCTGGATGAGATGTCGTGGGATTTTTTCTTGCTAATTGAGCTACAAAGCGCTATTGCACTTCTGTACTTTCTCTTCTACGACTTCTCATCGGTCTATTCTATAGGGTTCACAATTCCAGAAAGCTCGAATAGGTTTTTGAAACAACCCCTTCTGTAGTTCTCACCGTTCTTGCAATCTACCTTTGAGACATGCCTTGTTCTGCCAGAGTAATTATTCTTCCCCTCTGGACATGTTTCATAATGTGCGAAAAGAAATAAATTATAAACTCACTGTGACCTGTATATTATGCTATCTATAGAGACTCATCATTATTATATCCCTGTTGAAAAATCCGATATATTGCCCTGATGATAAGCGGGCGGGTTAAGCCGCAGGTAAATGCTAGTTAAGTAATGAAATCATTGTTCGCCTCTTTGATCGTTGATAAGACACCTTACACGTGTTTTAGAACCAATCGATAAGCGTCGGCTCACCACGATTCGGTTGACGACCTAGTCTTAGTATTATTCCGAAATCGTGCTAGCAATCCCGTCCATAATCGCAGTGAGAATATCTATAATTCAGAAGGGGTGCCGACAAAATATGGAAGAGGAATATTCAGGTCATAGTCTCATTCAGAAAACACAATTGTGAAATATTTATCGCTTCACATGAGACGAGAGTAGGCGAGAGTATAAAAAATCTCGTCTCGGTCTCGCCAATTCCCAAAATATTAAGACTCGTTTAAGTCTCAGTCTCGTCTCGTTATCAGTTTTCTCGTTTCATCTCGCTTAATACTGAATAAAAATAATAAATTTTATAGTATATAAACGAAATTGTAGATAACAATGAATAATTTTATAAAGCTATAATTATTACGCTCTTATACAAAAACATTTATCCATGTACAAAATTTGTTGAATTTTAAACACTGTTAATAACATCTTTTAAATTACTCGATGACCAAGATTTCAAACATAATCACCCTTGCATCACATCATCTTTCAACAGATACAGATAAAGCCATTAATAATTCATCGGCCATCTTGGAAAGTGTAGGAACTTTTTCATGGACTTTCTACCACTCTAAAATTCAATTTTGATTCCAATTTGCACTTTCTTACATCAAATTTTCTTCAAACTCAGCTTTCCAATGTTTCGAAGGTTCTGTTAAAGTTTTAAAGAGGCCAACGATATCGATACATTTTTTTAAACAATTGGATAAATTGGTATCGTTTTCAATGAATACCTTCCCAGTGGGTTGATCATTGAGGGTGTTCTTGGCGTATTCCTCATAAAACTTTTCGAAAAATTAAATAGCTTCATTTTTCATTTCTTTAGCAGTTTTATTATATGTACTTCCACAGATGTATAAAATAATTGTCTGTTAAGTATTGAATTCATAATGGAATCAGTTTTTATGGTTGTGGATCCTATTTTTCCTTGAAAAATAATCTCTATTATCGCAAGGTCTTTAAAACATTGTGTATTTCTAGAATGATCGATCTATAATATAGACAAAATATATTGGTAATCATGCTGGAAACCCTTCATATTCAATTGTTTTCTGTGGGCGTTGGAAATGGTAGAGTCGTATATAAGAATAGTTTACTGTATGTATCTGTAGTAAAAAGACGATCTTCCAGGTAGAAATTTTCAAGCCAACGAAACCCTTTCAATAGTATACACCTTTATTATTCAGTAGTTTATAGACACATATACTCAACCGAGGGCAAAAAATCGGTATTGAAAAAAACACATTCAAACCTAAAATATAAAAATCTCGAAGGATAGATATTCATGATAAGAGATACGTTACTATAAGAAGTTTTAAGAACAGTTAACGAGACAAAACCGAGGTTCTCGGATTGTGCTATATGTGGTCTCGGTATCGCCTAAAATATTTTTCAAATCGTCTCGTCTCGCCTTTCCGAGACGAGAAGAGAAAAATCTCGCTATCGTGTGAAGCCCTAGAATTATCCGAAATCAAATATCAAATCTAGGTGTAACCAGTGGCTCCCAGTATGATTTAACATAAAAATTATGAGCCATATGCCAACGAAATACTAAACAACTATTTGTTCACCCAGAAAACCCTAAATAAAACGAAACAAGGCATGAGTTTCGAAGAGAAAGCGATTACGAAATTACTGAAAAGAAGGCACTACACATCAGATGTTATCACCATAATAATTCATACTTTCCAGTTGATTCAAAAGCACGTAAGTTTACATCTGAAGATGACAGGCACCATGTCATCCGTATCTGTGTTGGCCTCACACTGATAAACGATGTTTGGACTGGCTGGAATTCATTATCGTGTACGTTCGTTCACCATATTTGAACTACCGCAATACTGTAATTATATTCGAAGACGTTTCTGGGGGTCAATCAGATGAGACTGTACCGAAGACCCCGCATCTCTCTTTGTCGCCTACGCCGTCCCTGACAGCAGTAGTAAAACAAGGAAGGCTGCACGCAGCGTGGTGTCAAAAGGACATAACCTTGCTGGAGATCAATACGGCCTGTGGCGTTTAGCCAGGCAGCAGGACTTTGGGACTTGATACAAAGTTTATACAGTCCTGCCTCCGTTTGCGAACGAATATGGGGTTAGGTAACCGTCCACGCCTACTTGAGAGGGCTGTTTATCAATTACTAGATTACTTTATCTACCATTCTGGATATTAGGCGTGTAATTTTCTGCAAGGATTTGGTCTTTCTTTGTGCCACTTGTTTGGATGTTCCTTTTTGGCGCTCTTGTTCCTCGGAACAGAGTGCTTATCAATTTGTCGAAATGTCTGTAATTTTCGAATTTTTGGGTGAAAAAGGTCTTCTCATGGAAAGCAAGTATTCGATTCTTTAATTTGTGAATATATACAAGACTGTTTTTGTGTAGTTTATGGAGGCGATAGGAAAGAAGAACATAATGGAATCATAAAAAGAAATTACTGTTCGTTGACCACTGAGGTTAATATTACCTTTTACTTCCTTAAGTAGTGAGACATGTTCCTATATACAGTATTTTCATAATGTTGCTAGCAAAAAAATACTGAAAAATGGATCTACATTTGTGTATCAATAATTTGTACTTGAGTTAAGGTTCATAATACAGAAAAGACTGTGTTAGTGGTATGGGCTATTAAATTTTAAATTATGAAATGAGGATAGTATTTCATTAATATATAATGAACTATTAAAATAATTTGTTCGTAATCCACTACCTACTCAAATATCAGGATTAAAAGGACAATCTGCTATGATTATCTCCAGCCTTGCTCTAGACATTTCGATGATACTTTCCTTGGGTATTTCGAGTTGTGAAAACTATGCACCGAGTCTAAGTTGCAACAACCCATTTCACAAGGTTGAATCATTGCAGATTGCTCATTTAATCTTGATAAATAAATTTAATTTAAATTTTTGAAGCATTAACGCATTGAAGCATTGTAGATTACCCTTTTTTTATAAGATAATTTTTGAAGCATTTTTTTTTGAACGACACTTTTTTTTAAATTTAATTTCTTTCATGATGCATTTCTATCAGAGGAATCCAGTGATATAATTCCCAACTCTGAGAAACCAATACTTTCGGAGATATAATTTGTCTGTTTGAGCAAGAGCGCCAGAAAGCTCCTGTTCACAGGGCTTGAACAAATTTTTGGTATAGAATTTTAAACGGAGAATGATATCGAATCAATAGTGGGATATTTATTCCTTTTGCAGAAGCGGTAATTATTATGAATATGTATGCAACACCAAATAGTATATTCTTTCACAATTCATATCATTATCAATTCAAATATAATATATCATTTTCCAATGTTTCCATTTTCATATCATGCGAGAATTTCATAGATACACCTATAGTATAACATTCTTAATAGTAGGTGCTTCTGGTTAAAACAATGGTTCAAGCACTGACGTGAAGTCAGAAGCTTTTGTGCGCATGTTCTATTGTATGCTCTTCTCTATTAGACACTCTACTACGAATGTAGCATCGATATATAGCGTTTTCTCAGCTTTTATAATACATGAATACATTTCATACAATATTTTTTGGTATAACCCCAAAACTCTTGGGCCGATTATGCACAACAACTAACTTATTTCTTCCATTCAGATGCGGCACCTACCCTGAAAATTGCAAGTCTCTATCTATTTTCGTTCGAAAGTTATCGAGGAAACGGTCGCCAATCCATCTACTGAACTCACGTAAGGCTGTTCGGATCTCCCACACTATAGATCCGATCTTGTTGAAACTTGGAACTTGGCAGTAGAGTTAGGTTTTGAACGCTCTCGCAAAATTTCAGCGATTTTGGACGAAAAGTTTCTGATATATAGAAGTTTTTTCAATGAATTTTTGAAAATTATCTAGTGATACGATCCTCACAACCCTTCGCAGGAATTTTCGCGTTGGTGTTCTACAACTATTAACCATTTTTGAATTGGATCGGTTTCATATTTTTCGAGTTATTGAGGAAACATCAACCAAATTTCAGATGGTTATAACTCCAAAAGCATTCAGCCGTTTATGCCTATGAAAAAACTGAATTGTGACATTCAGATGAACAACCTAGCTATCTCTTTTCGTTCTCTGGTTATCGTGACATAAATAAATACTTCCAATAATTTCTTAAAAATTTTCTAGTGATACTATTGTCACACAATTTTTTAACCGTATTTGAATTTGTATTCTACAACTACTCACCAATTTTCAATACCATAGGATTTGTATTGGTTGAAAACAAAATGATTACTCGGAAACCATTCCGCCGATTATGCCCATTTACAGTAACAAACTTGTCCGTTGAACTGTAACCCGCCCCACCTACCCTGAAAATTTCAATTCGCTATCTCTTTACGTTCTCTAAGTTATCGTGACAACGGCTGGCTGGCCGGACGGACAGAATCAAATTTGACGTCGTATTCTTCATCAGGGAGTCGAACCCAATCATTTGAGACCATTTTCGGCAAAAATATCGAAAATTACAGACACTTGGGTAAAATGATAACGCGATGTTCCCCAGATTGTGTTTGTGTGGAAATATTATAGATTATCTACCCTTCCTATATAAGACTTCTGATTATTTATAAATTTTAACACAGAGTAGGTATTCATTAGTATAGGATTAGAGTTACCACAACAAAATGAATAATACAGGAATATATTTTCAATTCATTTATTCTTTTAATGAAACTAAAATACCTGCATTTTATCCCACATTCAGATTTATCATCCTTCTTCATGTTAACACTTTGGTAACTGAACTTGACCTGACAAATACAGCTTTCAGAGCTTCTATCAGTTCTTATTACTGCTTCTGTTGTCAAATACTCGAAACTATTTCCAATATATCCTCAAATAATTCCGGTCACAAAATTGTTTAAATTGCGAACCACTAATTATTAAAATTATTTGTATCCAAAATTTGAACAGCGAAATTTGGCCATCCTGCCATTTTTGGTATTGAACATGTATTTTCATTTGGAATATAATCTGCAATCTACATAAACTGGGTTCTGTTCGAAAATTAACTCCGTAGAGTAATATTTACTCCATTGCGTTCGAAAACTGAAAGGTTGAGTAAATTTTACTCTGTGACTGTCGTCCGAAAAGTCGGAGTATTCGACTCGGAGTTCATTTTACTCCTGTCAAAATTGACATAACTCATGGGAAGGAAACTCTAGTATCATTGTCTAACTGTTTTATGAATGTTTTGTGATGTAATTTAATAGTTTTTATACTGCTCACAATATATATTTATGATTAGAGTTACATATATGTGAAGAAAACAATAATAATAGGATCTTTCTTAAACCAACATAACCTATTTTTCGATATTGGCACCTTCTGTCACTGTCAGTGTCAGTGTCAGTGTCAGAGTAACTCTAGAGTAAATCTGTCAAACCTTCAAAAACTCTACTCTACTCCGTGGAGTTAATTTTCGAACACAACTCTGTTGGTGGTTGTGACAACTGTCATTCTCAACCATAAAGCAATAACAATAATTTGATGTACATGACTACCAACCTTATAACACTCACATAGAGGTTGATAGTTCTCACCATAGAACTTTCAAACAATCCGAAATCTATCATCATTTAGCTGATCCACTGTAAGAAAGTACGCTTAAAATAACTGATCTATTGTATTAGCTATAATATTTCAATATTTTGCCAATATCTGCTTCGATTTGAATCATATTGAGTTTAAAACTAGAACTTGCTGTAAATTGGGTTTGGAACTCTCGCTAAATTTCAGTGATATCTGATGCATAGTTTCTGAGATACAGAATTTGTTTTTAATTATTTCATAATGTTCTTGTCATATGAAATTTTGTATAATACTTCTGGTATTCTTCAAATAACATCTGCATTTTTCCAGTTATTGGGAAAAAAAATTTCGGATTTCTAAAACTCCAAAATCTCTCTGCGGATTTTCCCTTCTTCTTAACTCTTTCACTCATTTAGTGCCAGAGCAATCGTGCATGGGGCTGGACGGACGGCCAGAAAGAATGTTTAACCTCGGATTCATCATTATTAAGTCTAAACTAAACGTTTGAGGCCATTTTCGGCCAAAAACTTTTGGCAAATCGATATGCGCTCTATTCAGTGCAACAAGCGCGCCAGAAAATGGTATGTAACAGATTTGTTGAACGAATAATAATCCCACTCATCATACTGTATATTTCGAACTCGACGAAAACAGGAATTCCTAGGTCTAACCTATTCTTAGGGCGTTTTTCAAACAATTCTCCATAAATTTTCACTCTGCTGTGCCATATAACACTAAATAATTTCTATTACGCCACTTATCATCGAAATTCCTATTGAATTAGGGGTCTACACCTACATGAAAGGACGTTTATCATTTACCAGATTACTTGTTCTACCTTGCCATGTAATATGTGGATACTCTATTACGATGAGGAATTCGTGCATAGTGTGGGCGTTAAATGATAGCAATTGCAATGAAGTATCAACTTTGCCAATGTCGGACACGGGGAGTGCTTGTTTTTACGACTCGTTTCAAGGCGCTATCATTTTGCCAAAATTTCTCGGGTTGTCCCAAGCATTGAAAAATTAAAAAATACTCAATATTTGTTTGTAAATGTTCCGTTTGGCATGGAAGAATACATTTCGTTTGTCCAAAAAAATTAAAATATTTGAACATTTGAAACAAAATTGCCACGTAAACGAACCACTGGGATAATATATATTTTATTTTGTATGCTATCCGATCGTGTTAAAACTAGGAAGTTGACAGTAGAGTTAGGTTTTCGAGGACCTCGCAATATTTCGCAAAATTTCAATAATTCGTGTTTGCTGGGATGCCATTTTAATCTGCATCGGCAAAACTTAGTGAAATTTCAGAGATATACTACTCGGCATATGTATATGTATGTTTTAGATTGGGGTAAGTGTAAACCACAACATTAGCAAGAACATAAATCATGTTTGAGGGAATAAATACTTTCCAGTTATATAATCATTTTATCAACAAAGTACTCGCCAGAAATTATGATTGAATCACTGCGATTATACGAATTACAGAAATTCAGAGATGAGTCCACAAAACGCAATACCCAAGTTCGAAATTACGCGCATGACCCAACGGATTATAAGTCAGAGTTGATGTTGTTGATTCCCCCATACTACACTAATGTAAGAAGCTGATTTCATAGTAAAGCCATCGCATGATAGATAACACCACAATCGCATCAAATTATTGCAGAAATGTGAATATGTTACAGTTACCCCGCACTTACACTGGTGTACCATGTATAGAATTTGATTTCAATGATATTATAAAAATTTTTAGTCATACGATCCTTACGAAATTTTCGCGTCGCCATTCTACAATTGATTACCATGTTTGAATTGGATCAGATTTGTATTTGTAGAGTTATTGAGGAAGTAACAACCAAATTTTTGTTGGGTACAACTCCCAAACCGTTTGACCAATTATGCCTATTAATAAACTGAAAAAAATGCTTCAAGCACTGACGTGAAGTCAGGAGCATTTGCGCGTATGTTCTATTGTCCATTCTCCTGTATTGGACACGCTCAATCGAATTTACCATGGTTCAAGCACTGACGTGAAGTCAGGAGCTTTTGCACCTTGGTAAATTCGATTAAACGGTCCAATACTGGAGAGTGGACAATAGAAAATACAAGCAAAAGCTCCTGACTTCAAGTCAGTGCTTGAACCAATTTTTTTCTCGTAATTGTTTCAAGCACTACCGGGAAGTAAGGAGCTTTTGCGCGTATGTTCTATTGTCAATTCTCCTGCATTGAACACTCTTAATCGAATTTACCATGGTGCCAAATCTCCTTACGTCACGTCAGTGCTTGAACCATGGTAAAAAATAGAGAGTGTCCAATATAATTTTACACACGTCTTTATGTCGATATTCTACAACTAGTTAGCAAGGTTAAATTCGATCGAGTCTAAATTTTTTGAGTTATCGAGGAAATATTCCAGATGGATATAACTCCGAAACCGTTAGGCTGATTATGGCCAACTGCGAAATTAACTCACATTCAGATGCGCAACCTACCTTGAAAATTGCAAGTTCCTATCTCCTTTCGTTCAAGAGTTATCTAGGCAACGGTCACCTATCCAGCTACTTTAATCACACAAGGCTGCTCGGATCTCCAACAATATAGATCCGATCGTGTTCAAACTTGAAATTTGGTAGTAGAGTTAGGCTCTGAAGGTTCTCGCGAAATTTCAGCCATTTCGGATGAATAGTTTCTGATATATAGGATTTTTTTCAATGATTTTTAAAAAATTTCTAGTGATACGATCCTCACGAAATTTTGCAAGAAATCGCCTTTGTATTCTACAACTAATAATCATGTTTGAATTAGATTGGTTCTATATTATTTGAGTTATTGAGGAAACAACAGCCAAATTTCAGATGGGTATAACTCCAAAACCATTTGGTCGATTATGCTTATAAACAAAATCAAATAGTTCATTCAGATGTACAACCTAACCAGCCGGATAGAATCAAATTTGACCTCAAATTCTTCATCGGGGAGTCGAACCAAATCGGTTGAGACCTTTTTCGTCAAAAAATTCGAAAGTTACAGACATTTGGGCAAAATGATAACGCGATGTTCCCCATATCATACGCGCAAAAATTGCAAGTAGCTATCTCTTTCAGTTCTGAGGTTATCGTGACATAAATAATAATTTTTATTATTTTTTTATAAATTTTCTAGTGATACGATTCTCACCAAATTTCACAAACATATTTGTATATTTGTATTCTACAAGTAGCTATCAAGTTTCAATTCGATTGGATCTGTATTTGTTCATGACAAAATTATTGCTCGTAAACCTTTGGGCCAATTATTCCCATTAGCGAACTTGTCCGTCGTATTTGGACGCGCCACCTACCCTGAAAATTTCCAGCACATATCTATATTTTTTCGATCTCAAGTTATCGTGGTAACAGTTGGCCGGACATAACCAAATTTGACCTCGAATTCTTCATCAGTGAGTCGAACCTACTCGTTTGACACCATTATCGGCAATACATTCGAAAATTACAGACATTTGGGCGAAATGATAGCGCGCTGTTCCCCAGTACATGCGCACAAAAAAAAAATACATTTGGATTTGGTGCATTTCAACTCACCTAGAAAGCCATAATGATTCAAGTGGGTTCAAGTACTCGATTTCAACTAAATCGTGACTAATTATTAAATGACAAATTTTATTTCTATTGACTCTGAATCTATGGTTTCTTGAGAAATCACAGAAAATATCAAAGCACAATTTGGAAGCATTTAATATTCCTCCTGTAAATTCCATGTTTTAATTTTATTAGAAAATTTCAACAACTACTTGCACCATCAGTTATAACTCGTATGTAATGGGAATTACACGGGTTTTATATGTATAGTGGCGTTAAATATGTGACTCTAGCATGCGTGAGGTCTAAGTTTAATCCGGGACAGGCAACTTTATTATTGCCATTTACATATTTCGAAGTTGTTCGTATAACAATAATATACTGTAAGTTATAAGGACCTGTCTTGACAATGCTGTCTCTGGAACATATGATCCTTCTTATGTCTTTATACTATTCGGTCTCATGAACATTTTTGTTTTTGATTCAATTTCGTTGAACGCATGAAGAATGCTTTGGTATTCATCATGCTCAATGAGCCCTCTGGAAATAAATTACCACAAATCTTACGCAAAAGTTCCATATTTTACTGTGAAATATAACGATTTTTCATACCGTCACTGAAATCTTGGTTACTGTACATATTTATGGAAAATCACGAAACACATCTTATTTAAATTTTAAATTGTCGTTCATCTTCGTAAAAATGCCAACCCCACCTTCAACCCTCTTCGTTACAGGTATAACCCCCAATTTTTGAAATAGGAGGTATATGGGCTTGTGATACATCGCTTGAAAGGTCTCGGCATTCTCTATTCAGAAATGTTATCACTTTCATGTTTATCGCAAAAATCAAATAAGAAAAAATAAAAATCTAGTGATTAGCGAAATTTGTATTATCAAAAACTAAAATGTAACACGAAATGTAGCAAAAAAAAAATGAATGTTAATGCAGAAGATGATCAAAGTGACCACCGCGAACGCCTTGGCAGTATCCTAACCTCAAATGAAAATTTCTTCCAACATTTCAGGAGTGATCGGCCTAATCGCAAGCGTTATTCGATCTTTTATATGATTCAAATCAAGGAGTTTAGTTTTTTACAAAATGATCTTCACATATCCCCATAAAAATAAATCGATGGGTTAAGATCAGGGGATCACACTGGCCATCCGATCGTTCCTCGCCTTACTATCCGCCGATTTGGAAATATTGCGTCGAGGTACTGCCGGATATTGGGTTGGTAATGTGGTGGTGCTCATCCTGTTGGAACCATATCGTATTTCCTGGAATTTGAGGATTTCCTTAATCAGGATATGAATTTGCCAAAGTTGGAACGACATCATTTTGAAGTAGTGCTAAATAATTGTCGCAATTCAAATATGGAAAAAGGGGCATATGATATGGTTTCGAACATTTCCTGCCCAAACAATAACCTTTCGTTTGTTCCTGCGTTTGTTCCTCACTCATCCAGTGAGGATTTTCGGTAGACCAGTAGTGGCAATTTTGACAGTTTTGATTAGCATGGCCGTTGAGAAAAAAGGGCACTCATCAGAAAACCAAAGGTCTACTGATTGGATAATATTGTTATCCAACATTTCCTTCATTTGTACACAAAAATAAGTTCTCCTATCAAAAACATCTTCCAAGAGCTGCTGGGTAGGTATCATTTTATGGGGATGCATTTTACTTCGTTTTAATATGTTTAGAATCGATGTATGGCTGACATTAAATATTGTGGAGGCATCTCTACTCGATTTATGTGGATTTTCTTGAAAGTCAAGCATCACATCTAATTTTCTCACATCCTCACACAATGTATTAGCAGCTGCTTATTCGGAAATTCCTCATGAAACAAGCGACTTATTTTGTGTTCGGGTGTTTGCTCCGTAACCAATCAGTTGAAAAAATTTGTCTTGTACATTTCTTTTAATCGATCCATTATTGAAAATTGAAGTTAATGAAATTCAAACACAAATTACAATACAACAATACAATACAACTTTATTCATCCTTTCAGACATAACAATGATGTATAGGACATGTCAACACAATATGTAATTGTATAAATTAGAAACAAGAAAATTTAATTATTGACACAATACGAAAAGTAAATAAAAATCAAACCAACACAATAATTTAATGAGCTAGAGAGAAATTCGTATGTGCTATAAAAACACTTTTTAATGAATAGATTTTTTATTTCTCTTTTGAACTGTGAATTGTTCAAAATTTTGTATCGATTGGGCAGATGATTATACAATGTAATACCAGTCAGTCTTGGTGACGACTCGTATTTGGTCGTTTTGTGTATAGGCACACTGATAGTATTCTGATGTCTGGTATTATAGTCATGGAAATCCGAGCACATCATAAAGCTACCCAAGTTACATCGGACAAACATCAAGCAATTGAACATGTATATTGTATATGCAAGGGAACGTTAGGATTCTGAAATTCTTGAATATATCCCTACAAGATTCACGTGGTTTTAGGCCAAAAATCAATCGCATAATTTTCTTCTGCGTGATAAACACTCGACCACTCTCAGATGACGAGCCCCAAAGAACAACGTTGTAACAGAGATGACAATAAACAAGACCATAATAAATGTTGATCAAAGCATCAAGGGGAAGAGAGTTCTTTAATCGATGCAGGGCATAGAAAGACTTGTTCAATTTTTTGCATAAGTTATCTATATGACAGTGCCATCTCAAATTCTTATCGACATACAGACCCAGAAACCTGACATGATCAACTGATCTAAGGTCACCCACACTCCCACTGATGATGAATGGAGAAGTCAGACCACAATCCCGATTCAGAAACTTCATGACCTGGGTCTTATTTACGTTGGCAATCAGTGAGTTAACTCTGCACCAATCGGTGAAACGCCGAACAAGTTCACCGCACAAAACCTGCAACTCCCAATGGCTGTCGGCTCTAACTGCCAATGATGCATCATCAGCAAACAGTACTAGAGTACATGTAACCAAGAAATCTGGCAAATCATTGACAAAAAGTAGAAAAATGAGAGGCCCCAAGACTGATCCTTGTGGGACAATTAGACAATTTATAAACTACAACTAATCAGCACAAAACAATTTGCGAAGGCGTTCTAAAAAAAATTGGTTCAAGCCCTATGGACAGAAGCTTTCTGGCAGACAAATTATATCTCCGAAAGTATTGGTTTCTCAGAGTGTAGAATTATATCAATGTATTCTTATGATAGAACTGCATCACAAAGGAAATTCAATTCAAATAATAGTTTATTTATCAAGATTAAATGAGCCACCATTCACTGTTGGGTCAAAATTTAACAGTGCTGTCCCTAAGGTGGCATAAGGACACAGTAACAAAGCCTACACAGAACACAACTGGTTCTCCTTACTCACTCAAGCTCTTCGAGAGCTTATGAGGGGTCTCCTTGGGAAAGACCTAGGAGGATCAGTATAATAATATACAATACAATACAATACAATACAATCTGAGAATGAGAACTGCACCATGGAAGAATTCAAATTAAAATAGCTGAAATGAATTTGACTCTCTCTTCTAGAACAGGATGACATGTACGAGTATGAACACAGATCATATAATAAATCATAGATAGAATATTTATAGCATTCTGTGAAAACATAGAAGTACCATTCATTATTGAAATTTGGAAAAATCATATCTCGGAAAGTATTAGCTGGCTGGAGTTGAAAATGATATCAAAGGATTCTTATGGTGAAACTGCATCTTGTGAAAAACTTATTTTGAAATTTGTAAGTTAAAAAATTTTTTTTCCGTAACTCCGAAACCATCGGGCCTATTTTGCCCAATAGCTATCTTAACCGAGATATTTATCTCCCTAACCTACTCTGAATATTTCAACTGCCTAGCTCATTCCGTTCGAGAGTTATTGTAGAAACAAAATTTTAAAAATTTCTAATTTTTTTTTTACATTTTGCGCTAACCTGATCAATACAAAACTTCACACGCTTCTAAAGGTCATGATTCTACAATTTGATGCTAAATTTCAGATAGATCGAGTTATCGGTTTCGGAAATATTCATGAAAAATGTTTTCACTAAAAACGGCCATAATTCCGGAACTGCTTGATGGATTTCACCTGTTAACGAACTGGTCCGAAATATTTACGCCTCAAACCTACCCTGCAAATTTCAATCCTCTACCTCCTTTCGTTCGAGAGTTATCGTGTTAACGGACGGACGGCCTGACAGAATCGATTTCGACCACTGATTCTTGATCAGTGAGTCGAACTAAATCGTTTGATACCATTTTCAGCCAAAAATTCGAAAATTACGGACATTTGGGCAAATTGATAAGCACTCTGTTCCGAGGAACAAGAACGCCAAAAACTAACAGTGCCACAGAAAGTGTTTCACGTAGTTTTCATGGTATCATCTGGAGAACACGGTGTTATTGTTTTTTTTTTCCATTTTCAATCAATCCCATCTTGAAGGCAAATAAGTTTAGTATTATTGTAATAAGATCTGGGAATATTCGAGGGGGATATTATAATAAATTTCGGTAATCACCTGATTTTATTTTTTTCTATTTAGAGTTTTGCAATAAGAATTAAAGTGATAACATTTCTGATTAGAGAATGATTCGACCTGTCATATGATTTATCACAAGCCTTTAATTCCTATTTGAAAAATTGGGGGTTGTACCTGTCTTTCGAAGGGGGTTGAACGTATGGTTCGGATTTTTACGAATTAAAAATTTAATTATATTATATGTATGTACAGTATCCAAGATAATGAATTTATTCAATTTGTGATATGATCTGTATTTGTTGTGACAGTCGGATATAAAAATTTTAAATGGTCATATTTCTAGAGCCAATAGGCAGGTCATGCCGATTCACAAATTCGCTTTCATTAGAACTCAGAAGGCAGGCTACATATCCAGTTACTTCTTCCGATGTTATTGTCTGGCCAGATGACCGGACGGCCAAAAAGAATTGAAATTGAGCTCGAATTCTTCATCAAGTCGATGTTATTGTTATTTTCGGCAGAAAAATCTCGAAAGACATACATTTGACGATAATATAGCAGTGACACGAGCGTGCAAAAAGGATAATTATATTATACTGCATTAACAGTGCTTTACCGCGGTAAAAGAAAAATAACTGTTGATTCTTCCGTATACAGCGTGAGGTCGAGTTTACCTGAGAAGAACAAGATTATTTAATTATCCTCCATAATTTTCACTTGGGATAATCGATTAAATTACTTAATTCTTTCCAAATTTGGAATCATTAATTACATTTATTAAGATAAGGTAAAATTGAAATTTATATGCGCCATGAAATGGCGTTCGATCAAGAATAAGTAGAGATCTTTGGTTTCTAACTGTTATAACTAGCTAAAACTGAATTTTCAATTGAATAATAGCTGAAATGAATTTGACTCTCTCTTATAGAACAGGATGACATGTACGAGTATGAAGACAGATCATATAATAAAGCTTAGATAGAATAATGATAACATTCTGTGAAAACATAGAAGTACGATTCATTATTGAAAATTCGAAAAATCATATCTCCGAAAGTATTAGCTTGTTGGAGTTGAAAATGATATCAATGGATTTTTATGGTGAAGCTGCATCTTAAATAAAAATTGAATTTGAAATTTGTTAATAAAAAAAAATTTTTTTTTTCGTCACTCCGAAACCATCTGGCCTATTTCGCCCAATAACGAACTTAACCGAGATATTCATCTCCCTAACCTACTCTGAAAATTTCAACTGCCTAGCTCATTCCGTTCGAGAGTTATTAAAAAAAAAAATTTTTAATTTTCAAAAATTTTTTTTGACACTTTGCAGTAACCTGGTCAATACAAAACTTCACATACGTATGAAGGTCATGATTCTACAATTTGATGCTAAATTTCAGATAGTTCGAGTGATCGGTTTCGGAAATATTCATAAAAAATATTTTTACTAAAATCGGCAATAGCTCCGAAACCGCTCGATGGATTTTGCCCATTAACGAACTTAACCGAGATATTTACGCTCCAAACCCACCTTGCAAATTTCAATCCTCTAACTCTTTTCGTTCGAGAGTAATCGTGCCTACGGCCGGCCGGCCAGCCGGACCGGCCGGACAGAATGAATTTCGACCACGGATTCTTGATCAGTGAGTCGAACCAAATCGTTTAAGACCATTTTCATCGAAGAATTCGAAAATTACAGACATTTGGGCAAATTGATAAGCACTCAGTTCCGAGGAACTAGAGCGCCTAAAAATAGGTCCAATGACTCCTCCTGCATAAAATCCGCACCAAACAGTTTATCAGGATGAAATGGCAGTTCTTGATATCCTTCAGGTTCATCACCTGCTTAAACCCGCTAATAACAGACAAGTCAACGTTCTTATTAAAAAGGCAACCTGTTTCGGGACTACTGGTTTCATTTGCAGGGTGAGCATTTCAGTTGTATTTAACCTTAGATTCCTCTCATCAAATAAAACACATTTTTGATGTAGGTACCATTAATGCAAATTGCAAAAATTAGAAGATTTCACAATGTGCTAATACACCCCTGCATATAAATTATCTACAATTTTGATGGTGCATGAGGAAAAAAATGTGGCTTACACTTACTTACTTCTACTTGATTCTAGTATCATAAAGGTCAGGAGTGAATCCATAAAAGTAGTGAAATTTCTGAAATTTCAGAGTTTTTAACATTCAATAAAGAATATCTTAGGAAAATGATGAGGAATAATTCTATTTTCTAAACTGAGAGTATTCTAGAAATGACTTACGATAAAGATAAAGATCATCTGCTTTCTTTATACCAATTTCATTTGGTTTTATGAATGCGTGCGTCTACATATAACGAGGAAATCAGCAATTCTTAACAGGTTAATAATGGCAATGACTGCTAAAAGCTTTTTTGTCATGTTACCACGTATAGTGCCGCCATCTATCGCAAAAGAACAAAATTGTACGGACTTATATGTATTTTTGGACATGAAATTATATGTTGCCAAAAAAGGTAGAGGTTGCCATTTAAGATTAAAAAGTTATCTATTCACCCGCCTACAGGAGATGAGGAGGCAGAATTCAGTACTACTTCCGGATGCGTCTTTTAGAGATATCAAACACTTTTATCTACAGTTTTTTCTCTGAGATGCATAGTTATCGAGTAAAAACAAAATTTCAGGCTAAATGAATCACCCGGTATATAACTTGGTTGTATCTGTAGTTTTCGAAACATCGAGATATCGAGGAAAAAATGAAAATTATATTATTATATTCAATCAATATAATAGATTTATAATAAATACATAAATAGATATATTTATATTTCAGAAATGAATATTTCATATAAATGAAGGAAAATTCATTATAAATGAGATTTAAGTGTGTTGTGGGATTTAGGACCACATAATTACTAGCTGGATTATATGTAATTTATATTCAGCAACGTTTCGCAGAATTCTTGTCTGTTTCTTCAGGCCTTAAAAGTTTTTCAGTATAAAAAATTGTTTATTTTTGTTGAATAACGAGATATGTACAGTAAATGAATGTTTTTTCTCGAGGAAGAAATATAATGGAAACTTCCTAAAATTGAAATGTTAATGCCACTCTTCCTCTTCTTTCGCGATCTCTATCGGCACAGAATTCAGTCAAAATCTCGATGTTACGTAATTTCATACAGGAGCCGGTCCGAAGGTTTGTGAAGAGGATTTCTAGGGTGCCTCATCCAGTGAATCATCAGTATAAGGGTGGTCCATTTACTGGAAAACACAGAAAACATTTCAAGTAAATAATAATGAATAATAATATTTAAATAACGAAACTATTTTATTGAAATATGTTAACCTTCAACGAATATTTCCAACAAAAATATCATAAATGGAACTAGGCTTTTTGAAATTTCCATATGAAAAAATAATAGCATTGAAATAACGAGCTGATTTTCTGGAAATTATAAATATTCCTTAAGAAATTTCATCACCACAATTAATATCCCAATAATGAGTTAGTTGATCCTGAAGAAACATTTATTTTAATAAGTGAATTTGACTAAAAAATCCAGCAAATAGAAATTCATTATCAAGAATTCCTCATCAACAATAACCTTAATATGTTGCGATAGATGATGTACACGTCTATTCGCGTTGTAAGTAGACTTATTCAAGTCTAATGAGGATATTATTAACTAATAAATTTTGATACAACCCTAATTCAATAAATTTTTGTTAGACAGAAATAAGGGAGGATTTTACAACTAATAAGAATTGTTAGGTAAAAATTAATTATTTATTTATAGTTAATAATATTTTTGATAAATTTTCTATATTGAATTTATTTCTTGGTAAAAACCCTTTTTGTTGATTAACAAACATTCCCTAAATACATTAAATATATGCGAGAAATGAGGTTAATATTGAGTTGTTCTAATTACAAATAATATCTTTGAATAATTAATAAAATTTATTTAAGACAAATAAAACTCTCCCAAACACAGAATCATTAATTACTAACCCATCTTTCTCAATGTAGGTGACGAGTAAGTTGGTTTATTTTTGCTTTGTTAAATTCTACTGATGATGGTTTAGAACCAAAAGCGCTAAACTAGATAGAAATTAATAAATAATACTCGATCAATATACTTTCGATTGCAAATTCGAATGTTTATAAAAATTCGAGTTTACAGCCTAACTTCATTGTATCAATACAAGTGTCGAATGAGCCGTTTACTGCGACATTTCACTACTGCATTCATTTTCGATTTAATTCCTCGAGCCCACCCTGCTCCTATCAAACTCAAAAGTAAGCCAGAGAAGCAATTGTTGGAATACAAAACTACCTTTGACTGAGATGCGCTTCTCTCGACTGCTCCTTTCCTCTCCAACTCTCTACCCCTTCATCTAGAACGACAAGGAAGGACATAGCCGACTGGAGGGAAAACCAATATGGAAGGCCACAACCCGATGCTGCTCTGACGGCGAGCATTTGTGTATTCATCTTTGATCTTTCGCTAACAATCCAGGAGGTGTTCATTCCAGCAATGCGCAGTCAGTCTGTTATTTAATGGTTAATCGCTAACTACCTGAACCTGAGATTGTCTTATCACGATGATCTGTGTGATACAGGGTCAAGGTTATGAAAAATTGCGGTTGTGCCAGTCAGTAAGATGAATGTCCTTTCAAGAAATACCGAGTGATTTCTCTTCTTTGATATGTAATGATATTAATAATCAGGACAAATTTCGAGAATTTTGAAATAATACGTTTACTAAATACGTTTTGTACAGGCTGCTCCAGGAAACGATAGTCCATTAAGTAGTAATTCGGTACCTACTCAATTGTAAAATGGTGGCTCAGTTTCAGTTTTTTATTTTTTTTCTAGTGATAAGATATTCACGAAAATTTCCGTTGGCATTTCACAAGAAATTACCAAGTTTTAATATGATCGGATTTGTATGTTTGAGTTATTGAGGAAATAACAACAAAATTTAAGATTGTGGTATAACTCTGAAACCGTTTGGTCGATTATGCCCAACCACGAACCTAACTGTCCCACTCAAATGCGCAACCTACCCTGAAAATTGCATGTCGCTGTCTCTCTCCATTAGAAAGTTATCGTGTCAAGGGTCCCCATTCTGCTACTGAAAACACAAGGCAGCTGTATCTCCAACAGTATAGATCCAATTATCTTGGAACCTAACTAAGAGTTAGGTTTTGAACGATCTCGCAAAAATTTCAGTGATATCGCACAGATAGTTTTTGAGATACGGATTTTTTTCAATGATTAAAAAAAAATTTTTAGTGATACGATTCTCAGAAATCTTGCAAAATTTTGCGCGTTGGCATTCTACAATTAATTATCATGTTTAAATTGGATAGAAGTCGCATTTCTTGAGTTATTGAGGAAATAGCAACAAAATTTCAAATGGGTCTAACTCCAAAACCATTTGGCTGATTATGCCTATTAACGAACTTAAATGTCGTACAGGTATGCGCAACCTACCCTGAAAATTGCAAGTTTTTATCTCTCTCCGTCCTCAAGTTATCATAAGATACATAATATTTTTTTGAAAAATTTCTAGGGTGATCCTCGCATTATTTCCCTTATTAAAAAAAGAAGTAAAATCGAAGGAATGCTTTTTGCCCACAATTTGAAATTGCAAATTTATATTTCAAGAGGCAGCATTGGTGGAACCATTTTGTGGTTGAAACTATCCGGTAATATGCGGATACAAATGGCAATACAATACAAAGAAAATTCACTGCAAAACATGCGTTATTTGCCTTTGAGTTATCAAAGGCAAATAAAAAACATCAATACATGACAAAATATCATCCAAATATTTTCAGCTGTCTGGTAATATTTATTCAATCACTGTTGCGCACCCTTCATTTCCTTAATGAAGCATTTCATGAATAATATTCGAAATACACCTATTATTTCTCGGGTCTCCATATTTACCAGAATTTTTCTCATTTAAAACTGAACCCCTCTGTGTATAGCGTGTTTTCAATGGTGAGTTTTTTCCCGCTATATGCAGGGTGCTGCAATTTCATCCGAATGCATGTATGCTCCGAATTTTCAGCCGATAATAACTCTGATTACATCAGACTTACAGATAAAGAATTCTGCCAGGCCATGCGGCCATTAGTAACCACGATTACTCAACATACATTGCAAGCAACATATTATACAGCTGATGCGCTGACCGCATGGCCTACTGTGCTGTTGAAATTTATGCGATTTGGCATGCGTTGAGGTAGAAATTTTTTACTCATTCATATCCCATGAAAAATGTTGGATTCTGCAAGACAAGTGACTTTATATACTTATATTCTAGTTTCATGTTGTACGGATCCAGGGGAAGGTCATTTTTGTTATGAGCGCATCCCCCCAACCCTGTGCTGGGTCTAGATCGACTAGTTATAATTTTCATATTGTCATTGATAAATTCAATGAAACTTATACTTTGTATGGTAGCAAACAGAAACTCAATAGACACACATAATATGACAATATGCTATTATTATGTTGACCTCGAGTTTAAACATTTTGTTGAGAAAAATTGAAAAATATGGCATAATTCACAGCATATTTTGTTTTATTTTAAGTTATGGTGTTTGATTTGTTGCAACACAGGATATTATAGTTTGTAAGGTATTTTAAGCTTTATTATGTGAACACTGTTTGATGATTTGTGGATTTACACTAGTGGGTTTGCAACCTGTTTGTAGTCTTTTCATGTCTAAATAAATAAATAAATAACTGGTTCATCGTTGAAATGGATCCAGTCACATTTCAGTGGAAGAACCCAGCTAGTTGAAATAAGATCTAAACCACTCGAAGTGAAATTGGGAGTCCCGCAGGAAAGTACTGCTTGTCCTATTTTCTTCTTAATATACATAAATGGCTTCCTTGAGGATTCACAACGGAACACAAATGAAGTGACTACAGTAAATTATGGAGATTACCCAAATCTCCTACTAATAAAGTCCTTGTGAACAGAGTTTATATAAGCCATCTGCTCAAAAAAATATATTTCTGTATGCTGAGATATGGTTTGAACAAAATAACCTCATTTTGAATAAAAATAAAACAGGTATCATTTTATTTCACCCCTCAAATTCTGGAATTTAACCACCAGAGAGTATTTTGATGAAGAATACACTTTATCAAAATGTGTTAAATTCCTTGGTCTCCATGTAGATGCAGAACTAAACTGGAACTCGCATATAAAACAGCTTAGTAATAAGGTAGGACCTTCAGTCTACGCTTTGAGGGTTATCTCTAGCTATGTTGACTCCACAACGCAAAGAACTACATATTATGGAACAATTGCATCACGACTGAGATACGGAAGTTTCAACGGCTCTGGAAATGTCTCTCCTTTATTTGTCCTGAAGTTAAATCAAGTCGAGGCTTTTTCAGACGAAAAGATATATTGACGATTCATAGGTTATATATTCAGGAATGCCTCCTATTTTTTCATGAGAGTCCAGAACTGTTTAGCAATTATAGAAATCTTAAAGAAAGACATAATACCAGAACCTGATCTTACAATCTTCCTAAATATAGATTGACAACAACACAAAAACAAATGCAATACAAATGCTTGAAAAGTCTACCCAAAGATATACACAGGAAAACAATTTTAAATTAATATATAACAGAACATTTTTTAAACTTCTTCTGAACTTAGAGCCTTATGGGCTTAGTGATTTAATGACCCATAGTATGCCACCGTAAGAAGGGGTACGATGGGTTCCACAAAAGCGTACGATGGGTTCCGCAAAGCTTTAGTTAACTGGATTATAGTTTGAATTCCACGGTTGCATTAAAAATAAACAGGAAATCAATATGGAATCTCAGTTATTTGGTAGTTGAGAGCTTTCAAAGTTTCGTGCAAACCAGCATACCTAAGTCTGTGTTATGACTCGCCTTTCAACATACCTCTAGAAAATTTTCATATTCTTTTCACATAACTCAACTGCTGCAAAAAAAAATTATATTTTTAAATAAGTCAATAGAGATCAGGCTCCAATTGAAAGACCACTAATGTATGTGATTATAGCTTGAATATTTCCCCTTCTAAATAGACCTGTATGTATATTTTATGAAATTTCAAATAAAAATGGCTGCAAAGAAAAAAATAAAATATATGTGTTTTTTACCTAGTATCTCAGAAACCACCCAACAAATATTCCTGAAATTTTGCAAGAGCCTTCAAAATTTCACAGCCATGCTCTAGATTCAAACTCGATCGGATCTATTTTGTTGGAAATATAATGATGATGATATTTTTTCTTGGGCGCCTTGGGCGAGTTCAGTACCTGGATGGGTAACCACTCTGGCTATGAATGTTATAAGCGCGCCAGAGCAGACCACACGTCAGTGCATTTAAGTTTTCTTTATTTTTGAGATCTTCAAAACAGAAAGCATTTCCCAATGCATTTCCATGTATTAGTTAGCTGATATTAATAAAATAATTTTGGGATTACATTAGCAAATATAGTCGAATTGAATAAAAAAAAATGGCTTCGAGTCATCCGGAACGGTGACAAACTCTTGGGATTACAGAGGATGTTCTGAGTAGATTATAAAAGAGTAATATAACCACTATTGCAGAGTGTTTTTCGATGCCTTTAGAGAGATTGATGGAAAACTTCGAAGGGAGCATGGAAGATGAGTTGTTCAAGGACGTATAGTAAACTCGGAAAAATGAGAGGAATAGTGTATAATTTTCATGTATGTTGTTCATAGAATTCAAGTCATATCTCATCATTGCTAATATTATCTCGATGATTTCATTATGAAAATTTGAAAAATTCCTAAGAAGCACTGACGTGAAGTCAGGAGCTGGAGTTTCAGGAGTTTCTAAAATACAGAATGTTTGAAGAAAAATTGTTATTTCTCTTTGAAAAAAATGTATATATTTTTTTCTACTTATCAAATCGATATTCACTAAATCTCGCAGAAATTATCGCGTCGGTATTCTACAAGTGACTAATAAGTTTCAATTTTATTGGATATATATTTTTTTGAGTTACTGAAGAAATAACGACAAAATTACGGTTGAGTATAACTCCGAAACCATTTGGCTGATTATGACCATTGTCGAACCTAACTGTTACAGTTGATGGCGCAACCTACCCTGAAAATTGCAAATCACTATCTCTTACCATTCGAAAGTTATCGTGGCAACGGATGGCCAACCGGACAGAATCGAATTTGACGTTGAATTTTTCATCAATGAGTCGAATCTAAACGTTTCGAGACCATTTTCGGCAAAAAATTCGAAAATTACAGACATTTGGGCAAAAATTTCGCATAAAATTCCTCAGAGGAATATCAGAGTTTGTGTTTTGGAGCCCAGTAATACTGCTGACAACAAACGGAAATAATTGTTTATTCAATATTTTGAATTCTGATTACTTTGAAACGTAAAGTGTGAAAATTTCAGCCGGTTGCTATGAAATAATTTACACAAACTGTACATAACATTTTTCATGAATGAACTCCAAAGTTATGTAGCTAATTATTTGATTGATGCTTATTGATAATTAATACATTCGGTATATTTTTTATTGCAGTTTTTTATCACAATTTAGAAATGTCTAATTCACAAGATGCAAAAACTCCAAAAATTCTATTTTTGACTTTTTGCAACTTGTGAATTAGGCAATTCTAAAATCGAATAACCAAACTAGAGGACATTTATTCCTCAATTTTCGACTTTTTGCAACTTTCTCATAGAGAGAAATTCAATGAAACGTTTATGAGTGAGTCCCTATTTGGTGAGGGGTCTTGTCTATAGGACTCCCCAATAAATTTGAAACATTGTACTTAATTCCTACAATGAATTCAAGAAAATATTGCTTTCATATGTTTTCGTAAAATATTGTTGATATAGTGGATGTAAGTTGTTACGCTTTCAATAGCAAACAGCTGAATAAAGCATCATTTTGATATTAATATTAATGGACAATCCTCATAGAAAATACACTGTATTTCTCTTCGTCAACATGACGAGGTTGAAATATTACGATACACTACAGGGTGTCCCAAGTTCGAGTGCCTATTAGACGTTACTGGAGAACTGGACATATTTGAAATCTGAAAATTGGGATTATGATATTGCTTGAAATTCTCTACAACGCTAAAATATTTTCAAAGCCCAAGCACTTCCGGTTATACAGTGAGAGTGAAAATAAATTTGATGAATAATTGTTTTTTTCAAGTTTTGCATTCGTTGTATGATCAAGTATTCAATGTTGAATACATTTTTGTTAAAACAATTGTATTCATTCGGATAGTTACCAAAATTTCGAAAAAAAACCGGAAAACAATTCAAATATCTTTAGTCAGTATTATGTTCATTATTCATATTTTAAACATCCTGAACGTAAACCGTTTTCTCAAGATCGAAGAGGAAGAATGTGGAAAGGTCATGCTTCTTTTGGATTCGAGAAATATCATCACAGGGTGTTTCAAATTTTGTATCGAAAATTGTGATCAAAAATTGGCCATAACTTCTCTTTTTCAAATTAGAACCCTATTTTTTTGGCGCTCTAGTTCCTCGGAACTGAGTGCTTATCAATTTGCCCAAATGTCTGTAATTTTCGAATATTTCGATGAAAATGGTCTTAAACGATTTGGTTCGACTCACTGATCAAGAATCCGTGGTCGAAATTCATTCTGTCCGGCCGTCCGGCCGGTCCGTCCGGCCGGCCGTAGGCACGATAACTCTCGAACGGAATGAGCTAGAGAGTTGAAATTTTCAGAGTAGGTTTGGGGGATAAATATCTCGGCTAAGTTCGTTATTGGGCAAAATCGGACAGATGGTTTCGGAGTAACAAAAAAAAAAAATTTTTTTACAGAACAAATTCCAAATTAAATTTTTTTTAATGAGCAGTTTTATCATAAGAATCCATTCATATCATTTTTAACTCTAACAAGCTAATACTTTCGGAGATATGATTTTTAAAATTTCAATGTAAATCGTATTTCACAGATTGATATAATTATTCTATGTATATTCTATGTATGAATTGTCATAGAGTCAACTTGACAGAAGGGAATATTGTAACTTCAAGAATATTGGGGTTGAAATACTCGTATTTTAGCGATGCAACGGGGACCTCACCCGAAAATGTTTGAAAATATTACGTAAATATTGAAAGCATAATTCTGTAGTTCGAGAGAGGATAAAATTTGGTGAACGTAGATCAGGAAATTTTTGATCGATTATAAGGTAATTTATTATTACCTACTTATCTTCTTTTATACATGTTTTATGGAATACCTACTATTAGTAGGTACTTTAAACCTGTTTTGGGCAATTGTCATACGAAACTTGTTTTTTTGGCGCTCTAGTTCCTCGGAACAGAGTGCTTATCAATTTGCCCAAGTGTCTGTAATTTTGGAATTTTTTTGGCTGAAAATGGTCTCAAATGATTTGGTTCGACTCACTGATCAAGAATCCGAGTGCGAAATCGATTCTGTCCGGCCGGCCGACCGGCCGTAGGCACGATAACTCTCGAACGAAAGGAGTTAGCGGATTGAAAATTGCAAGGTGGTTTTGGAGCGTAAATATCTCGGACAAGTTTGTTAATGGGCGAAAACCATCAAGGGGTTTCGGAGTTATGGCCGATTTTAGTAAAAATATTTTTTATGAATATTTCCGAAACCGATCACTCGATCTATCTGAAATTTAGCACCAAATTGTAGAATCATGACCTTTATACGCATGTGAAGTTAGGTATTGACCAGATTACCGCAAAGTGTCAAAAAAAAATTTGAAAATGTGGTGCAGTTCTCATTCTCATGATTGCTCATTTAATCTTGATAAATAAACTATTATTTGAATTGAATTTCCTTTATGATGCAGTTCTATCATATGAATACATTGATATAATTCCCAACTCTGAGAAACCAATACCAGATATAATTTGTCTGTTTGAACTAGAGCGCCAGAAAGCTCCTGTCCACAGGGCTTGAACTCATTTTTTAGTTATTATGATTGCATTTGATTCTGCGGTGAAAAATAATGATAGTTTTCTGACATGATTATGTTCCCAAATTCAATAATTTTTGAGTTTTCTTTTTTTTTAATATAGGAGCATAATCATGTTAGAAAACTATCATTATTTTTCACCACATAATCCAACGCAATCATACAAAAATAGGGTTTATAATTTGAAAAACCCAAGATATGGTCAATTTTTTATCACAATTTTCGACACAAAATTTAAATCACCCTGTGATGATATTTCTGAAATTCAAAAGATGCAAGACCTTTCCACATTCTTCCTCTTCAATAATGTAAAAACGGTTCACGCTCAGGATGTTTAAGATAAGAATAATGAACATAATACTGACTAAACATATTTTACTTTTTTCCGGTTTTTTTTTCGATATTTTGAAAACTATTCGAATAAATACAATGGTTTTAACAGAAATGTATTCAGCATTGAAGAGTTGATCATACCAGGAATGCAAAACTTGAAAACATTCTATTTTCATCCAATTTATTTTCACTCCCTGTATAACCCGAAGTGCTTGGGCTTCGAAAATATTTTAGCTCTGTAGAGAAGTTCAAGCAATATCATAATCCCAATTTTCAGATTTCAAATATGTCCAGTTCTCTAGAAACGTCTAATAGGCACTCGAACTTGGGACACCCTGTATATTGATACTATCTTATTCAACATCCAGTTTCCATAACTCATACAATGTTCAAATGCTACGAAAATGGATAGATAAACATAGTGTATAGTGTTGTATCACCTACGTTATTCACTCAAGCATACATGAAGAACTACTGCTTCAATATTGTACTGCCTACAGTCAGTAATAAATCAAGCTAGAATATAATCTATCAGTGTGATCAATGATTAGCGATTTGGTATGGGACCTGCCTAGTTTATCTGAACAGATTATCAACTCATCTCTTAATAAAACAATTTTAATTACCACGGGGAGTGTGTGTGAGAAGATGTGGAGTGGAATTGAAGGAGATTATTTATTGATTTGATAATCTAATTGCTTCTGACTACTCCGATATTAACCTACTAGAACTTATGTATAATCTAGTGGCCATTCATGCATTCACAGAATTTATTGGATTTGAACTCGTATTTAGATTATGCAATAAGAGGACTATCAATTAGATCTAAATTCTCTAGATATTACATTTAGAGCAATATTGGAGTAATTCAAGTAATATAACGACTTTTATTATTTACAGAAGGAGCAACTTAAATCTACCTAGGACGTCTCTGAGAGTTTACATTTTGGCATTTATTAGAACTCCTTTTGTGAGCTCGTAGCGAGTGCCATGCGACGTAACTGATAGATATTCTAATGCAAGTCACAAAGTGAGATCCATAAGATATCACTTCCTGCGGAATACTTTACAATCTCCTGGAGATATCGCATAAGTAACTAAAATGGGATATTCACAATATGATCGCCCAAAGACTTCACTATAGTAAACTGATTAAGATATTCGCAATTATGTCTCACTGCGAGTTCCCAAAGTCATCGCGAGGAGATGCCTGAAATTGTCTTGAACGTATATATTATGGGTAGAAGGAATTATTTTCGAGAGATAAGTTTTTAGTTGTCTAGGCATAGGTCATTATGAGCGGTGTTTGGTAGATATAAATCGTATAACGTCAAAACGTGGGTTATCGTCGCTATTCCCGTGTATGTTTATGTAAACAAAGAAAAAATTCCTTCAAGTTTCAGTTCCACCGTTCCTTCGAACATAATTCATTTTTCGGAAGAACACTAAGTATATACAAATTTTTCTTTCTTAAAATGATCTGTTTTTACCGATTTTTATTTGAAGCAATAATTGTTTTCTCACGAACAGCGTTTACTAGGCTAGGAAAATGACGGGATTATATAATATATAATATAAGGGTGCGTTTTTATCTCAATCACCTTTGGTGATAGATTCAATCAGAGATAAGAGTACGATTACCGTCACATCTTTAAAATTCATCGGAAATCCACAGATCAATCCTATGAAAAGTTATAAATTTGTATGGATGAGTCGATTTAAGTAGGTAAATCGAGTGAGATATCTCATGTCCGGAGTATAATTTGAACCGTTTTGACAGTTCATAAATTACTTAATTATTGATTGAATATGATTCGCCTCTGATGGTAACTAACTCTAACAAATATTAAAATCATGTATAGTGTTCATAACGCAGAAGCAATTTCGAAATAATAAAATTGTTCATTTCAAAGATATTTTTCATAGTTTAGGACAGAAAACCCAGAAAGGAATCATTTAGTGATTAATTCAACTCCGAGAGTATCCTTTAATGATTATACAAGTACCTACTTAGATTTTTACAACAACAGTAATTAAGGTTTTTGTGGAAACTGTATAACTCTATGGTGTCACAAATCAATCCGAAATATCAGATATTTGATGTTACAAATCAGATATACCTCTCAACAGATATATCACATATCAGTTTCACCAGAAATATCAGATATCTGATACTGTATACAGGGTGTCCCAAGATATTCCAAACAGCCAATATCTCGGCTCTCAGACAAGGTAGAAAGTTCAAACAAAAAGTCTTTCAAAATTTTTTTAAAATTCTGTTTCTAATTACCACCCCAGAAAGAACTACCCCCAGATATTTTTTCTAAATGGCACCCCTATATTTTTTTCACTCTAAACGATTCCCCAGTAAAAGAAGAAATATGTTTAAACAATTTTTTATCATTTTACGTAAATTCAGCCCTTAAAAATAATAATTATAATTTCCGGCACATTCACCATTTTCGCTCAGTTCATTCTCTATGGGGTAAATTTCGAACATTTGTAACATTAATTTTAATTTTAAATGATTATTATGTTGATTTATTATGTTTCAGAGTGTTGTTTGTGTTAATGTTTTTTTATTGTCTGTATGGTTTCTGATAGAGTTTTTGATGCCATTTAAATTACTGTTTGTTTGAACTTTCTACCCTGTCTGAGAGCATAATATGTTTCTTCTTTCACTGGGGAATCGTGTAGAGTGAAAAAAATATAAGGGTGCCATTTAAAAAAATATGTGGGGGTATTTTTTCAGGGGTGGTAATTAGAATCAGAATTAGATTCTGCTAGTGTTTTTGATGCCATTTAAAATACTTTTTGTTTGAACTTTCTACCTTGTCGAGATATTAGCTGTTTGGAACATCTGTATATAGGATATAAGAGATATTTTCCCAATATTTTCAAAATTACAAATCTGATCGAGTTGAAATTTTATAGTTGAAAATTAAATATCTCGATTTCTTAGCGCCAGAATTTGCAGAAATCCTCAATGTAACTTAAGAGCATCGAGAAAATGAGAGATATCCTAAAAATCAGATATATGCTCAGCGTTTTATCATAACAGAAATTATGTTTTTTCTGAAAGCTGCATAACTCAATATTATCTTGTCCCATATATTTCAGATATATCTGGGACAACAGCAATTAGAAAACACACAGCTTTGATATATCCTAGCTCGTTACAGAATTAAGATATTGACATGGTGAAGAATTCCTCCTCTTGACTTCTACATGTCACTCAACCATGTAGAAGTGATACATTCTTCACACTCTTTAAATAAGCTGACAAATACTCGAAGAACTAAGTGCAATAAATTATTAATTATATCATGCCCGTATGCTAGGCGAGTCTATTTGTATTTCGTTGATTGAAAAAGAAAGGATTTATGTCTCACTATCCAAGACATTCTGTCGTTAATTTTTATTTTTGAAGCTTACATAAATCCGGCATGTATAGTATTTTTCCTCGCATGTTCTAGGGAATAGCGAGTTAACATTTTTTTCAATTGCTGCACGGTCTTCCGTTGCCACGATAACTTTCGAGCAGAAAAAGATAATTTTCATGATAGGTTGCGCATCCGAATGCGACATTTAGGTTCGTTAATGGGCATAATCGGCTAAACGGTTTCGGAGTTATACCAATCTGAGATGTTGTTATTTCCTCGATAACAATAAATAGATACGCGATCGAATTTACACTTTGTTTTTAGTTGTAGAATGCTCTCAAATAATCATGGGTATCGTATAACTAGAAAAACAAATTAAGATTTTTCTTCAAACAAAATAAAAATTTTTCTTCGAACCTTTTATATTTCTGAAACCTCTCTCAGATTTCGCCGAAATTTCGTACAAACCTTCAAGCCACATTTTATTTGGCCAATATTTCCAAAAATACAGATCGAATTTGAATCTAGTACTCGGTTGACAAAAGGGAGCTTGAATTTTCATGCATAATTTCGTGAGTGGGTCGTAAATAGACAAAGGAACACTTACGCAAAAGCTCTTAACTTCTCTTCAATAGGTACTTTCAAGTATTTTGATTTATATATAGTTTTAATTGCAGAAACCTGCTATACCTAGTTAATTTAATTCTTGGAACTGATGGGAGAGAATTAAATTTGATTTTAATCATTTCGCAAACTACTGTTCTTCTTTCTTGATTTCATACAATCCGATTTGAAGATTTTTAACTGCTTCTGCAAGTATTGCCACGTACGTGTCGTTTGATATATCTGTTCATAGTAGCAACGGGTTTAGTATGTTCCTCAACAGTTAACCAGTGCAATTTGGAAATCATACCAGCAACAGGTACAAGTAACAAGGATTCATCTCTTGTCAATATTAGTAGCTTTCAAAGGTAACAAAAAATGTTTTGTGCGTTCGAAATATAGGAGTTGAATCAAATTCTTCTGCCTATCCTTCATGAAATATCTTACGCATCAACAAATTATGTTGGCGAAAATACAAATTCGTGTTGGGGAATATTTGTGAATGCAAAAGAACCTTATACAGATTGTTGGTTTGGAAGAATTTTGGTATTTTCGTGGTAAGGCATGATCTAACGGCAAACTGGATTATTTTTTTGTTTGTATACATCGATGGTTTGAATCATAGATATTGTATGGCCATTTTTGCCAATGTTAGGGTAAAGTGATATTTTGAACGTAGGAAGACAGATATAGAGTCTGTGCAAATATTATAACGAGAAGTAAGTCTTACTTCTCGTTATTCGGAAGTTACAATATTTGCACACACTGCTATGTTAGGGTAAAGTGATTTTTGAACGTAGAACGACATATTATATCAAAAAGTGGACATACAATATATGTGCTTCCAACCATCGACATTTTCTAATAAAAATCAATATTCTTACGCTGAAGGTTCTGTTTGTACATGTATACTATTATATGGTCGAATAGACATTGGCCCTTGTCAATCAACTAGGTTGCAGCCTGTGGTATGCGATTGATCTCAAATTCGAATCCAATTCAAAGATAAATCTACTAAATTCAAGTGCAGAGATCAAAAATTCCAGTAGATGTTCCCTGGCTGTTAATAATGGGCATCAATATTAGTTTTTTTTTATATAAAGTGAAGTTGCTGGATTTCCCAATTTTATGGTTTTGGCTAATTTCTTGTAGGGCTTTTTCAGGCTGACGCCAATCTGTTTAACTTTGATTGGTTTGCATAGGAGTGATTTGGATTGGACTTTCCAATGTAAATATCAGTTGAAATATTATTGGAATATTGGAGAAAGAAATGAAGAAGAACCTATATCACCAATTATTTTTTTAACTGTTCGCTTCCATGATCGTCCAAACAAAATATGGATTCTGGGTGGCAAATATTTTAATTTGACATATGATGGAACAAATCAAGTTTAATCTGTCCGACCTATTGGGTGCATAATGAAAGTACATATTATTCTATATTTAATTTTTTTTTTACAATTTTTAAGATATGTGACATATTCTCCATTCACAAGTGAAGGGCGCAAATAACTCAAATGGAATTTTAATAGAAACTATGAGTTTTATGGATGAGATCTAATTGCCTGCATCGAATTCCTTCAGTTTCGCAACAAAATGAGTGAATTGGCAAGTATGACATTTCACTGTTGAAATGAAATGATAGTTTCTCTAATTGTGTAACTTATATACCAAGGGCTCCTCTGGTTGGATTCATTCCTTCTAGCACGTGTTTGAAGCTGGGCAATAGAAGACCAATTATTAAGCTGACTATGTTTATGAACACTGAAGCTAAAAGGAAAGTTGTTGCATACAAATGATAATATTGTCCACTTACCAGTGACTTATCTTTGAGATTCAACGTATCAATTGGTTGTGAGTTTGTAACTTTTTTCAATTATTATTATTATTATTATTATTAAAAAAATACATAGAGTTGAGGTAAAAAAACCTATAAACTCAAAAGCTCAAAAAAAAAAAATACAATTCCACAATGAAAGAAAGTATGAAAAAAATATTAACAAAAAAAAAGAATTAACATGGCAAAAAAAAAAGAATTATCAATCAGTTCAACAGTCCAGAGTAACACTGCATACACATCTCATCCCCCACGCTTCCAGCTGTCATAGCGGTTTTTGAAAGTGTTTACACTAGGAGATTCAGCCACAGGACCTGGTAAGCCATTCCAAACGTCAAAAATTCTATTAGATAGAAATCGCATGCGTGTAGTTGTCCTGAAGGGTTCTTTGGCAAGTTTATAGGCGTGTCCTCGAAGGTTGTTTCTGTTGAGCTGAAACAAATGACGCATGTTGATACCGAATTTACCGGTAATAGACCGATAAGCCACTATTAAATCGCCTCTAGTGCGTCGCTCCTCAAAGGACGCTAAGCCAAAGAGACGCAGCCTAGCTGAGTAGTCAGGACGATTAATGGCAGCAAAAGGAATCCTGGTACACCACCTCTGGACTGATTCCAATAAGTTTCGATCCCCCTGGAGAGCAGGCCACCAAGCAGGTCCAGCATACTCCAGAATGGGTCTTACGTAGCTTTCATAAAGTATCTTCATTGTCTGGACGCTGCAGGAGCTGAAAGACCTATGCAACATGTAGGTGGTTCTTTTTGCTTTAGCACAGATGGATGCAATGTGCTCAGACCAATCTAGGCTGTTCGTGACGGTCAGACCCAAATCTCTCTGCTTCTCAACGACGACAAGAGGACGGCCACAAAGCGTATACGGAACACGTGGATTACTCCTACCCATGTGAACAACACAACATTTATCGAAGTTCAGCGGAAGCAACCAGTCCTCCATCCACTGCTCCAAAGCGTCAAGATCAAGCTGCAGCTGATTCGTATACATTGATGGAACTCCGTATAATTTTGTGTCATCGGCATACAGCAGGCACCTGGATCTTATGAGGCGGGGAAGATCAGCTGTGTACAGTATGAAGAGAATTGGTCCAAGCACCGATCCCTGTGGTACACCACTAGAAATTGGACTGCTAATGGAGGAGAATGCACCACCAACCCTGACCATGAAGGTTCTCATACTCAGAAATGATTCAATCCAAGACAGCAAGTTGCCACGAATTCCAAGATGTCTCAACTTGCCGAGCAAACGTCGGTGGGGTACTCGGTCAAAAGCCTTCGCGAAGTCCAAATATATCACGTCCATTGGAAGGCCGTCATCAAGTGATCTACTCCAATCGTCCACAGCAAGGAGAAGATTGGTAAGAGTCGAACGCCCAGGAAGAAAACCGTGTTGCTCTTCCGGGATCAAGTTATTACTTACCGCAAATTTTAAAATCTCATCGGCCAAGATACGCTCGAATATTTTTGCCACTGTTGATACCAGACTTATCGGCCGGTAATTGGTGGGTAAGGTCTTATCTCCACCCTTATGTATTGGGGTTACGGTGGCTGATCGCCAGTCAGATGGAAGAGACGACATATCGAAGGATCGCTGAAATACAAGATATAGAGGCCTAGCGAATGCTCTGGAACATCGCGAAAGAAGGACCGGAGTGATCCCGTCAGCACCGGGTGCGGAAGAAATATTTAATTTAGTCAGATGTCTTTCCACCAGTTCTTCAGATAGAAAAACACCATCCAGAGCGAGGGAAGGGCTGGGGACGCATACTTGTGGAACACAGCCAGGGGGTTCTCTCGAGAATTGAGAAGCAAATGTTTCAGCAAGAACATTAGCAGAAGAAAGTGCATCATGACAAAGCTCACCAGATCCGTCACGAACGATTGGAACTGAAACCTTGCTGTTGAGATTACCGCGGACATACTTGAAGAATTTCTTCCTGCTACCCGATGTAGCTAGTTTGTGTTCAAACTGTCTCTTCGATGATGAAATCAGGTCTGACAAGTAGTTCGAGTAATTTCGATGGTTAAGATAATCCACTCTGCTTCCACTACGAGAATAACGTTGCCAAAGACTCCTCTTCACCCTGATAGCCCTCGTGATGTCACCACTTATCCACGGTTTCAACGGACTTTGCTTGACAGTGATAGACTCAGTGTTACCGTCAACCGCATCTCTAACAATTTCGAGAAATTGACTCCATAAGTCATCCATATCTACGCAACTGTCAAAAGTCCGTGACCAGTCCACACTCATCAAATCTGAAGAAACCCGATCAAATCTTGTCCTCTGGTAAGGTTTACTCTGCATAGTAGGAGGTTTGTTGCTACAAAACTGCAACCGAGTCATCAGCAAAACGTGGTCAGATTTTCCAAGAGGAGACAGGTATTGTATATCCGAAAGGAGGTCGGAGTCGGAGGTTACAAGAAGATCCAAGGTAGAAGGCGTCTGCCCACATCGATATCTGGTTGGTTTCAGAACTAACTGGTGGAGGCCTGAATTAAGTATGAAATCAGCAAATGGAAAAGAGGGAGAGCCAAAAGCAGGTAAAATTGACAGAGGCCACCTAATATCAGGGCAGTTAAAGTCACCAGTCACCAAAATGTTACTGCGAGAAAGGTGGAGCTCTCGTAGGAACTGAATCACCGCTGTATCGTCTGTATTCGGTCTGGGCCTATAAATACATGCTAGGGTCAAAGAGATGTCAGCATTAGAGATGTCAAGAAAGATATTGTCAATGCCCATCCAATCCTCATGGAACGCCAAAATCTTGAAATTTTTGACAATAGAATCATGTAGATAGATGCACACTCCTCCGTGCCCAACTGTACGTACACTATCATTACGAAAAACAGTGTAACTTGGTATATAACAAACTGAATCGGCAATGGATGGTTGGAGCCAAGTTTCTGCTATAAAGATTATGGATGGTTTGTGAGTGTGAACAAATGCTAGTAGCTCAGTGAACTTGGACATCTATGTATAATTGTAATAGGTTGGTTAAGTGTTTTGATAAATGAATAATACCTAAAACAGTTGTGAACGTAAAAATTAGCACAAAGTGACAAAATGTTCACATAAAACCAGGTGATTCTCTATTTATTTTTCATGTCCTATAGTTGTATACAGATATTGCATGGAATACCAACGTTTCTAAAGAAAGTGTAGGAATAATTATGTAAAGGAAACACTGTATTTGTAACTATTTATATGTACATACAAGTTAATTTTTTGGTTGGTATATATATATAACTTTGACAAATATAGAATTATGGATAATGCTGAGATGTATATTGAAGTAGGAAGGTTCAACGGGTAATTCCGCAAAAGGGGCAGAAAAAGATCAATCTGCTGGTATCTGCCGACACTTGTGTCTTCTAGTTGGGCTACCAAGAAACCAAGGAAAAGATGTTTTATTCCTTATTTTACTTGGTTCCGTTCATTAATGGGCATAATCAGCCAAACGGTTTTGGAGTTATACCCATCTGTAGTTTTCTTATTATTTCCTCAATAACTCGAAAAGTACACATTCGATCAAATCGAAGCTTGATAATTATATGTAGATCCCTGGCCCAAAATTGTGTACAAAATTTTGTGGAGATCTGATAACCAGAAGCAAAAAAAAATTCTAAGAATATTCAAATTTTTTTTTACAAAATTTTATATCTCATAAACTTTCTGTCGGATTTCGCTGAAATTGCACACAAGCCTTTAAACAGCCATTTCAAAATAAATCACGGAATTTCAGCTCGATCGGCTTCGTATTTTTGGAATTATTTCATATTAAAATTTGAATTTAGTTGATGCTGATATCTTATCCAATTCGAACTCGAGTTCTTTTCGTATCAGCCTCACAGGCATGTCCATTGGAGATTTGAAATGTCTATGAATGACGTAGATGTGCTCTATGAGGCTCTGAATACGAATGAACCTCTGATTTCTACCCACAGCCTTATATAGATCCTTCAAATTCTCAAGAATCAAATTAAATTTTAGATTGATAGATATCCTTGAAATTAGGTTTCTGTTAAATTTTGTAGGCTAATTATGCCTCTGGAAAATTCGACTATTTTTTCATTGTTCATTTTAATATGCGATTCCTTACAATTGTAGAAATATCTCTTTATCTGTAATGATATTTTCTAAAATTTTTCTTCATTATTTTCTCAAGAATTCTCCATAAAAATGTCTGTATGCTTCTGATCAATGAAAATGTTTAATTTTTCATAGTCAATCGTTCACAATTCTTCCACTATGGATTTTTTATGAAAATTATTATAAATATCTTGATGGAACTTCCCCCCTCATGCTAAGAACATCCGTAGTCTTCAAGTTCACTAATATATCTCATGAATATTCCTTCTAGAAATGCCAAATTTAATTTTATTCTTTCTAGTACAATTTCTATTGAAACTATTAATCGTGTCTAAACTTTCATTCCAAATCATTTCAGTTAATCATCTCAATGCATACCTACTTAAGTGATTTTTTTCTCAGTGGGAGAGTAATTGACTTGGGAGCGGAAGCCCCAAGTTCAATTCCGAGGCTAGGAAAGAAATTTTCTAGTCACGGTAATCGCCACCATTTGCTGTTGGGTCAAAAATTAACAGTGCTGTGCCTAGGGTGGCGTAAGGACACAGTAACAAAGCCTACACAGAACACAACTGGTTCTCCTTACTAGCTCAAGCTCTTCGAGAGCTCAGGAGGGTTCTCCTTGTGGAAGACCTAGGAGGATCAGTATAATAATATACAATATACAATTATCTCCACACCATTTCTGCTATAAAAAAAAAAATTTTGTATGTACTAGATGCGAATATTGTATGTTGTTGAGAATTATTCTATCTGATCATTGATACTTGTAAACGTAAGCTATTTTTAATTATTTTGATATGACAATATTTTCAACTGATAATTAAAATGAATTAATAATTTATTCCAGTATATTGGATATTTCTGTGCAATTAAATGTGCTCGATCCAACAATTTATATACTAATATATAAAAAAAATTGGTACCTAATGATAATACCCACATTCTCTCTGTTAGTTGAGACTGATACAATGTTGAAAATTAGTCCCCATTATTCAAATCTAATACACTCAATTATAAACTGAGTCCGTAGTGTTTAGAGCAACAACTATAACGTTCTCTGACCTCCTTCCCCCCACCTTACACCATTCATACTTTCTCTCACCGTCTCATTACAGAATGCATTGTTATTCGGTTACTACATCCTATTTGTTAAAGACTAACGTATTTGTCGTTTTTACTGTTAGATGTTTAGGTTGAATAAATGGCCAGTGATGAAGAGCTTTGTCGGATGATGTAAATTTATAACACGAATCTTATCTATTGCACGGTACCTTGGATATTTCACGCAAGAGATGATAGCGGTCTCGAAATTTTGAAGCTTCGGTAGAGGCGGCAATTTGCTGCGGGTTTGAATCGGTAACTAAATATTATTTTTATAATATATCACACTAATCTATCATACTGAATTTTCATAATATCTCAGAAAAATTGTTGGGGTTCTGGAAGAAAATAAACCTTATTGCATCTATTTTTGTTGAAAATTGTAGTTCCTCATTGTATTGTCCACTAATTATTTTGTTCAATGACTGTCGAGTCGGGAGCATTTCCGCATGACCGGAAAATTGGTCTCCTAGTTTATATGAATTTTGGCAGTAAGAGCTCAGTCAGTGGCAGCTGCGGTGTTATCAAATTGTCAACTTTCTGTACACTAGTCGAGAGTATTATGCACGATACCTTATTTAATAGTTTAAAGTCTTCAATCGTTGATTTTCAACATGGATTCTTCTCGAAAGGTGCTATTGAAACAAATCTGGTCATATATTCAAAGTAAGTAAATAAGTAAGCCCAAGATGGTGTGTCTCACAGGGCGAAACACCACGAAAAGAAAACACATCATATTCAGGTCACTATCCTCCACAAAAATTAAGAAATTCTTCAACATCATAAAGTTCACACTCTAAAATTAACTTGTGGACTTCTTTCCTGAAAAGATCATGAACTTGAAAACTCTGGATTCTACCAGTACCTATTATATATTGTCACAGATATATAGAGAGGATGTCATTCAGTAGGTACTAGAAATGGAGTGCTGTGAAAAAAATTATGGGACAACAGCTTGGTGTTGTTAAGATTTCTATACTCTTCATAATAATGTGGTTGCTTGTGGAAGAATTTGAATTGAGAATTCTATTTTGCTCAAAGAGTTGAAGGTCTCTCATTTTCCATTTTTGAGTAATGAAAATGTTACTCCCTTCCGAACAATCTCCCCAGAAAATTACCCCATAAGCAGCTAGAGATAGAAAATTAGCAAAGAGATCACCTTCACGACCTGCAAATCAACGTGAGCCCTAAGCACGACAAGTGAATAACACACTGACTTGTTGTTCTATTAGGGAATTCCACTTCAAATTACTATCAAGAATGACGCCCAAAACTGGCAAAATGTCTCCAATTATAATTCAATTTGTACCAGATTGTACCATCATAAACTAGCTCTTTGATCTATGAGAGGAAAAGAAAGAACTCATTTTCTTCTGCATATTCAGGGCCAAGCTATTTTCAGTGTACCAGCTCCCCTTATCATTCACTGCTACTACTGCCGGATCTGACGAAGCAGATATGCTACCGCATCTCATCAGACCATCGATGTCATCGACAAACATCCCAACTTTACAGTCGCAGCGCAGTCACAGCCAAACCAAGATCATTCATGTAAATGATGAAGATAAGAGGTCCTAGAACACTACCCTGTAGGACGCCCATCTGAATATCCTCATTCATAGAAAAATAGATTTCCTATTACTAATCTAAACTTGTTGCGGGAGCGTTCGATGAGCGGATAGAGGTTGAGGCGCTGTATACTGATTCCAGTAAAGCATTTGATGATAAACTTTCTCATCTATAAACATGCTGGAATCGGTAGTCCGTGAGATCTCTTGAGATGGTCCTGTCTCTACAATAGGGGTCAGTTAGTCAAGGTGAGTGAATATAGGGCAGCACCATTTGTGATAACCTCTGGGGTTCCGCAGGGTTCCAATCTGCGTCCATTTTTGTTTTTAATTTTCATCAATGATTTGAGATTGTGTTTTTGATAGTGTCATATTTTTTTGTACAGTGATGATTTAATGATCTTTTTGATGATTATGAAGGTCCAAGACTGTATAAATCATGTATTTAGTATGATCTCGATCAGTTCCCAAACAATTGCCGCCTTCATGGGTTGGATTTGATTTTGATGGACGGTTGCAGCAGAATTAATGGTTTTTTCCTCAGAATATGCAGAAAGATTGATAATGAATCCACTATTGAATTCTTTCATTATGCTCTTATTTATAGTAGACACAACCTTGCCAGTGTTATATGCAAAATGTCCTCTTCAAATGCGAGGCTTTGTCTGGCATTAGAACTAGCATATTCGGCTTTGCTGACGAAGATATTTGATATATATTTGCATATAGGAAAGAAATTTTCTAGTCACAGTAATCGCCACCATTCGCTGTTGGGTCAAAAATTAACAGTGCTGTGCCTAAGGTGGCGTAAGGACACAGTAACAAAGCCTACACAGAACACAACTGGTTCTCCTAACTCAGGGCAAGCTCTTAGAGCTTATGAGGGGTCTCCTTGTGGAAGACCCAGGAGGATCAGTATAATAATAATAATAATAATAATAATAATATTGTTGTAGGGGGGGAACGTTGCACTCCGACCTTAAGTATATTGTGCCCCCTCATCAGAGCTGTCGATGTCACCACCATCTACAGCTCACCTTCCAGTTCCAGAGTTCTGATGAACTCTGGGACTCTGGACTCTGGACTCAATATCTGGGATGGCTTCAAGAAGGCTACATCTTCGCTCCTGCAGATTTCTTACCACCCAAATCATTCGTTGCATTGGTTTGAGATTGCGGGGCATTCCGTAATCAGGTGATCAGGAGTTTTATCCTCCTCCCGAAAGAATCTGCACTCGTCAGTTTCTGCTATACCTAATCTCATCATATGCTTCCAAAGACAGCAGTGTGTGGAAACCAGTGGGGAGGTGCAAAGTATTTTTACTGAGAGCCATACACTTCTTGGATCTGACAGTGTCAAAGTTCCGGAGGAACGTTTTGGAGTGATACATTTCTGGAAGGGCACTCTGAAGTAAACCTACTAGGATACTTCATTGCCACAGAAGAATCTGATTAACAGTCTCATGGAGTTCATAGAAAAATCCAAGCTGCTCTCAAGCTAATCCTGGATCAGGGACAGTGAACTTCCTTCGGGAATATGTAGTGTTGGGCCTGAGAACTCACCAGTAATCAATCAATCAATCAAGGATAAAGTTTCTTGGGTTGGCTGAGAATCGAACCTGCACACAACTGCACCTGCAGCTCAATTGTATCAGGCCATGATGAGCCGGACTACACTCATGAGCAGGCTCTTTCAGAGATCTGTGGAACTCTTCAAATGTGCGTCTTTTCGTGGGCATAAAGCAGATAAAGTACTCTCGAAATTCATGAACGAAGAACTCTAAATGTGAATGGTATAATTGTGTACTGTGTAAGATCAAGAAATTCTGTAAAGCATTTCAAAAAAAATTCAATCGTCGATATATTTTCTGATCAAACTGAATTCCTCACATTTTTCGATGCCGTTTAAAAGCTATCAAGATAAAATAGTTAAGTTTATTTATATGGTATTATAATATTGAAATAATGTCGATTTCAATTCAGAAATTATCTCGGGCCAACCGAGAAGTGATTTAACCGTAAACCATATCTGCTAAATTTCGAATAACATCGGACCGGAGTGTTCGTAGGATTAATTTTTGATCATCATCGTAAGTAAATGCGGTGGTTATTGAGCGTGACCTCATAGTAATCACCTTCATTATCTTCTCATCGCGTCCCGAATTCCAGGTGCGATTGAACGTTTTCGTAACACTTTAAGGTTCCGATTACTTTCCCAGATAAGACCGATTTTTATTCTTCACAGTGAAGAAGGATTCTGACTGGTGTTTTACTTCCCAAGTAGTGGTCTTCGATGGTGTTCCATCATCTGCGAGGCCCGTCAGGACAGGTGTGGTGCAGGGGTCAACATTGGAGCCAATCCTTTGGTTGGCTCATTGGTTTCTTTCCAATGAGCTCAGCGTGAATGAGGAGAAGACTCAGGAACTCATTTTTAGCGTCAGAAATTCTAATAGCCACTCTAATATGAATTCCTCTGTTAGATTTCTGGGTGTGTTCATTGATGCGTCACTCACATGGACTGATCATGTCGATCAAATGGCTTCCATACTGAGTAGCAATATATTTGCGCTAAGATTTCTTTCCAGCTCATTGTCCACTGAGCTGCTGGGGTCCGGGTATTTTGCTCTGGTGGAAGCGCATCTTAGGTATGGAGTACTGGTGTGGGGTAGCTGCGCTCATGCTGGGATAATTTTTGAACTGGATTTTTGTGAATTGCTTCTGCGTAAGGAATACAAGATATTTGTGGGAAGCAATAAATTGAATAATGTTGCCTAACAAACAATAACGACACAATATCAACGATGAAACAACTAAATTTCGTAACGTTTCGGAGTCTGAATCAGACTCCTTCGTCAGACACTAAACGAAAATCTTCAGAATTATTTTTTGCTCATATAGCTATTCTGAAATTAGAGAATTGTCACCTTGACAGTATTTTAAAATCATAGAAACATAGTTTTACTTAGCATAGAAGTTCCAACTCCTGTTTTAATAAATTCAGCCAAATATGGTGAATTCCAATTGAGCAGTTTGCAAAATTGCATTCTCTGTTCAACAAAATACAAGTTGACTCCTTGAGCCTTTTAGCGTAATCAGAAAAAATTAAATCATGTGATTAGTGAAATTCATTATAATATTCCCTCAAATATTCCCAAATCTTATTACACTAATACTAAACTTATTGGCCTTCAAGATGTGATAGAAAGAAAATGATCACTCCTGAGAGGTTTTTTCATTTGATGTTATGATGCCGCGACAACAAGAAATATTATGTATACAGTTTTTGGATTTTTCTTTAATCGGTTTTGTCTCAGTTTATAAAGAACTAAGATCATTGTGTGTCTCTTGTACTTGATTAATTTTTATTTGTTTAGTAGCTCTTCATTTATTAATGTACTCGTTCGTGGATCACCATGTATTAGTAGTGGTAGATATCTTATGAAGGAAGAGATGTATCGTGGGTTTTTTCAAAAAGAGTGGAAATTTTCTGAAAAATTCTTTGAACAAAGGCGGAAAAACCGCATATTTTTGGTGAAACGAATACTACCCAACTGATTCCTTTTGAAATAAAAATTTCTTTTGAGATCCTCATTTATTTTTGAACAAATGTGGTCACATGGGTTTTTTTTGTGCGGCGCACAGTTTCCGCTTAATAAATAAAAAACTTTTTACTCCAGGATCAATAATTCCTCAAAAATGTGATGCGGTGTGGAAATGTTTGTGCATCGACTGAAAGCAAATAAAGGGATAAGATTTATTCCAAAATGAATGAGAATCCGAAAAATATGTTTTCTTGTCAGATGCTCTGTTCTTGATTAAAATGAATAACTAAAATTGCTTTAAATCGCAGTACCAAAATTATCACCCTGTATCTTAAAGGTTAAGACTTTTATGTCATACGTTCATAGGGAGTTTTTTTCCTAAAATAAGTCAAAGAATCGCCCCCTCAAATATTAACCTGTCTTTAGGTAGCAGTCTGTATTTAAAACAAAAGTATCATCTCCGTTCCCCTTTAAAATTCCAGGTGAATCTCCGCACCGCTAAAAATCCCAGTTACGTCACCTCAAATTGCGTCAAACGCCAGTCCAGGGGAAATGAATACAAAGAATTTTTAATCACTCGGGAAATCACATCGTGCAGAAAAATAATAACTATTAACGCGGCAAATTTTCGGGCTGCCGTGTTCTGGTACTAATGAACCCTTGGTTACGCCTATGCTGTTAATTCTGCTCAACTAGAGCGGTTTCACGAAATCTCTGTCCACGGTGTGGAGAGAAACCGAGAAATTAAAGGGGCCCATTCACGCGCTGGGCAATGAGATCCGGCAGTTTGGCAACATGTTGGCCATACATACATTGTTGATTTTCGTAATCCTGGTTGAGATTGTCATGGTGGCCATGGCAGGGTATCATTTCACTGATTCATAAATTAATGAGTGCTGTCTAGCTGAGTGGTGGAGCGTTTGATTCAGAAACCAGAGACCCCGAGTTCACACCCGGGGATAGGAAATATTTTTTTGTCAGACAGTAGCGTAGCGACCACCATTCACTTTGTTGGGTTAAATTTAACAGTATTAGGCCTAGTGGGCATAGGGGTACTATAACAAACCCTACACATAACACAACTCATTGTCCCAACTCGCAGAATTACTTGAGAACTTGAGAGGGTTCTACTCGGAAGATTTGGGAGTATCAGTTTAATCATATCATAGATGCGCAACATCAAACTTTATTGTAGAAATAGTTTTATGATATCTATTTAGGTTTGTGAAAATTCTAATCACACTTACGATAAAAACAAATATTACATAGAGCATCACCAGTTAAAATTTCGTGTTTTCTATTAAACCCGATTAAAAATTATTCTAACTTTGTACTAACATTTTCTATCAAGAACTCTTTCGAAATTGAAATTTAAAATATTTTCCCACCGACCAATGCAAAATTAGTATCGTTGGATGTTGTCAATATTTTCCCTAATATGTCAAATACTATATACATCATACAGTGTGAGTATGACAGGAATTTAAAAGAAAAAAACAAAGCTAAAAGAGTGATTCAGTCGAAAATACTTTCCGCCGTATTCACAAAGCATTCAATCTCCGTTAAGTCCTAACTGAGGTCCTCAGTTAAGGACAAATATGAATCGCAAGCTCAGTTTAAGTGAAAATTAACGTGAAACAGGCCTGTTTCAGCACCGTTACATACGTTAACTGAGGTTGCGATTCTTATTTATCCTTAACTGAGGACCTCAGTTAGGACTTAACGGAGATTGAATGCTTTGTGAATACGGCGGTTTAACTTTCAGAAACGTGTTTGAATCAAAATTATTTTGATTTCAACGATAAAAGATATACCAGCAATTTGTAATTGTTCCGAGAGAAGCATGTTTCACGTGAGTAAGTATTCACTTTTTTTTTACTTCTGGATAGCATTGGAAAATAAATTAATAAATAATAATGGACGAGATAACATTCGAAGAATTTAAATTCAAATAGGGGTTGTCGATGAATTCACCACTGACCAATATGTATTTGTCCGTTTTGAATTAATTATGATTGTTTCTGCCTATATACACATATATATTTAACTTTTTTCTTATGTCTGTGTTTGTCATGATCTATTCATACTTTCCTTTACATTTAGAGTACATTAGTTTTAGATTATCGTCATAAGTAAGACACATTGGAAAATATTATTTGCGGGATATTTATTCTTTTCATAATGCCATACTCGTTTATATTTGTAATATATTTATTGATTTCGTTATCCTCGAAAGAACTGTCAAATATAATTAAGAAGCTTCAGGGTAGCATTCAATAGCCTTATTTTTGTGAGAAAATAATACACAAACAGTTGAAATGGACCATTTTTATCTAAATTTGTTCAAAAAAGAGAGATACAACTTGTGAATTTCTCCTTGGAGTGAATCTGGGTTTCTATGTTCTTTCAAAAACTGTCAATGAAATTTCAGAATAAGATTTCTAAAACAAATAATTCTGCAGATTTTCACTTACTCTCTGATAATGCAGTCTGAAGCGTTATAGAAAATTTGTTGTTCGTTGCTGTCGTTTCGTTACTTTTTGTTAGGCAACATTTTTGCCTATTAATGAACTTAACTGTCGCATTCGGATGCATAACCTGCCCTGAAAAATACAAGTCAATATATCTTTCCATTCGAAAGGTATCGTGGCAACGGTCAACCATCCAGCTACTGAACCCACACAAGGCTGCTCGGATATCCAAGAATATAGATCCCATTGTGATCAAATTTGGAACTTTGCTTTAAAATTAGGATTTGAAGGCTCTCGCTGAATTTCAGCAATATCGAAAGGAGAGTTTCTAGGATACATAATATTTTTTGAACTGTCATATTGCGTCGTGCCAGAGGTGATTTGATTGTTGTTGCATTTCGAGCCATGAATGATTATTTTGGTGTTGGTCTATGTAATATTTTCCCGTTTAACGCGAACAACGTTCGAGGACATACTTGCAAGCTTGCAAAGGAACCATTCCGCACCAATGTACGTAAACATTTCTTGCGAAATAGAATCTTCGATGGGTGGAATGGTTTGCCAGTATCTGTGGTTGAATCTACCAGTGTCAATACTTTGTGAAGTGTGCAATTCATGTATTTCTCATTCTGGTTTTTGGCGCTCTTGTTCCTCGGAACAGCCTAACAATTTGCCGAAATGTCTGTAATTTTCGAATTTTTGGCTGAAAATGGTCTTGAACGATTTGGTTTGACTCACTGATCAAGAATCCGTGGTCGAACTCTCGAACGGAATGAGCTAGACAGTTGAAATTTTCAGAGTGGGTTTGAGGGATGAATATCTCGGTTAAGTTCGTTATTGGGCAAAATGGGTCGAATAGTTTCGGAGTAACGGAAAAAAATATTTTTTTTTACATTACAACTTTTGTTTTCAAAATTTGTTTAAGATGCAGTTTTATCGTGAGAATCCACTGTTTTCATTTTCAACTATAACAAGCTAATACTTTCGGAGATATGATGTTTCAAAGTTTCAATAATACATCGTAAGTTCTATGTATTCACAGAATGTGAACACAGAATCTGTCTGTGATCACTATTTATAGATGTCATCTTTTCTTGGTATTAGAGATTGTCAATTCATAGTTGTTATTTTCTCTTGGAAAGCAAGCATTCGATTCTGGAATTTGTGAATATATACAAGACTCTTTTGATGTAGTTTATGGAGGCAATAGGAAAGAAGAACATAATGGAATCATCAAAAGAAATAACTGTTCGTTGACCACTGAGGTTACTATTACCTTTTACTTCCTTAAGTGGTGAGACATGTTCCTATATAAAGTATTTTCATAATGTCGCTAGCAAAAACATACTGAAATATGGATCTACATTTGTGTATCAATCATTTTTTCTTTAGTTAAGGTTCATAATACAGAAAAGACTGTGTTAGTGGTATGGACTATTAAATTTTGAATTATGGAAAGACAATCTGCTATGATAGTCTCCAGCCTTGCTCTAGACATTTCGATGATACTTTCCTTAGGTATTTCGAGTTGTGAAAACTATGCACCGAGTGTAAGTGGCAACAACCCATTCCATGAGGTTGAATAATTGCAGGTTGCTCATTTAATCTTGATAAATAAATTTAATGACAATTTTTGAAGCATTAAGGCATTGAAGCATTGTAGATTGCCCTTTTTGTATAAGATAATTTTTGAAGCATTTTTTTTAAACCACACTTTTTTTAAATTTAATTTCTTTCATCAAGGATTTCTATCATAGGAATCCATTGATATAATTATCAACTCTGAGAAACCAATAATTTCGGAGATATAATTTGTCTGTTTGAACAAGAGCGCCAAAAAGCTTCTGTCCACAGGGCTTGAACCAATTTTTTTTTATATGCGAAATTCCGCATAAGTTTTGTATTCGACAACTAATTACCAAATTTCCATTCGAACTGAACTGGATTGTTTGAAAACAAAAATTCTAATCGAAAAACGTTATTCGATTATGCCCATTAACGAACAGATCCGTTGCATTTGGATGCGCAACCTATCTTGAATATTTCAAGCCGCTATCTCTTTCCGTTCGAACGGCCGGCCGGACAGAATCGAATTTGACCTCGAAATCTTCATTTGTGAGTCTAACTTAATTACTTGAGACAATTTTCGGCAAAAAATTCGAACAATACAGACATTTGGGCAAAATGATAGCATGCTGTTCCCTATAACATGCTCGAAAAAGCCGATGATTGACGAATGCAGCCTCCAAAGCATCCTTCAATAATTACTTAAATAATAAACTATTCTGTAAAATTTCCTTCGAGCCGGGATAGAAATATCCGCATAGTCCTGGTGAAAACCGGCCACCTGGCAACAATGTTCGTAAATGGAACCCTTTACGAAAGCTATGCATTCCCATCTCGTTTCCATCCATGGACATATTTGATGGAAAGAGACGATCGTAGGTGTAAATGTCTGGCGCGGAAAGGAGATACATTCAGAGTCGTTATCTTTTTCCAGCGGCCGCTCGGGCGCTCGTTGACTCCTATATTTACGTGCCTCAAATACCGAACGCTCCGGATGATTATATACAATTCTTTCAGTAAATAGGAGTAAACACCGAGACAAAGGGGATATTCAGTCTCTGCGAATTTCATCTCGTAGACGACACAACTTTACTGCTCACGAAGTGGGAGGAAGATGCTGATTTCTTCATCATAACTGCGAAGTGAAATAACGTCTTTATGCTTTGTGGTTCTAGAAAATTTCCTGTCGATAGCGAAGGATGATTCAGTACCTATTCACCATTATTCGTTCGTTGTATCGGGTTTTCCAATAGCTCTTAGTAAAAAGCTGTTAGTTTTTCCGCATCCTCCTATAGAAAGGGCAATAAAACACACAACAGTAATAGTAAGTAAGTATATCTATTTGCAAGATTGCAGTGACTCATAGAGCGGGACAACATAAACAAAATTGGTTCAAGCACTGACGTGAAGTCTGGAGCTTTTGTGCGTATGTTCTATTGTCCATTCTCCTGTATTGGACAGTCTTAATCGAATTTACCAGGAGAATGGACAATAGAACATACGCGACAAAGCTCCTGACTTCACGTCAGTGCTTGAACCAATTTGTTCTTTCGTAAATTTTTTAAAATTTTCTAGGGGTACGATTCTCACAAAATTTTACACACGCCCTCACGTCGATATTCTACAACTAGTTACCAAGCTTCAATTCGATCAAGTCTATATTTATTGAGTTATGGGGGAAATATGCCAGGTGGGTATAACTCCGAAACCGATGGACCGATTATTCCCAAAAACGAACTTGACTCTCCCATTGGGATGTGCAACCTACCCTGAAAATTGCCCTATATCCTTTAGTTCGAAAGTTATCGAGGCAACGGTCACCCATGCAGCTACTGAACTCACACAAGGCTGCCCCGATCTCCAACAATATAGATCCGATCATGTTCAAACTTGGAAATTTTCAGTAGAGTTAGTTTTTGAAGGCTCTCGCAAAATTACGATATCAGCGATATCGGACTAATGGTTTCTGATATTTAAAATTTTTTCAATGGTTTTCAATGATTTTTTAAAAATCTTCGAATTATACGATCCTCATGAAAGTTTGCAGGAATTTTTGCGTTGGTATTCTACAACTGACAACCATGTTTGAATTGGATTGGTTCTATATTTTTCGAGTTATTGAGGAAATAACAAATTTCAAATGGGTATAACTCCAAAACCGTGTGGACGATATACCTATAAACAAACTCAAATGTCCCATTCAGCCAAACCTTGCACAAGAATTTCAAGTCGCTATCTCTTTCCGTTCTCCGGTTATGGTGACATTTTGATAATTTTTTCAAAATATTCCAGTAATACTCACCAACTTTCAATTCGATCGGACTTGTATTGGTTGAAAATTATTATTCGGAAACCGTTGGGGATTATGCCCATTAACGAACTTGTCCGTCGTATTGGGATGCGCCACCTACCCTGAAAATCTTCTAAAGTTATCGTGTCAACGGACTGCCGGCCAGACGGACACAATGAAATTTGACCTCGAATTCTTGATCAGGAAGTCGAACCCAATTGTTTGAGACCATTTTCGGCGAAAAATGATAACGCGATGTTCCCCAGAACATACGCGCAAAAACACGTTACATATTGAGGACACTTTCCTCCACAAAAATTAAGAAATTCTTCTACATCATACGATTCACACTCTAGAATTAACTGGGGTACTTCTTTCCTGAAATGATCCAGGACTTGAATACTCTGGATTCGGGTAACTTGTTATATTATTTTTTTTCCACGCCTGTGTGAGAAAAAAACCCTTTTATAGGCTTACCCTGAGAGGGTACGCACTCCCAGTTTTTGTTCGGTTACTCACTGAAAACCCAGCTCGGGAATTTCATTCTAACTACCCCGAAAGAGTATATATTGTATAATGTTCTAGGAGGTAACGTTGCACTGCGACCTTAAGATCTATTATGCCTCCCCATCAGAGCTGTCGATGTCACCACCATCTACAGCTCACATTCAATTTCTGTTAGTTGAGATCAGGTGACCAGAAGATTCATCCTGCTCTCTACAGAATCAACACTCTACAGTTTCTGCTAGCCCTAATCTCATCATATGCTTCCCCCGAAAGAGTAGGTGACTATCAGGACTGTCAAGCTATTGGCAGCAGAAACTTTGTTTGGTGAAAATTCTATGATTCTTGAAGAGAGAGCGACAAGTTTCCCGATTTTTTAACCAAAAATCACTCTCATTTTTAAGTAATCAAAACATTACTCACCTCTGAAGAACCTTCTCAGAACATTATCGCAAAAGAAGCCGAAGATTAGCCAAATGGATCACCTTCAAGACCCCCAAATGAACGTGAATCCTAAGCACAAGTTCCACAGAATTCAATATTTTTCTATATAGAAATTCTACTTCCCTTAATAGATTAGACTATTAGGAGTCTACGTAATGCTAAACCGAGTTCATTCATGTAAATGATGAAGAGAAGAGGTCCCAGAATACTACCCTGTGGGACGCCCATTTGAAGATGCTTAGACAAATGTATTGAGCCATCAACAGTTAGGATTACTTTATATATCCTATTACTAATGTAACTTTTCAAAAACTGCAATTTTTTTTTCCCTAATACCACACTTTTCAAGTTTATGTAAACGCTGTTTATGATCTATCTTCACAGTCTAAAGTCTTAGAGATCTTAATAAGTCCAAGGGAATATCTCCACTTTCAAAGGCTCTGACAATGATTGTGATTAATTCGAAAATTGCACTATCGGTATTTGATTTCTTATGAAACCATGTTAACAACTAGAAATGACCTCAAACTTTCAGAAGAATTTCAGCAAACGATTTGCTAGAACCTCCTTATTGGGATATAATTACCTGTTTTTAAATATCGGAATAACTATCGGATATTTTTTTTAATATCGGTTTAACCAATGCTAATTTGAGCGCGTCTGGAAAAATAAATTCTTTAGAAGAATGATTCGGAATAATATTCGTTAATGGGAAAACTACAAGACGAATGCATTTCTTCAAAAGAACAAGAGGAACTTCACCAAAGCCATTTATGCTTTTAAAATTTTTGGCCATTGACAATAGTTTATGTTAAGTGATATCAAATACGTAAAAGGAATTTTTTATGCTGCTTTGTTAAATTCTTGTGACAGATTTCTAACCATAATTAGGACCCCGAGATCAGTTGGCAAACAGTTAGGAAATTAGAAACGTAATCCGAACTAAACTAATTATTACTCTTAGTGAAATCATTGTAAATCTTAGTTGAAGTATAAATTCCGTATATCCGAAAAGAAAATAACTTCTTTATACTTTGTGCTTCTTAAAGCATTCCTGTCGATATCAAAGGATGATTCAGTAGCCATTTAGCATAACTCGTTCGTTGCGTTCTATCGGATTTTCCACTCTGGACGTGAGAAGCCACCTATAAGAAGGGCAATAAAAACAAATAGAGCAATAGTAGTTATTAGGACCCCGAGTACAGTCGGTAAACAGTAATTATAAACTTAAACTGAACTACCTTAATTTTCACAATTAGTGAAATCATTGTAAATCACAGTTTGAGTTTAAATCTCATATACCCAAAGAGAAAATAACGTCTTTATGCTTTGTGGTTCTAGAAATTCTCCGATTCAGTACCCATTCACCATTATGTTGTATCGGGTTTTCCAGTAGGGTCGTAGGATGCAATAAAAATACAAAACAGTAATAGTCATTATTATAACCCCGAGTTCAGAAGGTAAACAGTTGGGAAATTAGGAACGTAAAACGAACTACCCTGATTTTTACTCGTTGTTAAATCATTGTAAATCTTAGTTGAAGTTTAAATTCCGCATACTTGAAAAGAAAATAACGTAATTGTGATTTGTGGTTCAATAGAAACTTTTCTGTGGCAATCGAAGGGTGATTCAGTATTTACCTTTATTCGTTCATAACGTTGTAGTGGGATTTCCAATAAGGACATAAGAAGCCATTGAACCAAATTACACCTTCCATTACTTTCAGAAATAGTGGCTAATAGGAATTCCATCAGCCAGGCTAGATTTGCGTCTTCCAAGCAGAAATGTTAGCCATTGATCGTTGTGAGAAGCTCATACTTGTGAAACAATTGGTTCTCAGATCAATTGAGATCCATTCGGATAGCCAAGCAACCCTGAATGCCGTGGATTCCTGCAACTGCACCTCCCAGCTTGTGCAGGACACTGCAGTACACGGAGAGCATTGCAGACTTCTGTTCATTGGAGTTCCGAGCTACTCGGGCATAGAAGGCAATGAAGTGGCGGACTCATTAGCGGAGCGGGGACTTCCACAACAAGGTGAAAAAATAACTAGAACTCTGGAGCAGAATATTTGGTCTCACATAAGCTCGCTCAACAATTATTGGTACATCAGCTGATGAGCCAGACGAAGGCTTAAATTCTCCAGGTCAGTCCTGAATGTTTCAACAGGACACTGTGGCCTCAGAAAACACCTAAGTAAGTTTGGGGTGGTTGAGGACTATGAGTGTGTCTGGAGGACAAGTCTATTGAGCACATTATATGTGATTGCCCGCCAGGACAAGATTAGATTTGAGGAGCTAGGAGTCCACAAGCTGAGATTGAGGGAACGGGACAAGTTCTCACCCACCGGACTCATCTCCCTTATCAGAAGGATTGAGCCTGTTGGTGAAGTATAGATTAGGTGTGCTGCAATTGGTCAACTGTTCGCAGTGGCGGGGTGCGATCCGTCTGCCTGACACATCACATATCTTACCTTAGGAACAGTGGCGGATCATCTCGTAGGCCTCCAATTGCATAGGAAATAGTGTTTATTTTAAAAACTGACAACAGTGTCCACCGGAGCTAGTAATTTCGAGTATGTCATCGGTGAATATGAATACTAGCTATCAATGATGTACTGAAAAGCGAAGAAAACAAAGAGGAGAAGAATTCGATATCTGCACTTTTACTGCGTCTGTTACTTCTATATCTACGTCAGTTTCAAAACAGGGTGATGGAAATCCGCACACAGGTACCCCTGAGTTGTAGTTGCATGGTACTAGCGAAGTAGAAGGAATGAAAATTCAGTACTTGGCATATACAAAATAACTGTTGTCGATGAAAAACATCAGGAGAAGACAGTGATGATATTCTACTACCTAGCACAACTGCAAGATTCTAATTCTTACAATACGAAAACATATGGCGTGAAAGGATGGCGAGATTTGATGATCTTCCAACAGACAAATAATGCTGTTCACTCTATGCTCGTAATTCATTTTCCAAAACCACGAAACTGGCAACTGCCTTCATTGACATTACGATGACCATGAAAGAACATGAATGTCCAAGTGATCATAATATATATTGGAAAAGTTTGCATTCAAAATATGATCTATGACTTATAGACGCATTGATATAGAATTAATGAAAAAGAAACAGAAGAAAATTATTGGACGAAAATTTTGAAGAGGATTGTCACTACTGTGAAACTGTTGGCTACTCTGAGACTTGCTTGCTGAGGTCATAGGAGAGGAGAAGAATCTGAGAAATTTCCTGTCCTGCATTGAATTATCTGAATTAAACAGTTGTTTGAGAGGTCATTCAGAACGATTTTCTCAGGTGGGCCGAGGCAACGTGAGTTATCTGATATCACGTATTGCTTTGATGGCAAACCAGGAGATGAAGGAAATCATAGCAGAAGTTCAAGATGCAATATAATATTCCATTATTGTTGATTTCACTGCAGATATAGGACATGCCGATCAGCTCACGTTCATTTTGAGGTATTGATCCAAAGGAGATTATGTAAAGGTGTTTCCTGAATTTTTTCGCAATAGATCACCATGATGGTAAATATTAAAAAAAAATTGTTTTAAAAATATTGAATGATTCCTCAATTGACATCGCATCTATAAGAAATTTTTCTATTTTCTCGTATTATTTGTTTGTGATCAGTATTATTATACAAAGAAATTTGTGTTAAGTTTCATTTATTTTTACCCAAACTGTATTTCATTTTCAAACTTCTTTATTCAAATTTGATGTATTCGTTTTCAGTTATTCAAATATTTTCTGTAAGTATACATACACTGTACCTATATTATATCTTGATTTTTGTTTGTTTGTTGTTATTTGTTTTTGTTATATAAATAAAATGCAATAATTCTTACCTCATCCTTGTAACAGGTATGAAAATCTAACCGATTCTTTTGATCGAGAAAAAAATCCTGTGGCACGACACATTCTACCGAATAGGGCCTTAGATTTTTTGAGTGCCTATAGGGCCTCCGGTTTGGTTAATCCGCCATTGCATAATAATAGAGAATCACTGAAACCACATTCTGGCGAATTTCATGTAAATATTTTGGCTAACTCCGCTTCGCATAGGCTCTGCTAAAGTTAGAATAAAATCCTGAACTTCATCGGTAATACATCTTCAACGTTGAAGCATGATTTTGACTCATTGGCTTGGCCCGTTGGAAAATTATGCTTCAAGGGAATTCATAAGTGACCGTTTGGTCTGGATTTCAGCCGAAGGTGTGATTGGATATTATTTCTCGTCGATGGAAATGATCGCCATTTTACGGTCAATGTGGTTCGCAATCGTTTAATGTCGCAAGACAATTTTTGGGCAGAATTTGATATTAGTGATAGGGATACGTATGCCACACAGCTACTCAAAAAATTGATCTATTGAAGGAAAGGATACTTGATGTTATACGTCTAAGTATACCAGGGCTTCATTACATAAATTTCCTTATTTTTTGGCGCTCTTGTTCCTCGGATCAGAGTGCTTATCAATTTGCCCAAATGTATGTAATTTTCGAAAATTGTCTGAAAATGGTCTCAAACGATTTGGTTCGACTCACCGATCACGAATCCATGTTCAAAATCGATTCTATCCGGCCGTCCGGCCGACCGTTAATACGATAACTCTCGAACGGAATGAGCTAGACAGTTGAAATTTGCAGAGTAGGTTTGGGAGATAAATATCTCGGTTAAGTTCGTTATTGGCAAAATCGGCCAGGTGGTTTCGGAGTAACAAAAAAAAATTTCTACATTACAAATTTGATATACTTTTTTTTTAAGATGCTGTTTCATCATAGAAATCCATCGATATCATTTTCAACTCTAACAAACTAATTCTTTCGGAGATATGATTTTTCAAAATTTCAATAATTATTCTCAATAATTCTATATATGATTTCATAGAACGTAGCGAAAATATTTATAATTTGCTGGGTTGCATATTGAATACACCGAGTAGAGTATAGTTTGAAGGTTTGACAGATTTACTCTGGAGTTTACTCTGACAATGACAGAAGGTGCCAATATCGGCATATAAGTTACGTTGGTTTGAGAAAGAACTTATTATTATTATTTTCTTCACATATATGTAACTTTAATCATGAATATAATACATTATGAGCAGTATTGAAACTATTAAATTACCTCACTGATCATTTATAAAACAGTGAGACAAAGATACGAGATTTTCCGTCCCATGAGTTATGTCAATTTTGTCAAGAGTAAAATGAACTCGGAGTCGAATCCTCTGACATTTCGATCGACTGTCATGGAGTAAAATATACCCAACCTTTCGGTTTTCGAACGCAATTTAGTAAATATTACTCTACGGGGTTAATATTAGAACCCTGATGTATGTAAATCCAACATGAGATGATTTTAGACCTACGTTTTGAATGTAATTACTAAAATTCTTGAAAACTGAGGCACAGCATCCAAATTGAAAAAGTGGGCAAGCTCTGTGGACGGGAGCTTTGGCGCTCTTGTTCAAACTTTGACAAATCATAACTTTGAAAGTATTGTTTTTCAGAGTTGGTAATGATATCAATGTATTCTTATTTAATTGTTTTTATTATTTCATGATGCATCATATTAAACCATTGATATTATTTCCAACTCTGGGAGACCACTTTTGGAGATATGATTTGTCAAAGTTCAAACAAGAGCGCAAAAGCTCCGGTCCACAGGGCTTTCCAACATTTTTGTTATCTGGAGTCACCCAAGCTAACGGTTATTTCGCATTCAATGCTGGTGGCTTTAGATAGCAAATCCATATCAGCTCAAATGAAAAATTATATATGACTTACACTGTGCATGCATGCTTCAAAACTAACCGTAATTTCAATCATGAATAATATTTCGGGTTAGTTTTGAACCATGCACACCATGATCTTTTGTTTATTTCTATAGGTCATCTTCATTCCGATTCATTATTGTTGTACTGCATTTGCTATACAAACTCAACATATCCAATAAAAATAATCACTCCGTATCCGAAATTGATAAACAAAATATCGCAGTTGTACAGCAAAAATTATATTCTCATGAGTCACTACTCCGATAATGTGTATGGGCTGAAGGACAAAACACTGGTATCATATCAGATAAGACTGATATCGCTTATATATCTTTAGTGCTTCCTAAATTAATATTGATTGGTTCACACTGCGGTTGTGGTATCTCGTATTCATTTCTGAACCCCGGCATATACCAGTGAAAATCAGAATTTATTCAATATTTACGGATGTGTGGGAATGACGAATTAATTTTCCACTGAAAAAATATCAGAATTCAATTAATTCATATATTCCCTATACAAGAAATCATTGGTAGTAATACAGGGATATATCTACTTCATCCCTAGTCACTTCTCGTTCTCCCCGGTAGACGGCGCAATCATATTCGTCATACTCGAATAATCGACCGCTTCGATAATAACAGGCGTCGTATATCTCGCTTCGAACGTCAGTCACAGTATTGTTCGAAGAAGTTTTCATTTTGAAATTGAACGTAGATTCATTCGAATTCTGATGAATCCGGTGAATTTTGCCACCAGGCCTACTCACAGATCACTTAGGCTTAGGGGAGATGCACAACCTGCGTGATGATTGGGAAAAAAGAAATTTCATTCGACAGTTATCGTGCAAAGTGCTTACAAACTAACGTCCGGATAGAATTGAAGCTGACCAGAGTTGGTAGTTCTAATGAAATAATATTGTAAAATGGGTGATGCCGTTTTTAATAACTCAACAGGTTCAGCTGATATGGTCACGAAGTTGGTTCGTACGAGTATAATTTTTATATTTATGCATATAGTTCTCGGATCGAATTGACTCTCAGGGGTTTCAGACTAAACTGAGCGGTTTTAAGCTTCCCATAGTCGGCGTGAGAGGATATATTGGCTATGCTATGATATTTCTGAATTTCAATTTCAAATTAAATAATCGCACCAATCTTGCTTGAATTTAATGGGTTATAATTTAGAAATTTTAATGTCGATGAGTCTCTTAATTTGAATGATCTAAAAATGACTGATATAAATTCTATACTGCACTTGCCTTAAAACCTTAACCTATAATTTCTAATATCCTAATTCACTAATCGAATACTGGGAAGTGGGAATTTCAATCTTATTAATTCTATACTTATCTTTTCCGAGTCCTCAACCAAATCGAAAGATGATCCCCCTACAACTCTCAATGATTTTTCTTTCTTTGACTTCTCGAACACAACAGATCAGGTATTTCTCTCTTCGCAATATGTTACTTGATTAGTTAATTATGTCTTTATTTCAGGATACTCTCATATTAGAAAATTTCTAATAATTATCAGAAGCATATATTATGCGTGTCTATGATGATTTTTCTAAGATGAACTTCTTCTTTCATTTCTTATTTCTATGCATATCCACTTTCCAAGCAATCACGCCACTCAAATGAATGGCTATCAAGTATAACTGAGATATACAGGGTGAGTCTTTAAGTTTTACATTGGTTTTAACTGTGGATTCCTCTCATCAAATGGAACATCTTTTTCATTTACCATTTTTCCAGAATCGGCTCAGGTAAAAAGTTATAGGCTTTTAAAGAATTCACAATGTGCATATCCACCCCTGAACGGTTGAACGCAGAAACACTTACTGGATTCAATATCCATCATAATTAAATGAAATATTTATTATCTGACACTCGAATTATTATTATTATTATTATAAATTATCCTTATGCTGCAATTTCCTTCCTGAATATTAAAACACTGAGTCCAACTTGAATTTCATTGAATATCCACAATATCTTCATCGCCTATTCTGACTTTCATTGAATATTTTAATTCGCATCATATAAATGACTTTATGAACCTTTTTACCACTTTATAATATAAATAACAACAATAATTATTATAACCTCTTTCAGTCTATGGCGTATAGAAAGCATGAAACCTGAACTGGATTATGTTCACGAAGCTAATTTCAGTTCACATTTAATCAATTTTTCTGTCATATTTAACAATCAGATTAACGGAAGTAGGCAAGAACAACAGGGTCTCTTTGATCTGGGTTCATGGTCACGCGGGAATCATAGGAAATGAGGAGGCCAACACACTTGCCAAGAAAGGAGCACAAACCCCATTTATTGGCCCGGCACCTTATTGTGGGTTTGGTAGACAACAGTGAATTCCGGATGAAAGAAGAAACTGAGAGAGGTATTTTCTTGAGATCTCTCCCCGGAATGCATCACTCCAAGAAATTCCTCCGGAACGTTGATACTGTCAGATCCAAGAAATACTTGGACCTCGGTTAGAACAAGCTGCGCCTCCTCACTGGCTTCCTCACAGGCACTGCGGCCTCAGGAAGTATATGGTGAGATTAGGGCTAGCAGAAACCGACGAGTGCAGATTCTGGTAGGAGGAGGATGAAACTCCTGATCACCTGATAACGCAATGCCTCTCCATCTCAAACCAATGCAAGAAATGCTTTGGGCACGAAATCTGCAGGAGCGAAGACGTAGCCTCCTTGAATCCATTCCAGATTGGGAACTTCCAAAACTCTGGTGGCGGGATTCGGCAACTAACCACGCTAGTAATAAATGTAAACAATCTCGTGTTGGCGGTGTTGGACAGGTCAGTCGACGAAGTTTGACCGAAATTTTCATGGAAAATTTAAATTATAATTGACTTGAGATCATTGTTGGATTACTTTGTGATATAGATTCAAATACTTGATTGATATAAAGACTACAACCAGTAAGTATATTCATATATGTTTGTCAAACTTACATTATATTTAAAAGTTCTTTCAGTTACTATTTGCGAATGATTAAGAAGGGACTCAGTTGATTAGAATTTCTGGAGTACATAGGAGCTTCAACTTCGAATTCTAGAGTCCTTGTAGAAGGAGAAGAGGTTCTAAATGTAGATCATGTAATCGTGTGTGACAAAACAAATTGTGGTCCCAGTTTTATAGACATTTGTTCTTTATGTTTACAAAGTAGTGCCCTTAATTCAGTACCACATAAAATTGATGGCCCATCAATGTGGAGAATGGTAAACTTAAAATAGAAGGTATGGTATATTCTTGTAAAGTCGGAGCACGGAGGAGGTGTAAACATATTACTGATGTATTAATTAAAGTTCAGGTGCATGATGTTCTAGTTTATTTATGAGAATATAGTGTCAAATTGAACCAGATAAAGCTTATGTAAAACAGTTACCAATAATTGAAATGATTTTTTCAAAATATGATACATATATTATGTGAAAAGAATTATTAACAATAAGTGTAATGTTTGAGGTATAATAAAGATTATCTGGATGTAGTTCCAGGTTAAGTACTCTTCGGTCTATTAGTTATCCTTCTAACGCATTTCCAATATTTATATTTGGTTTTCCGGAGGTAAGAAATGAAAACTCAAACCTATTCATTTTGGCATTTTTTTCGCCCATGAATTGCATTGAGGCACACAACAATAGTCGTTTCTGGTCGAAGACATATTAGGCAGGATAATATTCACTATTTCAACTTGAATTTTTCGTTCAAACAAAAGTTTATTGACGAATACTGAACAATTAAACTCGAGCACGTGGCTCATTACTAGCTTGGTTAGTTGCCGAATCTCGCCACCAGAGTTTTGGAAGTTCCCAATACTGGAGTTCAATAGAACTCTGGAACTGGAAGACGAGCTGTAGATGGTAAAGAGATCGACAGCTCTGAAGGGGGGCCTAATAGAACCTAAGGTCGCAGTGCAACATTACCCCCTTCAACAATATACAAAATACAACGGAATTCGGCTTTCACAAAGCTTTTCGATTATATCAAAACCCGAAATTATTTGATAAGAAAACCTTCGATTTCTCGTAACAATCTGACAAGTGACAGAAGCAGGCACATAAATGTAATAAAATTAGGTTAGCGTTAGCCATAGAATCGTTAGTATCGTTCGGTCCCAACCTAACCTTTTAGCGTGTTTATTGTTTTCATAGTTCTGTAGATTTAGATTAACAATTCTTGTCAACAATTATTGGGATGGATATGAGGAATTATACTTATAATTGATATTTAACATTTTTAACACTATGAAGAAATTCGAACTTATTACCATAATTAATGCATTAAGGGACTAAGTAATCAAAATTGACTGACATAACGTTGTCATTATGATATGCCATTAGACAAAATTTTATACGAAGCCATTTCGAGACCCTATCGACAGAAAGCTCTGAATTTGTTGACTCTAATGACCACCTTTCTGGCTGAAAATTTGCAAAATCCAGACATTTCGTCGAAACGATAAACCCAAGTCAGCTACTCGAAAATCTATGATCGGAGTGACCAAATTGAGCGCCAAACCCGTGAACGCTTCCGCCCAAGATCAAATCCAGTAGCGCCCCTGTGAATATTCAATAGCGACTTCGGAAAATGATGATCGCACGCAGCAGTTCTACAGTGCAATACAGACGAATCGGTTCACATTCCGCAACCCGCGATAATCTTTCCTATACGAGTCGGGTACTTACCATCTTGCCCGAGTTTCATTTGTCACCAGGGACAAGCCACCGGTCGCAACCTCCCACTCCCTCGCTTTCAGCTTCAGCATTTCGTCTTCGTCCCGGAGACGTGGCAACAGCGCGCGCCTGAGGAGTTTTACACAACAATGTTCCGGTTTCAGGAACTGAAGTTCACGGAGGGACGGGTTAGGGATCATAGGAATAAACGCAGGGGTGGCACTCGAATTTAATTAGCGTTCAACAGATCCATCATAACTGTTATGTGATAAGGTTGCTGGTGTTTTCCTTTATGCAAACTGTAACGTTTATCACGGGAGGCCTTTTAATTACTCAATGAGTATGCAAATTAACCTTAGTATCTCAAATTTTCCAGAATCACAATAATATCGAATCATGAGTAGGTACATGAACCATACCACGCCATATGACAGCTAAAAAAACTTCGTATCATCTTGTTATTTTTGTATTGTAGTTGTAATGGAGCTCACGGATATTATGGAGACTACGTATACAGGGTGATCCGATGAGTGTATGGATATATTGTACATTGTATATTGTTGTAACGTTGCACTGCGACCTTAAAGTCTATTGTGCCCCCCCTCCAGAGCTGTCGATATAATATCAATCTATAGCTCGTCTTCCAGATCCACAGCTCCGATTAACTCCAGTATCTGATCTGATGGATTCAAGGAGGCTACGTCTTCGCTCCTGCAGATTTCTTGGCCAAAGTATTCCTTGTGTTAGTTTCAGATGGCGAGGCATTCCGTAATCAGGTGATCAGGAGTTTCATCCCCCCTCTCCCCCCATCAGTTTCAACACTTGTCAGTTTCTGCTAGCCCTAATCTCATCATATGCTTCCTAAGACCGAGGTCCCCTGTGAGGAGGTGCAGCGTGTTTTTACTAAGATCCAAATACTTCTTGGATCTGACAGTGTCAAAGTTCCGCAGGAACTTTTTGGAGTGATGCATTCCTGGGAGAAATCTCCAGAGTACACCTCTTTCAGGTTCTTCTTTCATCCGAAATGCAATTTTGAAGGTATCAACCTACCCCATAGTATGGTTCCGAGCCAATAAAAGGGGTTCGTGCTCCTGTCTTAGCAAGTATGTTGGCCTCCTAATTTCCTTTAATTCGCGAGTGACCAGAAACCCAGACCAAGGAGACAGTTTGGTTCTTATCTACTTCAATTTTCTTCGGCCCTCCCATATTATCTTAGACTAGATAAGCTTTGATAGCAGCTTGACTGTTAGAATGGATTGCTATGTTCATCATACCTCCAATAGTTTCATTTCAGGGAAATTTCAACGCATATTTCGATTGCCTGAAAGATGCTCGGATAGGAGCCTAGCGACAGTGAGCATTTGGTGCCTGCCCCGTATACTCCAGCATCAGCTCACATTTTTTTTAAGAACTTGGGTGGTGGATTCCCTGTCCCAGTCTTTCTTCCTACCTAGGGGATTATTGAAGTTTTTTTCGATGCTTACTTTCTTAATCATTTCGTCACTAGGAAGATTGGCTGATGAAATGTACCTGGTACGAGAGGACCAGGCATTCTGGTTTTTAATACTCTCATTATCTGTTCCTTCCCTGGATGCTCGTATCAACGATTAAAGTAAACACTTTATTTCCGCTAAAATTTGTTTATTTTCACTACAATTGTTTCATCAACTACATCTCGACTTCTTCAGGCGGGTATGGTAAATAACTAATTCATCAACAAATTGTAGCAGAAATATAGTGTTCACTTTATTCGTTCTTAATGAATTTCCATCAAATAAAGACCGAAACAATCAAGCAGTTCTGAGTATCTAATAGTATCTATATTAAATTACATTCGCATTCGAAGAAAAGGCGTAGGAAACTTTGTTCCGGACGGACTTACCCTGACCGGATTCCATTATTTTTGGCGCTCTTGTTCCTCGGAACAGAGTGCTTATCCATTTGCCCAAATGTCTGTAATTTTCAAATTTTTGACTGAAAATGGCCTTGAACGATTTGGTCTGACTTACTGATCAAGAATCCGTGGTTGAAATCGATTCTGTCCGGCCGTCCGGACAGAATCGATTATTTGAAGATGCAGTTTCATCATAAGAATCCATTGTTATCATTTTCAACTCTAACAAGCTAATGCTTTTCCGAGATATGAAGTTTCAAAGTTTCAATAATACATCGTAAGTTCTATGTATTCACAGAATGTGAACACAGAATCTGTCTGTATTCACTGTTCATAAATGTCAACTTTTCTAGCTATTAGAAATTGTCAATTCTTAGGTTGAAAATACTTTCTCTTGGAAAATAAGTATCCGATTTGTGAATATATACAAGACTGTTTTGGAACCGAAAATAATATTGACTGATTACATATTGAATAATTTATGTACAAATATTGGGGATGATGTTTCAGAAGATTTAGAATTGGATCATTTTAACGGTGAGTTTATGGAGGCAATAGGAAAGAAGAACATAATGGAATCATCAAAAGAAATTACTGTTCGTTGACCATTTAGGTTAATATCACCTTTTACTTCCTTAAGTAGTGAGACATGTTCCTATATACAGTATTTTTATAATGTTGCTAGCAAAAAAATACTGAAATATGGATCCACATTTGTGTATCAAACATTTTTTCTTTAGTTAAGCTTCATAATACAGAGAAGAATGTGTTAGTGGTATGAACTATTAAATTTTAAATTATAAAATGAAAAGAGGATAGTATTTTATTAATATATTTTGAACTATAAAGATAATTTGTTCGCAATCCACTACCTTCTCAAATATCAGGAATAAATGGACAATCTGCTATGATTGTCTCCAGCCTTGCTCTAGACATTTCGATGATACTTTCCTTAGGTATTTCGAGTTGTGAAAACTATGCACCGAGTGTAAGTTGCAACAACCCATTCCACGATGTTGAATCATTGCAGATTGCTCATTTAATCTTAATAAATAAATTTATTTACAATTTTTTAAGCATTGAAGCATTGTAGATTGCTCTTTTTTTTTAAAGATAATTTTTGAAGCATTTTTTTTTAACGACACTTTTTTTTTAATTCAATTTATTTCATGATGCAGTTCTATCATAGGAATCCATTGATATAATTCCCAACTCTGGGAAACCGATACTTTCGGAGATATAATTTGTCTGTTTGAACAAGAGCGCCAAAAAGCTCCTGTCCACAGGGCTTGAACCAATGTTTATTCCCTATATATGATAATTTGATGAATTTTAGAAAGATAAAGATTTATTTCCGTTTACCTACTACCTTTGCGAATAAGGTACAGTGAAAAAGTATTTTGTTTTCAAACGTATAATAGCAATGTCGTAACTTAAGGGTGACAGGAAAGTTCAATTTCTTCACCGTGGCAGTTTTACTTTTCCTTTTTCCTGAGCCGGAGAAAAAAGTGTTGCTATGAAAACAATGAATTATTTAATTAATTATTGAAGGATACATTAGGAGAATCAATTTCAAAGGAATTAAAATGTTTTCTTTTCTATGTATTTTTCAGAACTCAGAGAAAACCAAGAAAAAGATAATTGAAAATAAATTATTTACCCAGCTACATTGGCCGAAGCGTCAATTTATAACAAGTCAAAGCAAATGTGCTACTTATCTGTTTGCTGGGTGAATAATAAGAATTTGTTGAGTTTCAATGTACGGGAAAAGTCCGGGAAAGTCGTTCGTTTATTTAAGCAGACGATTTCTTAGGTCGAAATAAGAAAAAATGTTGCTATTTACTTGGGGGCTAGAGCCCTCTGAAGATGGCCTCCAATATCGGGTATTTTTAAACTATTTCAGAACTGATTCATAAGAAAATTCGAAATTCGGTATCCAGTGGTATTTTTGCATGTAGAATCGATGTCTGTTAGTATAAATGTGCTAACCAGTACAGGACCCTCACCAGGATGCCTTTAGAAAATCTCTCGGAAAGTGACTGGCCATATTTTTCGCAATTTGCAAAATTATGAATCCTTGGACATCCTCAGATGTTCTTATTTTCTCTTCTGGAAAGTTCTTCCTGTTTGTCAATCTGCAATTGTAAAGTCCCAAATTCTCATCATCTTTATTGTTCTTGATGAATTTACTGAAAACAATCAAAAAATTTCTCAACAACGTATCTATCAATGTAGCGAAAAATTTGTCATATTTCAATAAAACATGTAACCGTATTTAATAAAATTATTTCAAATGGATTTCCATCAAGTAAAGATCTAGGAAATAGTATTAGTATTTCGTCTATTTCGAGTTCGAGTTTTTAACCCAAGAACTCTTACTCAACATAATGGTAAACCGTTTGACAACAAAAGTGACATTCTTACTTCAGCTCTTCTGAAAATATTTTCTTTAAAACTTTTTCAGTTGGAAATAAGATTCCACCTACTTTTGTGTGAATTTGTAGGGCCCTCGATGCAGATTATATAATGCAAGGATTTATATTTATTCATTTCCATACAGGCTACCTTACATTATATGTAATTTATGGTAGGTCCTAACCAATTTTTTTCCTCATCACCACAATAATATATATGTGGGATACTCTCTAAAAGGCATATTAGATCTTCGAAAATAGTAGGTAATATATCATAAACTGAACAATAAACAATTCAGGTTAATTATATATTCTTACTCAACCTTAATGTATGGTTCATTTACAAAGGTCCTAATGAGATCTAAGACATATAAGAGATATGAGATATTCAATGATATGGAAACCGCACCATCATAGTCTAAATATATATTTACGCATTCGGAAGGCCTTAGAAATGTTTTCTACGAATGGCTGGTTATATCTGAATAATTCCTTTGTACCACCAAAAGATATACGTACCTATAATAGGTACTCTTAACGAGTTACGTCTTGTTTTGCTGATCAGAAACAGACTTACTTATCGGACGTTCTCACCGTTCTACTTTGGATATTCTAATTCTCGGAATAAGTGATTAACTAACTCTAGAATATTGTAGAAAATATATAACTGAAGTCATCGACCTGCAGTTAGAGGATAGAATTTCATTGATCATTAATCTTGAGGGCAACACATAAATCTGAGTCGGGTTGATCCCATCAAGAAAGTTGGAGTGAAATTTTTAGGCGGCACAACCGTTTCATCGAACTCAATACAACCACGGCCAAACCTTCTTGTACCTTCAATTGGGATCCTAACAAACTTGAAGTTAGTAATATTATTAATGTTCTTAAGTAAGGACCTATTCCCTGACCCCTCAAAAGAACGAAAATAAACTAGAAGACTGCTGCAGATATGCAGAGTTAGTATGTACATGGATGTATATATCCCACCAACAACATTTCATGTAAAATTAGTTGCAAAAACTCAAAGCAAAAGAAGCTTTCACAAATATATGCATGAAACAAAATAATGCATGATATCAGTAAGTATACTCCATTCACTTTTATAAAGTCTCCCGGTTCTCTATGACTTAGGTGTATCTCATTCTTGTAACTAAAACTAAGGCAGGCTGGCACTCCTGAAGTATCGTCAATCTCAAAACAATTCTCTGAGGCGTAGCCCATTTCTACTCTCAACAATCAACATAATGTTCCATCTTAGACAAGATATTATCACAGATCATTATCTTCGAATAATAAAGAACTCTTCGCTTTGAAATTGAAAATGCCGAAAGCAGTTTACAAGAAGCAGAGATAAAATATCAGGAAGTGCTATACAGAACTAAAATCTGGAATAGGAAAACTTCATTCTGTCTTTGGATATGTTGAACTCTCGAATGAAATTACATAGTTTCCTATCCTATCAATATATTTTATTAATGTTCAACAGTTACTCGGGTTTCGTAGTAGGTACTACTACATTTTGAAACTGGTGTATTTCAAGTTGTGCAACAAGGTATTTAAATGTCTTCCATAAGTTTATTTCTTGCGAATTTCGAAAAGTGGGGAATTCCATGTTTGTTTAGAAGTTTTCCTGCCTGGTTTTTCAGGTACTTTTATTCTTTGTTCAAATGAACTATGATAAGGTAACGGACTACTGTGTCCATTATATTCATTAAAATTTTAACACTCGATTCTTGATTTCCGTACAAGAAAATAGCATAACTGAATCTTCCATCCAGTTTAAATATACGTGAAATATCTCCATAGTAACAACAGATGAAAATCTTAGTTCAACAATAGCCAGATCTTTGGAATTATTGAATTCACTTAAAATCTTCTCAAATTCATTATATCTCCCAAGAAAATTCACACTGTGAAAGTTACCTAATTACTGACTTCTATGTAGGGAAGCCAACGTTGCGTAGTTATCTGACAGAAAAATGAACATAACCTAACATTTTCAAAATATACACGGTGAAATGTGTCAAAATTTCATGGCCAACCGGGAGACTTCATAAAAGTGGATTGGAGTATAGTAAGTAGTAAGGTTTGGTTGTTCGATAGAACATTCGTAGCACATGACACAACATTAAATACCAGGGACTTAATTTCTCAACATAAATACTCGTACACGGAGTATCTTGCAACGGCTGTGAATAAGCCGACCCATAGAAATTGATGTATGGTTTGTAGAATTAGGACTTGTAGAGTAAGGCATTGTAAGTGGCTTGGCCTTTTATAAGATATTTCTTGACAACCAATTCTGCAAAATTGGTTTTGATGGGATTTCATTTCATGCAGTAAGCTAGTATTTTTGGAGTGTATTTTGTGTGCTTTAGGTATTCCTTTTTTTAACTCACACTCTATCTGTGCCTTCCTTTTAGCTTAGACAGGTAGTAGAGGTATTTCTTACACATCAGCAGTGGACTAACTTCTTCGTCATTTATAAACTAATCTAGCTTTCACAACGGGTGGAAATACCTATCCATATGATATGTTATCATCAGAACAGCACCCCTCTTCCAGGATTCTAGGACCTTGGAAAGTACCCTAGTTTTATTAGTTTAATATACATACTTGCATCCCACCTATAAATATAGGATTGTAGGATTAAATTGGCATATTTCTTAATTTTTGTGTCGTTTGTGCACCAATTCTAGCTTGCATACCAAATAAAATGGTATGATAAGGTTCCATTTTTCATAAGCTTATCAGTGAGTCCACACATGACATATTTACATTTGAAAAACATTGGGTAGGGTATGGCCAAGGGGTTGGAGGGAAATATTCCATTTTTACGCAAAAAATTATGAAAATTAAAAATCAATTGCGGGTTTCAGTGTTTTTATTATTTATTAGTTATTGGTTGAAAAAATATTAAATTTATTCCTGACTATCGCCCAACCCTGTAGTCAGTAACAGCCTCAGAAAATGCTTAAGTTATATCGCATACTGATCAGCTTGCCTATGCCTCTTCTGCTTTTCTCTGTATCGATCCTAACATCACTTTGAAGGTTCTTTCCACTTCTTCCTCTTTGTTTACACCTACCTCGCTGTCTTTTCTGCACGCAAGCTGACGAATGAAGGAGAACGTATATCGCACATCGCATGAAATGGGTTGTGGCCATCAAATGGGGTCGAAAGAAGGGGTAATATACTGCACCCTCAATGCCCATTTATGCTTTTCGGAGAAGAAAAATGAAGGTGAATGGAAAGTGAAATTCATGATATTGGATTGGAATGTGTGTGTGTGTGTGTGTGTGTGTGTATTGGTTCAATTTGAAGGAATGAATAGAATCATAAAGATGTATGGAAAATTATCACAATTTTTTTTTTCGAAATTCTTGAAAAATTTTCTAGTGTTACGGTTCTCACAAAATTTCACTCACACCCTTTTGTCGATATTCTACAACTAGTTACCAAGCTTCAATTCGATCGAGTCTATATTTATTAAGATATCGAGGAAATAATATTCAAGGTGGGTATAACTCCGAAACCGATGGATCGATTATGCCCAGAAACGAACTTGACTCTTCCTTTAGGATGTGCAATCTACCCTAAAAATTGCAAGTCCCTATCTCCTTTCGTTCAAAAGTTATCGAGACAACGGTTACCCATCCAGCTACTGAACTCACACAAGGCTGCTCGGATCTCCAACAATATAGTTCCGATCGTGTTCAAACTTGGGAATTGGTAGTAGAGTTAGGTTTTGAAAGCTCCCGCAAAATTTCAGGGATGTCGGACGAAAAGTTTCAGATATATAGAATTTTTTTCAATGATTTTTCAAGAATTTTTAGTGATTTGATCATCACATAATTTCGCAAGAATTTTTGCGTTAGCCATCTACAACTGATAACCATGTTTGTATTGGATTGGTTTTGTATTTTTCGAGTTATTGAGGATATAAGAACCAAATTTCAGTTTGGTATAACTTCAGAACCGTTTGTCCGATGATGCCTATAAACAAACTCAAATGTCCCATTCAGATGCACAACCTTACCCGAAAATTCCAAATCGCTATCTATTTCCGTTCTCAGGTTATCGTGACATGAATAATATTTTTTGATAATTTTTTTAAAATTTTCTAGTGATACGATTCTCACAAAATTTCATAAACGTTTTGCATTCTACAACTACACACCAAGTTTCAATTCGATCGGACTTGTGTTGGTTGAAAAAAAAATTATTACTCGGAAACCATTGGGCCGATTATGCACATTAACGAACTTGTCCGTCGTATTAGGATGCACCACCTACCCTGAAAATTTCAAGTCGCTATCTCTTTCCGTTGTCAAGTTACCGTGGCAACCGACGGCTGGACATAATTAAACTTGACCTCGAATTCTTGATCAGGGTGTCGAACTAAATCGTTTGAGACCATTTTCTGCAAAAAATTCGAAAATAACAGACATTTGGGCAAAATGATAACGCGATGTTCCCCAGAACATATGCGCAAAAAACTGAAATAATCTTGAGATAAGCAATTGTTTTGATCCGGGTGAATGAAATTTTAATCAGTTGCTCTAGAGCCGTGGTCGCCAAACTCCTGCCCGCAGACGATATTGTGACCAAGCAACGGATATTAGGAGATAATGACAATATGAAATTATAATAATTTGGTAGTTAACACATGAAACAAATTTATTTCAACCCTGAAGGCCCGATTATTTTTGTATTATCGGTTAATATAGATTAACACAAAAATAAAGGAATATAAAACAGAATTCCAAATTTTTGTGCGATTTTGAACAAGCTATAACTTGTAGGAAAATGATCATACAACAAGAAAAATGAGAGAGTTGTAGCTCTAAATGTTAGTTTTCTGATCTGTCCATATTTCATTTTATCATGTATGCTCCCGAAATAAAAACCACCGAAATCAAAATTTTCCAAAATTTTTTTTGCTTTTTCCGATACCTTCAGACCTACTCCGATTTCCTGTACGATTCCTACTTATTGTGTTTCAGGATTTCAATTCAGTGGACTATGATTTCAAAATAAAATTGTTAAAACCTTCAAATCCTACCTTCTGTCTGAACTGGACTGGACTGGTTTCTTCTGAGGTTCTCGAATGATTCCAAATGCTCGGAGAAGTCTGGAGCTCACAAAGGCACTTCTCTGATGGAGCTCCGATGTGGGGAATTCAACAAAGTTGATTATTCCGGTGAAAATAATATATCAGCGTGGAAAACTGCACTTGTCGATCTCGTCGATTTTAGAACAAGTATAGCAGTGATCATCTTGTTCGACAGAAGATGTAAAGGACTGAGTTAAAGGTATGGGGGGACTGGGGTGTGCGTGAGTTTATAAAAATGGACAAAGTTGAGATAAGAGGTACGATGAAATACCTCTTTAAAAAGGTGTTATCACCGCAAGAAATGTATAAGGACATGGTAGAAATATTCGGTCACGAGATTTCAAACTGGAAAGAGAATCCTGTCAACATGCACCAGGAGCAGGAGCCCCCAAATCTGTGGTGACCAAAGAAAATATTAATTTAGTCCATGACATGATCCTCTGTTGGAAGCGTTAAAAAGTTTTGCACGAGGCAGAAGAAGGGTGTTTCCCAGGTTACAGCGGAGACAAATTTGGAAATCATTAACAGCAATCACGATGAATTTGAGTGAAAAAATTTCTTATGATAGACGAAATTGATCCAGAATCGAAAAATAAAGTATGGGATGGTGGATAGGGCTCCTCCCCCTCAAAAAAATGGCTAAAGATTCAAAGTTCTGATTTTGATTCAGAATGCTTTTAAACACTTCAACACCGATATACCAAGTGTATAAACATAGCAGGGGATTATGTTGAAACAATGTTTGCTTCTATGTTATGGGCAATCATTCGTGAACCATCCTCGTATAAGTATCATTATGATTGGAAGAATAGTCATAATAGCAGCAACAATAGTTGGAAAATTACCTCACATAAAATTTTGATGCTAATTGCTGACAGAAGTTATTCGTAGAATTATAATGTTATTGGTTTCGAAATGATCCACGTTTACGGAATATATCGACGACGGAATAGGAATGTGAAATATTTCTAGTCAACAAGTGGTTTTACGTCAAAATTTTTGTTTATTCTCCGAAAATTATGACTGAGATGTCATTTGATTCGGAATGGCATGTAGATAGTTTTTGAGAAAATGCTAAGGCCACTCGCAAAAATTGCATTTAACTGAAAAAAAGGGGGTTTGGTTTTTCAACCTTATCTCAAAAACTATTCGAACTAATTCAAACTTGAAAAAAGATTCCAAAAGAGGAGGAAATTTCCTGAAAAAATCTTAACTCACGGAACTGTAGAACCAATATTTATAATTTTCCTAGAGAGTTGAAAATACGCCCGAAAACGGGTACTCCGGCTTGCCGAATCCTCGCCCCCTTCGTACCTTTAATGAATAAATATTATTTAAACTCATTAAACAATTAACTAAAAATTTTTTGTACGAACATCAACATTGCAAGTGCGATAATTGTTAAACTATAAATTTGCAATTTTTTTTTTTTCGGGGAGCTATTTCTCAGAGATAATTAATAATAATTTTCATTTTGTTATTAACAATTTACTTAAGTGAAGAATTATAAAGCTTCATTAAACATCGAAAAAAACTTTCTTTCATAATATAATTATTGATCCATTTTCTTATGATCAGAAGCTACTCACTAATGATTTTTAATAATTTTAATCTCCTATTGTTATAAAAACTGTTGTAAACAAATGCGTTGTTTATGATTTAATTAAATTTTATTTTTGATAACATTATCCTTGATGGTAATTATGATTTAAAAAAAACCATTTCTTAGATAAAAATTTGTATTGCTTAGAAACGCATTTGTTAAATGACAATTTTTTTTTTACCACTTGTTATGAAAATGAAGGAATCTCTTTTTTTAATCATTATTCATGTTGGTCTTTGATTTTAAAAAAAAATCTGATTATTTTTTAAATTTTCATTGTTTATTCAATAAACAATTTGTTAGAAACAATAAATGAATTATTACTTTGTATTTTTTTTAATATCAAAGACCAAGATAAAAAATGATCAAAAAAAACGTTTCCTTGATTTTCGTAAGGGGTAAAAAAACTGTTATTCAACAGAATACGCAAAAATTTTGTCCTAAAAAGCACTTGTTGACTGGACTCTATGCATTATTTTGGATTATGTTCAGTGTCACATAGATGACTTCGGTGTTTCACAACAGTCTGACAATTTCGAAGATTTAATCAACTCGACTCTTATGAAAACAATGTTTTTCATCTCAGCCAGTCAAATATGGCAGAAGGCATCTTGTTTTTGGGTCTTTATATCTCAGTGAGTTTCTCGATATCCATCAACAATTCCCGTATTATCTACCTGAACGCAATCCGCATATCTGCGGTAATCCAAGCTATTTCTGTAGGTATAAAGTGACCAGCTCGACTCCTCACCCACTCTTCCTATCTGAAACTGGCCTTGAATGTACTCACGTGTACCAGCCGAGATGTCAAACCTTGTACGGTTGTCGCAAATCACTTTTTATGTGATCTTCGACTCCTAAAGATGACCATATGTGTGTCTCCACTTATGAAAGTGAAACGATCATTTAAAGCGTGATGGGATTTTGGAATGAGATATTTTTTTTGGATAAGTTTGCTTGTCATTTCAACGGTCTACGCCGAGAGTTTGTTTGTGATTCCGATTGTACCTTACCCGAATTCTGGGAATTGATCCGTCACTTGCGCTACCATTTGAGGTCACAGTTCCTTTCGCACGGGAAACATGGCTTGTTATGCATATCATAGGTGATAGAGATATCAGATGACAGAAAGTCGGTTCGCAGGAGCTTGTGTGTATCCGTCAGTTATTGGAGGATTTGTCGCCCTGAACAGAGTGCCTATCAGAATGGAAAATGGTCTCAAACGTTCAGTTCCGACTTACTGATGAAGATCCAAGTTCAAATTTAGTTATGTCCACCCTTCCAGGCGTATGCACTATTATAAGTCCAAATGCGCCGGTTGAGTTCGTTAATGGTCAAAATCCGCTGAGTTCTTTCAAAGTTATAGCCAGAGTACAGATCGTATCAAATTAAAACCTTGCAGTTAGATGAAAAATACTGAGTCAAAAGCATGCGCAAAATTTTGTCAAGATAGTTATTTAGAAAATCAAAAAAATGATAATAAAAATTTTCAATGAGAAACTATACGGTAGATATCATTTTAGAGCCAAGTTCTAGGCTTAAACTTGATCGGATCAGTATTTTTCTAGATATTATCAATGATCTATGGATATTCATGAAATTTCGCGAAAATTAGCACACCAGCATTCTACAAGTAATTATTACAAAGTTTTTTGATCGGATTTGTATATTTTGAATTATTGAGAAAATCCACGAAGTTTTAGATGGGTATAACTCCGAAATCCTTTGGCCGATTATGCCCATTAACGATTGTAACTGTCCCATTCGGATGCGCAACCAACCCTGAAAATTTCAAGTAGCTATCTCTTTCCGTTCGTATCATCGTAAAGGTGACCCATCCAACTACCTAAATTTTTACAGATTTACAGATTTACGGTGAAAGTTGAATATGAACGAATTTTCTTACTTACCTTCGATATCTTCATTCAGCTTTTTAATTTCAAGAAAATATCATCATGTTACACATCATTCGACGGTTTTTATCCCTCATCTTTACTTTATGCGTAGTTTCCGTTCAAAAACGGTCCATATCGGCATAATTTGAATAGGAAATTTGAACCATTCTAATCCGACCTGACAGATGTCAGGATTGTTAGAAAGAAATCGTAATTCTTCCGAAAAATACCACCATTTCTTCTTTCGACTTTGAATATAACCGTTTCGAAACAGAAAACCCCAAATAGTATATTTAGCAGATCGATAATTTGACATAAACTCGACAGCAATTCCTACTTTAGACCTGGGGTCCGATCAGATCTGTATCACGTCTACGTTTGGACCATCGGCTTTGTCACGATTCGGGGTCCGGACGAGAAAAAAAATTCTTCAATAAATCCTTTGGAAACGGTAGGTAATAGATATGGAAATTTCGTAAAGATTTTGCTTTATATCGTCTCAAAGCTTCGGTCGCGTGCCATAAGAATATTTCGGGAACAGTTACAGATGAAATGAATTAAAATGGTAGGTTAGAATTGATTAATTGATCAAATTATCCGATATTTATTAATTCCACATAATATCATATATCCTATATATCATACTGCCAATCAAGTCTGCTAGTGGCCGACAGAAAAATAGTTTTGAAGTTGTTTCGTACATTGATTGCTGATAATGAATTATTGCCGCCATATTTAGCAGATTACTAAATTTAAATTCATCATTATTTTCTAAATGCAGTATTGAATGATCTGAATGAGCTCTAATAGAATTATTTAATATGCATATTATAGTCGAGAATAATTTTTTCATGAATTCTGGCTGTAACTTCATTCTTCTGTGATTGAAATTATATAAAATGAGTTTGTCTAAATCCATTTCATTAATCGTAGAAGCACCTACGTGGCTTAATTTGATGTATGTAGCCGATGTCGGACAGGGATCTACTAATTCAAACTATCCGTACAGACCCGTTCCGCGGCATTTCGACAGGTTCGGCCTATAAGGCATTGAAGTCTCCCGCAGAATACTGAACGGAACGTATGTTGCATGAAACGGTCGGTGCCTGATAGCATGAATTTGTTCTTGTGAGACGCATTGCATAATTTTTCATGGTTTCGACCCGCTTCGTGCCTGAAACGATGTGTGCATGATAATATGAATCAACCTTAACAATCACACAAACAAATGAACAAACGAACAAAAATGCTCTCGAATTAACTACATGGCTTGCCTTATACAGCCGGAATGTCTCTCTGAATTCGTACTCTTAATTCATAAAACACGGAATTGCATACTAATTAACTATTCTCCTCATAAATTCTGTTTTTTTTGGAGTATTAATTTTCAGGTTTTGTAAGCTACCACAATTCAGATTATAAATTCAGAGGGACATTCCGGCTGTCTGAGGCCAGCCTATGAGTGGGATTCAGAGATTAAATTTCATCATGGAGGAAATAAACTAGAGAAAATGTATTCATTACTTCAATATAAATAGGTCAAACATTAACTATAATATAAGCAAAAACATCACTCCCAAATAAGTGGTCACGTGTAAGGAGAACAAGCAGATGATGACACATTAGGCACTACAGTCGATTCCGAATCACCAGAAGTTGAAATATGTCGGAGTACAGCACTAGTTATACAATTTTGAATTTCTTGTTGAACTAGCATTCTGTGCTTTAATGGTAGAGAACGCAATTCGGCGGCCACATATTTACCGAAGCAGGTACACGCATCTTCTTTGGCATCCTGGACATCACTTCCCCCGTCGTAGCTGACAACAGATTCCAATTCCGGCATAGGTTCATCTTCGATTCCAGGTTCGATTTTCACTATTGTTTCAAAGTCTGTGCTTGGGGTTATATGATCGAGGGTTTGTTCTTGAAACTTCACTTCCTCGATTTCTATTTTCACATCTGTTGGAGTCGTTTCACTTCGTGAGGCCTGCAACAAACATCGGAAATATTCAATTTGATTTTCTACAGTCCGATAGGTTAAAATTGTATGGCAATTTTATAATAGTATTACGTAAGTTTTGATCCAACCAAACATCAACACCTTAAGGAATTAACTTGCAATTGATGAATATTTGTATCATAAATAACAATATTTTTATACTAGAGATCTAGTAGAGCAATTTTCTTTGCAATGGCATATCGGTTCTTGATTTCTTAAATAATAAACCTCTAGAATCGTGCAGTGAAATAATCGTTGTGAATTTTTATATCACTATATACCAGCGTACCAGAGTTACAGAAGTTACTAAAGGACACAATAATCATCAGCTGAAAGTACAGGGTCCGGCACAAAGTTCGGACGTTTTTTAAAAGAACATAATCTGGGTAATTATTACTCAAAAAAAATTTTATTGATAGATTTTGATTCAGAAGAACAAAGCATTTTGGAATTTCATGTGTGGAAAATCCCATCACTAAGGTGGCGTCCTTTATTCACGATACACTGCACAAGTCTTCCTTGGCTCATGAACAAAATGAGATTCTCATTTTGCTCAACAAGTGCTTCCATCTCACGGGCGAAATTCATTCTATGTACGTAATCCCCTGGCTGTATCTGTCGCACAATGGCAAATTTATAAGGGTGATACCACAGTTCTAAATGCAGAATACGCCTTACCAAACGATCACTGAGGCGAACTTCAGCAGCATGAGGGCGAGCAGATCGATCCGGACTGCGATGCAGTGCTTGCCGCACATTTTCGACGCTCTCAGGTGTTTGAATCGTTCGTGGAGCTCCTGGTGATCGTTTTCTCATCAAAGCGCCTCGTGTGCGAAGAGCTTCAACCCAACGGAGAATGGTGTTTCGAGAGGGAACAGCCCGATTTCGGTGGATATTAAAATGGCGACGAAACTCACGCTGAGTGGCCGTGACGGACTGGTTATTACGGACGTAACTGTCGTAAGCGAAAACGCGGTGCTCCGCCGTCCACAGGTCCATGATTACAACTAATAAAAAAATGCTAAGATTTCCCGAATCCAACTTTCCCCTTTCCGCATCTGTCGAACCAAAACGGGGGGTGTACTAGCCATTTGAAAAACGTCCAACCGTTGTGGTAGACCCTGTAGTTATTACTATTATTAGTTATTATTAATTTTCTGTGATTATTACGCTGAGTTTATTAACGTGTGACTCAAGAAGGGAATAATATATTCTCAGTCGAATATACAAGGTACGGTAAATCAAATGGAGCATTTTTGAAAGTCTCTTCAAAACAAAAGACGCAACTTACAGAAATCAGGAATCAGGATAAGTTTTAAAAATGTTTGAGTTATACAAATTTTGGCCACCAGCAGCGATAATATGATGGCTATATCCTAACATTTGAGGAGTGAAGAGGTCTCTCGTGCATTTACTTTGTATTATTTTCAGCCCAATAGAAAAATGTTGCTTATTAACCGCTCCACTGAGATGAAAGTGAGCCTCACCACTACTGAAAAATGTTGACCTCGTACAGTGGAGGAATGGTAAGTCTTGATGCAAAATTCTCCTTAGTGAGCGGTCAGCAATGCTCATTTCAATGGCATGCTTCCAGGCAGAACGCTTAGGCGACTTTTCGAATTTCTGTCACTCCCAAATTTTAAAACTCCAATTTCTTCCAGAAACCGAGGAATGTCTGAGGCGTCAATTATTTGAAAAGTATACAGGGTGGTCCACGAGAAAGTGTACATAGTTTTATGGTGAATAGATGGTACCCAAAGGAGGCAGAAAACAACAATTAAATATGGTCTAAGGCTAATTGTTTCTGATTTATCGATTTGTGTAAAACTTTTCCTTGAATTATTTTTCTTGTAGAGTAATGAACGCTTTACGTTTTTGAACGCCAATTCTGCCCTGAATATTGTGATGAGACCCTCCTGAAATCGAATTAATCAACCACGAGTAATTAAAAAGGTTTTTTTTTATTTTTAAAATTTGAACTCACGATATGCATCTTCTCTCTACCATCATTTGAACATCCATTGAATGGTAAATCAAATGCTAAAAAATCCCAAAAATACAAAATAAATACTAAAACACCTTTCGAACATTTGAATATTCTCATGGACAAAAAATGGGGCTTGATTTTGTTAGATCCCGCCTCTTACCTCCATTACATACATACATTTTCTGATCAATAGCTTCACTGATCATATTGGGATCATTCCTTATCTCATTACAACTCTGTTATATTCTCTCAATCAGATGTTCGTTACTGTGTATTTCCTCCGCATAGACTTTCTGCTTCAAGTAGCGCCAAACAAAATAATCCATACATGTTAAGTCAGGCAAACGAGGCAGCCATTTATGAGGCCCTCTATTGACCAATGGAACGGGTACGCATTATTCATATGCTGTTTTCCTCGACTATGTTTGAAATTAGTTCTCCTTCTGGTTAGATAGACATTTTCCTGTTTCACTCAAAGAACGGGCGATATTCTCAAATGTCTGATGGTTGGGAACTGCACTATCAGGATACCTCACCGTTGCAGTTGCAATAACAATAAACAAGTATCATATCATACTACTCAATGTTCGAAAAAAGAGGCATATTTCAGAAGAAAAAATTCTAGAATGTAACAACCAGCCAACTCAAGTTATAATAAATACGAGAACTGTCAAATAAAATATTTATGTGGACTCTGAGATTAATGAAAAAACTACTCGTATGCTGAATAGTGTAACTTTACTTGAATTTTTCAAATTTCGAAACCGTCTGAGCAATACATTCGATTTAAGGAAGGCCTCATCACAATATGCAGGGTCGTATTGGCTCTCAAAAATTTTGGTCCTTAATTAATTTCTAGGAAAAGAATTAACTGTTAGTGTACCATTCTAATGAAGAACGATATTCGAAGGACGAAGGAAGTTTGTTGGTCTGAAATGACAGTGAACCAAATGTGAGAATAATTCGTTGAAAGGGAGTTATAGCTAACCAAAAATTTTGCTCGAATCGATATATCATCCTGTATCTCAGAAACGACGAGCCTTAGCCCATTCAAATGTTGTTTTCTGGCTTCCTGGGTATCATCTACCATGAAACTATGTACAGTTACTCGTGGGTCCCCTGTATAATGGATATTTTCTATACATGCTGCTATCTCCATATATGTCTGTTTTTCTTGAGGGAATATCGGTATATTTCAGATTGGGAAAAAAGTGGGATAAATTCTTGATTTTTGAATATATGATATCATTTCGGATTAAACCCAATGAGGTGAATTAATTTATCAAATTTCAAGAAAGGAATTGAAATGTGTAAAACAATTTCACGAAAATATCAGATCTCTTTTCGGATCTCTTCAACGCCGGACTTTTTAATTCTGCAGGAAGAAATCAGAATATGTTTAGATTTTATATTCGGATTAGGATTAAATTGGATTAAAAAGCGATAGAGCACAGTGGCTGGCCTTTGTCCGCAACTATATATGATTGTATATCTTCAATTCACGGATCTTTAGTTCAGTTATAACGGAAGTTGAATAGGAAATAATATCCTCGATGTAAAATTCAAAGCGTGTTTTATTAATATCTTCGCGATACAAATAATCACACAAAACAGGAGAAAAATCTATAATAAAATATAAATAACAATGAAGTTGCTAAATATGTACAAAATGATGTCATTGTTATTGTCCACGATAGCGTCGAAGAGGACCATGGTTGCTGATTTCTTTCATCTTGTCCGGCCAGTACATGGAGAATATTAATGTGATCTGCACTCTGAATATTCCGATTACGATTGAGATCCAAGGTTTTCTCGGAATATTGGATTCAATTGGTGTGGTCCTAATCCCCTGGAAGGGTTTTGTTCCATTCAATACACTGAGCCATGTGATGTCAAAGATCATCATATGCAATCACTGGACAGCATAGCTATGCAGCCTGATGTCAATTGGGTCAGTTCAAGGATAATGTGATTGATAGAAATAACGCTTACGATGAAGTAGAGGGATACAATAATATATTGTCTATCAAAGGTAGCACATCCCTTCTGAACTTTCTGAATTGGCCATCAGTCATATTCTCCACATCTGATAGTAGACTGAGTAGAAACATTTTCCTAGGACTGTCTGAAGTGTCACTGGGAGCGATATGTTGGTTGCAGAAGTCTGTAAAAGCTTCAGAACTGGTTGAAATATCTGCTTTATTATTCTCATGTGGAATAGTTGCGTATTGCTTCACGAACGAAGATGTAGGCTGACCCTGAACCGTAGTAGGCACTGACTGATTCGAACATATTGGCTCATCACTTAAAGAATTGCTATGTTCTAAGGTTGCAAATTCTACTGAAGTCTCCTCTTCCTCGAATTCTTCGTATTTTATCATGTCATATGATTGAAGGGGAGTTTCACTCTCCTCTTGAGGTTTGAGAGACCAGTCGACAATACCGTCAGATGATTTCAGATAAGGAATTAAGAACTTAAGGACTTCTCTCAGATAATATGGTCTCTTCTTCCCCATACAACCTCGTTTTATATTTCTTGAAAATACTGTTCGAATATTTCTCCACTTTCCCTTGCAATTGGGAACTGAAACAAAAATAAAGCTGTTGAAAGAGTAAATGGTAATCCAGATTACCCGATAAAATATTTATGAATAAATATCAAATGAATACAGACAGAACTTAACGATATTGAAGTTCCCAATATATCAAAAAGCTAAAACTACAAAGACTGATTCTAAATAACATCAATCTGAAATTCTACATCGTGCACTATTGAATATAGAAAAAATAAAATTTTGTTTTAAACATTGCGAATTAAGTATATTATACTAAAAAAAACTCCGCATTGTGAAATTTTCAGCCAAATCTGATCATTATCTTAACCAGTTAATAATTGGAGAATATTTAATGTTTTATATTAAATGACTGTGTGTACCGGTGGGTTCAGGAAATTATGAAGTCTTTGTCAACCACTGGTTAAAGGAAATAAAACACTTGGCTTAAGTTAGTTACACAGTATAATACTTTCTTGTTGAAATACGAGTATATGTTTCGAATTTGATACCATTTCCAAAACAGAGTAGAACAAACTTTACAATGCAATGTACATACATATCTATATTTCTGTCGTAACCGTTGTTTGAAACTTATGGTTTTGAAATTCTTAATTCGGGGATACTAACCAGTCTGTGTACGAATGTATGAAACGCAGACATTTTAATTTTTAGTAACTATTATTATGTATTAATATGATGTCGTTAAAAGTGCATTTCCGAAGTATATACAAAACGATGTAATTGTAGTTACTTTTTATCTGAATATATAGAACATTCAGTGATTTTTGAGTGTTTTGAGTTCTTGAATAGAGTTCTGGGGTTCAATATCTCACACGTAAGGAGGTATCAGGCGAGTCACCTTCCTTGTATAGAAAGTGAACCCAACGATAAATTCTATGATAGAGTACAAAATTTTACAAATACAAAATTTTAAACATCTAAACTAAAATTATTAGCTTGTTAATTATTATTGTTCCTTATATAAATGCACCAGTGTCAAAACTCTATGAACATCTCAAAGTGATTTTACCAAATTCAACACATAACTCAACATACTCCATCCAAAATACCTCACAACTTACTGATGAATAAAAAACTATAAAAATTCCCCGTATCACAAAATTAATATCATTTGATGTTGTTAATTTATTTCTATCAGTACCCACCCAAGAAATATGGTATGTGCGGAATATTAGCTGATTCTGACGAATTTTCTGAAATATAATATTTTTGAAGAAGAAAAAAATTTATCTGTTACGATATGCACGAAATACCACAAAAATTAGCGCATCGGCATTCTCCAAGTAATTACCAAGTTTTAATTCAATCAGATTTGTATATATGGAGTTATTGAAGAAATAATATAAAAATGTAAGATGGATTCAACTTCGAAACCGTTAGGCCGATTATGCCCAGCAATGAACGGACATATAACGGACGGACAGTGTGAACATTTTTTTCAATGATTTTCTAAATGATTTTAGCGATACGATAAATTTCGCATAAAGTAACAGCAAAATTTCAGATGGGTATAAATCCAAAACTGTTTGGCCGATTGTGCCTATTAACGAACTCAAATGTCACATTCGGTTGCACAACCTACCCTGAAAATTGCAAGTCGCTTTCTCTTTCCGTTTTCAAGTTCTCGTGAGATATCAATTTTTTTTAGTTGTTTAAAAACAATATTAACACTCGGAAACCGTTGAACCAATTTTGCCCATCAACGACTCAATCGTCACATTCGGATACGCCACCTTCCCTGAAAATTTCAAATCACTATATCTTTCCGTTCGAATGTTATCGACAGAATTTAATTTGACGTCGAAATCCTAATCAATGAATCGAACCTAATCGATTGAGACCATTTTCGGCAATTTTCGAATTTGACAGACATTTGGGCAAAATGATAGCACGCTATTCCCCAGAACCTGCGCGCAAAAACAACCCCAAAGGGCCTACATCAACATGCAACCTTGACATATTATGATAGAAAATATTTTGATCTTGAATCTACAGTTTCAATTTTTTTAACTTAAATCTTGTGGGGGGCTGCAGTTCCATGCCCCCCTCCCTTTCTGGATGCGCCACTGTACCCCTTTATGTAAACCAAAAGGTGCTATATCATTCAGTCAATTATGTACATCCCTCAAATCAGCGACAAAATTTGTAATATATTGGAAACACATGAAATAAACACCATCTGTAAAAATAAGAAGAATCTTGGTTAACTCTTTTGATCAATAACAAATATTGTCTGGGCATAATGGAAAAAAGCGGTATTTACAAAATTATATTGAATTCAGGCCGAAAATTTCATAAATACTTCAGTTATATAAAAGAAAATCGTTTCCTTGATTTTACCAACAACGAAATGTCACATTCAGGTAATAAAAGCAAACACCTAGATATTTACGAATGCCAAGAAATCTCTAAGGCCCACAGACAAAAACTCCCTCTCACTAATGATAAACTGGAATTTCAACTATCCCCACTCCTTTCATCTGTATGTGAATTACATTGTTAAGTTCATTCTACTCAGTTTTGAAAATGGGATAAAACCCATAAACATGTCAGCTTGAATGTGGTATTATCTTGTGAAACTTAAGCCAAGTATTTATTTCCTTCAGTAGTTTTTCAAAATTCTCAATTACTCACATTTCGAAAATTTGACAACTAGTGGCAAGATGGCATTCATAAATGAATCGCAGAACATCTACATCGGTTGCATTCCGGAAATTATTATTTAGAACCTTCTCTTGAAATTAACTAATGAAAAAACGTATCTTCAACTTTACGGGAAAGTATAGAGTAAAATTGAATATACTTACCACTCGATCCCACCTTCTTGGATACAAGTTCCCATGCCGTTTCAAGCGAATGCTTGTCCGAGTATTCAGGCAATCTATGATTGTATAGACAAGGATGCTCTTTTACAGCTTTAGCAAGTTTAACACAAAGTATCTGATCGAACTCCACCATGATTGATCATGAACGAGGTCGGCCGAACAAACGTAATTATTTTACCGCGAGTTTTAGATTACAGTTGCACGGCTGTAGGCATGCAACTGACGCGTCGGTTGTTAGCGATATCGGTATGTCGGGATATCGCGCGGGAGTTGACACAAACTGCGCAACAGCAAGAGTCCAACAGTCACGCTAGACCTATGCAACGCTCGGACAACTTCTATCAGTGTACCAGTGTTGCCAATACAGTGGTTAAATAGTCAAGTCAACAAGTGCTTTTTAGGTCAGAATTTTTACGTATTCTCCAAAAAGTATGATTGAGATGTCGTTCCATTCGGAATTACATGTAGATAGTTTTTGAGAAAATGCTAAGGCTGCTCGCAAAAATTGCAATCGTTATAAACAATTAAGTGAAAAAAAAGGAGGTTTAGGTTTTGTCAATAGCCCAAAAACTGTCTAAGATAATTCGAATTTGAAAAAAGATTCAAATAGAGGAGGAAATTTCCTAAAAAAAGATCAAACTTCCGGAACCATAGGACCAATATTCATAATTTTCCCAGAGGGTTGAAAATACGCCCGAAAGCAGATACTCCGGCTTGCGCAAGCCTCGCCCGCTTCGTACCTACGAAGAATAAATATTATTTAAACTTATTAAATATGAAATAAAAAAATTTTAAAAATTCAGGCGTCTGTAAGATAGATCAATGAACAATAATCCGTGGTCCAAAAATGTTTATCGCGATTTTTCAATTAGTTATCCATTAGTTAATTAACAAATTTTCGTAGCACGGATATTAACATTGCAATTTGGATAATTGTTAAACTATTAATCTGAGAATTCTTTCCTTTCGTGGAGCTATTTTTCAAAGGTCTTAGAAAATATTTCTATTGGAAAATTTCAAACGTTGTTAATTTTCGTTGTGTTATGAACAATCTACTAATGTGAAAAATTATGAAGCTTCAATTTATAATATTACTATTGATCCGATTTCTTATGATCAGAAACTACTTAAAAATGATTTTTAGTAATTATTTTCTCCTATTGTTAAGAAATTGTGATGAGCCAATGCGCTATTCATAAGATAATTTAAATTTTCTTCTGAAAACATAATTGAAGCTTTATAATTTTTCACTTAAGTAAATTGTTAATCACAAAACGAAAATTATGAATTTTTCAAATTTTCCAACGGAAATCTATTAACAGACCTTTGAATAATAGCTCCTAGAAAGGAAAAACTTCTCAGATTAATAGTTCAACAATTATAGCACATCACATGCAATGTTAATGTTCATGCTACTAAAAATGGTTAATTAACTAATGGATAACTAATTGAAAAGTCGCGATGATTATTTTTGGACCACGGATTATTGAGCATTCATCTATACTGCAGATGCCTGAACTTTTTTAATTTTTTATTTTCATATTTAATAAGTTTAAATAATACCCGTTTCCGGGAGTATTTTCAACCCTCTGGGAAAATTAGAAATATGGGTCCTAATGGTTCCGGAAGAAGGACTTTTTTTAGGAAATTTCCTCCTCTATTTGAATCTTTTTTCAAATATAAATTATCTCAAATAGTTTCTGAGATATTGGCGAATAACCAAACCGCCTGCATATTTTTCCACTTAATTTTTCAACTATTGCAATTTTTGCGAGCGACCTTAGCATTTTCTCAAAAACTATCTACATGCCATTCCGAATCGAATGACACCTCAACCATAATTTTCGGAGAATACGCAAAAATTTTGACCTAAAAAGCACAAACTTGTTGACTGGACTATAAACGGAACAAATTTCATAACTGCGATATTGAATGTATTTAAGCAAAACGTTCGGAAAGCTCAATTTCACTATACAGCATAAATATTTTACTTATGACTTCATTCATTTTTATAGAGTGACGTCATATTTTTATCTTAACTGAACCCCCAAATTTTTTGTTGCTGCTTTAGACGGTGAAACTTACCTAAATGATGGTGTAAAAATAGATTCAAGCACTGACGTGAAATCAGGAGCTTTTAAGCGTATGTTCTATTATGGTCAATTCTCCTGTATTTACACTCCTAATCGAATTTACAATGGTTCAAGTCGCTATCTCTTTCCGTTCTGAAGTTACCGTGGCAACGGCCGGACGAACAGAATCAAATTTGACCTCGATTTTTTCATCAAGGAGTGGAACCCAATCGTTTGAGACTATTTTCGGCAAAAAATTAGAAAATTACAGACATTTGGGCAAAATGATAACGCAATGTGCTAAAACCGTACCGCTAGAAAACTAAAAAAAAAATTACGAAAAAAAAAATTACGAAAAAAAAAATTGGTTCAAGCACTGACGTGAAGTCAGGAGCTTTTGCGCGTATGTTCTATTGTCCATTCTCCTGTATTGGACACTCTTAATCAAATATACATAGAACATACGCGCAAAAGCTCCTGACTTCACGTCAGTGCTTGAACTAATTTTTAATCAAAGTACCGAAAATGTACCAAGAAAAATATATGGAGTATTTAGACTTTAGCCATTAGTTGAAGTTCCATAGAGGCCCGAAAATGTATGGAATGTCCACTTTCCTACAAGAGTTCCGGAATAAAATCTTCAGGGAATTCAATTCAACAGGCCTCTATTTCAATCAGAATATTTCCGGATATAGGTTTATATATTGTTTTCGTTCTATTTTTTGACGCAGAATGTATCATTATATTCAATTAATTCAATTTTGCTTGAAAAGAAATAAGAACTTCGTCCATAGAATACGTAAGTGTTGTATCATTTTCCCTCTCAAGTATATGGTAATAAATAATTATATCAAGTAAATGAGGTTGAAATGTGAGCATCATTCTTCCGACTCACAGTTTGGAATGAATTAATAAGTATTGAATTCTGAAAAGAAAATTGTACACTTGAGATATATTATTTGAGACAAGAAAACGAGATTATTCTCAAAGGGTAATAAATGACAACCTTTTTCACAGATGATGCTTCTAATGAGTGATTGGACATTTGGATTCCATCAGGTACTATTTTAGTTGATACTGAGGTCTTTGATAATGATGTCTTCTGATTGAGTAGTTCCATTTCTGTGACAAACTGGAAAATTTTTGCTTTCGTCCGTATGATGAGGTCCGGACGAAATTTGTTCACGGTAATCGTCAACATTCGGAAAAACAAGTCAATTTCATTTTCTTCTAGTAGTGGTTCAGCCTCTCTCGAACATCTATTGAAATGTCTGTCTGTTAAGGCTTGAAATAAAAGTGGGCCAGACCCCAATGGTGGTTCAGCTGGATCTTCCTGAGCTTCCAAAGCACCACACTCGGTTTCTGAGTTTGATAATTCTAGATCTTCGGTGGCAGTTTCCGATGGAGTATTTAAAATAGTATCATCAATTAAATCCAAAAATTTCAGTTGTTCCCAATAGAATGCCCTTTTCTTTTTAGCAGCGGGTCCTGAAGAGCTAATCTTCTCTTTTTTCTCCCTTCTGTAATGATCCCGCATACTCTTCCATCTTTTCTTGCACTCGGCTGCTGCAACAAGTGATCAAAACTTATGTAATCACGCTCTATACATCAGCCTTGTAAAATAAAACTTGCAGGGCAATTGAGATTATAAAAATTTAAATGTATTTTAGAAAAACAGATTTGCCAAAGGTTGATTGATTGATTACTGGGACGGTTCTCAGGGCCAACACTACAAATCCCCAAAAGATGTTCAGTGCTCCTAATCCAGTATCAGTTCGAGTTCAGCTTGGATTTTCCTATGAACTCCATGAGTCAGTTAATCGAATTGTGGAAATATGTAATCTTCGAAACCTCGCAATTGAACAGGACATGGCTGGCTGTTTCATCCTCCATGTCATATAATCTGTACTGATAGGAGTCCTGGTGTCTCCTCATCACCATCAAGTGCTTCCTCGGACTACAGTAACCGGTAAGAAGACCCACCACATTTCTGAGTGAAGTTCTGCTCAATTATAGTAAGCTTATCGCAAGCAGTGTAGATGGTCCTGCCTCCATCCTCTTGCCATGAACATTGCCTGAGGAATCGTTTCAGGTTGAGAGGTGATGACTCTGAATCCGTTCTTCGATATCTTGCCGGACTTTCCTGAAGGAGAGTCAACAAGCTGGTTCAGAGTCTATTGGAGGGATACTGGCAAGGATATAGGCCTCCACATTGCCCCTTGCCTAGATGAATGAGAAAATATATATTGGCACATAGAGGCGCCTCTCGTAGTATTCTCCCTCGCAAGGCCGCGATAGCTATGATTTCTGCCTGAAATACTGTAGTGAGCAACCCTAGGCTTAGCTTCAAGGCTTTCCTAAGTCTGGTCCCATATATTGCAGCACCAACACCCGCAGCTGACACAGAGCCATCTGTAAACCAGAGTAGGCTTCCACTCAGCCTCGGAATCTCTTTTACTGTCTTCTCTTTGGCCTCAATGTAGGTATGGAATGATTTGTCAATGCTGTGTACAGGAGTCATTCAGTCCGTCGAGGTGTATAAAAGCAATTAATTCCATATTAATTAATTACGAGCTATTGAATAATGATTGAGATACATTCAATGTGGTTTGATGATAGCATATTGTCTTACCTGTTCTGTGGAGAGCTTTTCCCGCTTCTTCCCAAACTATATCTCTTTTCGTTGAATTCTTGAACTCAGGATCTCTAGGATCATAAAGAATCGTATGGTGCTTGACCATTTCAATCAACCGTGCATCTTCAGCAGTTGAAAATCGCACAGTTGACACGTTGCTACAAGTTTTCCACATTGTTCTCGAAGAAATTCACGATAGCGTCCACCTCATCACACAGCGCACAACTCACGGAATGCCCTTGGGACTGGCAGCCGTGACAGTCGGTCGGACGCGCTTGCTTCGTCAGCGTTGTACGCTTTGCAGGAAATCGGACGCAATATAAATAACGCGCTGCTTGAAATGTTCACATCATAGATAAGGAATAATCCCGATGAAAGTTTAATTCCAAAACCGAGGTCAATGAAAGAATTGAAAAAAAAAATAGTAGAAATAATGTTAGATTAACCCTTAACTGGAGACATGTCGTATTTGTTGCGTGCATGGAGAGGTGTCGTCTGGGAGACGACGTTTTATAATTGGGGCAAAAAAAAATAATACTTAAATTTTCTGGTATGTTTCAATAAAAATAAACAACTTCCGATCTTTGGAATAATTTTCATTGGAAATATACCTATTCATAATCACACTAATATCGGTACTGACATAATTTTAAACAAATGTTGAAAAAATTTTATAAAAAGACTATTAACCATTTCTTTTTAAACCAATGATATTTAGAACTTAAAATTGAGGATATTTTCCATAAGATATTATAGAAACTAACCTAGCTGAACCTAAAAATACTAATAAGCCATTAACCTAGATTCCTTGAATATGTGTAGCAATCTACAAAGTTTCATATTTTTTGCGCGTATATTCTGGGGAACATTGCGTTATCATTTTGCCCAACTGTCTGTAATTTTCGATTTTTTTGCAGAAAATGGTCTCCAACGATTGGGTTCGATACTTAATCGAATTCACCATGGTAAATTCGATTAAGAGTGTCCAATACCTGAGAGTGGACGATGTATATATTGTATATTGTTGTAGGGGTAACGTTGCACTGTCACCTTAAGGTCTATTGTGCCTCCCCGTCAGAGATATCGATGTCATCGCCATCTACAGCTTGCCTTCCAGTTCCAGAGTTATAATGAACGAGGCACAAATATTTCTTCATCCTACATTTCCTTGAAGAGCACAAGTGACATATTTTTGGTTTTTCGAGAACAAATCTATCAGGTTTAGCTGTTTGTTCTGCACTACCACACACAATTTTCAAACATAAACGGAGACGCGTCGTCTATCAGACTACTTTAGACGAACCACCCGCCATAACTTAATTAAAAATACTGTTATCTCATTACACTTTTACCCATTGGTTAAGATGTGCTACGGGAAGGATTAGGTGGATTGAAATGCTGGTGGGCGTATTAATCAACCAAAACCAGACATTTGTTTTTATGGCGTCGTCTGACAGACTACATGTCTCCGGTTAAGAGTTAAGCATTATTCATATTTTCCAACAACTTTGAAATTTTAAAAGATAATATCTCCGAAACCTTGGGCCAGATTTTGCCCGATCACTCGGAAAACACATTTCATAATAGTAATGATAAAGGCCTTTATTTCTATAAATCAAACATTTCAAGGGGTAGTCCACTCAGAGGTGTTCCACCACTTAACCCTTGTTGCTAAAAAAAATTTGTGTTCAAATCAACAATAACAGAGCAAAAGAAAATAATATAAAATACATTCTTCTCATTTTTCTCACTGTGTCTAAAACACAGCTAGAGAGAGAGAGAGTTGAGAAGGTATTCTTTGATCTTTTTCCTGAATTCATCATTTTGAAGTTGTTTCAATTCATTAGGGATTACCTTGTATGCTTTACACATATTGTATCTAAAATTTACATGTACATCTAATGTTCACATTATGGACATCAGATCTGAACTGCAACTTATTGAAGAGATTTGATGGACTTATCTTCAAAATTATATCATGAAATGTGCAGGGAGCGTAATATTCGAAATGAAGTCTCATTGAAAGCCAACCGAAATCTTTCAAGTTATGAGATACACGATCACAAAAATAAACCTGAAACAGTTGTTCTATACACCTTATATTCGACCTGAATACTTCTGGTCCGAGAAAAAGATGGGAAGCAATAAATAAATTCAGACAAAACCAAACTTTCACACTTGTCTTTCAGTATAGATAGGTAAATACGATATATGTGGAAATAACACTATCAGAGCCCCATACCAATCGTACTCTCAACATGCTCTCGAAACCTAAGCGTATCATACATAATCTCTTCGACATGAAACCTACCAAGCAAATTTAAAGTCTCTGTTGTTCCTTGTTTTCAGCAATAGTCATCAAATGGATTAAGGTATTACTGAGGTTGGTCTTGTTCCTGCATTCTAGAACTCAATTTGTATGTCTGAGAGCCTACGCACACGGGTCGACTGGTTTATGTTTGACGCGATCGGAATCGAATCGACAATTTGATATGTTACTCAGGACGTTGTTTTATCGTTCAGACTTATGATAACAGAATAAAATTCATCCAAACCAGTAATTCATTCAGCCCTAATACTAGGTACGGAAATAAGGTAATGTGGAGTGTAAATATTATGCGCTCGATGAATCTCTTGCTTGAATGAATTTTATTCTGTGCATGATCATAAGACTCAACGATAAAGCAACGCCCTGAATGACAGATCGCTAAAATTGCCGGCAAAATTCCGATCACATCAAACATATCCCGGTCGACACGTGTGCATAGACAAAATTAATAATTAATAACTTAACGATGAACCATTTCAAAATTTGGTTCAATCTGTTTCACACCATACCAGAATGATCAAGATCAAAACATTCAAAATGTATCAATTTCCATATGCTACTTTTGAGATGATTAATAAAACAACTCCAACATGTTTTTATTGTATTTATACCTGAAATTCATTCGATTCGCATATATTTTGCAATATTCACAACTACTAATTTCGAAAATATGGACATGTTATGGTTTTCGTGTTCTGTCAAATACTTATTCATTATTATCATTGATAGACTGGATAAGTGGAGGACAAGTCCATGTGAGGCACATAATAATATTATTAAATACCTACAAATATTGTACAGTAAATAACGATTATACTTATAGCAGCTCAATACCATGTGTAGAATATTTATGTGACTTCAGCTAAAACTTAAATTATATCACTTAATACAAAACACATTTTCATACAATTTCCAATTCGTAGGTATACATTTCAGCATAATAATATCATGACCACTAATAATATGGATTTATCCGACTAACATCATATTATTATTATACAGGGAGAGTCAGTTGTTTGTAGCAGGATTGTAGCAGGATTTACCATCAGATTGAAAGCTATTTTTCATCACTGAATCACTGTTTCTATAAATATATATTCTAGGACAAAAGATACAGGAACTTGAATTCAGGGAAAATAACTTCAAAACAGATGCGGATATTTCGATGTAATTCAAATCAAGCATAGTACTTGTTGGAAGTTAACTTTTAATGTTCCTTGCACGTTTCAAACATTTTTAGTGGCGCAGATAGGGGGTTATTGTATATCACAACTCCTCCAACTTGAACGCCACTGACGTTTCCGCAAATTTTTTGACAGGATTGAAATTCTTGAACATTTTTCTTTAAAAATTGTATCGGTCCTAAAAATTTAAAGATTTTTTTGGGATTTTTTTATGGAAGAATGATTGCTCAATTTTCCCCATAAAACGATAGCGCAAAAACGGAAATCAAGGAAATTAAAGATTTCTTTAAGCATTCTGCCTTAGTTATTTCATTTTTTGCGTGATTGTTCAACAAGAAGTGTCCTTCAATAATTTTGCCATGACACAGTCGCTCATAAAATCAAATCTTGAAATGCTGGAAGCCTATTTTCTCGAAAACGTATGTATTGAATTTATTTTGGATTATATAATTTTTGCAAGATATTTACTTATTGAGAAACCCTCGTATAAATCGAATACTCCGATTTTCCGTTGGACGTCCAAAAATATGCATTCGAACTCACCATTAGAGGCAGAAACGACGGTCTCGTACATATGAAATCCATCCAAAATCTGGCTTTTTCAAACCAAGCTAGTTTGGGCTGATATACTTCATCAGGATTCGTCGCAAGCATCCTGCTAGTAGCTATCTTAGTCACCTCCTGACGAAAAACGTCCTTCAGGCTTTTAATTTTAGCTCTGAGCTGCCTTAAATCCGCATTGTTTTTCATCAGACCAACCTTTATCAGGTCTTGCAATAGCTTCTGGGAATTTTCGTCCCTAATTAATCGCTTGGTATAATCCTCGTGCTTCATATTCCAGAGCGGTTCGTAGGTCTCGAATATTGAGAGGAACATCATTATCTGCTTCGTAGTCCATCTGTTCGGCTTATCGACATTCATTTTAACAACGTTTCGGCTCAAACAATGCACATACGACTATCCGTACCTCGTGCTCACTAGCGCGCTACTGCCAATGGGACTCCACCGCTTACCGCTTGTTTCCTTTGAGTATAGAATAAACTAGAGGCGCAGCGATGCCAGATGTTGGATATGAAATTATGGTACAACGATGCTGAAGTTTTGGAAATATAGGGATCATTATGATACAATTATATATTTTTACATTTTACTGATAATAAGTAGGATTGTGAAAGAAGCATCAAATATGTATTTTATATTATATACAGAGTGAGTTTCTAAGTTGTAGATTAATTTTAACTATAGATTCTTCTCATCAACTAAAACACATTTGTTATTTATCCTCTTCAAAATTCGGCTCAGGTAAAGGGATACAGACTGTTGAAAAAAAAATCAGTCTTTACTTTGTAGCTTTGACATGATTATTTTAACTGAAATGATTTTTTTGGGTGAAGTTTTCTATAATTATAATACATATTCTCCATTTAACATTTGTTTCCTACTTCCAACGGCTTCGTGGTTATAGATGCGCCAGTTCAAAAACCTATGAGAAATTAGTATTAAAAAAAGCAGATAAAGTTTAGCTTGAATTATTATAAGAACCTACAATCATTTTAGAAAATTGAATCCACAGACAGAGAAAAACGTCGTCTGTGTCAGATTTTCGTACAAACGCCCTGCCAATGAAGATTTTATTATTTTGTTCTCTAGTAGTACCTAATGATACCTCGAAGGTAAGTGTTTCAATATTCAAGAATTGTGAAGAATTTTTGTTGTACTTAAATGGTGCATTGAGAACGAAATCATAATAATTGAGAGAGTAAATGAGTTTTCTCAAACAAATTATTTGAATTTCAAGCATCAGATGATACAAACTTGGTCAATATACAATACGGCTTATATTAAGAATTATCTGTGTTCAACATGTAAAGAAAGTGCAGGGGTGTATCAGCACATCGTAAAATCTTTAAACGCTTGTAACTTTTTACCTGATCCTAATCTGGACAAATAGTAAATGAAAATAGTGTTTCATTTGATGAGGAGAATCTATGGTTAAAATTAATGTATAACTTAGAGACTCACGCTGTATATAGGTTTTAAATTGATCAACTACATTTTAGTGAGTGAGACTTCAACGAAATTTGAGGGGGGTATTTCATATGTTTTTTTGTTTTACGACCCCTTTCCTTCTAGGTATTGCCCTTTGCAATTGTGGGGAAAATTTTGTTTTGTTGAATATCTTCTATATGGAACAATTTAGAATAATAACATTTGGCAGAAGGCTAACGCCAATTTAATGCCACTTTTTAAAAATTCTTGAAATTCCGAAATCTTATCACGAAAGGGTGAAAGAATCAACTTTTTGATGCATCAACATTTATCATTTTAAAAAATTGATTTAAGAAGACAAATTCAATATGCAACTTTTTTATCTTGACTGTGTTTACTTAAAATAAAATGTTACTCGGACTCTCTTCAAATAGATTCACAGACGTTATAGAATTTGCTGAAAAAATTAAGTAGGCTGCTTTGAAATATATTCATATTGATTAATATCAAGAGGGCTAGTATCGAATATTTTTATTGTTAAAATTTATATTATGTCCAAGGGGTTTCTCCAATTTCAAAGGACAATAACTTGGAGAGGAAGGAGCTTAGAATAAAATTATTTGAATGACCCCCCTTGATTTTCACACCCTAAGAACTTTTGCATAAATTTAGAAATATCCTGTATATATACAAATAAATAACTAATTCGAATTTTATGATATATTTTGAAATTAAATGATAAAATATGTCCTTCAATTAAACGAATTCCTATCACAATATTTACCCTAACAACCACGGCTGAAAATAAATTTCCACATGTTTCTCGCCATCAGAGGATTTTGATATCCTCAGATATTTTCAATAAAATCGGTGTCTGAAATTCCGGTACTACTTGAAGACAGAAACACCAAACATTTCGAATAAAAGTACCTGAAGACAGGAACGCCGATGTGAATAAACAGAATTAGGATAACTGGGGTTTTCCAGGATTCCCCGAATTATTACGTGGCAAACAAGCAATGTTGGCATGAAGGGAATTTTTATGATATCAGGAATATGACATAGGACCTGGATATTCTCTGTTTTCAGCAAAATATTGAATTGGTCGAAATTATGGTACAATTATATATTATGGTATGTTCGCCAAATGCTATGATTTAAAGGTTAGAATTATACTACAATTCCATGAAAACGGTACATCTGGCATCGCTGTAAGACATCTTTCTGTATCTTGTCTACCGGCGGAGATGTGCTGCTTTTTCCCCACCACTAAATGATCCTCTATGCTTTTGGCGCATTCTCACTGAGCACACAATTTGAACCCGTTTCTCCCTTTTTTCAAAAAGTTGATTTTTGTCGAAAACGGTCGACTTTAGAACTTATGAGCAAGAGTAACTTTTTTGTATAGGAAGTATTGGCGGTTCAAATGCGCGTTTCAAACCAGTACTATTTCCAGTGGCGTTCCAGTGGACATATACACCCACTACTCCTTCAAAACCTTCACCAATTATGACGTAAAAAAAACCATTCCGCACAAAAAATAGCTTATTATGAGTAAGAAATTCCGGTTCCGGAGATATTCGCAAAAAACGAATTTTTTTCAATTTCAATACCCTGTATCTCGAAAATTATGCATTTTAGATGGTCAGTTAATAGCAACTCTTTTTCATATTTTTGGACGAGCTATCATATTCAGAAGTCCTGCGGATATATTATGAAACATCCTGTACATGAATCACGACAAATATTCCAATGATTTTACCTGAGTATTTTTTGGCACCAAATGCGATGGAACTGCAGGAAGAAAATATGGAACAGCTTCCTTTTTTAAATAAATTCTGAACGGAGATGATCTATCAAAATCAGATTCAACAAAATGTTTACTACAAATAAGGCTATGCTTTGATGGTTTCCAATTTTCCCTTCCCATTGCCTTGATCCATTTCTGTTTCAAATCACAATTCTTCGGGAAACTATGAAAATATTCATTATATCAGGTAAAAAGAATGATTTATAATCTATATTAACCGGCAAGTACCGGTAACCTATAGCGGAACATAAAATATATAGGTACTCACAAATGAAATGATATTATCCTTCCTTCATGATCATGGTTTTTCTTTTTTTTTCTATTTTTACAACCGAAGGCGACGCACATAGTCATTTTAACACTTTTGATAAATCAAATTAGCAAAATGTATAAAAATCACGTTATAAACTTACTGAAGATAGGAAGAGAAATGATCTCCGAGCGGCAGGAGAGATCCATTAGGAGTGGGGTAACGAGACACATCTCGGGCAAGCCGAAGGCGGGTCTCGTACATTTTATATTCACTGCTTATTTCACGAACTCGTTGATTGTTAGGGCGCACTCGCGTCATCGATTTACTCTAAGGGTATCCATAGATCCTGATACTTCAAAGTAGGAGAACTTTATTATTAGTTGCGTAAAAATGTTTGAAGTCAACTTTTCCACTTATTATTTTAAGGTGCAGTCATACGTTGTGTTTCCTGAAAGTTTGACATGATGGAACAGTATCAAAAATACTTTTTGGTGCGCTTCTTGCCCTATCGGAGTGTCCATCATTTTGCCCAAAGGTCTGTGCTTTTGGAATTTTTAGCCTAATCGGTCTCAAACGATCAACTCACTGATGAATAATCCGGAGTCAAATCCAATTCGGACCGTCTGGCCGACACCGTAAGCACCATACTTCTCGAATGAAATGAGTAGGAGTGTTGAAATTTACAAGATAGGTTTGGGGCATCAATATCTCGGCTATGTTCCATAATGGGCAAGCCCGTTGTTTAAACCACGGAGTGGTTTCGGATTTATTACCATCTGAAATTCTATTTCAGATATTTTACGTGAGCCTGGAAAACCTTATTTTACAGCCAAGTTCTACATTTAAACTCGATTGGATCCATATTTTGGAATAACTTCCGTATCTACTGAGGAAAAATTGAAAATCATAGCTTAATGCAGTTAAGATTGGAAGACTAATATCTAATTCAGAATTAAACATGGCTTTACATTCTGCCATAAAAACAACATGGGTGTAGTTAATTTCTCATTAAAATGGTGACGCCATGGGATATACATGAACGAGTGGTAATGTAAATGATACATTCATTCTAAAATTCTTCTCGGATAGAGCCAGAAAGAAGTTAGAGCGATTTAGCAAAATTTCGGGTATCTCCGAATATATCCGGAACTATCCTAAATTTTCAATCTTTCTAGATGGCGTACGAAAAAAACACAACTCAAAGTGCGTTAATGGGCAAACCCCGACGAGATGTTTTGGAGTTATAGCATCTGAAATGTTGTGTTCCCAACAACTCGATCTGATGGAATTAAAAGTATGTTCTTGGAAAAAATCGACACAAAGACCAATGCAAAACTCCATTAGGATCATATGACCAGATAATTTTAAAAGAATAAAAAAAAACTTAATTTTGGATACACACATATCACTGAAATTTATCACCTTCAAAACGTTATTTTACAGCCAAGTTCTTAGACTCGATTAGATCCATATTGTTTGAGAATATTTTTCCGAAATGCGAGATGCATATCTAATTCAGAATTATTAATGACTACATTTTGCCTCAAAAATAACAGGGCCATATTTAATTTTTCATTTACAAAAATGCCATGGGATATATAGGAAAGAGGAGCAATGTAAAGACATTTATTCTAAAATTCTTCTCCAATAGAGCCAGAAAAAAGTTAAATCGATTTTGCAAAATTTCGGAAATATGAGACCGGTGTGAAGTTATCCACATCCACACATACACTCAACGACAAAAAATGTTCAAATTGAAATATTAATAACTCGATAAGTACTTGGTGAATAATGATGAAATTTGAAAGTGTTGCTCATGGATGCCTAGAAAATCGAAATAAAATGTCAAATAATTTGTGTAGCCCCCAGGGGGCGGTGGCTGGGGGCGGTAAAACGAAAAATGCTATAACTCGGAAAACATTGAGTGTTCCACGATGAACTTTGGATATGTCGTCTGGAATGGCGTAAATAAGAAGATGTAGTAGGTCCCATAGTTTGTGCGGCCCCAGGGGGGCGGCGATCGGGGGCGGTATATCGAAAAATGCCATAACTTGGAAAATATTGAGTGTTCCACGATGAGCTTTGGATATGTTGTCTAGATTGGCGTAAATAAAAAGATGTAGTAGGTCCCATAGTTTGTGCGGCCCCAGGGGGGCGGCAATCGGGGGCGGTAAATCGAAAAATAAGATAACTCGGAAAATATTGAGTGTTCCACGATGAGCTTTGGATATGTCGTCTAGAATGGCGTAAATAAGAAGATGTAGTAGGTTCTATAGTTTGTGCGGCCCCTGGGGGGCGGCAATCGGGGGCGGTAAATCGAAAAATGCGATAACTCGGAAAATATTGAGTGTTCCACGATGAGCTCTGGATATGTTGTCTGGAATGGCGTAAATAAGAAGATGTAGTAGGTCCCATAGTTTGTGCGGCCCCAGGGGGGCGGCGTTCGGGGGCGGTATATTGAAAAATGCCATAACTCGGAAAATATTGAGTGTTCCACGATGAGCTTCGAATATGTTGTCTAGTTTGGCGTAAATAAAAAGATGTAGTATGTCCCATAGTTTGTGCGGCCCCAGGGGGGCGGCAATCGGGGGCGGTAAATCGAAAATTGCGATAACTCGGAAAATATTGAGTGTTCCACGATGAGCTTTGGATATGTTGTCTAGAATGGCGTGAATGCAAAGATGTAGTAGGTCCCATAGTTTGTGCGGCCCCAGGGGGGCGGCAATCAGGGGCGGTATATCGAAAAATGCGATAACTCAGAAAATATTGAGTGTTCCACGATGAGCTTTGGATATGTCGTCTAGAATGGCGCAAATATAAAGATGTATTAGGTCCCATAGTTTGTGCGGCCCCAGGGGGGTAGCAATCGGGGGCGGTATATCGAAAAATGCGATAACTCAGAAAATATTGAGTGTTCCAGGATGAGCTTTGGATATGTGGTCGAGAATGGCGTAATTACAAAGATGTATTAGGTCCCATAGTTTGTGCGGCCCCAGGGGGGCGGCGATCAGGGGCAGTATATCGAAAAATGCCATAACTCGGAAAATATTGAGTGTTCCACGATGACCTTTGGACATGTCGTCTAGAATGGCGCAAATAAAAAGATGTAGTAGGTCCCATAGTTTGTGCGGCCCCAGGGTGGCGGCAATCGGGGGCGGTATATCGAAAAAAGCCATAACTCGGAAAATATTGAGTGTTCCACGATGAACTCTGGATATGTCGTCTAGAATGGCACAAATAAAAAGATGTAGTAGGTCTCATAGTTTGTGCGGCCCCAGGGGGGCGGTATATCGAAAAATGCCTTAACTCGGAGAATATTGAGTGTTCCACGATGAGCTTTGGATATGTTGTCTAGAATGGCGTGAATGCAAAGATGTAGTAGGTCCCATAGTTTGTGCGGCCCCAGGGGGGCGGCAATCGGGGGCGGTATATCAAAAAATGCGATAACTCAGAAAATATTGAGTGTTCCACGATGAGCTTTGGATATGTCGTCTAGAATGGCGCATTTTTCGATATACCGCCCCCGATCGCCGCCCCTCTGGGGCCGCACAAACTATGGGACCTACTACATCTTCTTATTTAAGCCATTCCAGACAACATATCCAAAGCTCATCGTGGAACACTCAATATTTTCCGAGTTATCGCATTTTTCGATTTACCGCCCCTGATTGCCGCCCCCCTGGGGCCGCACAAACTATGGGACCTACTACATCTTTTTATTTACGCCAATCTAGACAACATATCCAAAGCTCATCGTGGAACACTCAATATTTTCTGAGTTATGGCATTTTTCGATATACCGCCCCCGATCGCCGCCCCCCTGGGGCCGCAAAAACTATGGGACCTACTACATCTTCTTATTTAAGCCATTCCAGACAACATATCCAAAGCTCATCGTGGAACACTCAATATTTTCCGAGTTATCGCATTTTTCGATTTACCGCCCCTGATTGCCGCCCCCCTGGGGCCGCACAAACTATGGGACCTACTACATCTTTTTATTTACACCAATCTAGACAACATATCCAAAGCTCATCGTGGAACACTCAATATTTTCTGAGTTATGGCATTTTTCGATATACCGCCCCCGATCGCCGCCCCCCTGGGGCCGCACAAACTATGGGACCTACTACATCTTCTTATTTAAGCCATTCCAGACAACATATCCAGAGCTCATCGTGGAACACTCAATATTTTCCGAGTCATCGCATTTTTCGATTTACCGCCCCCGATTGCCGCCCCCCTGGGGCCGCACAAACTATGGGACCTACTACATCTTCTTATTTACGGCATTCTAGACGACATATCCAAAGCTCATCGTGGAACACTCAATATTTTCCGAGTTATCGCATTTTTCGATTTACCGCCCCTGATTGCCGCCCCCCTGGGGCCGCACAAACTATGGGACCTACTACATCTTTTTATTTACGCCAATCTAGACAACATATCCAAAGCTCATCGTGGAACACTCAATATTTTCTGAGTTATGGCATTTTTCGATATACCGCCCCCGATCGCCGCCCCCCTGGGGCCGCACAAACTATGGGACCTACCACATCTTCTTATTTAAGCCATTCCAGACAACATATCCAAAGCTCATCGTGGAACACTCAATATTTTCCGAGGTATCGCTATTTTCGATTTACCGCCCCCCTGGGGCCGCACAAACTATGGGACCTACTACATCTTTTTATTTACGCCAATCTAGACAACATATCCAAAGCTCATCGTGGAACACTCAATATTTTCTGAGTTATGGCATTTTTCGATATACCGCCCCCGATCGCCACCCCCCTGGGGCCGCACAAACTATGGGACCTACTACATCTTCTTATTTAAGCCATTCCAGACAACATATCCAAAGCTCATCGTGGAACACTCAATATTTTCCGAGTTATCGGATTTTTCGATTTACCGCCCCTGATTGCCGCTCCCCTGGGGCCGCACAAACTATGGGACCTACTACATCTTTTTATTTACGCCAATCTAGACAACATATCCAAAGCTCATCGTGGAACACTCAATATTTTCTGAGTTACGGCATTTTTCGATATACCGCCCCCGATCGCCGCCCCCCTGGGGCCGCACAAACTATGGGACCTACTACATCTTCTTATTTAAGCCATTCCAGACAACATATCCAGAGCTCATCGTGGAACACTCAATATTTTCCGAGTCATCGCATTTTTCGATTTACCGCCCCCGATTGCCGCCCCCCTGGGGCCGCACAAACTATAGGACCTACTACATCTTCTTATTTACGGCATTCTAGACGACATATCCAAAGCTCATCGTGGAACACTCAATATTTTCCGAGGTATCGCATTTTTCGATTTACCGCCCCTGATTGCCGCCCCCCTGGGGCCGCACAAACTATGGGACCTACTACATCTTTTTATTTACGCCAATCTAGACAACATATCCAAAGCTCATCGTGGAACACTCAATATTTTCTGAGTTATGGCATTTTTCGATATACCGCCCCCGATCGCCGCCCCCCTGGGGCCGCACAAACTATGGGACCTACTACATCTTCTTATTTAAGCCATTCCAGACAACATATCCAGAGCTCATCGTGGAACACTCAATATTTTCCGAGTCATCGCATTTTTCGATTTACCGCCCCCCTGGGGCCGCACAAACTATAGGACCTACTACATCTTCTTATTTACGGCATTCTAGACGACATATCCAAAGCTCATCGTGGAACACTCAATATTTTCCGAGTTATCACATTTTTCGATTTACCGCCCCTGATTGCCGCCCCCCTGGGGCCGCACAAACTATGGGACCTACTACATATTTTTATTTACGCCAATCTAGACAACATATCCAAAGCTCATCGTGGAACACTCAATATTTTCCGAGTTATGGCATTTTTCGATATACCGCCCCCGATCGCCGTCCCCCTGGGGCCGCACAAACTATGGGACCTACTACATCTTCTTATTTACGCCATTCAAGACGACATATCCAAAGCTCATCGTGGAACACTCAATATTTTCCGAGTTATAGCATTTTTCGTTTTACCGCCCCCAGCCACCGCCCCCCTGGGGCCGCACAAACTATGAGACCTACTACATAGTTTTATTTACGCCATTCTAGACAACATATCCAAAGCTCATCGTGGAACACTCAATATTTTCCGAGTTATGGCATTTTTCGATATACCGCCCCCGATCGCCGCCCCCCTGGGGCCGCACAAACTATGGGACCTACTACATCTTCTTATTTACGCCATTCCAGACGACATATCCAAAGCTCATCGTGGAACACTCAATATTTTCCGAGTTATAGCATTTTTCGTTTTACCGCCCCCAGCCACCGCCCCCTGGGGTCTACACAAATTATTTGACATTCCATTTCGATTCTCTAGGCATCCATGAGCAACACTTTCAAATTTCATCATTATTCACCAAGTACTTATCGAGTTATTCATATTTCAATTTGAACATTTTTTGTCGTTGAGTGTATGTGTGGATGTGGATAACTTCACACCGGTAAATATGAGGACCTATCCTAATTTTTGAATCTTTCTATATGTTTTTTGTAAGGTTCAAGAAAAACTGAATTAGTTTTAGGTTCGCTAATGGGCAAATCCGGCGTGTGGTTTCGGTGTTATTGCCATCTGAAATTTCGGGTTCCCAATAACTCGAAACAAAAAATTCTTGATTTAAACTCAATCGGATCTATATTGTTGGAAATATGGGAAAATATTAATTTATTTACTAGTAACCTTAGCTATGAATTTGAACATTCGTGACAAAGCAAACTGACCTCTCGTCAGTGCTTTTTCAATTTTCTGATAGCAGATTTTTCATGATAATATTTCATTCGATGGCAATAATCTTTATTGAATATTATTATTTTTGTAGCAAATATTATATTTCGTCGCCTTAATAAGAAAGCTGCCTAACTCCGTATTGGATAATTTCACAGGATGAGTAAAAATCAATATATATTGGATAAATCCTTACATAAATAATAGATTACGCAACCATGTATCAATTATTCATTATTCTGTAAATCCAGACTAGCAAAAAAGGACTTGACGAGTTTCTCTAAATATTATTGGAGTTAGACATTTTTCTTACTAAGGCGACGATTTCCAAAATCAATAAAATGATAAATAAAAATATTCATTAAAATCCATTTGATTACAAATGGATTCCTCAGTTTTCATTCGTCAACCACATCCTGTTGAATACTGAATTTTGTAGCCCAATTAGAAAAGGTCTAATTTGTTGATTGATTATTCCCGATTCATAAGATAGTGCACTGTGCCAATACCTCCTAGAATACTAGAATCTATTCGAATACTAGATCTATTCGACTTAATAAAATATCTAATTCATTAATATCATTCGATTTGAAGGGAGTTACTTTAGATTCATCGTTATATAGAAAAACTTTAATCTCCTCCCCTAATAAAAACGTTTGTACTTTCAAATTTGAAACAACTAAAACAGAATACGTAATCACAGGCCCTGGTGAATATTTCAGTCTAAATAACAGAACTTTTTCTTCATTAACTATTTTATTCCATAACGTAGGCAGCTTGAAATTATTCAAAACTCTGAGGAACATTTCAAAATCTTCATATGAATGCAACTTCTTATTAATTTCCCATTCTTTTCTACTTTCCGCTATAGCTTTTTCGAAATTCTCCTGTTCAAAATGTTCTAATTTTTCGTCACGACTTACCCTTACCTTGCTATCTTTCGATGAATACTTAGGACAGTTTGGAAACAGAGTAGGAACAGCATCTCTTCTTAACCTAGGGATTTTCAGAGGTAGTGTTACTACCTGGCCAGTTCTAGAATCCTTCGCTGAAATGGCTTGGATGAAATTATCGTCTCCAAAATGCTTGTCACAAACTCTGCTGTGAACGGATGGTTTGAAATTTTGCCTAGGAATGGCGGAAATCCACTTTTTAAACAAACACGAATCCGTTGGGAACTTAAAAATGTGCACTTTCGGTCCCTTTTTGTAATTTCCCCTACACCCCGGTACACAACACACATTAGGCATTTTGTTCACACAGAGATAGTACTGAAAAGTACTTACAAATATCACAAAAGAACTGGACAACACTTATTATTTACGCTGGTTTAGCAACGGGTTGAATGACGTCGCAAGCCAAACATAAACTAAAACGGCAGTACAAGCACGCCTCAGGCACGCTAGCAACAGAGTACAGAGTGCACTTGGAGTGGTGACGTCACAGCAATTCTCGAAAGAGCCCTGTGGCCTTGTATTCTAGGAGGTATTGCTCAGACACGCTTGCAACAGAGTGCACTCCGAGTGGTGGCGTCACAGCAATTCTCGAAAGAGCCCTGTGGCCTTGTATTCTAGGAGGTATTGACTCGCGTCATCGATTTGTTCTTAGGGTATCCATAGATCCTGATACTTCAAAGTATGAGAGCTTTATTATTAGTTGCGTAAAAATGTTTGAAGTCAACTTTTCCACTTATTATTTTAAGGTGCAGTCATACGTTGTGTTTCCTAAAAGTTTGACATGATGGAATAGTATCAAAAATACTTTTTGGTGCGCTTGTTCCCTAACGGGAATAATTTTGCCCAAGGGTCTGTATTTTAGGAATGTTTAGCCTAATTGGTCTCAAACGATTGGGTTGGACTCACTGATGAATAATCCGGAGTCAAATCCAATTCTGACCATCTGGCCGGCCGTAAGCACCATAATTCTCGAATGAAATGAGTAGGAGTGTTGAAATTTGCAAGGTAGGTTTGGGGCATCAATATCTCGGCTAAGTTCGATAATGGGCAAACCCATTGTTTAAATCACGGAGTGGTTTCGGATTTATTACCATCTGAAATTCTCTCCTTCCAATCACTCGAAAAATAATTATCTAATCGAATTGAAACTCGGTGATTGTTTGAAAAAATACTGACTCGAAGTGAGAATCGTAGGATTACAAAAAATTTTAAATAACTATAGAGATATTATTATATATCTCGGAAAGTATCCCTGAAATTTTTCGTGAGCCTGAAGAACCTCATTTTACAGCCTTTGTTCTAAGTCGATTGGATCCATATTGTCTGAAAATATTTTCATAAATAGATATTTTGGAATAACTTCCTTATCTACCGAGGAACAATTTTAAATCATAGCTCAATGGAGTTATAAGCCATTTCAGGCGATTGGAAGAGTATTATCTAATTCGGAATCAAAAATGACTTTATATTATGCTGTTTTGAAACAGCATGGGCGTAGTTAATCTCTCATTAAAATGGTGATGCCATGGAATATATAGGAAAGAGTGGTAATGTAAATGAGACCTTTATTCTAAAATTCTTCTCGGATAGAGCCAGAAAGAATAGATCGATTTCACAAAATTTCGGGTATCTCCGAATATATCCGGAACTACCCCAAATTTTGAATCTTTCTAGATGGCGTACAAAAAAAACACAACTCCAAGTGCGTTAATGGGCAAACCTCGACGAGATGTTTTGGTGTTATAGCCATCTGAAATTTTGTGTTCCCAATAACTCGATCTGATAGAATTAAAAGTATGTTGTTGGAAAAAATCAACACAAAGACCAATGCAAAACTCCATGAGGATCATATGACCAGATAATTTTAAAAGAATTAAAAAAAACTTCATTTTGGAAACTGACATATATCACTGAAATGTGTGGCCTTCGAAACGTTATTTTACAGCCAAGTTCTTAGACTCAATTAGATCCATATTGTTTGAAAATGTTTTCCCGAAATTAAATTTCGAGATCTAATTCAGAATTATTGATGACTACATTTGGCCTCAAAAATAACAGGGCCATATTTAATTTTTCATTTACAAAAATGGCAACGCCATGGGATATATAGGAAATGGGAGCAATGTAAAGACATTTATTCTAAAATTCTTCACCAATAGAGCCAGAAAACAGTTAAATCGATTTTGCAAAATTTCGGAAATATGAGGACCTATCCTAATTTTTGAATCTTTCTATATGGTTTGTTGTACGGTTTAAGAAAAACTGAATTATTTTTAGGTTCGCTTATGGACAAATCCGGCGAGTGGTTTCGGTGTTATTGCCATCTGAAATTTTGGGTTCCCAGTAACTCGAAAAATGTTGATTTGATTAAATTGAAAGTAGTAAATTGAACAAACCGACACAAAGACCTATGCAGAACTCCATAAGGATTGTATCACTAGAAAATTTAAAAGAAATTATAAAACAAAATCTATATTTCTGAAATTTGGCCAGACCCTTAACAATCTTATGTTACAGCTAAATTCTTGATTTAAACTAAATCGGATCTATATTGTTGGAAATATGGGAAAATATTTATTTATTTCCTAGTAACCTTAGCTATGAATTTGAACATTCGTGACAAAGCAAACTGACCTCTCGTCAGTGCTTTTACAATTTTCCGATAGCACATTTTTCATCATAATATTTCATTCGATGGCACTAACCTTTATTGAATATTATTATTTTTGTAGCAAATATTATATTACGTCGCCTTAATAAGAAAGCTGCCTAACTGCGTATTGGATAATTTCACAGGATGAGTAAAAATCAATATATATTGGATAAATCTTTACATAAATAATAGATTACGCAACCATGTATCAATTATTCATTATTCTGTAAATCCAGACTAGCAAAAAAGGATTTGACGAGTTTCTCTAAATATTATTAGAGTTGGACATTTTTCGCCTCAAAAGTCCATGAAGAAAATGGAGTTAGGCAATTTTCTTACTAAGGCGACGATTTCCAAAATCAATAAAATGATAAATGAAAATATTCATTAAAATCCATTTGATTACAAATGGATTCCTCAGTTTTCATTCGTCAACCACATCCTGATGAATACTGAATTTTGTGGCCCAATTAGAAAAGGTCTAATTTGTTTATTGATTATTCCCGATTCATAAGATTGTGTACTGTGCCAATACCCCCTAGAATACTAGAATCTATTCGAATACTAGATCTATTCGACTTAATATAATATCTAATTCATTAATATCATTCGATTTGAAGGGAGTTACTTTAGATTCATCGTTATAGAAAAACTCTCCTCCCCTAATGAAAACGTTTGTACTTTCAAATTTGAATCAATTAAAACAGAATACGTAATCACAGGCCCTGGTGAATATTTCAGTCTAAATAACAGAACTTTTTCTTCATTAACTATTTTATTCCATAACGTAGGTAGCTTGTAATTATTCAAAACTCTGAGGAACATTTCAAAATCTTCATATGAATGCAACTTCTTATTAATTTCCCATTCTTTTCTACTTTCCGCTATAGCTTTTTCGAAATTCTCCTGTTCAAAATGTTCTAATTTTTCGTCACGACTTACCTTTACCTTGATATCTTTCGATAAATACTTAGGACAGTTTGGAAACAGAGTAGGAACAGCATCTCTTCTTAACCTAGGGATTTTCAGAGGTGCTGTTACTACCTGGCCAGTTCTAGAATCCGTCGCTGAAATGGATGTGATGAAATTATCGTCTCCAAAATGCTTGTCACAAACTCTGCTGTAAACGGATGGTTTGAAATTTTGCCTAGGAATGGCGGAAATCCATTTTTTAAACACACACGAAGCCGTTGGGAACTTAAAAACGCGCACTTTCGGTCCGTTTTTGTAATTTCCCCTACACCCCGGTACACAACATATATTAGGCATTTTGTTCACACAGAGATAGTACTGAAAAGTACTTACAAATATCACAAAAGCACTGGACAACACTTATTATTTACGCTGGTTTAGCAACAGGTTGAATGACGTCGCAAGCCAAACATAAACTAAAAGGGCAGTACAAGCACGCCTCAGGCCGGTGACACCGAAAGAATAAGGACCAAACTCTCTGACGTCACAAAGGCCTGACGTCACCATTGCGAGGTATACTCTAAGGGTTCGAAGGTTCGAACTTCGAAATTCCAAGTACTAAAATAACATGTGGCATATTTTTGCACGGGTCTGCCTGGCGACTTTCTTTGCTTTTAGTTAGAATAGTTAGATCCAGTGTTGCCAATTTGCGGATTTTTTCGCCTCTAGCGGATTTTTTTCGGATTTTCATATTTTGCGGATTTTTTCGGATTTTTTCAAGACAATGCTTGCTTTCAGCGATTTTCACAAGAGAGATTTCTGTAATTAGGTCGGTAATATATCAAGTTACGTATTGTTCAAATCAGAGTCCATAGCAGTCTATCAGCAAGTGGTGAAACAGGCCCTTATAGTAATAAATGTTCTTTATTACTCTGAGATAACTTTCAACCAGGGTGTGTAGGACATCTGGGAATTCCAAATTACGGTTCTCTAGGATTTCTAGGAAGGCCTGGTTATCGTTATCCAAAAGTAATAAAAATATTCAAAAGCGGCGAACTATTCAGCTCTATTTGCTCTTTTAGATAATGGAACTGAATAGTTCGTCGCTTTTGAAAATTTTTCGATAACATCACTTACGAGATTTCCTAGAGGACCGTAATTTGGCTTTCCTACAGCCTCTGGTTGAAAATTGTACACCCGCGTAATATAAAATGAAAGTATTTCGGAAATTCAGTTCAGTTATTCAAAAAATTACCCATCTGGCTATACTAGGTATATATACGGTGATAGCGAATCCTGTTCAATTTTATTATTTTAATGTCAATTTCAGAAAATGGATATATTCTAGATCAATATCGATCATAATATATACAGGATTTCCCAAGTTCGAGTGCCTATTAGATGTTTCTGGAGAACTGGACATATTTGAAATCTGAAAATTGAAATTATGACATCGCTTGAAATTCTCTACAAAGCTAAAATATTTTCGAAGCCCAAGCACTTCCGGTTATACAGGGAGTGAAAATAAATTTGATGAAAAAATTTTTTTTCAAGTTTTGCAATACTGGTATGATCAAGTATTCAATGCAGAATACATTTCTATTGAAACCATTGTATTCATTCAAATAGTTTTCAAAATATCGAAAAAAAAACCGGAAAAAAAGTCAAATATGTTTAGTCAGTATTATGTTCATTATTTTTATTTTAAACATCCTGAGCGTGAACCGTTTTTACAACATCGAAGAGGAAGAATGTGGAAAGGTTATGTATCTTTCGAATTTCAGAAGTATCATCACAGGATGTTTCAAATTTTGTGTCGAAAATTGTGATCAAAAATGCCATAACTTCTATTTTTCATTTTCGAACCCTATTTTTTTATTATTTCGTTGGATTCTGCGGTGAAAAATATAGATAGTTTTCTAACATGATTATGCTCCTAAATTAAAAAAAAAAAACAGAAATTTTGAATTTGAGAGCATAATCATGTTAGAAAACTATCACTATTTTTCACCGCAGAATCCAACACAATCATAAAAAAATAGGGTTCTAATTTGAAAAACAGAAGTTATGGCCAATTTTTTATCACAATTTTCGACACAAAATTTGAAACACCCTGTGATAATATTTCTGAAATTCAATAGATGCATAACCTTTCCACATTCTTCCTGTTCGATTTTGTAAAAACGGTTCACGCTCAGGATGTTTAAAATAAGAATAATGAACATAATACTGACTAAACATATTTTACTTTTTATCCGGTTTTTTTTTCGGTTTAACAGAAATGTATTCAGCATTGAATACTTGATCTTACCAGGATTGCAAAACTTGAAAACATTTTTTTTCTACAAATTTATTTTCACTCCCTGTATAACCGGAAGTTCTTGATCTTCGAAAATATTTTAGCTATGAGAATTTCAAGCGATATCATAATCCCAATTATCAGATTCCAAATAGGTATGTCTACTTTCCCAGAAACGTCTGATAGGCACTCGAACTTGGGACACCCTGTATAATATAAATCAATTCCCACAAAGCTTATATTATTTTTTTGTGCTGTGTTTTGTGCTTTTCCCGAAATTAAATTTCGAGATCTAATTCAAAATTATTGATGACTACATTTGGCCTTAAAAATAACAGGGCCATATTTAATTTTTCATTTACAAAAATGGCAATGCCATGGGATATATAGGAAAGGGGAGCAATGTATAGACATTTATTCTAAAATTGTTCTCCAATAGAGCCAGACAAAACGTTAAATCGATTTTGCAAAATTTCGGAAATATTAGGACCTATCCTAATTTTTGAATCTTTCGATATGGTTTGTTGTAAGGTTTAAGAAAAACAGAATTATTTTTAGGTTCGCTAATGGACAAATCCGGCGTGTGGTTTCGGTGTCATTGCCATCTGTGATTTTGGGTTCCCAATAACTCGAAAAATGTTGATCTGATTAAATTGAAAGTAGTTAATTGAAAAAACCGACACAAAGACCTATGCAAAACTCCATAAGGATTGTATCACTGAAAAATTATAAAACAAAATCTGTATTTCTGAAATTTTGACAGACCCTTAACAATCTTATGTTACAGCTAAATTCTTGATTTAAACTGCATCGGTTCTAGGTATATTGTTTGAAATATGGGAAAATATTAATTTATTTCCTAGTAGCCTTAGCTATGAATTTGAACATCCGCGACAAAGCAAACTGACCTCTCGTCAGTGCTTTTTCAATTTTCTGATTCAGATTTTTCATGATAATATTTCATTCGATGGCAATAATCTTTATTGAATATTATTTTTGTAGCAAATATTATATTCCCAAAATCAATAAAATGATAAATAAAAATATTCATTAAAATCCATTTGATTACAAATGGATTCCTGAGATTTCATTCGTCAACCACATCCTGTTGAATACTGAATTTTGTGACCCAATTAGAAAAGGTCTAATTTGTTGATTGATTATTCCCGATTCATAAGATTGTGCACTGTGCCAATACCTCCTAGAATTGTATGCAATTTCAGTTGTTCCGAAACAAAATTCAAAGACTTCAAATACGAATCATCTTCGGAATCTACTGATGATCTATGTGATATAAAAGATTCTATTAAATTCGACGTATGCTTCAAAATACCCTCTTTCTGATTCTCTGCCGAGTTCTCTGTACACTCGGATAATATATCCTGATCTATTCTACTTAATGAAATATATAATTCATTCGATTTGAAGGGAGTTACTTTAGATTCATCGTTATATAGAAAAACTTTAATCTCCTCCCCTAATAAAAACGTTTGTACTTTCAAATTTGAATCAACTAAAACAGAATACGTAATCACAGGCCCTGGTGAATATTTCAGTCTAAATAACAGAACTTTTTCTTCATTAACTATTTTATTCCATAACGTAGGCAGCTTGAAATTATTCAAAACTCTGAGGAACATTTCAAAATCTTCATATGAATGCAACTTCTTATTAATTTCCCATTCTTTTCTACTTTCCGCTATAGCTGTTTCGAAATTCTCCTGTTCAAAATGTTCTAATTTTTCGTCACGGCTTACCCTTACCTTGCTATCTTTCGATAAATACTTAGGACAGTTTGGAAACAGAGTAGGAACAGCATCTCTTCTTAACCTAGGGAATTTCAGAGGTAATGTTGCTATTTGGCCAGTTCTAGAATCCTTAGCTGAAATGGATTTGATGAAATTATCGTCTCCAAAATGCTTGTCACAAACTCTGCTGTAAACGGATGGTTTAAAATTTTGCCTAGGAATGGCGGAAATCCACTTTTTAAACAAACACGAATCCGTTGGGAACTTAAAAACGTGCACTTTCGGTCCGTTTCTGTAATTTCCCCTACACCCCGGTACACAACACGTATTAGGCATTTTGTTCACACAGAGATAGTACTGAAAAGTACTTACAAATATCACAAAAGCACTGGACAACACTTATTATTTACGCTGGTTCAGCAACGGGTTGAATGACGTCGCAAGCCAAACATAAACTAAAAGGGCAGTACAAGCACGCCTCGGACACGCTTGCAACAGAGTACACTTCGAGTAGTGACGTCACAGCAATTCTCGAAAGAGCCCTGTGGCCTTGTATTCTAGGAGGTATTGACTCGCGTCATCGATTTGCTCTAAGGGTATCCATAGATCCTGATACTTCAAAGTATGAGAGCTTTATTATTAGTTGCGTAAAAATGTTTGAAGTCAACTTTTCCACTTATTATTTTAAGGTGCAGTCATACGGTGTGTTTCCTAAAAGTTTGACATGATGGAATAGTATCAAAAATACTTTTTGGTGCGCTTGTTCCCTAACGGGAATAATTTGGCCCAAGGGTCTGTGTTTTAGGAATGTTTAGCCTAATTGGTCTCAAACGATTGGGTTGGACTCACTGATGAATAATCCGGAGTCAAATTCAATTCTGACCGTCTGGCCGTCCGTAAGCACCATAATTCTCGAAAGAAATGAGTAGGATTGTTGAAATTTGCAAGGTAGGTTTGGGGCATCAATATCTCGGCTAAGTTCGATAATGGGCAAACCCATTGTTTAAATCACAGAGTGGTTTCGGATTTATTACCATCTGAAATTCTCTTCTTCCAATCACTCAAAAAATAATTATTTAACCGAATTGAAACTCGGTGATTGGTTGAAAAAATACTGACTCGAAGTGAGAATCGTAGGATTACAAAAAAATTTTAAATAACTATAAAGATATTGTTATATATCTCGGAAAGTATCCCTGACATTTTTCGTGAGCGTGAAAAACCCCATTTTACAGCCTTTGTTCTAAGTTGATTGGATCCATATTGTCTGAAAATATTTTCATGAATAGATATTTTGAAATAACTCCCTTATCTACCGAGGAAACATTTTAAATCATAGCTCAATGCAGTTATAAACTATATCAGGCGATTGGAAGAGTATTATCTATTTCGGAATTAAAAATAACTTTATATTTTGCTGTTTTAAAAACAGCATGGGCGTAGTTAATCTCTCATTAAAATGGTGATGCCATGGAATATATAAGAAAGAGTGGTAATGTAAATGAGAACTTTATTCTAAAATTCTTCTCGGATAGAGCCAGAAAGAATAGATCGATTTCACAAAATTTCGGGTATCTCCGAATATGTCCGGAACTACCCCAAATTTTGAATCTTTCTTCATGGCGTACAAAAAAAACACAACTCGAAGTGCGTTAATGGGCAAACCCCGACGAGATGTTTTGGAGTTATAGCCATCTGAAATTTTGTGTTCCCAATAACTCGATCTGATAGAATTAAAAGTATGTTGTTGGAAAAAATCAACACAAAGACCAATGCAAAACTCCATGAGGATCATATGACCAGATAATTTTAAAAGAATAAAAAAAAAAATCATTTTGGAAACTGACATATATCACTGAAATTTGTGGCCTTCGAAACGTTATTTTACAGCCAAGTTCTTAGACTCGATTAGATCCATATTGTTTGAAAATATTTTCCCGAAATCAAATTACGAGATCTAATTCAGAATTATTGATGACTACACTTGGCCTCAAAAATAACAGGGCCATATTTAATTTTCCATTTACAAAAATGGCAACGCCATGGGATATATAGGAAAGGGGAGCAATGTAGAGACATTTATTCTAAAATTTTTCTCCAATAGAGCTTGACAAAACGTTAAATCGATTTTGCAAAATTTCGGAAATATGAGGACCTATCCTAATTTTTGAATCTTTCTATATGGTTTGTTGTAAGGTTTAAGAAAGACAGAATTATTTTTAGGTTCGCTAATGGACAAATCCGGCTTGTGGTTTCGATGTTATTGCCATCTGAAATTTTGGGTTCCCAATAACTCGAAAAATGTTGATCTGATTAAATTGAAAGTAGTTAATTGAAAAAACCGACACAAAAACCTATGCAGAACTCCATAAGGATTGTATCACTGAAAAATTATAAAACAAAATCTGTATTTCTGAAATTTTGCCAGACCCTTAACAACCTTATGTTACAGCTAAATTCTTGATTTAAACTCCATCGGATCTATATTGTTTGAAATATGGGAAAATATTAATTTATTTCCTAGTAGCCTTACCTATGAATCTGAACATCCGCGACAAAACAAACTGACCTCTCGTGAGTGCTTTTTAATTTTCTGATTCAGATTTTTCATGATAATATTTCATTCGATGGCAATAATCTTTATTGAATATTATTATTTTTGTAGCAAATATTATATTTGCAAAATCAACAAAATGTTAAATAAAAATATTCATTAAAATCCATTTGATTACAAATGGATTCCTGAGTTTTCATTCGTCAACCACATCCTGCTGAATACTGAATTTTGTGGTCCAATTAGAAAAGGTCTAATTTGTTGATTGATTATTCCCGATTCATAAGATTGTGCACTGTGCACGCCCCATCATCCCAACTCAACTGCATATTTATTTCGGGTGATTCTCCAACACAAGGACGTGTTTTACCACGCTCAGGTAAAATATTTGAAAGATTGGGATGTTTTGATTTTATTCAATGCAGTTTGACGAAATATATAAAAGGAGAATTATGAAGAAAGAGAACAAAGCGATGCAAAGTTCTGAGAACAGGACCGGTCCTTACATCTCCCACTCTTGACCCTGTTTGTTCCCGTAGTGGTATAGGCTTTCTGGATACCGAAAGTGGGTTACATATACAGATAGCATTCATGCTATTGTTGATATTGGCTATTAATGACATGAACGTAGTTGTTCTTTTCGATATATTAATTTCTCAAATAATTATTTTTGAAATCGTAATTTTTTTCGTAAGCCCATTCCCCAGATTTCTTTTGGAAATCAACCTGAAATTTTCATAGTTTCGGCTTTGAGGCATTAAAGTCGTTTGTTCACCGTTGTTCCCGAAATGTTATTTTTCTCTCAAAAAAAAAATTTTACTGCAGAAAGTGACCCTTACACATACACAACATCGGAGAGGAAGAATGTGGAAAGGTCATGCATCATTTGAATTTCAGAAATATCATCACAGGGTGTTTCAAATTATGTGTCGAAAATTCTGATCAAAAATTGGCCATAACTTCTGTTTTTCAAACTGGAACCCAATTTTTTTATGATTGCGTTGGATTCTGCGGTGGAAAGTAATGATAGTTTTCGCACATGATTATGCTCCTTAATTAAAAAAAAAAAAATTGAATTTAGGAGCATAATCTTGTTAGAAAACTATCATTATATTTCACCGCAGAATCCAACGCAATCATAAAAAAATAGGGTTCTAATTTGAAAAACCTTAGTTATGGTCAATTTTTGATCACAATTTTCGACACAAAATTTGAAACACCCTGTGATGATATTTCTGGAATTCAAAAGATGCATGACCTTTCCACATGTCCTTCTGTTTACATTCAGAATGTTTAAAATAAGAATAAGGAACATAATACTGACTAAACATATGTGACTTTTTTTTCGTTTTTTTTTCGATATTTTGAAAACTATTCGAATGAATACAATGGTTTCAACAGAAATGTATTCAGCATTGAATACTTGATCATACCAGATATGCAAAAATCTGAAAAAAAAAATTTGTTCGTCAAATTTATTTTCACTCCCTATATAACCGGAACCGCTTGGGTTTCGAAAATATTTTAGCTCTGTAGAGAATTTCAATCAATACTGAAATCTCAATTTTTAGATTTCAAATATGTCCAGTTCTCCAGAGATGTCTAATGGGCACCCGAACGTGGGACACCCTGTATAAGCGATATTTCATAAGGATTGAAAAACTGACTGCCCACAATTCGACAATGCCTTCTCTGTGTTACATCGACAGTACCTCACCTCTGCCGATATATATCTAGTTGTTATATATCAACCCGGATTGTCTTTGATGAAGGTCCAAAATACCAAGAAAAGAAATCATTTCAGACGTTATAAGAAAACCTGAACTGCAACGGTCATTTCAGACGGCGTCCGAGGACATTATGCACAAAAGGAATCAAAAAGAAGTAAAAGGTCCATACGAATCAGCCCCGATGAGGAGCATCAATGTAAATATGCGGTCTAAAGCAGGTGATGTGTGGTAGCCTATAATCAGCCATCAGTCTCGATATGCCGGCCGACAAACGACCGCCTGAAAAAACAGATCGGCCGCACTCGGTGAGACGGCGCGCAGGCCGACTGCCACATCTGTGCAATGCCCCCGGACAGTGCCGTTTTAAGATGGATTCCACTTTACCGACACGAAAAATAGATTTCAAAATTCGATCAACAGTGTTCAATACATGACAATGGACAATAGAACATACGCGCAAAAGCTCCTGACTTCACGTTAGTGCTTGAACCATTATTTCTTTTCAGAATTTTTTGAAATTTTTTAGGTGCTTCCAAATTTTTGAATTGGTCTTTATGTCGATATTATACAACTAGCTACCGAGCTCCAATTCCATCTAGTCTATATTTTTCGAGTTATTGAGGAAATAATATTACAGGTGGGTATATCTCCGAAACCGTTGAACCGATAATGTCCGTAAACGAGGTTAGCTCTGCCATTCGGATACGCAACATACCCTGAAAATTGCAAGTCCCTATCTCCTCTCGTTCGAAAGTTATCGAGGCAACGGTAACCCATCCAGCTCACAAAAGGCAGCTCGGATCTCAAACAATATAGATCCGATCGTGTTGGAACTTGGCAGCAGAGTTAGGTTCTAAAGGCACAAAATTTCAGCGATGTCGGACGAATAGTTTCTGATATATAAAATTTGTTTCAATGAATTTTTAAAAATTGTCTAATGATATGCTCCCCACGAAATTTTGCAAGAATTTTCACATTGACATTCTACAACTAATAATCATCGTTCAATTGGATCGGTTTTGTATTTTTCGAGTTATTGAGGAAGCAACAACCAAACTTCAGATGGGTATAACTCCAAAACCGTTTGGCCGATTATACCTATATATAAACTCAAATGTCCCATTTCGGAAGCATAACCTAACCTGTACATTTCAAGTCGCTATCTTTCTCTGTTCTCAGGTTATCGAGGCATAAATAATATTTTTTAATAATTTTTTTTAGATTCTCTAGTGATACGATTCTCACAAAATTTCACAAACGTCTTTAGGTTTGTATTCTACAACTACTCACCGAGTTTCAAATCGATCGGACCTGTATTGATTAAAAACAAAATTATTACTCTGAAACCATTAGGCTGATTATGCCCATTATTGAACTTGTCCGTCGTATTGGGATACGCCACCTACCCTGAAAATTTCAAGTCGCTATCTCTTTTCGTTCTCAAGTAATCGTGGCAACGACGGCCGGCCGGCCGGACAGAATCAAATTTGAGCTCGAATTCTTCATCAGTGAGTCGAACTCAATCGTTTGAGACCATTTTCGGCAAAAAACGAAAATTAGAGACATTTGGGCAAAATGATAACGCGATGTTCCTCATAACATACGCGCAAAAATGTTTATTTCCAGATATGAAAACTATATACTTGGAGGTTCAAGTAATTGCTCTATGCATGATCATTTCCCCACCAAGTTTGTTTGTGAAATAGTTAGTAACCCACGAGAATTTGCGACTACAATTAATTAATGTAAATATGTTAGTAGATAATAAAATTATACTAGTTATTTTAAACATTACTTTCAATCGAAAATAAATTGGAAACTATTTACTCTATCACATTGAGATAAGAGGACCTTGAATGCATAGAAAAATCGAGAAAACATGCTGTATTGTAGGGGGTGGAGAGAAAGTAGGTATCTATCCCTACCACTATTTATAGTATCCTTGCATATTATGTAAACAGTTTGCAAAGTATGAACAAAAAATTTTGAAGTGGTGAAAACAATGACTCAACAATGAATAAACTCTGTGAAACGGTGCTTCGTTTCAGATTCGGTACCGAATAGAAACCGTACAGCACCGAATACTCCCTCGACACGAATAGATCAATCAGGTTTGGATTCGTGTGTAGGGAATACAGATCAACCGGAGCGTTCACACAAACACGGTTTAGTTTCGGTTTTAACCATAAAGTAATAAATATTTACTATGTTTTCTGTCTCGTTCTGTGGTTTTAACCTCAAACTGAGCAGATATCTTTCAATATTTCCCAAATTGTTCAAATATATAAATATAAACATAAATATATATTTTCAGGATATTGTTGCTATCTCTGTATTCATGGGAAAATGATGGTTAACCAAATGTGGATCGACTGATTTCTACTGTAAATCTAAACCAGTAATGTGGGGCAAAACTTCCGAAAAATATAAAGATAAATTAAAGACGCAGGAAGCATGCAAAGATATTTTTGTTCGTATTTTGAATAACTTTGATGAATGTGACTTTACAAAAACATTGGAACTATGATTGAACCTTTGTTTCAGAAGATAATATAAAACCTAATATGAACCGCATATGTGTGAAAGGGCGTCATTCGTTTTCGGTTGAAACTGAAACCGAACCGAACCGAATGGAACCGTATGCATGTGAAACAAGCCTTATGCAGCCGCACCCTATATTGATGAAGCAACAATTTCCAAACAAAGTTTGTTTCTCTCGAGTCAATGATACCTCACAGTTTACCAAGTACAGATTAGTTGTTATCCGCTTCCCCGTCCATCTTCTTCATCAATCAATCTAATATTTACAGAAACTTAAAAAGGCATGAATTCTTCAATTCCTTCCAAAACAAGTGAAATACTTATAAACAGAGTTTCGAAATTGTGATGTCCACAATTGCTCATAGTCTACCACCTTTTTTTTCCGGCCTTCCTTGCCATCTTCATCATTAATTAATCTTGTATTGATGGAACCGTGAATGAGTTCATAAAAACGATATCGACCTGCATTATGTTTAATTTTTAAGACTCGGTGATATTAATTAAGAATCCCTGTTTTTCCAATCAGCTATAAGGTTATTTTGGTAAATACCCAAAATTAATTTGTAATTCATGTTCACGGAACTTTCGATGGTTACTAAATAAAACCTAGACTAAATACTGGTCTAGAGATATATTTTCCTCGATATTTTCCCTAGGTTCTTTACAGTTATTGATTACTATTTCGTCATATCCTTACATAGTATAAAACAAAGTCGCTTCCCGCTGTCTGATTGTTCCTATGTATGCTTAGGTCTTTAAAACTACGTGAAGGATTTAGATGCGGTTTTTTTTTAAAAGATAGAGGGATTCAATAGGAAGGTTTACATGTATAATACATGCACAATATATCAGAGAAACACTGATAATTCTAGAGGTTTCTAATGTGATGTCGTAAATAAACACTTTTTTTTGCGCTAACATTGCAAACGCTGGCTGAACCAGAACGAGATAGATCAAAATAATTTAGTACAGTATGGTACACCTTAAAAAGGTCTACAAAAAAGTCCGCGATGGTATATGTCTATCTCTTAAGGATAACCCATAATAACCATTTTTTATCCTTTACATTCTACGAGAAATAATGGTTTGATTACGAAGCTATTTTAAGCAATACAACATTGATCCTTATCCAATTAAGCAACTTAAATGCATTGTGCATTTAATATTGATCAATATGGCTCTTTACAGCATGTAATGTAAATGAATATTTTCGAAGATATCGCAGATTTAAAATGCAGGGACATAGCGGTTGCGGTGGTACCGACCGGGGGGTCGGCACAGCCAGGATAGGGATAGAAATCGAATACAGAGAGCCAAAGAATCATCTGTAGAGCGTGATGCTCGCCTCAGCCAGGATAGATGTATTGATTCCCCAAATTCCTCTGATACTGATCCAATTTAAACGCCTATAATTTCCGGTAAAGATATATTTTGCAATGACCATTAATAAATCGCAGGGTCCAACTTTCAACACTACAGGCTTATATTTGAGCGTTGAGTGTTTCTCACATGGCAAATTATATGTCGCTCTTTCAAAAGTAACCTTTAAAGAAAACATGTTTGTATTGTCTAACGACAAAAATGCTTTGAACGTTGTATATAAAGAAATTCTGTAGTATATTTAGTATCAGCATTTCAACCATATGAAGGCGGGGTGGGCAGCTAGTACTTAATATTTTAAAATGAAACAATTCTCAATTTTCGCAAATTTTTATAATCACAACAATTGTTTCTTCATACCATGACTTCATCAGGTAAGTATTACTACTAAATTGTATAATACAAAAAAAGGTGTAAATAATAATAATAAAATTAATTTTTTATTGAATCTATGGATTTGAATGTTTCTAATAGTTCGCGCTTGTGTTTTTTCTTTTCAATGTGTAAAACTTCAAAATTCTTCCTAGAAATTATATGAACTTCGTATTTTTTATTAATGTTCCTAATGAATTATTCGTTTTGTAGACGACTTTAGAATTTTTATTTCTCCTAAAAATATCGAGCAACTTGTTCAGTTTTTGGTCCTATGTAGGTTAATGAGTTATAGTTAGTTCCATATAAGTTGGCAGTTTTAAATAATATTAATGAGATTTCTTGCCTGTATTCGATTCTGTTCAATAGATTATCCATAATTGAAGGATTGAAATCATTATTGATTTTTTTTTTAATTTGTATATTTTGCCAAAATTAAATTGCGTCATAGGTATGTTCACCAGAAGGCTAAGCTAAACTAGGCTGATATGTGTCAGATATAATTAAAGTCAATCATATTTGAAATGGAAAGGCAATAAATTAGATGAGCAATATTGTGGCTTCTTCGAGTTAAAATGATTTAATGCTTTTTTCCGTTTGTATCTTTTCGAAATAATTTAAGATTATTTATAATTTCACTCCAAATTTCCATATTTGTATTCTGGACATTAGACTATATTATTACTGCTAGTCTTAAACTTAGGTTCCTCACAGTTCATATAACCAATCACCGTTGAAATGCATGCGATTTAATTCTTTCTTCCGCTGTTGTTCAACCAAGTTACAATCTTGTTGCTGCTTTAAATCTTACTAACTCGGTGCTATAGGCCTTGTTCAGCTCCATATTAGAAGACTACAAAAAGGAGAATACAATGGTACTTTAGAATGAATGGGTCTTGTTATATCACTGTTTATCGTTCCCATAGTTGACGGGCATGGTTAGGTTCATTTCAGCTCATCGGTAGCGAAGAATCCACTTATGAGTAACCATCAGTGGTGATATGTTTATGAACATATTGGTCAAATAGATGCAGCCTCATTCTCGATAATATTAAGGGACACTATTTCATAATGCGGCTTGCTTGCAAGTGGCTTCTCTAATATTTGGATGTATATTTTTGTGTGTGCCTGCGTCCAGTAACAGGCGAGCAGGCGAGTGCGCAGCTGGTTGTAAAATCTCTATACTGAACACGTAGAAATGCAATTCTTATTAAAAACGAGACAATATTCTTGCAGGTGTGGTCACTATAATATATCAAAATAATCAACATTTGAACACAAAATAAGGATACGATTATGTTAAACATTAGTGAATTTAATATTAGACATTCATCAGATGAAGACATTTATTCAATTTGGAAACGATATTGAAGTAGCAGTGCACTCGTGTGCACTACATTGGATTATATTACAAAATTAAATTTCAAGCAAAATGAACCATAAAATTTCCTCCTTTGCTGAGAAGATATACAAGTTTTAAAATTGAACAAACAACTCTGCAATTTCCGCTAAAAAACTGGTTGGTAAAGACAACAATGAAACTTTAATAGTGCTGTAACTTGTTTTAATAACTTCATTTACATTGATGAGAAACAGTTCTTGAGATAAAGAGAAAGTTTTAAGACTCCAGAGAATTCCAAGAATTGAAAATATTCTTCAAAAATTAAAGGAAAACCGAGTCCGTTTTTGCGCGTAAGTTCTGGGGAACATCGCGTTATAGTTTTGCCCAAATGTCTGTAACTTTCGAATTTTTTGACGAAAATGGTCTCAAACGATTAAGTTCGACTCCCCAATGAAGATTTCGAGGTCAAATTTGATTCTGTCCGTCCGGCCGTCCGTTGCCACGATAACTTGAGAACGAAAAGAGATTTCGAATTTACCATGGTAAATTCGAATTGAGAGTGTCCAATACAGGAGAATGGACAACATAATTTACCATGGTAAATTCGATTAAGGGTGTCCAATACAGAAGTATGGGCAATAGAACATACGCGCAAAAGCTTCTGACTTCACGTCAGTGCTTGAACCAATTTTTTTTATATTATCATTACAAAAATATCTCGAAATGATTTCCATATCTTCGGATACATTCCTCACAGTGGCGTACCTGTGAGCTTAAACGCGGTCTAGTTAATTCACAATTATTCAACAGCTTATATTATTCCTTATATTTAGTTTGTAAAACTTGTCTATTATTCTGGAAGTTCTGAAAAATTTCTGAATAATATTCAGCAACAAATAATTCTAAAGATTTTCGTTTAGTGTCTGATGAAGCAGTCTAATTTAAGCTCTGATATTGTTGTTTTATCTTTGTTGTCTCGAGAATCTGTGACCAAAACAGGGCTTCACACGAGACGAGAGTAGGCCAGAGTTTACAATATCTCGTCTCGCTCTCGCCAGTTCCCAAAAAATTAAGTCTCGATTAAGTCTCGGTCTCGTCTCGTCATCAGTTGTCTCGTCTCGTCTCGCTTAACTCTGAATAACGATAATAAATACATATTATAATATATAAACGAAATTGTAAAGCTATATTCATTACGCTCTTATACAAAAATATTTGTACATGTACATATTATTTTTAAATTTAAACACTGATAATTTCAACTTTAAATTACTCGAAGACCAAGAATTCACAAACATAATCACGCTTGCATCACAGCATTTTTCAATGCGATGTACGTGTTTTTTGCCATCATCATACCTGCTGTGGAAAATAATCTTTCAACAGGTACGGATGTAGCCATTAATAAATCATCGGCCATCTTGGAAAGTGTAGGAAGAACTTTTTCATCACTCTCCACCACTGTAAAATATTTTGATTCCTATTTGCTCTTTCTAACAGCAAATATTCTTCATACTCATTTTTCCAATATTCCGAGAGTTTTGTTGATGTTTTAAATAGGCTATCGATATCGATACATTTTTTAATAGGATAGAACAATTTGGTATAGTTTTCAAAGAATACCTTCCCAGTGGGTAGATAATTGAGAGTGTTCTTGACGTATTCCTCATAACACTTTTCGAAACATTGAATAGCTTCATTTCTTTACCAGTTTTGATAGTTCCACAGATGTATACAATAATTGTTCACATCTTCACTACAAGGAGCACAAGAGAATAAATTTCTCCAGATGTTCAGATAGAGACGAAATTTTCAAGGCATTGCGATTTAGGGGCAATAAAAGTTATCCGTAAAGTATTGAATTCATAATGGCATCCGATAATCTCAATTATCGCAAGGTCGTAACGAATTGATAATCTTCGAAAAAATCGGTAATTTCTAGAACGATCGATGCATAATATAGACAAAAAATATTGTTAATTATAGTGGAAACTCTTCATATTAAATTGTTTTCTGTGGGTGTTGAAAAAAGTCGAGTCGTATATCAAAACTTCATTCAAAAAATTTAACGAGACCAAACACGAGAATCTCGTGTTGCGCTGTATGTGGTCTCGTATCACCTATAATATTTTTGAAAACGTCTCGTGTCTTCTCGTCTCGCTTTTACGAGACGAGAACGAGACGAGACGAGAAAAATCTCGCTCTCGCGTGAAGCCCAAGACCAAATTTTGTTGCAATAATTTTGGGAGGCACTGTATATCGCAATGACGGTGTTACCAATGTTCTTAATGAATTTTCTGTTCCTTAATTTTCAATATGCTTGTATAATTTCATTCATATCTTTAATAGAGTCAGTTGTTGATGTTTTCTGTATTAGCGGAGAAACTGTAAAATACTTCTTGTTTCGTATTTTCCGACACACCATATCATAACATCCAGTTTCACCTTCTGCGTCGACATCGATGGCTAGTCTATCGATGCTCATCCCTAGTTACGTTACTTCAGGTATCGTATATTCATCGTTACCATTGAGATTGACACAGCTATTAGCGAATATCCACGCCAAATATATTCTTGTTGTGTCCGTTTTCAGGAAGCACTCGTTTATTCCTTCCTCCATCCGTCATCGCCGACCATAATAATTTCAACGCTCTTCATCGGCATTATGAATTCCATCATGGCGATATCAATAAACGGTAGGCACTGCGTGAGATATCCGAGCCCGTTTAGGTCAATCCACACATCTCGAGTTCACTCCTCTGACAGCTAACGGACACAGAGCCAGTCTGTGCTCACGAAATCTTTTGTATCTCTATGAGAAATCTCTATTTGCGTTCATTCTTCATAACAATATTCCGTTTATGGACATTTTTCTGGATGCCCCGCTTCTAACCTATCGCAGGTATCCTAATTATGCTGGCCTGCTCTGTTATTTAAGAAATGTGTGTTCAACAACCAGATGAATTATGTAATTCGCTACTGATAAGATGCTGAAACGTGTTTAACGCCTAAGACAAGGTGTCATTCTGATAAATATATGCCTACTTAACATCATGCGATTAAGACGTGTATGAATAATTGATCAATTGATGATAATATCAGGAAGTCATCAGTTTACAGCTAATGAGTTCCCCGAGGAGGATGATATCTTCGACAGGAGTACAACAGCTCAACCTTGTGAATCTCTTGAATTTTATGTAATCGAACAAGTTGATATCTTGAAAAAGTTGGAAAAACACTGTGGGCAGGAGATTTGGCGCGCTTGTTCAAATTCATATCCAGAGCGGTCACCCATCAAGGTAGTGAACTCGCCGAAAGCTCGTAACTTCTTAGGAAAAAAATAATTATTATTTATTATTATTAAATTCATAAGAGCCTAGGATAATACCTATAGGGGCTCTAAAAATATATACATTTTAAATGTGAAGAACTTAAAACACTTTGTGCACTGTAGAGAAACAAATAGTTGAAACAAGAGCAAAAAAACATAAAATAAAATGAAATAACCAAAAAGAGACACTAAAAAGAAACACTACACTGGAAACCGCCCACTCCATGAGTCCTAGGCATTTTGAATGAATTATGAACACTAAGGGAGTTCACTATTCCCGTTGGGAGGGCATTCCAAACTTGAAAAATTTTATTCCACAAAAAGTGTTGGCGTGGAACAGTTTTGAAATTTTCCTTATGGAGCTTGTAATTGTGGCCTCTTAGGTATTGTTGTTTAGCCTGAAAAGGGTTGAAGTATCTATCCCGTACAAAAGATTGTTCACATCTCTGTATGCGATTATCAGGTCCCCTCTCTCACGCCGTATTTCGAAAGTGCAGCTCAAAACAAAAATCTGCAACCTTCCAAATTAATCTGGACGAGATACGCCATAGGGTATACGAGTAGCTCGTCGTTGGACGGACTCCAGCAATTCAGCGTCTCCGCTTAAGTTGGGATACCATACAGGTCCCGTGAACTCCATGATTGGGTTGATGAAGATAGAGTATATTTTACTGCACACCTGAGGATCACATCCGTAAGAGGCCCTGGAAATGAGGAAAGTGACTTGTTTCGCCTTCGAAGTTATATGCTGAATGTGTTCACTCCAACTGAGATCTCGGAAAATGATCACTCCAAGGTCGTTATGCTCATCCGCTGTTCTCAAAGGTTGACCTGACAAATGATAAACATGCTGGGAGTTATTCATACCAACATGGAGCCCCACACATTTGTCGATGTTCAGTGGCAGCAACCAATCATTACACCACTCCGATATTGAATCTAAATCTGCCTGGATAGCAGCAGTGCTGGTGATAGGGTTGTTGTAAATTTTTGTATCATCTGCCTACTGAGAGCAGGAAGACTTAATCGAAGATGGAAGATCCGCAGTGTAAAGCAGGAAAAGCAATGGTCCCAAAACAGATCCCTGTGGTACTCCTCCAGGAACAGGTGAATCAGATGATGTTCTATCCGAAACTCTGACATTAAATTCTCTTGAGGTCAGAAACGACCGTATCCACAAAAGCAGGTCACCCGCGATCTCAAAATGTTGAACCTTTGAAATGAGTCTTCGATGAGGAACCCGATCGAATGCCTTGGAATAATCCAGATATATTATATCAACCGGTTCTCCTCTGTCTACAGCCCTAGTCCAGTAGTTGATACATGTCAGAAGATTGGTCATCACTGACCTGCCAGGGAGGAAACCATGCTGACAATCTGGAAGAATACTGTTTTCCAGCAAAAAAACAAGCATCTGGTCTACAATAATTCTTTCACAAACCTTAGACGCAACACAAGTCAAACTGATAGGGTGGTAATTAGATACTGAAAGTTTGTCCCCTTTTTTAAAAATAGGCGTTACTGAAGCTTTTTTTTAATATTCCCAATAATACGATTGGACTGAGAGAGAAATCATTTTGTAATCGTATGCGTAGGTTAGCTTTTGTGATTACTTGCTATTATTTACCACAATAACAGAGATAAATCAGAAACATTGAAAGATGTTAAATCTCACCTTATCAATTATGCCAAATCGCACAATTTGGCATTTTCGTTATACGCATGCTCCGTGTCTCCATCTCAACTTCTAGTGCTACTTCGGAAGTCTTCATTTGTTCAAAATAATAATATAGACCTCCCTATGGCTCCCCTTCTTTAGATGCCTGAAGAGTCATTTAGAAATTTGTCTATATTCCTTTATTTAAATCATTTTATCATCTTATTTTGAAGTTTTTTATCTTCATCTGTAGATTATTTCAGGATCGCTTAGTTTCACACTATTGGGATGTCAAGACACCAGATAAAATTTAGGGATATAACATCCGACCTATTGCAGGCACCGACGTCTAGATTGACTGGCATATAAATCTTATTGTAAGATTTGCAGTAATTTTTCGGTCCCTAAATTAAATTTATAATTTTGCTCTTTACTTATGTTCTCTTTACGAAAATTTGCTGAAAATGGTCTCAAACGACTCAACGATGTAGAATTCAAGGTCAATGTTGATTCTGTCCTGCCGGCCGTTGCCATGATAACTTTCGAACGGAAAGAGACCGGCCAAACGGCTTCTGAGTACAAATTTTGTTTTAAAACAATACATATCCGATTGAATTTAAACTCGGTAACTAATTGAAGAATATCAAGAGAAAGACGCACGTTAAATTCAGTGACGTATGTATAACTAGAATATTAAAAAAAAATTATAAAAAAAATATTGTATCTCACGTTAACTTGAGCTCAGAAAGAGATAGCGACTTGCAATTTTGTTCAATAGGCATAATCGGTCAAACTATTTCGGAGTTATACCCATCTAAAATGTTGGTGTTATTTCCACAATAACTCAAAAAATACGAATCTAATCCAATTCAAACATGGTAATTACTTGTAGAATACTGACGTGAGGATTGTATCATTACAAAATTTTTAAATAATTATGTATCTCAGAAACTATCCGTCAGATATCGCTGAAATATTGTGAGATCCTTCGAAACCTAACTTTACAGGCAAGTTTCAAGTTTTCAGTATTTTTTCGATCCCTAAATTAAATTTATAATGTTAATCCTGACTTATGTTGTCTTTTACCTCTTCCGTTTTAGTATAATGTTTGCATAAACTTGTCAAACATGTCGTTTCACCTCGCTAACTCAATTTCATATTAATTAATTTATATTTTTTTATGTCCTCTTAAATGGTAACTCCAACAAAGTAGTTACATTGTCGAAGGCTTCTGTGGAACAGATTATGTTGTTCGACTTCGTTTACATAAAAAAATACTCTAAAATCCATTCAAGGAGATTTAGAGTAGGAGACGTACCTAATTTGTGTGGAAGGACAAACTCTGTGGGTAACAAATACGTCGGCTAAATTCCAAAAGCAAATATTGAAATAATAATTCATGAGAATTATAGAAGAAATCAAGGATAATTGTTCCGGCTATCGCAGCGAATCGGCTGTATATGACGAGAACAGTACAACAACGGTGGAACATAACCGGTTGGTTCATTCTCTAGGTGTATAAACAGTAATCAGTTTCGATAGAGTAATTTCAAAAGGAGCGAAGTTGTTGAAACATTAACTTGGCCTTATCAGAATACGCGGTTTTACATTGAACGGTGCCGTCTCACTCCCACCGACGAGATATCACGTTTACTTGACAAAGTTGGCAATTCCTGGCGCATCAAACGAATACCTTGGAGTCTTTCCGCACTCTGCAACACGGACTTCCTATAGAAATTGAAAATTCACTCTTTCCTTGTTCAACTGCCTTGCTCTGCTTACACGAATGAAACTGTTCAAGGAAAGGGATTGCGCAAGTATGACGGTGTATTGGTACAGCTGAAGAAAATATAAAATATATCAAATCATAAATAAAATCTAATTGTTAAGTGGTTTGCTTCTGGTTTTCCTCTACTAAACTCTGAAAATTATCTAATTGACCTGAAACCATGCTGTAAGGACTCCTCGTTGTTTTACAATACAACTTCGACCAATTTGGAAGCAGCGTCTTGTCCTATGAGGCAGGTGGGGTAATGCGTCACCAATAAATTTGGAAAATTACATGTATCAATAAAAAAATTTATTTGGATATGTTATTAAATATAGATCTTCCAAAACCACATAATACCGGCTCAGCACCAGACCCATGACCGATAGTCCTAAACCACTCCCAACATATCCCATACAACCCAAAATCCAGTCACTTCTCCTCTGCGCATGCTGAATCCACTTGGGGCTGAAAGTCCTATTTAAATCAAACACCTCACACACACTATTCTCCCACACTAGAGATTCAGGAGATATCGCATGCGCGGAGCCTGACCAGGCAATTCTATGGAGGAATAGCATACTCCTCAAAACCCCAATCCTCCAGCAGTTAAATCACTTCTCATCTGCTTATGCGCATAACGAAAATACCCGAATGGGGCAGCATGAATTTCAAATTTGGCCCAAGGAACACGTTATGGACCCTACACCAGACTTCACTATCTCCTCGAAAGTAGCTTGCACACCTACAGAATTAACTCCAACAAGTCATTGTTGGTCACCGAAATCTCAAAATTAGATTCAATCCTATGTTTGGTTTAGGAATTTGAAGCAAAATATTCCGCAAAGTAGTGGTAATTTCCTGGCGAAACAAGCGCGTAAAAAGAACACAATTAATAATGAATTTGTTGCAAATAACTTCTACGAATATTTCTGTTTGATTTAGAACAAAAAAGTATCAGTTTTCAACCATATCGATAAGCTGGTTTAATCATGATATCGTCTGTGTTTTGTAGCTACAATTGGCATGCGATTATCGTACAATACGTTATGAAGATCTTCTCTTATCTGCTCATTATCATTAGAGTGGCAAGACGAGAATATTTTCAATAGCTTAGCAAGTTTGATAAAGGGTAGATAGTGAGGCTTGCGTGAGGCTGGTTTAGCATCTAGGGAAATAACCACGAGGGTACACAGAAATGTAAATACGGTGGTAGTTAGAAGAAAGGCCCCACAACAAGATCGCCCCCTTAGGCTTCTGACTCCACGGGACTACTGGACAACACCAAGATCGATTGTGGATCATTGATTTGGAGAGCATGAAAGGTCCATTACAATCAGGTCTGTTTACGGCGCACCAGAAGGACTTCCTTTTTCCGTCTTCAGTTTGAACTACCTCTCACTCCTAGGCACTCCTAGTGATCCACTGGATTGGTGCAGAGAACGGCTGAACTAAGACCTCGAATGGAATACCATTGTCTTTAGTGATGAATCAACCGTCTGTTTGGGCATACTACTGGATGTGCAAGAACGGATGGTGAAAGATGAGATCCTCAATGTTCAATGGAAAGGCATTTACACCACACTGTTAGAATTATGGAATGGAGGGCTATTGTTTATGGAAGCAGGTCTCCTTTGGTGATCATCAGAGGCAACATGACAGCCGTGCGTTACATCTAGAAGATGGTGGAAACGAATGTTCTGCCTCACCAGTAACTTTTCCAACAAGATAATGCACGTCCACATATAGCTGGAATTACGTTGGCCCAATTCAAAGACAATATAGTCGATTTGTTGCCTTGATCCCCTAGATCTCCCGATCTTTCACCCATTGAATACGATTGGCACATTATGGGAGTAAGACTTTGGCGACACTTCGACAAGAGGTACAAGTGGCCTGGGATGAGATACCTCAAGAGGAATTCAATGATCTCATTAGGAGTATGACCAGACCGATTTCATAGTGGAAGACATCATTGAGGCCTAACTCACTAGTATTTATTTTTTACATTTTTTCGACGGTTTGACTTTCCTGAAATTATGATCAATTACTAACCTTAACCTTAGATATACAAGGAATTGTTATCATGAATTCATGATTACTGACTGTTATTTATTTTATGTCGCTTAGTACCTATTGTATATATCAGAATTTCAACTAATTTGTAGATATTTGTGTAGAATTTTTTGCTCGGTTTCATTCAAGCCAGATCAATGGCTCAATATAGCTCAAACTTGTTTCCCAACAGAAATTATATCTCTTTATCGAATTACATCACATTGATTATGATTTTACTGACAGCGTTATTAATTTACGCACTAACAACATGTCACAAGATCCACAATCTGATCTCTCATTAACAATCCAACATAGTGGATGTCTATATTGGCCAGTATATTCTGCGGACTGAAATACGATCGATAACTACTAATAGTATTAGTTTTCTGGATTGACGAACAATCGATTATCTCCTCCGTTATTGCAATGGTGCCACTTCCGTTGCTCAGGGATAATGAAACAAAATACCGGAAGTTACTATCAGGAACTTGATAGAATCACCTAGGCGTGTAGCTGTAGACGTTGTGAATGAAAAGAGGGTCAAAAAGTCCGTTGGATTAGTACTGGTACTGCTATTTCCTATCTTCCAGTTCATTGGGAAGAACATTGCGAATTTTGCACAAGGATTAAATATTTTTATCATAAAATACCCAATTCCACTTATTTGTAATTTTATCAAATTTCACCACTATTGTTTTATTATAAGACAGAAATAGTTGGACGCCACTTGCGGAAAAGACAGCATGTTTTATTCTGTGTGGCTCACCTGCAAATAAGGTCTCGCACTCAAATTCATGAATTTTAACGTAAAAAAAATCTAAAAAACTCTCTTTTTTTTAAACATATTTTTTTTAGTGATACGATCCTCACGAAACTTCGCGAAAATTAGTGCGTCGGCAGTTTGCGAATATTTGCCAAGTTTAATATGGATTGGATTTGTATTTTTGAGTTATTGAGGAAATAACATAATGGGTATAACTCCGAAACCGTTTGGCAGCTTACGCTTATCAACGAAACTCACCCACGTATCTATTTCCGTTCAAAACTTATCATGGTAGCGGTCACCCATCCAGCTACTGAACTCGACCAAGGCTGCCCGGCTTCCAATTATGTTTTCAACTTGACTGTAAAATTAGGTTTTGAAGGCTTTCTCAAAATTTCAGCGATATCGCAGGCATACTTTCTGTGGTACCAAATTCTTTCAAAGTTTTTAAAATTTTCTAGTGATACGATCCACCCAAAATTTAGCACAAATTCGCGTCGTCATTCTACAATCAATTATCAAGTTAAAATTACATCGGATTTGAATTTTTTGAGTAAATGAGGAAATAACAACAATATTTCAGATGGGTATAACCATCCGGAAAGAGATAGTGATCTGCAATTTTCAGGCAAGGTTGCGAAACTGACAGTTAAATTAGTTACTGTGCATAATTATCCAATGGTTTCCGAGTAATATTTTTGTTTTCAACCAATACAATTCTGATCGAGTTGAAACTTGGTGAGTGGTTGTAGAATATAAAACTAAGGACACTTATGAAATTTTTTGAGAATTATATTACTTAGGAAATTTTAAAAAAATTATTAAAAAATATTTTTTATGTCACGATAACCTGAGAACGGAAAGAGATAGCAACTTGAAATTTTCAGGTAAGGTTGCGCATCTGATTCCAACATTTGAGTTCATGTATAAGCAAAATCAGTCACACGGTTTTTGAGTTACGCCCATCTGAAGTTTGTTTGTTATTTCGTCAATAACTCGAAAAATACAGAACCGATTAAATTCAAACAAGGTTATTAGTTGTAGAAAACCCACGCAAAAATTCTTGCAAAATTTCGTGACGATCATATCACTAGAAAATTTTTGATAAATCATTGAAAATCATCGAAAACATCCGTCCGACATTGCTGAAATTTTGCAAGAGCCTTCAGAACCTAAGTCAACAGCCATGTTTCAAGTTTAAGCACGATCGGATCTTTATTGTTGGAGATCCGAGCAGCCCTGAGTGAGTTCAGTAGCCAGATGGGTGACCGTTGCCTCGATAACCTCCAAACGGTAAGAGATATGGACCTGCAATTTTCAGGGTAGGTTGCGCATCCGCATGGAAGAGTTAGGTTCGTTCTTGGGTATAATCGGTCTAACGGTTTCGGAGTTATACCACCTGAAATAATATTTACTCGATAACTCAAAAAATATAGACTCGATCGAATTGAAGCTTGGTAACTAGTTGTAGAATATAATAAAAATCATATCATAAAAAATTTCAAAAAAATTACAAGAACAAAAGTTGGCTCAAGCACTAACGTGATGTCAGGAGCTTTTGAGCGTATGTTCCATTGTCCATTCTCCTGTGTTGGACACCATGGTAAATTCAATTAAGAGTGTCCAATACAGGAGAATGGACAATAGAACATACGCGCAAAAGCTCCTGAGATCACATCAGTGCTTGAAACAATTTTTATCCATAATTTTTTTAAAATTTTTCCAATAAGCGTTTATTAAAATTTTTGTAATTTTCGAGTTATTGATACATATTAAGAAATGCAAAACCTGACAAGGGCTTGAGATTGTTTTAGTCTTCCTTAAACGGCTTTGACGTCCACGACAAACATTCAATACCGTACCGGATAATTTTATTCCGTATTGGAAAACTGTAATCGAGTCAACTAATCCAAGACAATCGAATGAAAACTTCGGTAACCGCGAAATCATCTCCTCCAGTTCAAGGATCCACCCGCATAGACCTTTAATTGTCTGAATTAAACATGATCTTAACAAAAGCGCATCGCCTCCCAAGTTCCAGCAGCAGCAGCGCCTTGATTGATTCAATCCGCTCCGATCGGCCCGATCCCCTTTCCCATCACAACAGACGAACAGACAGAAAAGACAAAACCGAACCGTTGAACAGTTGAAATCGACCCCCGCCGCTTGCGACCGCATTCCAACCAGTGTTGCCAGCAACTAACAGTTTACGCATTCATTTAACAAAAGTAATCAGATCCCTGCCTGCAACCAACGATCTCGGAAGAGTATTGGTTAAACGATGAGGGATATTATCAACGGCACTCACAGCGATACTTAACACATTTGTTGTGTTACCTCTGAATTGGTGACCGATTCTCTGGGGTTATTCTTCAAACTGAATAAGCTCTGAGGGCAGAAAATTTCATAAATTGAATGCTTGTGGCTATTACTTACAAATCCATATTAACTCAAATGAAAGATTATAGTAATAATACAATGATCAAGGAGTTTCCGGATTAGCACATAGATGGCGCCACTAATGCAAAATCAATTACAGCAGTCGATAGCCCCATCCTTTAGAGGGTTACCGGTCAATATTTCATGACAATTAGACTACGCTTTCTCAAGTTATAGCTGTTTGTGCCAAGCAACGTTGGTGTTTCTTAAAAGATGGATAAGAAAGAAGTTCTTGTGTTGATAAAGCATTGTTTTTTGATCGGAAAAATGCGAAGAAAGCGAAGAGAGACTAGATAAGCATTATTCGGACTCCGCTCCAAGTAAATGGTATAATGAATGGTATGATGAATGAAACTCCAAGATCATATGAGTAAAAATCTGCAATCCATATTTTTAGGGAGTTTGAAAGACCAGATCCTGTCGGACGAATAATTATCCTTTGCTTTCTGAAGTGGGCTGGGCTCAAGTCGGAAACGGAGTTATTTGTTAAGACTTGTCAAAATGGTATAAAAAGAACATCATGAAAGTGGATAACCCAACAACATGCAGAGCATACCACAGCCGGCAGGAAACTGTTATGCACATCCTATCTGCTTGCATAGTCCATGCTCTATAAGGATATATAGATAAACATAATGAGGCACTCCGAATTCTCTGATTCCATCTGAGCAAAGTTTATTATATAGACAACGAACCAGTGCTGCCATATGCGCCTCTGGAGATTGAAGCAGTTGTTGAAAATAATAGAGCCCACATCTACTGGAAATATGCTGTTCCAAGAACTCGGAAGATCCACGCCATAAAGACAGATACCAGATATACTCCTGCTAGACAAAGAGCTCAAGCAATTGTTTGTTCTCGAATTTTTCTACCCTGCCGAAAATAATGTGGCGAACAAAGAAGAACAGAAGAGGAAAAAGTACAAGGATTTAGTGTTCCAACTGGGGACCCCATATTACAGGTATAAAGTTAGGATGGTCATAATAATCATAGGATGTCTAGGTGGAATGCATACTAATGAAAAAACTTGTTACACCATTCACTCTCTACTAAAACAAACATCAGAAAAATTAGTACTACTAGAAAGCTAAGATATTTTACGTACTCTAGAATAATGGAACAAATATAAGAGAAAATGTGAATGTAACCCTCCAACACACATAAAGTGTTGTGCTAATCTTTGTTTAAAACTAGGGTACTTCCCGAAGTCCTAGTAATCTAAAATTAGGTATGTTAGATAGGAATAGCACACAAACAACTACAATATCGGGAAATCTGTAACTTTCACCATACATCTCCGTTAACACAGAGTCCTAGGAGTGTTGAATTTGGTTTGCAGACTAGAATAATCGAACAAAGACTAAAAAAAATTTGAAAGCTAGATTAGTGTATAAATGACCAGAGAGTGAGTGCTATATTATGAGCTATGAAGAAATGATTCCTGGTGTGCAAGAGATACTTATATACTCGACTAGCTAGAATATGAGGAAGGCCTAGATAGACATTAAGCGATGAAAAATGAACTAGCTGAAGCTAAGGCTTCTTACTGAAATAAATGGAATCCGACCGAATACATTTCATCTAAAAATGTTTACCAAGACTCACAAGAAGCTTTTACAGTTGAAATGGTGTCAGATTTCATACAGAGCCAAGCTCCTAACTGCCTTTCTCTACAAGACCTAATTCTACAAATTCTAAACACCCAGTATTTTTTGACCAAAATGTAGGGCTTGGACAACCTAAAGGGCTTGTAGAGAAAGTCCTTGTATAGTTGGGTTATATTAGGGGCTGAGATCTGATAACTTTTCAAAAAACTATGAGAAATTACCATAATGAAAGCAGATGAAGGTTATCTCGAGTCATTTTGAGAATACTCAATCATTTTAGAAAATTAAATTACTCTTCATCAATACTCATAAAACGTACAGTTTTCGAGATATTCAATATTGAATGACATAAAATATGATAAAAATTCCAGAAATTTAACTGTTTTTATCAACCCGGACCTGGAGTAGGATAACATATGATCTGTGCTCGAATAAAGACATAGACTGAGTATTGATCTCAAAGCTGACACTTATAGAAAGAGGTATAGTTGGTATAGCCTCTATAACTCACATAATATGTTTATACATTACCATTCAATCATAATAAGATCCATAAACAAAAGCCAATAATTATTCAAATAATTTGAATCGCAGGGTAACTTATCTTTTGGGAAATAAATAAATACGCTTACCATGATCTGTATTTATCTTTGAATTTATCTCTATGTATCCCCAATGGTGAATATAAAACGAATTTCTTCATAGTGTTAAAAATGTAATATCAATTAAAAGTATCATTCTACATATCCATCCCAATTATTATTGAAGGTTAGGTTAGGACCACAGAATACATTCATACATACTTAGCTATCTGTGGATATAATCGAAAAGCTTTATGATACCCGAAGTCCGTTAACCTGCTTGTTAAATATGATAGAGAAATCAGTTAATCGTGAACTGAACGTAGCTTCGTGAAACGCATGTCCAGATTCTATGCTATCTATAGACCATATAGACTGATAGAGGTTAGGTTATAATTATTGTTTATTATTTTATTATAAACTGGTTGAATGATTTAAAATATAAAGTCATGTATATGATGCATATTAAAATATTTAATGAATGACAGAATAGGCGATGAAGATATTGTGGATATTCAATGAAAACTAAGTTGGAGTCACTGTTTTAATATTCAGGAAGGATTTTTTTGCAAAAATGCAGCATGAAGATTATTTAAAACCATTTCATTAGTCTTGAGTGAGTAAATAAATAAGTTATCTCATACAATTCCATTGAATTTCGAGCAGCAGATAATAAAGCTTTCATACAATTATGCGATATTGAAACCCAGTGTATCTGTGTTCAAAATTTGAAGACAGTTCAGGGCTGGCTTTGCACATAATTAAATCTTTAAACGCTTTTAACTTTTTACGTGAGCCGAATCTGGAAAAATAGTAAATGAAAAAGTTGTTCCAATTGATGAGAGGAACCCATGGTTAAAATTAATGTGTAACTTAAAGACTCACCCTGTATAGCCGTAGTTTATATCAGTCCTGTTTTACTCATTAATTTAAGCACATTGAAGCTCATTACGCCTCGTCTGTGCTTTTTAATTATTTTTAAATCACCTGAAAATTGACATTCTGAAGTCTGAGCCTCCAATTATGAAACACCCAGTGTATTCAATTAATTTATGCATAAACCTTAGATGATATTATTTCCGGTCCTCCTTCGAATAGGGTAGTCCCATTCATTTCTGTGTGCCGCTTGCTGATAACAATGAGGAGCGAATAGCTGAGGGTTGAGATAAGCATCGTACCACCCGAAGAGGCCGCTTGGATCATCCGTACACTTGCCTATGGCTCAATCAAGTTACGCACCGTAAACCAGAGGTTATTTAATGACGCTGCGGATTGCGGAAACGGAAGTGATCGTTTTAGAATGAGTCTGCGTGTTTGCCGGAACTCGATACACCCCTAATTTAAGAGAAACTTTGTTTATAATCTTCTATTTATATAAGTGTTGGATAGCTTTCTTTATGTTATTTTTGTGTGTTCATGTCAAAATCGGGGTCTCATTAAGGAAGTTCATAATAATTTAATAGTGAAGAACGGTTTAAAGTTTAGGAAGGGGAGAAATTATATTATATGTACTCCTTGAAAAAATTAAATGTGCCAAGAAATATCGAAATTTTGCGGTTATTTTGATAGGCTTTATTTCAGTCGAAAACTATCGTAGAAGGGATCGGAATAAAACATTTCAAATCTTGAACATTTTAGTTTTCTAATATTTTGGCTAAAAATATTCCCGACCTGCGAATATCACGAAATCCTACGAAATAAGATTCACGAAAAAACATTTTTTCTTCGTCCATGGACTTAGACAACTTAACTCGCATATATGTACCTCATATGCGAGTTATGTACCTCATAGACTATTATCCACATTTAATTTGAAGTTTGGCAATTTTCTCTACGCCGATTACTCTCCGATTTTGAATGAAAAAAGATTCATAAGTACCTATTTAACTGAGGGTATTTTAATAACCAATGATCGTACAACCAATGTATAGCCAGTCTCAACATTAGTGAAGTTACGGCCAATTATCCAGAAGACACTGGAATGAACTGCCTAAAGAACCTTTAAGCATTCATAAATTTTTTTTATGAATGCTTAAAGGTTCTTTAGGCAGTTCATTCCAGTGTCTGGCTCAACCATAAATTGGCTATACCACCATTGGTCACCCAATCTTAAATTAGAGCTCCATAAACAGGCTATCAGATTGGGAACATATGGTGGTTTAGTTTGGAAAATGTTCTCACGATATTTCCTTGGATTCCTTGAAACCGCAGTTCCAAAAAATTGTTTGCCACAATATCTGAACACTATGAGCTTTCAGCTTTGAAATGCTTTCTTCTGATTTTCGCTTCAACCGTTTTTCACTGAAATATACAGAGTTTTTGGATACATAGAAATATTCTGAGAAAAGTCACCTGAACTGAAATTCCAGTGATAATATGGCAAGCATTGATATAATATCTATCTCAAATAGATATATCGCCAAATATATTCCCGAAATTCTATTGAAAATATTATAATTCAAAATACAGACTAGCGTTTTCTGTTGACAATTCATTGGTTTTGTGTAGTTAACAGTCTTTATATAGGGTATACCGAAACGAATGCAACAAAATTTGGCCACAGATTCTCGAGACTAAATTAGGAGACCACTATTTTCGATTTTTTTTTAAGAATTGTCCCCCTAAAAATAGTCTTTTCTTTTTATCGCAGAATCCAGTCATATGAAAATCACTGAGTTTAGTACATAGAGATAAGTCTTATTATATGCGAAATCTTATAGTGCTACCTAATTTGGCGATGAACCCCCTTAAGACACTTTTTACCACTTTTGAATCACTAAAAATCAACCGTGTGTTTGAATTCCTTGAAAATTGATAAACCGTTAGAAAGTCCATTCAATTGAAATAGTTTATTGTCTCTCGCAATTCTTTCATGAAACACAAGATTTTCGAGAAAAATCTAAAAATGTGACTGACAAGTAAAATTCCATACGAATCTCGAAATTGCGTTTCGTTTGCAAGAGAAAAAAAAGCTTTTCAATTGAATGGGTTCTCTAACGATTTAACATTTTTTAACATTCTGGGGAACATCGCGTTATCATTTTGCCCAAATGTGAAATTTAATTCTGTGGTGCCGTCCGGCCGTTGCCACGATAACTTGAGAACGGAAAGAGCTAGCGAATTGAAATTTTCAGGGTAGGTGGCGCAACCCAATGCGACGGACAAGTTCGTTAATGGGTATAATCGGCCCAATGGTTTCCCAGTAATAATTTTGTTTTCAACCAAAATGAATCTGATCGAATTTAAACTTGGTGAATAATTGTAGAATATAAACCTAAGCACGTTTGTGAAATTTTGTGAGAATCGTGTCACTAGAAAATTTTAAAAAAATCATTAAAAATATTATTCATGACACGATAACCTGAGAACGGAAGGAGATAGCGGCTTGAAATTTTCAGGTTAGGTTGTGCATCTGAATGCGACATTTTAGTTCGTTTATAAGCATAATCGACCAAACGGTTTTAGAGTTATAGCCATCTGAAATTTGGTTGTCTTTTGTTCCTCATTAACTCGGAAAATACAAAACCGATTGAATTCAAATTCTTTTTTCTAGAACAGGAGGTATTTTATATCAGGATTCTTTAGCTCATTCCGTTCGAGAGTTATCGTGTTAACGGACGGCCGAACAGAATGGATTTTGACCACGTATTCTTGATCAGTGGGTCGAACCAAAATGCGTAAGACCATTTTCAGGCAAAAATTCGAAAATCACAGACATTGTGATAAGCCCTCAGTTCCGAGGAATAAGAGCGCCAAAAAATGTCCGACAACGAATCTCCCGTTGAGGATGAACTCGTAAATGGTGTTTCGACACTGATAAAATCATTGCAGAAATGGAAAAGGGGCCATCTCTTTATTATAAGGAATTGAAAGAGTATATCGACCGGAATGTAAAAGAAAAACTATGGGGTGAAGTTCATCTTATAGTATTGAAAAAATGTACTTGGATGGTCGGTATAAATTTTGTTGAATTGCCCTTACAACAGCCTTTTACTTATCACTGGATGCACCCAATACTGCTATTTGCGCCGTTTCTTTGATTTGGCTGGTAATAGTAGAGCTACTACGCAAACGGTTTCAGTAAAATCCATGTTTTTACTGAATGTTTTACTGAATTGCAGCAAGTGCGAGCATGGAACATTTTCAAATTGCTTTGTTAGCGATTGCGATTTTTCTGTCGACAAGAAATCGCATGTGCGGGCCTAGCCTTAATGTTTGGTGATCCCAAAGATATTGTGGCCCAGTAAAAAGTGTCTTAAGTGGTTCCATAGCCAAAATAGGTAGCACTATGATATTCCGCATATCATAAAACTCCTGTGTACTAAATTCAGTGATTTTCATATCTGAGAGAAAAAGAAAAGACTATTTTAAGGGGCGAAATTCACGGGGCTGTAAAGCCGAATAAAGAGGGTGCCTCCTGACGAAAATACAAAATAGGGGTTCTCCTAATTTCGTCTGGAGAATCTGTAACCAAATTTTGTTGCCTAAATTTCCAGATTGCTTGAACATCCTACAAAGAAGGGGCTACGAATTTTTCTTGCGCTTGGTGTCCCCAGTTAGGTTGATCTGCCACTGGTACATATAACCTTTCTCGCACCAGATTTAACAAAGTAAATCCAGAGATCTGAGAAATAGGATTGGTCTATTACCTGCCAACCAGGATCGAAATTCCACCCCGCAACTAATTATCTAATCCCGTCCTGTCAACAGAATATGCAGCGGAACATTCTTTCATTCTTTTCTCGCTCTTGTATTCGATCGCCGGCCGTGCTCACTTTGCAGTGTCTCGTATCTTTTGTTCTTACTTCCTTGTCGCTCCTGCCTGAAAGAGATTCGAGCTTGCCAGTCGATCGTTTTCTGAAACTGGTGCCGGCTGAAAACTACCCAGATTGCGGCAACGAGAGATCCTGTGAAATGTACGTTATGGATTTCGGCTTCTGTCAAGGGAGACACTTTTTCATCTATCCTGACATAAACGGGGAGTTTAGAAAATAAATGTTCGTTCAAAATTCACGGAGGTTTATTCCATGTACATATTGTATTTCTGGAATTTTTGGCTGAAAATGGTATCATTTCATCAACATCAACGATTGGGTTACACTCACTGATTAATAATCCGGGGTCAAATCCAATTCTGTTTTACGAAATGAGTTGGCAAGTTGAAATTTGCAGGGTAGGTTTGGGACATTCATATCTCGGTTAAATTCGTTGACTGGGAAAATCTGCCTAGGAGTAATGGCCATTTTAAAGTTAAGCTATTTTTCTGAATATTTCCGAAGTTTCCTATTCGATCTGAAGAGAAATCAGCGCAAAATTTTAGAATTCCGAACCTTATAAGTACGCAGAGTTTTGTGAAGAACGGATGACTAGGAACAGAAAAAAAATTAAACATTTGAAAATGTTGTTTTTCCAGTAACTTGATAAATACCGATCTCATCCCTTTTAATCTCGGTAGTTAGTTGAAAAATACCGACACGAAGACTTAATCAAAATTTCGTGAGGATCGTATTACTAGAAAAAATGTTCAACTATTTTCCTACGTCGTTTTCTTGCAATTCCGAAACCGCATATCTTATGGAGTCCATTCTAGGTATTCAGGTGACCAATAATGGAATCTTGGGACGTGCATAATTTCATGGAAAACAGACCGATAGGAGCCTCAAGAAAAAAAATCTAATTATGATTCCAAATACTGGCCAAACTATTTGAGTTGATTTCGATGTGAATCAAAATCTTTATGGTGGTAATCGGTATTGCACGCTTGTTCCTACACGTGTTTTATTGTTCATCGATTATTGGTATCGGTATTATAGGTATGTACAAGGGGAACTAATTAAAATGTGGACAATTTTTGTAATCTCAGGTGAGTTGTATGTTATTGATTTATGCTTTAACGTGAAATTGATGAAATCGTCCTTTATTGGTTTTATATACGCTGGTAGTTTTGAGGAAAGCGTACTGCGCAAAGTGCCTGCAGGAGGTCATTTTCGATGTGACGCTGATACTTCGAGGAGTTCTGCGCAGAACGAAAACGGGCTGGTTGCGCTGTCGAAATAAATGAAAATTCTCAGTTGTTTAATAATTCATTTCTGTTGTGCGGATATGATTGAATAATTGACAGTAACTCCAGTTGTGGAAATATAATATTCCCAATATTTCCAAGAATACAAATCCGACTTAAAAATAAGCGTCCAAAATGAAATTCACTGTAAGGTCGAAAATAAACAGTGCTGTAATCGTGGTGGCGTGAGGACCCATTCAGATACATACATTTACTGTTGGTTCGAAAATTAACAGTGCTTTGTTTGTGGTGGCGTAAGGACACAAATCAGTTCAATCATACAATAATCGTCCCATGAGATAACTGATAACTTATGAAATTACCCTCGTTTCACATTACTTTATTGAAAGATCCACTTGAATTCAATAGATATACCATTCACAGTTATTATTCCGATATAAATGAAAAAAAAAAAGAGAGGAATTTCGGCTATGGGAACCGATTCCGATACATTGGGCTTATGACGCCACGCAGGGTCTGTACATATGTGAGGTGAAAGCTGTGACTTGAACGAATATGTCAATACTTAGTCTCGATTTTTCATTGAAATTGTTTTAATTTCGTGAAATTATCATCAAGTTACATATTATTCGACGGTTTTTATTCCTCATCTTCACTTTTTACAATGTTTCCAGTTGGAAAACGGTCCGCATCGGCATATTTCGCGCAAACACGCCCTGTTTCTTTGAATCTTTCCAGACACATCAAAAATAAAAAACTGATGACAACTTAGTTTGTCGCGTGTAAAAAAATGGACCAGGATATCTCGATCGTTGAAATATTTCGATATTTCAGCAATATCTTCACCAATATAGATCCGATCAAGTACAATCTAGACCTTCACTGTAAATTAAGTTTTTGAAGACTCTTGCAGAATTTCAACGATATCTGAAGGATAGTTTCTAAGATACTGATTTTTTTTCAATATATTTGTATTAATGTTCCATTCATGCGTTACTGTTTTCAAATAACTACCGCTCTTTAATTCGACGAGATCAGTATTTTTCGAGTTATTGGGAATATAAAATTTGAGATGACTATAACTTTGAAAGCACTATATATGACTACAACTTTGAAAAAACTTAGGCGCCGCATTTGGACTCCATTCCTACTCTGAAAATTCTCTATTGAAACCCTACAAATTGCCAGTATTTCAGGAAAACTCTGTTTTGTAGGTAAGCAACACCATGTGCAATTAATCGAAAATAATAATAAAACTTCATTCATACCGAGCATTTTTTTTTGTTAAGTTAGGCAGTACGAAGTTCGCCGGGCCAACTAGCGAAATATATATTTAGTCTATATTTTAGGTCGCATTAATTATGGCATAATAGGCGCTTGTAGAAGACATAAATTACGTCAAATGAAAATTACTAACTTTAATGATTTGGCTTAAGCTATTTTAGTAACTATACAAGACACTTACACCAAAATTATACGAAGTTTTACTGTCACTAGTTCTTACAATGAAATTTACAAAAAAATATACAAATCTCCGCCCTTCAAATGCGAATGGTCCTTCATGAATTATCAAAACAGAAAATGTACCCTCCAAAGAAGAGACTCGAATAAGCTTGGACGCATGGGAAAAGAGATTGCTGAATATTTAAGATTGTCAAACCACGAATTATATACCGGACACTGTTTTCTTCGTCGATCTTCAGCAACAATTCTTGTAGATGCTTGTGGTGACATTTGAAGCGTCTCGGTGGCTGGAAGTCCTGGCAGTCGCCGAGGGATATATCGATAAATCGAAGAAAAATAAATTTTACACAGCTAATAAAATTGTAAATGCAATACATTTCGAATATACCATTGACTTCAGGAATAGAAAATCCTTGAATGCCATCTACTTCGACAATAAAAAATTGTCAATATGTATCGAGAAAATTTTAGTATCCAACATTCCACAAAATCTCCAAAAATTATTTTCAATAATTGCACATTTAACTTTAACAATAAATAAAATACGCAGGTGGGAAGTTAATTCTAGGGCTTCACACGAGACGAGAGTAGGCAAGAGTATAAAAAACTCGTCTCGGTCTCCCCAATTCCCAAAAAATTATTCTGGTTTAAGTCTCGGTCTCGTCCCGTTATAAGTTGTCTCGTCTCGTCTAACTGAATTCTAAATATTGATAATAAATATTATAATATATAAACGAAATGGTAGATAACAATGAATATGCCCGTAAAGCTATATTTATTACGCTCTTATACAAAATTATTTATACATGTACATAATTTTTTTTATTTTACACACTGTTAGTTTCATCTTTTGAATTACTACATGACCAAGAATTCTTTCAATGATGTAAGTGTTTTTGCCATGATCATACCTGCTGTGGACAATAATCTTTCAACAGGTACGGATGTAGCCATTAATAAATAATTGGCCATCTTGGAAAGTGTAGTATTTGCTCTTTCTAGCAGCAAATATTCTTCAAACTCAGCTTTCCAATATTTCGAAGGTTTTGTTTTTGTTTTAGAGAGGCTGTCATTGCATTCGAGCGTAATCGTGTTGACGGCCGGCGGGATAGAATCATGTTTGACCTCGGATTCTTGATGAGTGAGTTGAAACTAATCGTTTGAGACCATTCTCGGCCAAACATTCAAAAATAATAGACATTTGCAGGAATCGATAGGCCCTTTGTTCACCTGAAAAGCGCGCCAAAAACATACTGCCGTTGACAATTGAAATATGAAATATTTCTTGATAAAGTCACATATTCATAACTGATTGAGGAAACTTGAATCATCTCCTTGCAACACGCCCATGAAAATTGATAGTATTCATCCTCAATGCCCATGAAAGGAGTGGAAAACAGGAGCAGATCATTTTAACACCTTTAATGGGCACGTATCACGTTCTTCTTGCCCGCCTTCCGCGTGGTATTCATACAAAGGCGCGGTATCAATGAGATGAGGTATAAAAGATAAATTGGCCACAAGGAGAGTAGGAAAACTTAACAGCTTGAGCCGAATGCGGATTTTCAGAGGTACTCACTTGAATACCGCATTATATGGATCGCATTACCAAGTCAAGTATGGTCACCAAATTAATTCGTTCCTCTAATTCTAATTGGATGAGATTATTCATGAGGTGATTGAGTAGACAATGGATAAACAGTTCGAAGTTTTAATTTTTTTATTTTCATAAGTAATAATAAAAGGATACTTTGGCAGATTTTCTCCCCCAAACTCTAAAAAGTATCTATAAAATGAAAACATTGTATATAAAACAAAGTATGATTCAATACAAATGACCAATGAAATAACCTCAGCTATCGTACTTTTGAGGTGATAATATAATGCCCGTGGATAATCCAGATGATGATGGAAATATATTCTTTGGTAATATACATGATCAAATTGGGTTCAGAATATCTCCAGTAAAAACAAAACTGCAATATTGTCTAAATTTCAATTGATATAATATAATATTTAGAGTAGATTTGAGGAATGAATATCTCGGATAAGTTTGTTATTCGGGAGAATCGGCCTATTTGAATTTAATTTCTTTCATGATGCAGTTATATCGTAATAATCCATTTATATCATTCCCAGAGAACAATTATTTCGGAGATATGATTTGTCAAAGTTTGAACAAGAGTGCCAAAGCTTCTGTCCACAGGGCTTGTTTGTAAATTTAAGCGAAAATATTCAGAATTATTTGTTGTTGAATATTACTCTCCGCCGTATTCACAAAGCATTCAATCTCCGTTAAGTCCTAACTGAGGTCCTCAGTTAAGGATAAATAAGAATCGCAACCTCAATTAACGTATATAACGGTGCTGAAACAGGCCTGTTTCACATTTATTTTCACTTAAACTGAGGTTACAATTCTTATTTATCCTTAACTGAGGACCTCAGTTAGGACTTAACGGAGATTGAATGCTTTGTGAATACGGCGATCTGTTTGTCACACAGTGACAGTATTTGAAAATCAGAGTAACACAGTTCGCATAGAAATTTTCAAGTTCTAACTCTTTCTTCAATAAATCTAGCCAAATATGATGTTGAATTCCAATTGAGCAATTTGCAAAATCATTTCCTCTATTCAACTAAAGTCAACTAATTAAATTTCCTTTCAATGTCATCAGAATGTTTGTTTTACCCCAATCTATCATGTGTTCTCCATTGATTGTACAAACATGTTCTGCTATTTTTATTTTTTCTAAATCTCTGTCACTCGCTATAGTTGTTATATTTTTTATTTCGATTGTTATTTTTGTTTCGTTACTGTTCATCAGGCAACATTCTTCTGTAGTGTTTCCACCGCAGAAGCAATTGCAAAACAATCAAAATATTTTATTTTATGGATATGTTTCATAGTTTTGGAGAGAAAAGTATTGATTGTTAAAATGTCATGTTTTGAATAAGTTGCACTGTTCCAATCATGTTCAATATTGTCGGTGTCGTCTGAACATCGTTTAGGCACTTGGGTCAACTATATGATACGGAAAATTCGGGGCATTACGACTATACAATGCTAATTGAAAGTTCACTCTACCCCTCTATCTTTTGAACGGATATACTTTGGAAATATAATTTGGAGGGTGGAAATATAGGAATTTATGCAATCCAAACAAGTGGAGTAATAGTCAAAAATGGTATTACAGGACCACTGTGATTATTAATTTCACTTGTAATTGTTTTGTCATCACCAATTTTTCTTCGAACACCTTCTGTTGCTTCAAACTTTCGAATAAGCTACCTCGAATAACTCCTTGATATAGGATGATCAGGGTATCCCTCGCGAAACGTATTTATTATATACTAATACAATTATACATATTCATATTTATTTATTTTTTATCAAGATAGCTGGTAGTGTTTCAACTATGGTACGTACCTATCAGTTCATCTATGTAAATACTCAAACCTAACAAAGTGAAAACAACCTTACCTAATCTAATCCAACCAAAAAAAGTGAAAACATTTAGCAATTAGGAAACGTCAACCTTTTGGACAATTCACCAGTGAATTTTAGAATCTCCATCAATTGAGAGAGAAACTATAATTTTAGTATTTACGTAATATATCCATCAAAATCTGCCTAAAACAAAACAAAATAAGTATGACTGAATAAGTATTTTGAATACCTTTCAAGCGAGACGTCATCTATGAATATTACTTTACCTGTTTCGGCTGGTTGAGAAGCCTACAATCCTTCATTACCACCATCCACTCCACTACTAAAAGAAAAGTTCCTAGGAGATTCAACATAGAAGAAAGCAGTGACTAAGAAATATATTAGCACCAATAGGGTAACCTCAACAACATATCGAGGAGAATAAAGGGAAGAGTGCCAAAAGCAATACCAAAAATATACCTACTTGAAGATATTCACTAGGGCCGTACCTAAGCCAATATATCTCAAAGTAATCTAGAAGGCTCTACTCCTTGCTTTTGCCGGAAAACGAAGATTAATATCCAGGAAACCAATATCGATGTATGAATGAGGGGCCAATGAAGAAAAAGAGTACCGGATACAACAGAGCTCAATTTTTCTTAAATCCTATACCTTTATGGGTGGATCTTACCCTCCACTGTTAAGTGGATATCGGTAATGCTGAAAGGATGAACCAACACGGCCTATCTGGGGGAGACAGAAGTAACTGTGCTGATCTACAGGGGTTGCCCGGAAGTTGGAGCTTCGGAACTTCTCCAGAATGCCACCACATGCAGTTGGTTGCAGAAATTGAAACGGCTTGAGTTTGTGTCAAGGGAGCTACTATACCACTTCCACAGCAGCACTTGAGGTCATACCTAATCTGCTTCCTTTGAACTTACTTATGGAAGGAAATGGAGCCTGCTAGATGCAATAAGAATTTCTCGTAGTGGGAAACTCGTATCTAGTGACTGGTTAGGACATATGACGTTACTGTACCAACTGGACCCAAACCTGAGTGTTTGAAAATGAACCTGAAGGAGGCGCACATCTACATTATAAAGGACAGCCAGGCCACACTAAGAGACCTGGAATACCCATCCAGGCTTCCCTACTGTCCTGGGAAGCCGGAATATTATAAAGCAACTGAAAAGATGTAATAAGGTGACTCTTCTATGGATGCTAGAGTACAGTGGTATTGAAGGAAATGAGAAATCCGATGAACTTGCGAAAAGGGCCACCAGGGTAACACCTTCTGGACCAGGACCCGTCAGTGGGCTTAGAAAAATGCCACTACGGGACAGTGGTCTAACAATGGGAGCTAAATAACAGGACAGTTCTTTGGAGAAATAATCCAGGACCTGCACAGGCAAAAATATTCTAGGATTTCTCATTATCCTATACCAGAAAGCTTCTGCTGCTGCCACGAGATGCTGACAGGGCACTGCTAGTACAAATACCAATTGCTCCGCATGGGCAAGTCAGTAGACGAAACATGCAGGTTCTGTGGATCGGAAACATCCGAACATATAGTTTGCCAATGTCCAGACCTGGCCGGCCTAAGAGTTATTATTATTATTACAAAGTTAAGAAGAGATGAGGCCGTGGCCTATATAGCTCGTAAGAAAAAAATACATATGTAAGTGAGCTACTAGTAAAATCTGAAATTTTACAAACATAATCTGACAAAATGAGAAGAAAACAAATTAAGGTCAATTGGGCGCAGGAGAACATAAATCATCACATCAACTGTAGGTCAACCCCAATATTGAAAGCGTTGGCCGAAGGAGCCCACCAGACACTATCAGGAAGAGAATTCCAGTTCTCAAATATACGATTCGACAAAAAGTGTTGTCTAGGAGTAGTTTTGAAGTTCTGTCGGTATAGTTTTAGGGAATGACCTCGCAGGCAACTCGGGTTCAGTTAAAACAAGTCGTGCACGTTACAAGTCTTTGGTCATAGGCAGCACGGTGATCCCTGAAGGAGTTTTTCGTAAAACATCACTGGACTGACCCTAGCAGTAGTTGATTCCGCATCAGCACTGGACACTATACAGGACCTCCGAATTCAATGATGGGACGAACATATGTAGGTAGTGTAGAACGTTTTGGCTGTGACCACCGAGCAACCCCTGAAAGTCTGGCGTATGATGTAGGACACGCGCTTGGCTTTAGCCACCACCTTTCTCATATGCTCAGCCCAGCTTAGGTCACGTGTGACAGTAAGACCAAGGTCATTCTGGCTATCAGTCGTACAGGCCCTAACGCCTTCAATTAAAGGTACACATGGAAAACATAATTTTTATCCTCACGACGTGACAGCCAATGCTCCTAAGGGCGTCATCATGAGATAGGTTTGTTAACACCGTTGGCAATGTCCTTAGGATTTAATAAGTAAGGTGATAAAACAGTCACAGTTTTGAGCGGCTGATCCAAGCTACATGAGCCTGCAGTAGTAATGATAAGAATACCCTCAGCGGAGAGTGTGGAAGCCTACCAAGAGGAGGAGAGTGCCCCTTTTCTTTCCTGCTCGCAGAAAAATCATGAGGAACTGACTATTTCCATAAAGCACAGATAATTAAGGTATTAAATTTATGAAAAATCAGAACTAGGTGGAGGATAAAATCTGCCAAGTATATGGTAAATAAACATAATTTCTCTGTGAAAATATTTCATAGGATTATAAATCATTTTGAACAAATCATTTACCAGCTCTGAATCTATTAGAGTCCACCGCAACCGTGACATTCTGAAGGTTGAATTTTTATCGATGAGATAGTTCGTTGCTGCATGCCGTTCAGCTCTCGTGAGGTATCTCACTGTTCCCCCTGGTATGAGTCGCGTTCTCACAGAGGTCGCTGACTTGCCGGCCAGAGGCCAAGCAAAACAAAACGCACAACTCATCGCTTCATTCTATCTCCGCAAGAGTTCGCACAGAATTGAATATGTTAAACCAATTAGTCGGGATTGATCGAGCGGATTAATTTCGACAGTTTCACCGGAATTTCTTCTGGACGAATATGGCGCTCGTAAACTTTCGGAGAACCGTAATAACGCGGCTGGATTCTGGTTCCTAACTAAAATCCCTAGAATTCACTCGTGACATGGTTCAGGTATTGAGCGCTATTAATTCACTACAGTTGGTTGTTATCCGAATATAATTATCCAGTTTATGTCAAAAATTCTCATATTGGACATTTAAAAATTCCCACCGTTTTTTTAGCACAATAAGATAGTGCCAGATGTCATTCATATCGCATGCAATATGGTATTTTTTCAGATATAATGATATTGTGGACCTCTTTAATCCAACCACATACTATATAATTGATTTCAGACATTTATATTGAAAATATATCAATATCCATATCCGTATCCAGGATATCTTTCCCAAATATATCGAAAATATAGGAAATCTTAACATATAATACTAATGCTGCAACCCTAAGATACTGCGATGGATGTACGTTATGATAGTGAGACCCATAATCACGTATGGGGTAGTAGTCTGGTACACAAAAACAAGCAAGAATATCACGAGGAAAACACTGGCCAAAGTACGAAGGCTGGCCTGTGTGTGTATCACTGGAGCTATGGGAACCTGTCCTACCAGGGCACTTGAGATTACCACAAATCTCACACCACTGCATCTAGTGATAGGCAAAATGTCCCATGAAGCCATTCTCAGAATATCTAGAAAAAGATCAGGTAATGAGATCATTAAACACCAGAAAGCCTGTGCCTTTCTTACTAGGTAAATACAGCCAACCTTCCTAGTGACGAAATGCTTAAGAAAGTAAGCATCGAAAATAAGTTCACTACGATGCTCGGTAGGAAAAAGGCTGGGACAGGCTGGTGCCTACCAGGGCACTTGAGATTACCACAAATCTCACACCACTTCATCTAGTGATAGGCAAAAAGTCCAATGAAGTCATTCTCAGAATATTTAGAAAAGGATCAGGTAATGAGAGCATTTAAAACCAGAAAGCCTGTGTCTTTCTTACCAGGTAAATTAAGCCAATCTTCCTAGTGACGAAATGATTAAGAAAGTAAGCATCGAAAATAAGTTCACTACGATGCTCGGTAGGAAAAAGGGCTGGGACAGGCTGGTGCCTACCAGGGCACTTGAGATTACCACAAATCTCACACCACTTCATCTAGTGATAGGCAAAAGGTCCAATGAAGTCATTCTCAGAATATTTAGAAAAGGATCAGGTAATGAGAGCATTTAAAACCAGAAAGCCTGTGTCTTTCTTACCAGGTAAATTAAGCCAATCTTCCTAGTGACGAAATGATTAAGAAAGTAAGCATCGAAAATAAGTTCACTACGATGCTCGGTAGGAAAAAGGGCTGGGACAGGCTGGTGCCTACCAGGGCACTAGAGATTACCACAAATCTCACACAACTTCATCTAGTGATAGGCAAAATGTCCCATGAACCCATTCTCAGAATATCTAGAAAAGGATCAGGTAATGAGAGCATTAAAATCCAGAAAGCCTGTGCCTTTCTTACCAGGTAAATTAAGCCAATCTTCCTAGTGACGAAATGATTAAGAAAGTAAGCATCGAAAATAAGTTCACTACGATGCTCGGTAGGAAAAAGGCTGGGACACGCTGGTGCCTACCAGGGCACTTGAGATTACCACAAATCTTACACCACTTCATCTAGTGATAGGAAAAAGGTCCCATGAAGCCATTCTCAGAATATCTAGAAAACGATCAGGTAATGAGAGCATTAAAAACCAGAAAGCCTGTGGCTTTCTTACCAGGTAAATTCAGCCAATCTTCCAAGTGACGAAATGATTAAGAAAGTAAGCATCGAAAATAAGTTCACTACGATGCTCGGTAGGAAAAAGGCTGGGACACGCTGGTGCCTACCAGGGCACTTGAGATTACCACAAATCTTACACCACTTCATCTAGTGATAGGCAAAAGGTCCCATGAAGCCATTCTCAGAATATCTAGAAAAGGATCAGGTAATGAGAGCATTAAAAACCAGAAAGCCTGTGGCTTTCTTACCAGGTAAATTCAGCCAATCTTCCAAGTGACGAAATGATTAAGAAAGTAAGCATCTAAAATAAGTTCACTACGATGCTCGGTAGGAAAAATGCTGGGACAGTCTGGTGCCTACCAGGGCACTAGAGATTACCACAAATCTCACACCACTTTATCTAGTGATAGGCAAAAGGTCCCATGAAGCCATTCTCAGAATATCTAGAAAAGGATCAGGTAATGAGAGCATTAAAAACCAGAAAGCCTGTGCCTTCCTTACCAGGTGAATTGAGCCAATCTTCCTAGTGACGAAATTATTAAGAAAGTGTGCATCGAAAATAAGTTCAGTACGATGCTCGGAAGGAAAAAGGGCAGGGACAGGGAATCCACCACACACGTTCTTGAAAGAAATGCCATTAAACGGTACACAGACGGTTCAAAAACCACTACAGGAGCTGGGGCTGGAGTATATGGGCCAGACACAAAATGCTCACTATCGCTAGGCTCCTATTCCAGCGTCTTTCAGGTAGAATTACTTGCAATCGAAAGATGCGTGGAAATGTACCTAGAGAAAAACTATCAGAGAGGTGATATAGCAATCCACTCTGACAGTCAAGCTACTATTAAAGCTCTTAGCTCCTATGTTATCGAGTCTAAGCTAATATGGGAGTGCCGAAGAAAACTCAATGAAGTAGGCAAGAACAACAGGGTCTTCGTGGTATGGTTTCCTGGTCACGTGGGAACTAAAGGAAATCAGCATGCCAGCACACTTGCCAAGAAAGGAGCACAAACCCCCTTTTTTGGCCCGGAACCCTACTGTGGGGTTGGTAGATACACCTACAGAACTGAATTTCGGATGAGAGAAGAAACTGTCTTCATAAACTGCCAAACACGAGAAGCAACGGAAGCAACTCTTACAGAAATTCTGTGCTAATTTTTTCTGTTATATGAACATTTTGCTGATCAACTGGAAACAAAATCCGATCGAGTTAAAATTTTGATCTTGGGTTTAGAATAATGTTTTGAAACCTTTAGCGATATCTGAAGAATCGTTTCTGAATTATATAATTTTTTGCGCGCATGTTCTGGCGAATATCACGTTATCATTTTGCCCAAATGTCTGTAATTTTCGAATTGTTTGCTGAAAATGGTCTCAAACGATTGGATTAGACTGCCTGATGAAGAATTCGAGGTCAATTTGGAATCTGTCCGGTCGTCCGGCCGTTGCCACGATAACTTGAGAATGGAAAAATATAGCGACTTGCAATTTTTAGGGTAGGTGGCGCGTGTCAATACGACGGATAAGTTCGTTAATGGGCATAATCGGCCCGATGTTTTCCGAATAATAATTCTGTTTTCAACCAATACAGATCCGATTGAATTGAAACTTGGTGAGTAGTTGTAGAATATAGATATAAAGACATATGCGCAACTTTGCGAGCATCGCACCACTAGAAAAAAAATAAATTCGAGAGAATATTTTTCATCATCCGAATGCAACATTCGAGTTTGTCAACAGCCATAATCGGCCAAACAGTTCAGGAGTTACACCTATCTGAAATTTTATTTTTATTTCCTCCGTAACTCAAAAAACATAAAACCAATCCAATTCAAACATGTTAATTAGTCGTAGAATACCGACGCACAAGAGGATCGCATTACCAGAAAATAAAAAAAAAATAATTGAAACAAATCAGATATAGATAGATATATTATATATTAGAAAGTATTACTGTAATTTTGCGAGAACCTTCAAAACCTAACTCAACAACCAAGTTGAAAAAGGGGTCTATATCGATGATATATTCGATTAAGAGTGTCCAATAGAGGTGAATGGACAATGGAAAAAGCTCGCAAAAGCTCCTGACTTTACGTCAATGCATGAACCAATTTCCAAATATTTTCTTGAAAATTTTCCAGACATAATATGATCCCCACGAACTTATGCATAAATCTTTTTCGAAATTGAGGGAACAAATTTTCAGATGACTATAACTCCGAAACCACTGGGTGGATTTTTTCCCATTAACGAGCTTAACCACCGCATTTAGACCCAATACCTACCCTGCAAATTTTGGTTCTCTAACTCAATTCGGTCACCACTTCCAGCCAAAATTAGGGAAATTACAGACATTTCGATAAATTTATTGTTCAGGGGAACAAGCCAAGCGAAAACGCCAAAATAGTTTATAAAAGATCAATCTTGATTTTATATCGTTTTCCTCGAGGTGATGATATTTTATCCAACCCATTCACAATCTCTGATTATCGCCACAAAGAACAGTTCCTTCATAGAAAGCAATCGCGGTAAATACTATTTCTGGTCATATCTCATTATTAGCGTGAACGTTCTAACGAAATGCTCGATTTTTTCCGCATTGCAAAGCATCATATCCATTTCCTCAAGACGCTTGTTCAGCGGCTATTACAAATCATTCTTTCCCGATTCGTCCAGAATGAGATCGGGGACTCGATAGTTAAGTGGATTATCAGCGTATTGAAATGAAAGTATATGATGTTTATGTAAGCGATACGAGAGAATGAAATCTTTAGTGTGCAACGACACAAATATAGAGAAATTATAATACGGTTTGTCCGGACAATTGAAAAAAAATGATCGCAAGGAAAGGCGGAAGAGCTCACCTTCTTGTGTAATTATGCAACGCCTAACGTACTTCGGTTCGGGACCGCTTATTGTTTTATCGATTCACGGTGAATCATAAATTAGGTAAGAGTTACGATACCCATTTCATTTCGGTAATTGTTGTACAGCGTGGGCCATGTTGTCGAGTAACGTCTGTATAACGTGAGCGTCAAAAGTATGGAATAATTGATTTATTTTCTCCCCCTTCAAGAATAGCGAAAATGTTTTGAAAGGTCAAAGTAATTCATTTTAAGAGGCATATTTTCTCGTAATTCTATTTTTCTACAAGCTCCTATTTCTCATATTCATCAGTGAGTAGAACATAATCGTCCGAGACGATTTTCGGCAGAAAACTAGAAAATTACAGACATTTAGGCATATATACGTTGTTTCCTAGACCATACGCACAAAAAGTTTTAATTTTGGTACACTATATGTATATAGTGCAATAAGTAGTAACATTTTGCACGATCGTATGGAAAAATGAACCTTCAAGCCTTCTTTTTAGCGTTAACACCTAAAAAATACATTGACTGAATTGAAACATTAAATAAATTGATTCAAGCACTGACAGTCAGGAGCATTTGCGCGTATGTTTCATTGTCTATTCTCCTGCATTGGAGTCTCTCAATCGAATTTACCCTAGTGAATTCTATTAAGGGTGTCAATACAGGAGAATGGACAATAGAACATACGCGCAAAAGCTCCTGACTTCACGTCAGTGCTTGAACCAATTTTTTACAAATTTTCTAAGGGTACGATTCTCACAAAAATTTCCGCACGTCTTTATGTCGATATTCTACAACTAGTTACCAAGCTTCAATTCGATATCATGTATATTTTTGGAGTTATCGAGGATATAATATTCCAGGTCCAATGATTTTTTGAAAATTTTCTGATGATACGATCCTCACATACAGGAGAACAGACAATAGAATTCACCATGGTGAATTCGAATAAGAGTGTCCAATAAAGGAGAAGAGACAATAGAACATACGCGCAAAAGCTCCCGACTTCACGAAAAAAAAAATTGGTTCAAGTACTGACGTGAAGTCAGGAGCTTTTGCGCGTATGTTCCATTGTCCCTTCTCCTTTATTGGACTCTCTTAATCGAATTTACCATGGTGAATTCTATTGTCTGTTCTCCAGTATTCTCCTGTATTGTAATTTACCATGGTAAATTTGGAGTGTCCAATACAGGAGAACAGACAATAGAATTCACCATAGTAAATTCGATTAAGAGTGTCCAATAAAGGAAAATGGACAAGAGAACATACGCGCAAAAGCTTCTGACTTCACGTCAGTGCTTGAACCAATTTTTTTGGCGCTCTAGTTCCTCGGAACTGAGTGCTTATCAATTTGCCCAAATGTCTGTAATTTTCGAATTTATCGATGAAAATGGTCTTAAACGATTTGGTTCGACTCACTGATCAAGAATCCGTGGTCGAAATACATTCTGTCCGGCCGGTCCTACCGGCCGGCCGGCCGTAGGCACGATAACTCTCGAACGGAACGAGCTAGACATTTGAAATTTTCAGAGTAGGTTTGGGAGATAAATATCTCGGCTAAGTTTGTTATTGGGCAAAATCGGCGAGATGGTTTCAGAGTAACAAAAAAAAATTTGTTTTTTACAAAACAAATTCCAAATTAAATTTTTTTCAATAAGCATTTTTACCATAAGAATCCAATGGTATCATTTTTAACTCTAACAAGCTAATACTTTCGGAGATACGATTTTTCAAAATTTCAATAATAAATCGTATTTCAACGTTGTCACAGAATGATATAATTATTCTATGTATGAATTGTCATAATGTCAACTTATTTTCCTGAGACATGACATTATCTAATCAATCGAAGAATTGTGAGCGAAGTGAGAAAAATCTCAGTTGTTTGCTCCGAAATTAGTTTTTCTCAGAAAAGTCTTACATTTCGGAACGGAACATGAAGTAAGAGATCTGAGAGTAGTGAGACTGCTTTTCATCCATAGACATAGAATGCTCAGTTCTCTCAATTTATGACGGGACTGACGGAAGGGAATATTATAACTTCAAAAATATTGGGGTTGAAATACTCGTATTTTAGCGATGCAACGGGGACCTCACCCAAAAATGTTTGAAAATATTACGTAAATATTGAAAGCATAATTCTGTAGTTCGAGAGAGGAGAAAATTTGGTGAACGTAGATCAGGAAAGTTTAGATCGATTACAAGATAATTTTTCATTATTACTTCTCTTCTTTGATACATGTTTTATGGAATATCTACTATTTGTAGGTACTTTAAACCTGTATTGGGCAATTGTCATACGAAACTTGTTTTTTTGGCGCTCTAGTTCCTCGGAACACAGTGCTTATCAATCATCAAAGTGTCTGTAATTTTGGAATTTTTGGCTGAAAATGGTCTCAAACGATTTGGTTCGACTCACTGATCAAGAATCCGAGGTCGAAATCGATTCTGTCCGGCCAGCCAGCCGGCCGTAGGCACGATAACTCTCGAACGAAAGGAGATAGCGGATTGAAATTTTCAAGGTGGATTTGGAGCGTAAATATCTCGGACGAGCTCGTTAATGGGCGAAATCCATCAAGCGGTTTCGGAGTTATGGCCGATTTTATTTAAAATATTTTTTATGAATATTTCCGAAACCGATCACTCGATCTATCTGAAATTTAGCACAAAATTGTAGAATCATGACCTTTATACGCATGTGAAGCTTCGTTTTGACCAGATTACCGCAAAGTATCAAAAAAAAATTTTGAAAATTTAAAAAAAGTGTTTCTACAATAACTCTCGAACGGAATGAGCTAGGTAGTGGAAATTTTCAGAGTAAGTTAGAGAGATGAATATGTCGGTTAAGTTCGTTATTGGGCAAAATGGGCCAATTTAATTTTATTTCTTCCATGGTGCAGTTCTCATTCTCATGATTGCTCATTTAATCTTGATAAATAAACTATTATTTGAATTGAATTTCCTTTATGATGCATTTCTATCATATGAATACATTGATATAATTCCCAACTCTGAGGAACCAATACTTTCGGAGATATAATTTGTCTGTTTGAACTAGAGCGCCAGAAAGCTCCTGTCCACAGGGCTTGAACCCATTTTTTTAAATGAATTATTGACGTCTTTTGCGGAAAATATTTTCCAATAATAAATTCCTGCAGAAATCTGCGTATTAAACCAATTATCAGTGTACACCTCTGACGTCCGCGTGAGAAACGCCAAACCGCAAATATACGCTGCCACTGAGAGAGCCCTCACTCAGAATCTTTATTCTATTTCCTCCATTGCTCAAGTTTTTTATGACATAATGGTCATTGTAGTACAACGCTATTGATTTTTCCCAGAATATTTTTGCATAATTCGTCAATCAATACCCTATTCGGGATTCGGATTTCGATATCACTACGCAAATGGTTTTCTATAACATCAAATATCTAACAATAATAGTGTTCAATACCTCATAACCCACAAGTTCAATCCGAATTTTATAGCCGAAAAAATTGTATTGTTTGTGCAATGCCGTCAATGTTATCTTTATGGTCCTGAATAGGAAAGTTACATCATCCGAATAAAGAGTGTGGAGCATGCCTAGAACTATAAAACACGCAGAGAGCATATTAAATACCCAACAAGTGGTCACCCATCAACATTTTGGAATTGATTAAGATCATCGTTACACCTTCATTGAATGAATGTTAATAAAGTTTCGACTTTTATGAATCGTTACTATCTTATTATAAAAGTTGATCCATATTAAGTTAATTTTATTATGACAGGGTTAATTTATTGTAGCAACCGTGAAACGCAAACACTCATTTGGAGTCGGTATTAAATGTCAGAAGTCTAGGAGTGATTTCCTTGTAATAGAAAGATGAAATAGGGTTACCCAGGAGCTTATCGTGGTTGCATGTCAAATGGGAATTACTTTGCAAATTTCACTCAAAATTGTATTATGTTCTCGTAAGAATGCACCTTTTCTCTATATTCTCCATCTATGCCCAAAGACATAGATATATCCAAACCGAGAAGGGGTAGACAATTTATAAATATAGCGGAAACGTATAACAAGGGAAATATAGCAAATGTTTCAAATTTAAAAGAATCAGAACAAAATAATTTCCACAAATAATGGATCGTTCCCCTCTTGAAGTAATATTCTTTTTTAGAATGGGTAGCGAGTTTCAAATCTATTCAATAAAATATAGAATATTCCATTTTTAATTTGTTCGTTTGCTCCCTTTGTCTTTTCCTTTTCCAGATTGGGTTTCGGGTATCTTGGAGAAACTTCTCTGCTGATAATAAAGAAAAAGATGCCCTTCAATATTTAACATTTCAGCATATTTTGTTAACAAAATCAATTTTCATAAATCACAACACTAACGGGGAGATAGGGTTTTTTTGCTGAGGTTGTTTCCCTAAGCTCTAGTATCATATATCAAATTATATGGTACCCCGTTACACTAACCTCTGCTAACACTTCTTTCATACATATGCTTTATTGTTTGATAAAAAACAAATTGTAATGCTCAAGTCCAAAAGAATATATATATATATATATATATATATATATATGTCCCAATTAACCTCTACTTAGGAGAATCATCCACAATAAGATTCCAATACATATTTGAGATTTGAAAAGTAAACAATTATTTAAGAAGAAGTTGAAAGAATGGCTGGAAGACTTGTCTGGAGATGAGTTTTTGACAGGGTAGCGTTGATTATGTACTGTGAAAGGTACGAAACAGCATAAACGATAAACAAGTATTTTGTAACGTTTCGGAGTCTAGATCAGAATTCATCATCAGACACCAACCGAAAGTCTTCATAATTATTTTTTGTTGACAGTTATTCAGAAATTGGAAATGTGTCTCATTGGCAGTCTTCGAAAAACACAGCAACAAAGTTTCACTTTACAAAGAAATTTCCAAGTTCAAAATCATTGTTCAACAAACTAAACCAAATAGATCAATTCCAATTGAGCAATCAATTTTTTTTTGCCGAAATGTCTGTAATTTTCGAATTTTTGGCTGAAAATGGTCTCAAAAATTTTGGTTCGACTAACTGATCAAGAAGCTGGGGTCAGAATCGATTCTGTCCGGCCGTTTGATAACACGATAACTCTCGAATGGAATGAGCTAGAGAGTTGAAATATTCAGGATAGGTTTGAGAGAATATCTCGGTTAAGTTCGTTATTGGGCGTGTTGGTTTCGCAGTAACGGATTTTTTTTAATTACAAATTTTTTAAGATGCAGCTTCATCATAAGAATCTATTGATATAATTTTCAACTCTAACAAGCTATTACTTTCGGAGATATGATTTTTCAAACTCTCAATAATACATCGTACTTCTGTGTTTTCACAGAATGCGAATTTCAGCTGTCTGCGTTCACTGTTCTTACATGTCATCTTATCTACGTATAACAGACATGTCAAATTTATTTCTGGTTCATTTTACTTTCCTTCAACTAACTGGTTACTGTTTGCGGTAGCTGTCGTTTGGTCCAGTTTGAAAGATAAACGTCATTAATGAAAAACGAAACTGAAAGTGTATTTCTGAACAGTTTGGTTGATGTACGCATGCAAACAATTTGAAATTTGGAGTCGCTAAATTCATAGACAGAGTTTTTTGGTTGGTGAGTCGAAAATTATCAGTGCAAGGAAGTCGTGCATAACGTACGAGTAATTTTCTTATTATAGAAGAAGAACTTATATTGTATTATTTTGGACAATCATTATGAACCAACTGCGAAAAAAGATGTTCACTTCTGATGTGGAGCGGTGGAGGGTTGAATCATGTTAGGCCTCCATAAATGGAGGGAGGGTTATCCAATTATTTAGAACATAATTTCCACCTAATGTACAGCTAGTAATTTCTTAGTATTCAAGATTTCCTACATCAGTATTCTGGTTTGAGTTCTCTCTGGACAGATTATATTAGATTTGTTTCTGAAATCAAACTGGCAATTTCATTTACTTAATTTTTCAGAATGACTACAGATAGTTTCGAAACACTTGTAGCCAACATTAGGCCGTCATATAAAGATAAGTTACAAATGAGTGATAAATCGCTCGTTAGTATGAAAAAATCGGAAAGAAATAAAAAAATTAAGCAAATTAATAAATTAGTAACATAACCCAATTCCCTCAGAAGTCACAATGTTCAAATGACAGCAAACATATATACGAGAATGTTTATTGCTTGTTCAACGTGAATAGATAGCAACCAGATTGTTTCTGGTAGCAAACAACCACAAATTAAAGCAATGCAAAATGCTTACCGACGTAAACAGTTTACTAGTGTTCACAATCGAAAGTTAGGCTATATAAAATACCCCTCCTGTTATAGAAAGCATAGTACATATGATTGAAACTAAGTGCCCAATGAAATAACCTCTGCTATAGTAGAATTATGAGGATTATATGATATTATACTTTTTGGGTAATAATATAATGCCCTTGGATAATCCATATGATAATGGAATTATATACTTTGGTAAGTTGATCAAATTGGGTTCAGAATATTTCCAGAAAAAAACAAAACTGGAATATTGGCTAGGTGTCAATTGATATAATATACATTTCAGAATAGATTTGGGGAATGAATATCTCAAATAAATTCATTATTGGGTAAAATCGGTCTAGTAGTTTCAGATTAATAATGTGATTAATTTAATTTCTTTCATAATATATAATATATATATACAGGGTGAGTCTTTGACCACTGCATTCATTTTAACCAAAGATTCCTCTCATCAAATGAAACACTTTTTTCATTTACCATTTTTCCAGATTCGGCTCAGGTAAAAAGTTACAAGCGTTTAAAGATTTCACAATGTGCTAATACACTCCCGCATATAAATTATCTATGACATTGTTGGCGGACAAGAATAAGGCATGGTAACGTGGTTTACAGCTTGATTCGGGATTCCAACGCTCAGGGACGGATCCATAAAAGTAGTGAAATTTCTGGAGTTTTCCATTTTAAAACATTCAATGAAGAATATCTCGAAAACGGTGCGTTCAAGGAGAAATGATGAAGAATAATATAATGTTCTAAAACGATGGAATATTCTTGAAAAGACCCAAGTAAAACTTTATATGCTTTCTTTATGCTAATTTCGTTTAGTTTTATGAATCCACGAGTCCATAACTAGAAAACCAGTAGAAGTAGAAAATAACTAATATTTGGAAAATATGTATCATAGTTATAGGAAACTTTACCCCAACATTCATTTTATTCGAAAAAAGGATGTCAAAGCTACAAAATAAAAACTGATTTTTTTTCAAAATTTCAACAGCCTGTATCTTTTTACCTGAGCTGAATTTGGAAAAATGTTAAATGAAAAAAGTGTTTCATTTGATGAGAGGAATCTTTGGTTAAAGTTAATGCAGTGGTCAAAGACTCACCCTGTATATATATATATAATGGATAATTATAATTATCCATTGATATCATTCCCACTGTTGGGAACCAATACTTTCGGAGATATGATTTGTCAAAGTTTGAACACGAGCGTCAAAGCTCCTGCAGAGGCTCCTGCCCACAGGGCTTTCCCACTTTTCATTAATATGAGTAGTAAATTTGGGGTCTCGTTCGTCCGGCTAACGAAAACAGCCGAAGTTCACCAATATTTTATGTGATGACCTAAAAACTAATATCCCCTTATCTTCATCGTAGAATTTGTAGTAAAACGTAAGTGAAACGAATCGATATCTAGGTATTAGACGCTGTTCCCATTTTTATTTCATTACGTTCGACATTGACCTAGATATCAAAACATAAATTAACAAATCACCTCGAACAATTACATTGCACATAGCATGAATATAGGTTAGCTATATTTAATGAATCTAATATTTCGTTCAATAGGTTATCAAATTATTTGTTACCTAGTTTATTCTAGAATATAAGGATCCCTTATAGGCAGGATTGCCCGTTCTTTAAAGTAGAGCATTGTCCTCTTTTTCGTATCTATAGCTGTACAGGGTGTCCCTTAATGAAATCTCGGAATCTACAAACGTTAGGTGGTAACGAAGTCCTGATCTCAATTTTGAGAAACATTTTCTCTATTTCAGTATCGTAGTGACTCAATTCCAGCACTAAAAACAGTGCTGGAATGAACTCATTCCCGCATTGTTTCTAGTTATATTTTTCGTTTTGTGGCACTCAGCACTGACATTCGATCCTATCAAATTTCAACATACGTTAATTGTCAATATATATAATATAATCTGTTTATAGCGAAATAATTGTTGACAGAAAAAGTTTTATTTTCTGATCAAGAATCCATGGTCAAAATCGATTCTGTCCGGCCAGCTGTCCGTCTGTCCGTCCGTTAACACATAACTCTCGAACGGAATGAACTAGACAGTTGAAAATTTCAGAGTAGGTTTAGGAGATAAATATCTCGGTTAAGTTCGTTATTGGGCAAAATAACAACAAGAAAAAATTATTTATTTTACATTAAAAATTTCGAATTCAATTTTTTTTTAAGATGCAGTTTCGTCATAAGAATCCGTTGATGTCATTCTCAACTATAACAGACTAATGCTTTCGGAGATATGATTTTTCAAAATTTCAATAATTATTCTCAATCCTATATGATTTCATAGATTACTCTAATTATAATTTCATGATGTATATAAATCCAACATGAGATTAGTCATAGACCTACGTTTTGAATTTAATCACGAAAATTCTTGAGAATTGACGCACAGAAGCCAAATTGAAAAAGTGGGGAAGCCCTGTGGATAGGAGCTTTGGTGCTCTTGTTCAAACTTTGACAAATAATATCTCCGAAAGTATTGGTTTCTCCGAGTTGGGAATGATATCAATGGATCCTTCTCCAATTTATGATGCAGTTCTATCACAAGATTCCATTGATATCAATTCCAATTCTGAGAAACCAATACTTTCGGAGAAATAATTTATCAAAGTTTGAACAAGAGCGCCAAAGCTACTGTCCATAGGACTTTCCCACCTTTTAATATTACAAGTCATTGAATTGGTGTGTCTGAACCTAATGGGTCCAAGCAATGCCCAAATAGTAAAAAATGCTTGAAATAGTCCAGCAAACAATCTTATACAAGAGTCACCTGAAATTTTCATAGATCAAGATCTCAAGGAATTAAAATATTGCATTGAAGCGGTCTATACTCGATGGAAACCCATTTAAAATGATATTAAACATGGATATTTCAATTCCCGCATGGTTTATTGTAATATGACAATTGTTTCGCTAGCACAGCAGCATCATCAGATATGAGTTACATTGTGAATATCTGCATTTTATCCTCGAACATCTTTTCTATATACAAGGTGCGACTAAAACCAGACAAAGCAGTTTTAAACAGTCATAAAAAGGAATCCAGTGAGTTTCCTTATTTTGCAAATATTTTAGAGGCCAGTTGAGATAGAGCAATAAAATTTGGCGGTTTGAGTAAGCAGCTAGAGTACTTTGGAAGCCTGGTGAAATAAGTGTTTGTAACCCTCAATGAAGCAAATAGTAGGGGGTGGGCAGCTTTTTAGAATAAATGATTTTTTTCCGCGGTAACGTACTAATAACGAATTAGATTGCAAAACTGCGATCTTTTACCTTTCATTTGGAGTAACGTTGACACTTATTGCTCAAGCGGTTACAAAGATGTTATCAAAAGAATGTCACGAATACACAACATTTTCGATAAGGGGGTAGAGCACTACATACAGATCGTCGTTTTCCAGCTTTCCATTACCATATTGAATTTTTTTCTCTTGCGAGTGTCGTTAGGGTCGTATGGGTCTCCGTATTTTCAAAATATTTTGTAGTATACATGGCGTTCCATAAAAGGATAGTCATCTCACAACTTCCAAATTTTCAATGTGTCATTTTTGATTTTTTTCTAATATTTCATTTAATGATTGAATTGTTAGCATAAAACTTATGCATTCCGCAAATAAAAAATATTATGTGACCATGATATTTTGTTATTTTAGCATTCCTTGAAAATGCGCCTATTTGCCTAAGAAATAAATCATAAACGGCTGATTAAGAAATAAGTTCTCCGTGCGTTAAAATTTGTCGTAGAATTCAAAAATGACAAAGTATACAGGGTATTACATTTAAAATTCGGAAGTTGTGAGATGACTAGCCTTTTTTGGTACACCATCTATACTTCTTAGTATCTTGAAAATATGGAGACTATAGTCCCTAACGATACTCGCAAGAGAAAACATTTCAATATGGTAATGGGAAGCTGAAAAACACCGATCTGTATGTAGTGCTCTAACCCGTTATTGAAAATGTTGTTTGTTGTGTGACAATCTTTTCATGACATCTTCGTAACCACTTGAGCCCCAAGTGTCACCGATACGCAAAATGAAAGGTAAAAGATCGTTTTTGAATCAGATTTATTATTAGTATATTAACGTGGAAAAAAACCATTTATTTTAAAAAGTACCCCCATCCCCTCTACCATTTGTCACCAGGGTTTCAAAGTAATCGAGTTGCTTACTCAAACCGTCAAATTTCATTGTTGCATTTGAACTGGTCTCTAAAATATTTGCGAAATAAGGATACTCACCCCTGGCTTAAACCCTCTCTCACTTCCATCAAAAGACCGGGAGGACAGTGTAACAACAGGAAGTGTGACACCCTAATGGTACCCTATCACCACCTTGGCCGTGTCGGTGTGGCGGTCTCGGGCCCTGTATATGAATCGAATTTTTTTATTTCTGAAATCAGTACGACTTACCATTTTATTCAAATCTAAATGCAGAATCCTCCTCAGACTGCGGTCTGAGACGCCCAACGCAATAGCGTGCTTGCGAACAGAACGTGTAGGCGATTGCTCAATTGCTGCTCTCACTAGCTCTACATTTTCTGGTGTTCTGATGGATCTACGTCGGCCATGTGTACCTATTCTTAGTGTGCTACCAGTTTCCTCCAACCGGCGAACCCAGGACCGAATTGTGTTCGAAGTAGGTACAGCATTATTGAGAGGAATGTTGAACTGTCGCCGAAAAGCTCTTTGCGTCGCAATCACAGATCGGTTGTTTTCATAAAATGCTCGCACGGCAAAGCTGCGTTGTACTCCGGTCCAAAACATGTTGGGTACTGAAGTGGGGATGTCGATAGAACAAAAGGAAACCTACTGCAGCTGCCTAGCTCCCTCCGCCCGAACACTTTCCCCACCAAACTGCACAATTGGTTCTGCCGCACCATGTATTGCAGTAGGTATTCATACAATTCGACTGAGTACTGCAGGGAATTTCAGTTTGAAACACTAGTGGAGAGTTATTTAGGTCCATTTGTTCATTGGGTAATAGACCTGTTTTATTTAATCTATTTATCTCCAGCGACCCGAACCGGTTGAGATCATAACTTTTAGTTTTTATGTGCAAAATTTCAAAATTATGATTGAAAGTATGTCCTATTTCTAATATATGGTTTGAATAAGTGGAACTACTTTTCCTGTTGAGGAACATTCAATAGATTTGGTTGTGGTTTTTGCTGGTTGTTTTGTTGTTATGCTTCATTAATTGTTATTTGATGAGAAGCTTTTCTGTCTATATTCGTAATATATGTATTTATGAATAGTCTCGAACATACCTTCAAGAAATTTCTTGATGGAATCAACTATTTCGATTTTCAAGAGTAGAACAATTTCGATGAGCCCTATCGTAAATTATTCTAGTGACACCGGTTTTCACAATAAGTTGATGATTTTAATAAAAGTTTGAATACAATAGTGGTTGGATAAATCAGTGACCTGACAAAAAATATTTTTTTCGGCAAAAAACGTTTTATTTCTCTACATAGTCTTCTTTAGGCTCCATACATTTTATCCACTGTTTTTCCAATTTTGGATCCTTCCAAAAAATACATGGCTCCCAAAATAGGCGATGGTTTCAGAGATTACCTCTTCTTTCTTTCCAAATCTCTCACCTCCCCAGCCATTTTTTCAGGTTTGGTAATTGGAAATAGTCGCCGGGGGCTAAATCTGGTGAATATGCTGCATGGGGTAGCAGTTTGTAGCCCAATTTATGAATTGTTGCCATGGTGACTAAACACTTGTGCACTCGTGCATTATCCTGATGGAACAGCACTTTTTTCAACGCCAAATGAGGTCGTTTCTGCTTCAAATCAATATGGAATCAATCCAGAAGCCCTGAAGAATATGAAGCAGTGATCATTTTACCCTTTTCAAGGTAATCGATGTGAATGAGACCGCCTGCATTCCAAAAAATGTTATCATTATCTTGTTGGCCGATAGACCCACCTTGGCTTTCTTTGGTGCACGTTCACCCAATGTCTTGATTGTTCCTTGTTCTCTGTTGTGGTCCAAAAACTCGTTCGGATTGCGGTTGAACATCGCCAAACACTCCTTTAAAATGGTCACTCGGTTGTGCTTGTGTTAGAGTCTGAGCAATCGCGGCCCACATCACGCGGATAGCTTTTTCATGTCTAAATATTCGTGTGAAATGTGATGTACCCGCTCAGTTGAGATGCCTACAGCCTTAGCCACTTCACGCACTTTCATTCTCCGATCAACCATAGTTATTCCGTCGATTTTAACGATGATTTCTGGCGTGACTACCTCTTTTGGGCTACTTGAACGTTCCACGTCACTTGTGCTGGTACGACCACAACGGAACTCAGTAAACCACTTCTTAACCTTTGAAATTGATGGTGCACAGTCCCCATAGTATTTGCCAAGCTTTGCCTTGGTTTCGGTGATTGTTTTTTTGCGCAAAAATATACTGCTTAGTCAGTACACGAAATTTACAGCGTTTAAAGGCTGTCGAATACAAACCAATGGCACAGCTTGTCCAAACTTGTACGGTAGTCTATTAATATATGACAGTTGGCAGGAGCAATGTTGCATTCAAAGTTACTGCGCCGGACATTCAAAAAGTCACGAACTTGCCAAAGTGAATTTTATTGTTGGTTCGATTGAATTTATGAAATCGAAAAATTTGTAGGTATGTGCCTACATTGAAAATAAACATGCTGTTGTAATCGCAATATATACCATAAACCTGTCAGCATGATTTTGTATGCATCTTGAGACGTACCTAAGGGGTTTAATAATAATAATAATAATATAGTTTGAAACATAATCTCGCTGCAAGACGAAGGTTTAGTTATTATTTCAGAAAATACAATTACCATGAAAGCCTTTAGTATTTTCTATTCCAAATATTTGAATTGTCCCTTTTTGTATAGGTACAATTTCGTGTATGATTTCAAATTTTCTCCAGTTTTTTGCTCTTATCTGGTGAACCACAAAACGTACGTCACTGTAAAAATGTTCATATCAATCGTTACTATATAATATATAGGTACTATATAATATATAGGTACATCTGTTGATATATTTTCGAATATTATTTTTTCATTTCAACCTCCATAGCTCAGAAAAAGATTTAAGTAGTAGAATGGCATTATTGAACTCCATAAAACCTACCCAAATTTGATTGAATTGTCGTTCTGCAGGTAATCTTCCAAATATTTGAATTGTCCCTTTTTGTATAGGTACTATTTCGTGTATGATTTCAAATTTTCTCCAGTTTTTTGCTCTTATCTGGTGAACCACAAAACGTACGTCACTGTAAAAATGTTCATATCAATCGTTACTATATAATATATAGTTACTATATAATATATAGGTACATCTGTTGATATATTTTCGAATATTATTTTTTCATTTCAACCTCCATAGCTCAGAAAAAGATTTAAGTAGTAGAATGGCATTATTGAACTCCATAAAACCTACCCAAATTTGATTGAATTGTCGTTCTGCAGGTAATCTTCCAATTTGTTCAGAATCAACAATTTTTCCCGTGTTAACCTGTTCCATATCACCTATAGAACTTGAGTGGACAACATCGTCTAGCAGCTCATTATCGACACCAGAAAGTCTTGTTACAGTGTGAGGTTTTTCACATGAATATCCAGGAACATTTTCAAATATTACAGGTACTGCATGGTTTTGTAGCTTTGGCCTTAGTCTCTCAAATATTTTCGGATTG